>CM057467.1:67280940-68480940 GCA_030035585.1 Dugong dugon
CTAAAGCTTCAAAGAGGAGCAGAAGGAATTTTTTTTTCAAAGTTGAATCCCCAGTAACCTCCAACAACATCTTTTTTTTAACGTAAGTATAAAAGGCAGAAAAGAAGCACACAAAATTACAATAAGCAACAAACCTGTACCTAATTCACTTTTACCGCAAAACGAAACATTTGAAATGTGGTTGCTACTTTTTATCCAACTGTCTATTTTATCATAGTAAGAGAAGGCCAAGAGTAGAGGCCCCCGAGCCTTGCCAAGGATTAATCATGTAATTCTCTTCAGCACACCTGTGCTATAGCAGTGAGCAGACTCACATGAACAGCATGCATAAGTCTGACTTTAAAAGCAAAAAAGTGAAAAGCCACAACTACCTTGATTAATAATAACACATATACAAGAACTTCAAAATACGCTCTGAAAAACTCTGTGTAGACTGAGGAAATAAGCCCTTCGTCCATCATATACGAGGGGTGTGTGCATGCGTGCGTGCGTGCGTGTGTGTGTGTGTGTGTGTGTGTGTGTGTGTGTGTGTGTGTGCGGGCGCGTGCACTGTCATGCATAGCTTGTATTTATTTTTAAGATGTAAATCTTCAATTAAGCTGGAATTTATTTCCAAGGAATGAAGGAAGGGGCTTGCTTTATGTTTTTGCCGTAAAGACTATTTTTCCCAGCAATATTTATGGAAGACATTTTTTAACCTCTATTTTGAAATGTCACCTTTAATCACTTACTAAATTCCTGTATTTTAGGTTCTATTTCCAGGTTGTTGTTTTTTTCCCCTCCTGTTCCGTTAAAAGAAAAAAATTTTAAACTACAATTCTAGTCAAGCATTTGTAGAACCCTATAGCACCTCTGTGGAATCCTAAGATGTTTACGTTACATCTGATTAGTGCACTTAATTGAGAATCAAGCTGAGTTGTAACAGAGACTGCCTTACTCAAGCAATCAGATGCACCACAGAATCAGAGTGCCTTCTATTCCAGCTCTTCACCCAATGCAGGAACCCCAGCCACAGTGTCCGGGTCAGAGGGCCAGCCAGCCAGTTAGAATATTTTCAGGACAATCTAACATCACTGCCTGTTTTGTTATTGAATAATGTTGACAGTTAGAAAGTTCTTCCTTTTATCTTCAAATTTCTACCAGTGAATCTAATTCTGTTATCTGCAGTTACGTAGAACAAGCCTACTCCTCTTCCATATGACCATCTACTTAAAGACAGAGACAATATCTCCCCTTTGGCCTTCTCTCTCATTCATGTTCTTAATTTCTAGTTCCTTCAAAAGTCCATGGGAAATCTCAGAGGACCGGGGGAGAACTTTTAAAATTAGGTATTTGTAGTGGGAAAAGTCCTAAATTTAGGATCAGAATAGCTGAATTTGGGTCCCCAGCTGTAATCTTGAACTAATCATTCAAACTCCCAGGGCTTCAGTTTCCTTGTCCATAAAGCAGAAGTGATGATCATTATTATGGTTACTATAGACGTGAAAGAGATTTGATATTGACAACTAGAGCAACAACAACAGCAACACCTACTTCACAAGACTTTGCCCTAGAGGACTTGGAAAGGGTAAGAATAGATCTTGTTTTCTCACCTGCCCCATTTCTACCACCTCCATATCCTTACAGTCTCACTGCTCTGACTTCATGCCCAAATGATGTTTTTTGCTTCAGTATCTGAGAGGGGAAAACAATGCACAAGGTTTGCAGAGGAATGGAAATGCGTTTTTCCTTCTCACGGCAATCAGGCTAAGCTCCCATCTCACAATTAGCAGGGCTGATAAGGAGGTACTCTTCAACCTTCCTGAGTCTGGTGCTTTGACCCTGGGGAAGGAAAAGGCTGAAGAGAGCAAGTCTAGCCAAAAGGTGCATGCCTTCTGCTAATTTTTGCACAGAAAAAACATAATTTTACTCACATGTATAATAAAACGTACATGGTTGCTTTGTTGGGTTAACTACCTTGTTTGCAAACACAACTATTCATAAACTTAGTGAGCACCGTTAAGGTTTCAGAGAAGGAAGCTGCACCATGAGGTTTCCCCATTGTTCCTGAAAGTAATTCACGTGCACATCATATTTTGAGAGACTCAGCCTTGAATGGTGCAGTAGGTGTTTCCCAATATTCAGTGGCTTATAAATATTTAAAGGTAATAACTGTCAAATTAAGTGTTTAATGATCTTGTTTACATGTAAAAGTCCTTGAGAAGGGCCTGTTAAAGATGAAGCTGATACCGATTTCAAAATGGCTTTATTCTTTCTTCTTTGGGGACAAGAAGATGTCCTTTAATACAATGGGGATTTTGTGGCTGCTGAGTCCTAAATTTTAAAAGTGGTATAAGTAGATGTTTGAATTTGTTCTTAAGAGTTTTAGGGTTTTTCAGAAAGGTATTTTTTTCCCACAAACACAAACAGAACACATCAGAAGAAACTTTGCTTCAAAACTTGCCCATTTTCTGGAATTAATCTAGCTACAGAAAAGGAATCCAGTCAAGGCTGCTGATTTGTGGTGAAGAATCCTCAGGTTTTAGCAACGGACTGAGCTGGGTTTAAACCTGTTTCTGTGTCTTATTAACTAGGTCACCTTGGGCACGGGGGACAGTAGTGGTTCAGTGGTAGAATTCTCACCTTCCATGAAGAAACCTGGGTTTGATTGCCAGTCAGTGTGTCTCAAACACTACCACCCCCTGTCCATCAGTGGAGGCTTTCATGGTGCTCTGATGTTGACCAGGTTTCAGCAGAGTTTCTAAACTAAGGTAGACTGGGAAGAAAGGCCTGGCAATCTACTTCCAAAAATCAGCCAGTGAAAACCCTATGGATCACAATAGTCTGATCCCTGAACCTCAGTCTTCCTTGTCTCTAACCTACCTCACTGAGTACCTGTGATGTTCAAATGACTTAAATCGAATGAAATAACAGGAGTAAAGGTAACTGACGCACAGATGCTCAATATAAGCTAATTATAAAATTACAATTACAAAATATATTCACTATGCAACCTGTTTTGTTAATGAAAACTGAAACTCCAGTGGATGAGGGAACCTCCAGACATCCAATAAAATATATTCTTATACCTACCACATGAGAATTCAGGTAAAATTTGTCAAGTTCCATCAATTTAAACTAGATAGTCAGTTGCCATACAACAAAACTCACGTCCACCCTGAATTAAGAACTCATTGTTGTAGAGGAAACAACACTGGACTTGGAATCAAACAACATGATTTCAAGTTCACTGACATTATCTCGGTAGATTTAACCATGACACTGCTCCTCTCTGAGCTTAAGTTCCCCTGTCTCCGTACTGGGAGTGATGATAACGCTTAGCTGCTAGGGTTGACATGTGAATCAAATGAGAAGCCTGCAGAAGCCAACAAGTGTCACCGTTTTAGTAATCTATTGCTGCACAACAAATTGCCCCAAAACTTATTGGCTTGAAACAACAAAGTTTATTATATCGAGGTTCCTGTGGCTCAGGAATCAACCATGGCTTAGCTGAGCCCTCTGGCTCAGCGTCTCTCACAGGTGTCAATAAAGGAGAGGGGATTATACAAGGAGGCAAGGATCACTGAGAGCCATTTTAGAAGCTGTCTACCACAGTGACTCACATCTGAAGGGTTATTTACATCACGTTATGAGCACGCTTGCTTTCCTCCAGAAAATCTTTGGCCATCTCTATTGTCTTGCCTGAATTCCTGTTGCCCTGATACCCTGGAACACCACCCAATTTAACCTTTTTTTTACACTTCACCTTGGTCCACAAGAGTCCTTACGTAAGAATAATATTATACAATGAAATACAGTTTGTACGATACATATCATATACGCTATATGATATGTATTCTTACAAATAAGAATACATATTATACAATAAAGGTAGTGTGCCCCTGGGTGGCTCAACTACTAACCTAAAGGCTGGCAGTTCAAACCCACCCAGCAGTGCTGCAGAAGAAAGGCCTGGTGATCTGCTTCTGTAAAAGATTACAGCCAAGGAAACCCTATGGAGCAGCTCTTCTCGGTAACACATGGGGTTGCCATGAGTTGGAATTGACTTGACAGCAACAGGTTTTTGTTTTGTTTTTTGTGATAAAATACAAAAGAAGAATTTGTCAAATACAAAACGTTAAAAGTCAAAAATTGAGGCTGGAGAAAAAACACAACTACATGTGCTAAACAAATCTATGAAGATCCCTCAGATCTGCCTCTGATCTTCTTGGCAGCCAAAACCAAAAGGAGGACACAGTTTGTTATGTAGTATTAATCATCAGAGGAAGAAATAGAGCTGTTTCTGAAGAAATACAAAGTATTTAAATATTTCCTAGTAGTTAATACTGAAAAAAAAAATTGCTTAGGCGGTACACCAAGTGATCTAGTAAGTAACTGCTTTAACAACTTCACAGAAATGCAGGAAACTGTTTCATAAGGCAATTTTGGTATCGTTTCTCAATAAAAGCCTAGTACATTGCTGCAAAATGCAAAATGCAAAAAAATAAAAAAGATACAAATGCAAAGCTTTGTAATAGTTTGGATTGATCCAAGAACAGGTTCTAGAATGCCTGCGATGTCAAATCAATCTTATCTTGAATGCCAAATCCGGATAATTGAGAATGACTGCCTAAGGGACTGTAGTCCCTTATTTAAAATCAAAGAGCTCTGTGATCAAATTAGTGATATCTGACAGACCCAGGAATGAGGGTAGAAGGCATAGACTCTGTATACTGACCACAGTCTGAGGAAGAAGTCCTTAAACTTCTTTTGACCAGACCCCACTAATGTGAGTCAAAAGATGCTGAAGCCCAACTATATTATCTCTATCCTCTTCCCAGATGAAAAAGGACCTAGGAATAACAAAGACTAAAGAGGGCAAAAAAAAAAAAAAAAAAAAAAAGAAGAAGAAAGCATAAATTAGATAATAAAACAATAAATAAAAATAGAATTCAACAGTGATTCCACATACTTTATTTAAGCAAGTCTAAAATGCCACCAATTGTAAGACTTGCCACTATCATATGGACACTAATAAAGAAAACCCCTGGTGGCACAAATGGCTAAGCACTCCGCTGCTAGCCAAAAGGTTAGCAGTTCGAACTCACCCAGTGTCTCCACAGGACAAAGACCTAGGTTCTGCTTCGGTAAAGATTACAGCCAAGAAAACCTTACCGGGCAGTTCTACTCTGTCACATGGGGTCCTTATGAGTTGGAATTGATTCAGCAGGACCCAACAACAACAAATAAAGAAAAAAAAACTTTAGCAATTAAATTATGGTGCAATGCTTCCTAATATCTGTACATTTCAGAAATAAGATATATTTTAATTAATAAAAGAATATCAGCAATTGAAAATTACATCCAACTTAAGATGTCATGGATATGCTCTGTTAACAAAAGAGCATGCTGTTTCTGAAACATCATTGGATCTCCCACTCTCTGTGTGCACATAGCAATGTGCTCAGTGCTGCAGGGGGCAGGAGACAAGGCTCCTCCCGTTAAGTATCTCGATATGGTGTTTCATTTATTCTTCCATTTACTCATTCAACTTATACCTAGTATGTGCTTGGTCTGGCATATTCTCAAAGAGGTGTCACAGACATGGGGGAGCTGGAGGCTGAACCCAGAAATTCTTATACTTGAAGTCCCAAGCTATATATTCTTCTAGGTTTGGTTAGTTATGTCTCCCTGACCATATTTTGTAAAACTTTCTAAATAGGTTTTTGAAGTCAAGGAACTTACGTATAATTGCATCAAAATTATTTTTTATTTACAGATAGAGCTAAAGGTTCACTATACATGCCTAGTACTTTGTTGTTGTTGTTGGGTGCTGTTCAGTTGATTCTGACTCTTAGCAACCCACGTGAGAGTAGAACTGCCCCCATGGTGTTTTCTTGGCTGTAATCTTTATGGGAGCAGAGTGCCAGGTCTTTCTTCCACAGGGCCACTGGGTGGATTTGAACCACCAACATTTCTGTTAGCAGCAGAGCAGTTAACCATTGAGTCACCAGGGCTCCTTGCCTAGTACATAAACCAAAACCAAATCCATTGCTGTCAAGTTGATTCTGACTCATAGCAACCTTATAGGACAGGGTACAGGTGCCGTATAGGGTTTCCAAGGCTGTATATCTTTACAGAAGCAGGCTGCCATATCTTTCTCCTGCAGAGCAGCTGGTGGATTCGAACTGTAGAACTTTTGGTTAGTGGCCAACCTCTTAACCACTGCACCACCGGGCCTAGTACATAGTAGGTACTAAATAAGTAAAGATGCTGCTTTTTCAGTCTCTGAATCCTCTACAAGTTGTGATTCATCAAAGGGATGTCCTCTCCACTGAGCAATGTTAATTAGTTGAACATTTAACATGGAGGCCTCCCAGCACGGGAGCTGCCTACCCCATGCCCCACTGTGCCTGACACAGGCCAGGCTGGGGTTGCAGGGAATGAGTTCTCCTACACAGTGAAAAATCCCCACTGATCCAAATAAGGCACCCTGATCAACAGTGCTTCCAACAAGGGAGCCAGGATGCTGGGGCCTGCAAATGCACAGATAAGACGAGCCAGCTATAATAATCCTGTGAGCATTCCCTAAAATACTCCCCCATTTAACTCTCTCAAGCTATACACATTCTTCCTCCTGTTATTTAAAAGTCCAAGCAAAGAAATTACATTCTCTGAAGGTGACCTCCCAGGAAATGACCACTTAGAGAAGCAGTTCACCTCCATGAGCTCTCTCCAGGCCCTTACGCCGTGGCAGGCACTGTGGCAGGTTCTCAGAGGGATCCAGGGATGGTGTCACCCAGTTCCTTCCCCAAGGATACACACGGTATAGCAGAGGAGTCACACAAGTGACCAAGGGGAGGAAAAAAATCACTGCAATTTACAGCCTAAATTAATAGTAGCCACTTTTGCATTCTAAGGGAATAGAGCACAATTTAACTTATATGAGGGGTCCTGTTGCCAGGGAGTCGATTCTGACTCATAGCAACCCTATAGGACAGGATAGAACTGCCCCCTAGGGTTTCCAAGGCTGTAAATATTTACGGAAGCGCACTGCCACATCTTTCCCCCGCGCAGTGGCTGGTGACTTGGAACCATCAACCTTTCGGTTAGCAGTTGAGCACTTAACCATTACACCACCACGACTCCTATATCCCTAAACTGTTCCCTTGCTCTTGCTGAGATACACAGGGGAAGAATGAAACCGAATTCCAAAGTCTCTCCCAACTTGTTGTTCCTGCTAAATGATAAGCATAGAGTAAATGGCCCATTGTTGAGCAAAGCATATTATTGAGTCGTTGGACATAGAAAGGTGGGCCTTTCAGAAGCGGAAGAGGAAGTAGAGAGGAGATCTAGGAAAGCAGAAAATCATCTGGGGAAGGGGGCTGAGCAACCTTGCAGTACAACCACCTCATCACTTCAAATCTGCAACGTTTGCTGCACTCACAAATGCCTTTTGAGCAATGGTTTAAGGGAAAATCAAGAGAAGGGGTTCTGTTGCCCATCTGAGGTAATATGGAACAGAGACAGAACAAAGGAATAGTGTGACATGATCCATTAACTAAATTTATTAAGCAGAAACAGGACCTTGGAGGCAGAAGGAACTAGAAAAATCACCTTCTTTCTTTCTCTCTCTCTCACTGAAAATCATCAGAGAGATGGAGAGGGTTATTGGGGCTCCCATCACCAATGCATGGGATTCAAGCCAACTTAATTTGCATTTCAAAGGACAGAGAACCTCAGCTGGCGTTCGGGTCATATATAAAGACAACTAGAATGCAGCCTATGGTGAAGTTGAGTCCTAAAGAAGACAGAAGACCATGTGCTCTGAATTTACTTGAACAAAGCGCTTGAATTTAATAGAAGACGCTGTTCTTTCGCCCTGGACAATGGGATGCTGGATGGGGTGATTAATAGTGCCTTTAAACAAGAACCCCATTGGCCAGATTTTGGCTATTCTCTTCCCTCAGAAGAGTGGGGAGGATTCCCCAAGTGCAATGTCATAGTTAGGAGTTCAATCCCCAAAATCAAAGTCCCATTTTCAATTCCTGTGCCCTGGGGCAAGTTGCTTGGATTTTTCTGAACCTTGGTCTCCTCCTGTGTAAGATAAGGGTGATTGTGGTTCTGAGCATTAAAAATGAGGTAATGTAATATGCTTCACAAAGTTTATGGCACAGAGTAAGTAATCCCAAAGGGTTGGTTTTCTGCAGTACCAACTGGACCCTCAAGAGTTAACACTGAAAGATTATTAACCAGAGTTAAGTAATTCCCCATTGCTGCTCACCTGGAAGACAGGTACATAGAATTGCCCTTGTGAGAAGCTGCCTACAGGTTCACAAATCAGAGCCTACAGGTACAGCATCTGCCTTTGGGGATTCTGTTTGGCCCTGATAGTATAAACCACTCTTTTTCACTGCCCAAGGTGTCTTGACATATATGACGTACCTTTCCCAAGCAGGAGTCACATGGGTTTTCCTGAAGGGTGTCTGCCTATCTCCTTGAGAACCTTCAAAGGAAGCAAAGTTAAGTCCATATAAAGTACACAGCTTTACATTTTGAGCCAGATATGTAGACATTTTAAGGTCATCCAGAGACACTCCCACAGAAAGAAAATCAGTTCTATCTTTATAGACTATTATTTTTATAGACTATTATTAGTATTGGAGTCCTGGTTGCTCAGTGGCTAGGCATTAAGGCTGCTAACCAAAAGGTCACGAGTTTGAATCCAGCAGCCGCTCCTTGGAAACCCTATGGGGCAGTTCTACTCTGTCCTAGAGGGTCACTATGAGTTGGAATCGACTCTACAGCAACGGGTTTGGTTTGATTTTGTTTTATTATTAGTATTAAGACTATCATCATCATCATCCGAGGGAATGACTCATTTGGAAGTTCTGAATTCACAGCAAACATTGGAGGTGGTAGCAGTAGAAAGTCACAATCTCTTTCAGATTGTATCAGCTAGGGCAATCACTCTCTTGTCTGACTCCCTATCGATTTTAAAGAGAAAGAAAACTGAGGTCTCAAAGTCACACTATGAATAAATAATATACCTGGGCCTAGGACCCAGATTCTTGATCTTTAGCCTAATGTATTTTCCTGACATCTACAGCATTTCATAGTATTAGAATATGCATTGTCATTTATGTTTCAGTAAGTGACTCTCTTTTGTAAATCAGGTTAGACACCCCTAAACTAAAAACCATACCCGTTGCCATCAAGTCGATTCTGACTCATCACGACCCTGTACGACAGAGTAGAACTGCCCTATAGGGTTTCCAAGGAGCAGCTGGTGGATTTGAATGGCCGACATTTTGGTTATCAGCCATAGCTTACTGTAGCTTTTAACCACTGTGCCACCAGAGCTCCTAGACACCTCTATTCATTTATAAAGGAGTAATAGTGGTTTGTAACTCATAGGCTTGTCATAAATATTAAATGAGAAACTACACATAAAGCATAATGCCTGAAATATAGTAGGTGCTCAGTTAATATTATCCAATATGATATCGGTGCCATTTGCCTTTTCAATTTCCTCCTAAGTTCATAGCACAAATCAGGATACATAATCAATGATTGATAAATCTCTGGTGTATGATAACTCAAATTACATTACTGTTCTGCCTAACACTGCCATTACCAGTGATGCTATTTAGTACTGTCATGATATTTGAGGCTTGATTCCATTCAACGCAATTCAATCCAACAAAGTGCTACAAGTGGAATAAGATATAGTCCTGGCCGTCAAAGAACTCAGAATCTTCTTGCCTATTACAAACGAACAAAAAAACCCTTTGTCGTTGAGTTGATTCCAACTCATGGTGACCCCACGTGTTACAGAGTAGAACTGCTCTGTACGGTTTTCTTGACTGTAATCTTTACAGAAGCAGATCATCAGGTCTTTTTTCCGTGGTGTCACTGGGTGGGTTCAAACGATCAACCTTTAAGTTTGTAGTCAAGTACGAACTGTTTGAGCCACCTAGGGACCTGTATTACCAGCAAACTGTCATTCAAATCACAATAAGCTGAATGTTATGGAAGACAGCAAAGTATGGTACTTTGACAATCAATATAATGGATTCTGTCTGGGACACAGGAAAATTTTTACACAGATGAGTAGAATGGGGATCCAAGAGAAGTAGGAATTCTCTGGATGGAAATAACATTCTACGAAGACACAGTAACAATGGCAAAGGCACCAAAATGAGGAAGTCCATGGTGAATTTGAATTGCAGCGTTGTTGTTGGTTCCGACTCATAGCAACCCTGTGTACAACTGAACGAAACACTGCCCTGTCCTGTTCCATCTTCACAATCGTTGTTATGCTTGAGGCCATTGTTGCAGCCACTGTGTCAATCCATTTCGTTGAGGGTCTTCGTCTTTTTCACAGACCCTCTACCAAGCATGACTTCCTTCTCCACGGACTGATCCCTCCTGATAACATGTCCAGAGTATGTGAGATGTAGTCTCACCATCCTTGCTTCTAAGGAGCATTCTGGCTGTACTTCTTCCAAGACAGATTTGTTTGTCCTTTTGGCAGTCCATGGTATATTCTATATTCTTTGCCAACACCACAATTCAAAGGCATCGATTCTTCTTCAGCCTTCCTTATCCATCGTCCAGGTTTCCATGCATATGAGGCAATTGAAAACACCATGGCTTGGGTCATGTGCACCTTAGTCTTCAAGGTGACATCTTTCCTTTTCAACTCTTTGAAGAGGCCTTTTGCAGCAGATTTGCCCAATGCAATGCGTCATTTGATTTCTTGACTGCTGCTTCCATGGGTATTGATCGTGAATCCAAATAAAATGAAATTTTTGACAACTTCAATCTTTTCTCTGTTTATCATGATGTTGCTTATTGGTCCGGTGGTGAGCATTTTTGTTTTCTTTATGTTGAGGTAATCCATACTGAAGGCTGTGGTCTTTGATCTTCATCAGTAAGTGCTTCAAGTCCTCTTCACTTTCAGCAAACAGGGTTGTGTCATTTACATAGCACAGGTTGTTAATGAGTCTTCCTCCAATCCTGATTCCCCATTCTTCTTCATATAGTCCAGCTTCTGGAATTATGTGCTCAGCACACAAATTGAATAGGTATGGTGAAAGGATACAACCCTGATGCACACATTTCCTGATTTAAACCACTCAGTATCCCTTTGTTCTGTTTGAATGGCTGCCTCTTGATGTATGTACAGGTTCCTCATGGACACAATTAAGTATTCTGAAATTCCTATTCTTCACAATGTTATCCGTAATTTGTTATTATCCACACAGTCAAATGCCTTTACATAGTCAATAAAACACAGGTAAACATCTTGCTGGTATTCTCTGCTTTCAGCCAGGATCCATTTGACATCAGCAAGAATATCCCTGGCTCCATGTCCTCTTCTGAATCCAGCTTGAATTTCTGGCAGTTCCCTGTTGATAAACTACTGCAACCATTTTTGAATGGTCTTCAGCAAAATTTTACTTGGTATGACATTATTCAATAATTTCTGCATTCGGTTGGATCACCTTTCTTGGGAATAGGCATAAATATGGATTTCTTCCAGTGAGTAGGCCAGGTAGCTGTCTTCCACATTTCTTGGCATAAACAAGTGAGCACTTCCAACACTGCATCCATTTGTTGAAACATCTCAGTCAGTATTCTGTTAATTCCTAGAGACATGTTTTTCACCAATGCCTTCAGTGCAGCTTGGACCTCTTCCTTCAGTACTTTTGGTTCCTGATGGTATGCTACCTTCTGAAATGGTTGAATGTCAACCAATTCTTTTTGGTATAGTGACTGTGTATTACTTCTGTCTTCTTTTGAAGTGTCCTGCATCGTTTAATCTTTTCCCCCATAGAACCCTTCACTATTACAACTTGAGACTTGAATTTTTTTCTTCAATTCTGTCAGCTTGAGAAATGCCGAGTGTGTTCTTCCCTTTGGTTTTCTACCTCCACGTCTTTGCACATGTCATTATGATACTTTGTCTTCTCAAGCTGCCCTTTGAAATCTTCTGTTCAGCCCTTTCACTTCATCATTCCTTCCTTTTGCTTTAGCTACTCAATGTTCAAGAGTAAGTTTCAGAGTCTCTTCTGACAACCATTTTGGTCTTTTCTTTCTTTCCTGTCTTTTTAATGACCTCTTTCTTTCTTCGTGTATGATGTCCTTGATGTCATTCCACAACTCATCCAGTCTTCGGGCATTAGTGTTCACCACGCCAAATCTATTCTTGAGATGGTCTCTAAATTCAGGTGGGATATACTCAAGGTCATACTTTGGCTCTTGGACTTGTTCTAATTTTCTTCAGTTTCAACTTGAACTTGCATATGAGCAACTGATGGTCTGTTCTGACGTCCACCCCTTCCCTTATTCTGACAGAAGATATTGAGCTTTTCCATAGTCTCTTTACACAGATGTAGTCGATTTGATTCCTGTGTATTCCATCTGGCAAGGTCCACATGTATAGTCACCATTTATGTTGGTGAAAAAAGGTATTTCCAATGAAGAACTCATTGGTCTTGCAAAAGTCTATCGTGTGATCTCCGGTATGGTTTATATCACCAAGGCTGTATTTTCCAACTACCAATCCTTCTTCTTTGTTTCCAACTTTCACATTCCAATCGCCAGTAATTTTCAATGTGTCCTGATTGTGTGTTCGATCAATTTCAGACTGCAGAAGTTGGTAAAAATCTTCAATTTTTTCATCTTTGGCCTTAGTGGTTGGTGCATTAATTTGAATAATAGTCGTATTAACTGATCTTCCTTGTAGTCGTATGGATATTATCCTATCACTGACAGCATTGTACTTCAGGATAGATCTTAAAATGTTCTTTTTGATGATGAATGCAATGCTATTCCTCTTCAAGTTGTCATTCCTGGCATAGTAGACCATATGATTGTCTGACTCAAGATGGCCAATACCAGTCCATCTCAGCTCACTAATGGCTAGGATATCAATGTTTATGTATTCCATTTCATTTTTGACGATTTCCAATTTTCCTAGATTCATACTTCATACATTCCACATTCTGATTATTAACTGAATGTTTGCAGCTGTTTCTTCTCATTTTGAGTTGTGCCACATCACCAAATGAAGGTACCGAAAGCTTGACTCCATCCATGTCATTAAGGTGGACTCTACTTTGAGGAGGCAGCTCTTCCCCAGTCGTATTTTGAGTGCTTTCCAACCTGAGGGGCTCATCTTCCAGCACTAAATCAAAGTTCCACTGGCAAGGAAGACAGGGAAGTTGCAAAAGATAGAATAGATAACAAAAAAATAGAACTGACAGGACTTTGTGAGTGATTATATAGTAGGTATAGACCTAGGATGGCCTCCATATTTCTGAATTGGGAGACTAAGTGGCATTAATGAGAGCACAAAACTCAAGAGGAAAAGAGAGTTCTGAAAGGGAAAGTAAAAAAACTCAGCTTTAAGTGTTTGTATAATAAAGGGCCTGTGGGACATCTGGATGAAGATGTCCAGGAGGACGTTGGGTGTAGAGTTAGAAGCACTGGAGTCATCTCCACATAGATGGTAGCTCATGCCTTGGCAGAGAAGGTGCATACCCATTGCAAGTGTGCAGAGAAAGAAGAAAAGCAGGCAGAAGACTCAACTTGGACATTTAGAAGGTGAGCAAAAGAAGAACCAGCAGAGGAGACTAAAATGGTAAAGTCACTTCTGACTCTACCACTCAGTATTTAGAGCTGAAAGGAACCTTGGACATCATGTAAGTCAACTCTTTATGAACAATAAAGCAACAGATCAGAAACTTGACTTATCCAAGGTAACACAACAAGACAGAGCTAGTGACAGAATTAGACCTGACTCCCAGTCCAGGGCTCCCTCCATCACCCTAGATGCTGTTTTTGCCTAGATAAGGCCAACATGGAGTTCTCTCCAGGCTAGGTAGCTGCTTAGCTGGCTGATATTCTTCCCTACCCTAAAGCAGCCTCATTTCTCTCAGCCTAGAGGAATAACCTGATGACAGCTTCCAGTCAGCTAATGAACCAGCAGCAGTTGTCTGCCACGACTTCTTAATTTCCCCCAAATGTGAGTTCCTGACACGTGGTCACAGCTTCAGGCAAAACATATTGCACTCCCAGCCAGAAGCCCAGAAACCAGGGGGAGACTGATGGGAGCTCCTGGTGTGCAATCTGTGACTCCATACTTGAGTCGAGTCTGGGCTTTCTGATTAGAAACCAGAATAAACAGGATGATCAGTATTTTCTTCTGATGCATGTAAAGTCAAGGCTGTCAGAGAGCCCCATCCCTCTCAAGACTTCTAAGGGCTCTGAACAGCAGCAAAGTGGCCAGTGAGCACTAGGAGAGAGTTGACAGGAATGCACTATTCTGATCTCAGCATTCCCAACACTGAGGTTGGTAGGTGAAGGGAAACATGTATCAGGCACTTGTTAGGGGCTGTCGAGTCACTTCTGACTCATAGCGACCCTATGTGCAACAGAAGGAAACACTGCCTGGTCCTACACTATCCTCATAATCATTGTTATGTCTAAGCCCATTGTTGCAGTCACTGTGTCAATCCATCTCATTGAGGGTATTCCTCTTTTTTGCTGACCCTCTACTTTACCAAGCATGATGTCTTTCTTGAGGGACTGATCCCTCCTGACAACATGTCCAAAGTATGGGAGACGAAGTCTTGCCATCCTTGCTTTTAAGGAGCATTCTGGCTGTATTTCTTCCAAGACACTTTTGTTCATTCTTCTGGCAGTTCATAGTATATTCAATATTCTTCGCCAATACCATAATTCAAAGGTGTCAATTCTTCTTTGATCTTCTTTATTCATTGTCCAGCTTTCGCATGCATAATGGCAACTGAAAAGACCATGGCTTGGATCAGGTGCACCTTACTCCTCAAAGTGACATTTTTTTTGCTTTCCAACACTTTAAAGAGATCTTTTGCAAGATTTGCCCAAGGCAATGCGTTGTTTGATTTCTTGACTGCTGTTTCCATGGGTGTTGATTGTGGATCCAAGTAAAATGAAATCCTTGACAACTTCAATCTTTTCTCCATTTATCATGATGTTGTTTACTGGTCCAGTTGTGAGGATTTTTGTTTTCTTTATGTTGAAGTTCTATCCCTACTGAAGGCTGTAGTGTTTGATCTTTATCAGCAAGTGCTTCAAGTCCTCTTCCCTTTCAGCAAGTAAGGTTGTGCCGTCTGCATAATTCAGGTTGTTAATGAGCCTGCCTCCAATCCTGATGCCACATTCTTCTTCATATAGTCTGACTTCTTGGATTATTTGCTCAGCATACAGATTGAATAAGTATTGCGACAGGATATAACGCTAATGCACACCTTTCCTGATTTTAAACCACGCTGTATCCCCCTGTTTTGTTTGAACGACTGCCTCTTGGTCTATGTACAGGTTCCTCATGAGCATAATTAAGGGTTCTGGAATTCCCATTCTCTTCAGTGCTTAGCTTTACTCATTGCAAGCCATTGTACTAAGCAAGTACTAAAAGATAAAAAAAGTAATTAAACAAAACCTTTGTCCACAGGGCACGTCTCAAGTGTTTAATGAATGCTTAAACCAAACCAAACCCATTGCTGTTGAGTTGATTCCAACTCACAGCAGTTTTGGAGGCTAAAAGTTCAAATCAGGGTCTTGGGTATGTCAATTACTTCTGTGGGCCTCTCTCCTATTCTGGTGGCTGCCACAATCCTTGGCGTTCCTTTGCTACTTATATATATATGCATCTGCCTTTGTCATCACATGGCATCTCCCCCTGTGTCTCTCTCTGTCTATTCTGCTCTTTTTATAAGACACTTCTCAGAAGTGATTAAGTTTAGGACCTACCCTGCTTTGGTACAACTTCTTGAACATAACAAAAGAAAACCCCTATTTCCAAACAAGGTCATATTTCCAGGTATAGAGGTTAGGACTTCTACTTTTCTCTTGAAGGAGACACAATTTAATCCATAACAACTGCTGATTCTTCAAAATATGCACTGAATCTGACCACCTCTCGTGCTGTCCATCACCGCCAACCTAGCCCAAGCCACCATCAGATCTCTCCTTCACTAGTCCAATAGCCCCCTAGCTAATCTGCCTGCTTCCACTCTCTGCTCTGTTCTCCATACAGCAGCCAGAGTGGGCCTTCTGCAGCCCAATCAGGTAATGACATTCTGTGTTCTCCATCTTCCCAAGGCTCTGCACTGCTGTTCCTTCTCCTAGAACAATCTGCAGATATTCAGTTGGCTTACTTCCTCCATTCCTCAAGTCTCTGCTCTTGACTTCACCTCAAAGAGGCCTTCCCTGACCTCAGTGTCTAAAATAGACCTCCTGACAGTCTCCACCCCCCCGAGAGAACTTGACTTTTCCCCAAAGCATTTATCTCTACTTGATGTTATATGTTTATGTTTGTCATCGCCATTGGAATGTAAGCTCCTGGAGGGCAGGGACTTATTGTCTTGTGTATCACTTTATCTCCATCACCTGAATAATGCTTGTCACATAGTTAGTGCTCAATAAACATCTGTTGGAGGAAGTCAGGAAGGGAAGGAGATAAGTAGGGAAGGAGATGAATAATATGTCATATATGAGGTCTTCTAGCCCTCACAACAACCCCAGGAAGAAGGCAGGGCAAGTTTTGTTACTACTATGCATTCCCCACAGAAACTATGAGAGCTAGGAAGGCATGCACAGTAGGGACTGTATAATTACCTTTTGATGGATTGATCAAGATATAATGACTAGTTTTCACTCCATAACATCTTTTAATTCTTAGAAAACTACAGAGCTGGATTAAATTCATAATATTTCAGAGAGTTCCTACTGGGTACCCCTTGTTTAGCAATATTATGATTACTACTAATCACTCTACCTTGCTTGTCTATAAAAGTTGAGTTTAAAAAGTACTTTCACATAATTAACTTGTGATATTCAAAACAGCCCTGGAGGAAAAAGGAGAAATCTGATTTTCCCATTTTTCAGCAGAAGTCACTAAGTTTCAGAGAGGTTAAGTGCTTGGTAAAAAGTCCCACAGCAAGTCAGTAGTAAAATCTGAATTGGACCTCAAGTGTCCTTTTCCCAGCATCATGGTTCCATTATGCCTGAAACAACAGAGTTATCATTCAGAAAGCAGCATGAAGTCCCCTATGATGTCTTATATACTGCCTCCAATTTCCCTCCTGGTATGATTTATTGGTGAGGAAGATTTTAAACCGAACTTGACCTGCTATTGCTGGATATTAGGAAATAGCTATCTCTAACGTCGATATGACCAGAAGATAGAGCCCCATATGTCACTTTACAAGGACTGTTTTTTTTTTTTTTTAAAACTATGACAGGAGCCATTTCCAAGGACAATTTACTTTCTATTAGTAAATAAAACCCAAAATTATTTAAAAATACCATCAATCATGAAGTGGGGAGATTCCCCTTAGTCCAAATAACAGAAATAGGAGAGGATTGCTCCTCTGAATTAATGACATGCACCCCACACACAAACACAATAAGAAGTAATTAATTAAAATAATCGAATGCCTTGTAATTAATGAGTGTTGTTATTTCTATGGGAGACATCCTGTCTTCTGAATATCCAAAGATTATTTAGCAGTAGTATCCATGCTAGAATCTTGAACAGTGCATTTTAGGATTTTAATTGTCGGGAAGATTATTACAGTCATGTTCAGACTTACATAGCAATATTTCTTTCTTTTTTTCTTTTTTGGCTAGGTAAAACAGGACTATACTGAATTGTCTGATTTTTTTTTTCTTTTTAAATAACCACATGAATATGCCATTGCTTTTAGAAAAAAAGAATAATGTGGAATAGATCTTGCCCTACACCCTCAATCTCTTTTTTGCTGTCAGATGAATTAAATTTGTGCTGTGCTAGTCTCAGAACTTTGAGCTGAAAGGGCCCTCAGAGATCATCTGTTTCAAACTCTTTAGTTTCTGGATGTGAAAGCAGAGTTTCAGAGGGGTTATGGGGTGTCTTGGTTTCTTCTTTTGACAAAGGTAGACTCCCTTCTCATCTGCCTTTTCCACTTCTCAACAATGTGGAGGGGCTTCCACAACACCAAAGGAAACAATGGGCACAGAAGGAAGCATCTGGACATTTTTTAAACAACTATCATAAGCTCAAATAATCAATATCTACATGTACAAAATTACCTTCTTAACTTCATCACCCTGGCATTTCAAGGCATATTGGAAAGAAGGACAGAAAAACAGAGATAGACATTTCTGTTAGGAAGGGAGAATGATGAAATATGGATACAATAACTTATATTAAAAAAAAAAAACCTTTGGGCAAGAGTCAATAAAAGAAAAGGCTGACAGCAAATGATTACATAGTACCTACTGTGTACCAGACACCATTTCAACCCCAA
Source organism: Dugong dugon (assembly GCA_030035585.1). Taxonomy (NCBI): domain Eukaryota; kingdom Metazoa; phylum Chordata; class Mammalia; order Sirenia; family Dugongidae; genus Dugong; species Dugong dugon. The sequence continues at coordinate 67,299,264 of CM057467.1, forward strand.
AAATGTTGCATATGTTAATGAGCTAACAGCCTTCTAAGGCAGGTACTATTATTGTCTCCATCTTACATATGAGGAAGCTGAGTCTCAGAGAGAGAAAAAATCCTTTTCTCAAGACACTACACTAGTTAGTAACAAACAAAGTTGAGATTTGCGCGCACACAGCTTTGCATGCAAGGTAGTGTTTTTAGCCATTATTCTACCATCGTTGAGTCCCTCCCCATCCCTTGGGAGTAACCACTGTCTCCAGGATAAGGCTCACAGGTCAGCTGGAGAAATGTCAAGTGGCCCTGAATATCTTGCATGCGGTTTTCCAATGATCTGGGCCCCATTTACTCACTGCTTTCTCTGAACAGGACATCTGTAACAGACAACTTCTCTAGGAGCTCTTGGAAGCCTCAGAATCTATGGAGTAGGGTAAAGATATCTAGAGAAGAGGAGGAAGCAACCCTATGTTTACTGAGTTTCTAGTATATGCCAGGTACCTTACATACCCCCGTGATACCCTCACCAACAGATGAGGACCACTGAGGCTCAGAGAAATGAAGTGCCCCACTCAAGGTGACACAGCCAACAGGTGGCTGGTCATCAGTAGTTCCTGCATCTGCCTGGCTCCACCACCCTTTCTCTTAACTGTTATACTATACTGTCTCTCAGGTCTCTAAGTTTGTTTGCTGATTATGTGTTGTGTCTGTTGTATATAGGAAACTGAGCAGGCCACAGGAATAACTACAGGACTGGGCTTAAAGAAACCATCCTGATCTGGGCATAGGACAACTGGGATACCAGAAAGAGACTTGGACTGCTTGGGCTGCCCAAGAGGCCAGCCATCATCTGGGGCAATTTCTGCTGTATCAAGTTTCTCTCTGTAACTCCATCCGAAGCTGTAACTGTCAAGTTAAACCTTGTATGAGACCTGTACTCCTTGTGAAATAGACCATTCTTCATACACAAGTCTATCCACTCCCTCTCCCCCTCCAAGGGGAAAATTACAATCATTAATCTCAATGAAGAGAAATATCACTTTGATTTTCTTACTATAGGTCCCCATTATTCATACTTTAAATATTTTGTAGTACTAAGATGGCAAGTATAGAAACAAGTTGCCAGGAAAAGGAAGGACCAGGCCTGATAAGAACTTTTTTTCTCCTCGCCTGGAAGCTACACTTGAAATAACCACCTGTTGCTTTGCAGGCTGAAGACGTAATGCAAACTTTAGCATTTTCAAAGAAGAGAGTTGGTTCCTTTCCATGGACCTTTGTGACACTATGCATTTGCCCACAGGCCCTTCCACCATAACCAACTTTACCCACTTTCTCCTCCTGGCAAACTACCCCATGTCCTTCAAGGATCCAAATCCACTTCCTGTTCTTCAGCCAGAGGAACACAAAATGTATGGTGGGGGGTAGGAGGGATTCTATATAAGTCTCCTGTAGCCCGGATTTACATCTTGGTCTTCCCTGATTTGCATCTTCCAGAAGTTGAAACTGAGACTCACACTTGAAGCAATGACACCAGGATTTTTAATTTGGATCTTCTATCTCCATGGAACTTTTTCCTGACACTGTGATACCTCCAGTGGCAGTGTTTCCATTCCAAAGGAATGTTTCCTGGAAGTCTGGAGGGCAGTGGATGCATTGGGCCAAGCCCCTGCCATCCAAGAAATCACAGTCCAGAGAGAGAATGAGACACATGCCACTGAGAGGCTGTACAACATGATGGTCAAGTCTGCCACCTCTGGACATAGCTCTGACTCTTAGCAGCTGCGGATCTTCTATACAAGTTATGTCGAGTCTCCTCACCTATAAATGATGGTAGTAAGAGTATTCACCTCCAAGGAGCCGGGAGAGAATTAGGTGAGTCAATCCATTCAGTTCAGCACTTGGCGCAGTGAATGCTCATGCCAACTATCTTATACCAACTCTAAACATCATTTGCTCAGAATACAAGATAGTTCATAAAAAACTAATTGAAAGCTGCAGTGTGAAATTGGAGACAAAGGAAGTGACAGCTATCTCAAGCCTGGATATGTACGTGATTTGAAGGGGAAAGGGGCAAAGACTGAATAAATCCCTAACATGAGTTAACAGTCTAGATTAGTCAGGATCTACTTCATCTGATGTTCTGGTGTTTAATCTGTCAAGGGGCTTTTGTTTGTATCTGAAATGATGAGGCGTTGGAAAGAGATGCCAAAAAAGGAACAATAATAGAAACAATTAACATCAGGGAATGATTTAAAGTTTATATTGCACGTTTAAAGCCAATTGCTCATTTGACCCTCTCGGCAATGCTTGGAACTAGACAAGACAACTAACTTCATACACAGCTTACCAGTGGGGAAACTTGGGCTCCGGGAATAAGGAAAGAAGAAAACTGGCAATTATTGAGCGACTGCTAGGTAGGATAATTTATTTAACAGATCATTTGTAGTGGTTAACTGAGCTAGGCACCTAAGATACAGCGCTAACTAAGCTCTGTACCTACCCTCAAGGAAACTTTCCACAGTCTGATGGGGAAGCACAGACTGAAGACCAATCATTTCAATACAAGGTAGTAAGTACTTTGATAAAAGGATACATAACACCCATCAGGGTAATCAAGGAGTCCTCATGGAGAAGGTGACAGATTTGTGTAAATCTTGAGGAAGAGTTAGCTAGGTTTGGGTTAAAGAAGAAGGAAGAGGCTTTCCAGACATGTGAAATAACATAAGCAAGTAGGAGGAGGACAGCGATACTACGTTGTGTGTGGAAGAATAGAACCAGATCTGGGTCCCTAGAGTGTAAGGGGAGAGATGGGGGAGGAAGAGGTGGGCCGTGACCTGGAAAGATGGAAGGATTCAGATCAATGAAGGCTCTATGGTTCATGCTAAAGAGCTTAGATGTTTTCCTGTAGGTGATAGGGGCATGCAGGAGGGTTTAAGTAGGGCAATAACATTAGAGTCGTGTTTTTGAAAGATCAGGCTGGCAGCTATGTGAAGGATGGAAAATGAGCAAGGAAAAGCGTTTAAGGCTGGAGGTAGAGAGACCAGTGTAGGGACAATTGCAGTGGTCCAGGGGAGGGCTGATAAGAGCCTGAATGGGAAAGTGGCAGTAGAGATGGAGATAAATGGATAAGCCCAAGGAGATGGAGTCAACAGGATTTGGAGACTGCCTGGGAGGGGGACAAGGCTCCTAGTTCACTGCAAGCTTCCCACTGTGACTTCCTGATAATGTCACCTTGGAAAGGAGCAATTAGACTGAAGATTGAAAATATAATGGGTGCAGCTTTCACACACAAATCCCTAAGGATTCAGAAGGAGACAGAGGTGTGAGATGTTTAATGCAGCTTATTTTTCAGATTTTGGTGTTGCAAAGACTGTCATTGGACAGTTTAAAGCTCCACGGACAAATATACACACAGATAGAGATGTACAAACTCCACAAATTCCTAGTCAATTTCTTCAGACTTGGGACACATTTTGTAAAATATGAACAGAAAAACAGGTGAGGGGAGAACAACATTTTATGCCAATCATTTTATAAACAACTTGACTTTGCTGATGGGAGAATAGACCTTGAAAAAGTGCAACTCATCAATATAGCAGAGGTCAGACTCCAGTAAATAAAAGAAAATTGCTGTAATTGCTGATAAAATGCAGCTTCTGTCATTTCACTTATGCATTTCAATTGCAATTAGATTAACAAGGATTTCAAGAGGAGAAATTTCCATTGCAAACTACTTTTCAGATTAAACAAGTAGAGTTTCAGAAATAGCTCAGAATCTACAAGTGTGAGCTCAAAGGGATAGCCAGAGCAGGTCTTCTGCCTCCATAATGCTCAAGTCCCATCTCCGGTGAGGTGGCTGTATTTTCAGCTTTGATTCCAGTGGCATTCCTGGAAGAGGAAAGGATACAGCAGTCCAGTTGTGGTATAAACAATAAGGGGGTATGAAGTCTGTAGATACATTTAATACAGTGATAAAACCAAAAGTCAGACTGCTTTTTATTATCCCATGTTCTGGAAATTCTAAACAATATCAGTGAAAAAATATTCCTCCTGGAGACCTTCTATGCCCACCATATTCCACTCTTGATAAGTAAGCCACTGCCTAAGTCAATAGATTTTTAGGCCAAATATAGGGCTTCAATATTTGGTCATGGACATCATTTACCCATTTATCTACTCGTTGATTCAGTAAGCATTTGTGTGTCCAACTTAATTCTCATGATTATCCCATAAAGTAGATATTATGATTCTTATTTTACAATGAGAATTCTGAAGTTCAGAGAAGTTAAGAAATTTGCCCAGAGATACCCAAATCATAGACAAAAAACCAGAATTTGAATCTAGGGCTGTCTGACTCCTAAGCCACAGTCTAGCCACCTCAGTACCTCTTTGACAGTAGTTGATTCCAGGTTATTGTTGTTAGTTGCTGTCAAGTTGGCTCCGACTCACGGTGACCCCGTGTACAAGAGAACAAAACGTTGCCCAGTCTTGTGCCATCTTCATGATTCTTGGTATATTTGAGTCCATTGTTGTGGCGACTCTGCAGTAACTTCCAACCCAGGGGGCTCATCTTCCATCAGTGTATTGGACAATATTCTGTTGTGAACCCTAGGATTTTCATTAGATAAATTTTGGAAGTAGACCACCAGGCCTTTCTTCTTAGTCTGGAAACTCTGCTGAAACTTGTCCACCCTGCTGGCATTTGAAATACTGGTGGCATAGCTTCTCACATCATAGCAACACACAAGCCACCACAATACAACACACAGATGGCTGATAGAGGTCCTAGTCACCACTGGTCTTTTTTGGAGGCAGATCCCTGTCTCTCCATGAATAGGCCCCAGTGTAACTCACCTAGGCTTTCTTCAAGGGAAGATAGCCTTCGGGGAGGAGAAGGTGGAAGAAGTTTTATTTGTTTTTGCTTTTTTAAGATTCCCAATATGGTACCTTTTTTTCTGAATTTGACATGCAAGTCCCTCAAGTTACTATTACTATAGAAATAACACATTTTTATGCCAATAGGAAGAAAGAAAGCCAAAGGAAGAGAGGAGGGATAGAAAAGTCGTTTTCTGATGTATCTAGTTATACAGAACTGACTTTAAAAAAAAAAAAATGCTAGAAGTCAGACAAAGACAAGGGTCAGACAGAAAAGAGCTGTTTGTGGGGATATGGCTAAAATCAACTACGCAACATTTGCAGAGCATCTACTCTGTGCCTGGGATGCCAAAGGACTGGTGTGACACAGGTGTGACAAGGTCAGAATCCAGCTTGCAGAACTCACATTCCTGTGAAGGACTTCGCACATCTCTTCCATCATAAGTGATGATGTGCACGTGTGCAAACCTCCTGCCTCCAGAAACAACCAAATTCTTATAACATCACCAAAACTGATGACAAAGAAAAATCTTTTTTAAAAATTAACTGCATAGTAAGCACAGCTGGACCAAAGTAAATGATGTCACTAAGAAGCATTCAAGAGAAAAGCATGCTTGTACTAAAGAATTTGACATATACAATTTGACAACAACACGAACGATGGCCAAAAAACACGCATATGGTCACTGTCATGGATTGAATTTTATCCCCCAAAAATGTCTGTCAACTTGGCTAGGTCATGATTCCCAGTATTATATGATTGTGTACCATTTTGTAATCTGATATGATTTCCTTAAGTGTTGTAAATTCAATCACTATGATGTAATAAGATGGATTAGCAGCAGTTATACTGATGAGATATACAAGGTTGGGTAGTGTCTTAAGCCAATCTCTTTTGAGATATAAAAGAGAGAAGCGAGCAGAGACACGTGGGAAACTCATACCACCAAGAAAGCAGTGCAGGGAGCACAGCACATCCTTCGGACCTGAGGTTCCTGCACAGAGAAGATCCCAGACCAAGGGAAGACTGATGCATCACAAGGACCTTCCTCCAGAGCCGTCAGAGAGAGAAAGCATTCTCCTGGAGCTGATGCCCTGAACTTGGACTTGTAGCCGACTGGACTGTGAGAGAATAAACTTCTCTTTGTTAAAGCCATCCACCTGTGGTATTTCTGTTAGAGCAGCACTAGATGACTAAGACAGTCCCATAGGGATGTGTATAGGCATTTAGTTATACAGGTAAGTACAGGTGTATACATATGTATATACACATAGAAGTATCTATATGTATGTATAAGTACAGATATGAGTGTGCAGGCACATGTATTCATAGAAGACACAATTACAGATACTTCTCAGACATAACCAAACACCTTGCAAGATTTGTTTTCTAGGTGTGAAGGCTTAGGGCCTTAGTCTCATGGGACAACTCAGTCAATTGGCATAATATAGTTTACAAAGTTCATGTTCTTCACTATAGTGGAGTAGTGTGTGGGGTCTTAAAAGTTTGCAGATGGCCATCTAAGATACTATTGGCCTCTACTCATCAGGAGCAAAAAAGTAAGAAGGAAACAAAAATCTCAGAGAAGAAATTAGTCTACAGGGCTAACAGCCTACACAAGCCACGGCCTCATCTACTCTGTGATCAGAAGAACTAGATGGTGCCTGGCTACCACTATTGACTGTTCTGACCAGGGTCACAATAGATGGTCCCAGATAGAATGGGGGAAAAAAAATGTAAACAAAACTCAAATTCTCCAAAAAGTCCAGACTTACTGGACCGGTTGAGATCAGAGGACTCCCTGAGACTATCGCCCTGAGATACTTTTTAAACCTTAAATCAAAACTATCCCCTGAAATCAACTTTTAGCAAAATAATAGTATGACACACAAAATAAACAATATTGTCTGTAAGTATGGTGTTCTACTAAAAAATCATCTATATGAGACCAGAAGGTCAACATTTACTCTAAAGCAAAGACAAGAAGATAAGCGGGCAGGGAAACTAGAGTACTGGAAACAGAACAACTAGAACACAATTAAAGATAGTGTTGACACATGGTGAAAAATGTAACTAATGTCACCGAACAATTTTTATAGAAATTGTCACATGGGAACTTAATTTACTGTGTAAACTTTCACCAAAAATACAATAAAGTATATATTTTTTAAAGGCAACAACAAAAACTATACCTCACAAGCACTATAACAAGGTATAATTGTTATAACTATTAACTGGGTATTGGTAATGATCCCTCTTTGTGGACTAGGGCATAGATAAGATAGGTTATGTGCAATCACTGGTACACTAGCAGTTCACCACTTATCACTTTCCTGTGCCAGGAGGGCAATGGCTGCAAAAGACTGCTAATGTATAACAAAGCACAAAGCACTGCGCAAAGTGCTGTAGGAGCCCAGAGACTGGTGAGATTGCTGCTGGTTGAAGGTCTAGGACAGGCCTTCCAGAACTTGTGGCCTTTAATGAGTCTTGATAGCATTTTGACAAATGTAGCCAGGAGAAGAAGGAAAAGATTTCAAGTGGAAGGAACAGCTTAAATAGAGGCACAGTGGTAAGAAAAAGAGACAATATTTGAGACCCAAAAACTAGACCCACAAAAGCAGCAAATCTAGGATAGAATTAGGAATGTGGTGGATGTAAGCCTAGAACCTTGAATGCCAACACAGTACCTGAATCATAATAGGCCCCACAAGACATAAGCTTCTTCTTCCTAAACCACAGCAAACTGACATTCCCATTGGTTGAGCCATGCTCATTGTAAAGAGCTTTATCCCTAAAGGCAAGTATTATTAAGTCTACTTTGTAGAAGAGGAAATGGAGGTTAGAGCAATCAAGATACAACTAGGAAGTGGTAAAGTTTTTTGTTTTTGTTTTTGTTTTTAATTGTCGTGCTTTAAGTGAAAGTCTACAATTTAAGTTAGTCTCTCATACAAAAATTTATACATACATTATCATGTGACCCTAGTTGCTCTCCCTATACTGTGACAGCACACTCCTCCTTCCCACCCCAGATTGCCCTTGTCCATTCAACCAGCTCCTCGCCCTCTCTGCCTTCTCATCTCGCCTCTGGACAGGAGCTTCCCATTTAGTCTTATGTACCTACCTGAGCTAAGAAGCACGCTCCTCATGAGTATCATTCTATGTCCCATAGTCCAGTCTAATCTCTGTCCTAAGAGCTGGCCTCGGGAATGGGTTAGTTCTGGGCTAACAGAGAGTCTGGGGGCCATATCTTCCGGGTCCCTCCAGTCTAGTCAAACCATTAAGTCTGGTCTTTTTACATGAATTTGAGTTCTGCACCCCTCTTTTCTCCTGCTCCGTCAGGGACTCTCTGTTTTGTTCCCTGTCGGGGCAGTCATTGGTGGTAGCCGGGCACCATCCAGTTCTTCTGGTCTCAGGCTGATGCAGTATCTGGTTTATGTGGCCCATTCTGTCTCTTGGGCTAATACTTTCCTTGTGTCTTTGGTGTTCTTCATTCTCCTTTGCTCCGGATGGGTTGGGACCAATTGATGCATCTTAGATGGCTGCTTGCTAGCTTTTAAGACCCCAGACACCACTAACCAAAATGGGATGCAGAACATTTTCTTAATAAACTTTGTTATGCCATTTGACTTAGATGTCGCCTGAAACCATGGTCCACAGACCCCCCACCCCTGACTCTGTCCCTTGAAGTGTTCGGTTGTATTCAGGAAACTTCTTAGCTTTGGTTGTGCTGACTTCCCCTGTAGTGTGTGCTGTCCTTCCCTTCACCTAAGATAATTGTTGTCTACTATCTAGTTAGTGAATAACCCTCTTCCTCCCTCCCCACCCTCATAACCATCAATGAATGTTTTCTTATGTGTTTGAACCTTTTCTTGACTTCTTACAATAGTGGTCTTATACAATATTTGTCCTTCTGCAACTGACTAAATTCTCTCAGCATTATTCCTCCATGTTATGTTTCAGGGATTCATCATTGTTCTTGATCTCTGTGTAGTATTCCCTTGTGTGAATATACCATAATTTGTTTATCCATTCATCCTTTGATGGGCACCTAGGTAATTTCCATCTTTTTGCTATCATGAACAGTGCCGGAATGAACATGAGTGTGCATATATCTATTTGTGTGACAGCTCTTATTTCTCTAGGATATATTTCAAGGAGCAGGATTGCTGGATTGTATGATACTTCTATTTCTAGCTTTTTAAGGAAGTGCCAAATTGATTTCCAAAGTGGTTGGACCACTTTACATTCCCACCAACAGTGTATAAGTGTTCCGGTCTCTCCACAACCTCTCCAACATTTATTATTTTGTGTTTTTTGGATTAATGTTAGCCTTGTTGGGGTGAGATGGTATCTCATTGTAGTTTTGATTTGCATTTCTCTAGTGGCTAATGATCATGAGCATTTCCTCATGTGTCTGTTAGTCGCCTGTATATCTTCTTCGGCGAAGTGCCTATTCATATCCTTTGTCCATTTTTCAATTGGGTTATTTGTCTTTTTGTTGTTGAGGTTTTGCAGTATCTTGTAGATTTTAGAGATTAGACGCTGATCAGATTTGTAGTAGCCAAAAAGTTTTTCCCAGTTTGTAGGTTGTCTTTTTACTCTTTGGGTAAAGTCTTTTGATAAGCATAAGTTTTTGATTTTTAGGAGCTCCCAGTTATCTTGTTTCTCTTCTGGTGTTTGTGGATTGTTACTTATGGTTTATATTGTTTTTTATGCCATGTATTAGGGCTCCTAGCATTATCCCTATTTTTTTTTTTCCATGATCCTTATCGCTTTAGATTTTATATTTAGGTCTTTGATCCATTTTGAGTTAGTTTTTGTGCATGGTGTGAGGTATGGGTCTTGTTTCAGTCTTTTGCAGATTGATATCCAGTTATGCCAGTACAGAAGTGGTGAAGTTTTAATGAGCACCTAGATTAATCAGATTCAGAAGGTTGTGGCTCTTACATTGCAGTAGATTGCCTCAAGTGTTCCCTGAAAGCTAGCAGCTTTCTGATTTCTCAGAGTCACCTTCACCAACAGTGGTGGGAGTCCTGGCCTCTAAGACAGGCTCAAACCCTTCCTGCCTAGAATCTGAGATGCTTATGCAACTGAATATGGAGTATCCAAGGATGATGTATCCTCCCTCAGCTTTAAAAGACAGCCAGCCATACATTTTGGACCTAAGAGACTTAAATTTAAACTGAGGGTAGTATATAGTGATGGAAAGTTTACATTGATTAAGGGTGATGGTTACACAGCTAATTGGTGTAAATGATGTCACTAAGTTGTACACCTGTGAAAAAATCGAATGGGCAAATGTTGTGTGATACATATTTTTAAAACAACAACAAAACAAAAAAAAAAAAAGGAAGGAATGAAAGAAGAAAGAAAGGAAGAAAGAACAGTAGCTGCTATGGCTGCTTATGTACAACCAAACACCTCATGGGAGATTTGGTTTCTTGGTTTGGAGGTTTAGGGTCATGGTTTCAGGGGCATTCTAGTTAACTGGCCTAATATCATTTTTAGTGCCTCTGTTCTACTTCTTAGTTCATTGCATAGTGCCTGGGGTCTCAAAAGCTTGCAAGCAGCCATACAAGGGACAATAATCAGTCTCTGTTTGCCTGGAGCAACAGAGGAAGAAGGAGAGTCAGGAATAGGAGGAGGATATGCAATGTGTGGCTAACTGCCTTTGTGAACAACCACCTTCTTTGCCATGAGACCAGAACTGGATGGTGCCCAGCTACCATTACTGAACACTTTGATCAAAGATTCTATAGAAGAATCCTTATCAAAAGTGGGGGAAATGAAGAACAGAATTTCAAATTCTCATGTAATCTAGAGTTTCTGGAGCCACCGAGGCTGAATGAACCCCCGAAACTATTGCCCTGAGATAATTTTTCAACTTTAAACCAAAAATATCCCTTGAGGTCTTCTTAAAATCAAACAATAGTTTAGTTTAATTAGTGCAGAATGTCTGCCTTGAGTATTGTGCGCTTTTAAAGAACTCTCTATGTATCTCATGGCATCAAATTGACAACAGCAACTCGAAAGGTTAGATCCGAAGCTTGTGGGACAGTGAGTTTATGTTAATGGGGGAGGAACAGTTCAGAAAGGGAAGGTGAGATTGGTTGTATAACTTGAAGAATGTAATCAATGTCGCTGGATTTGTACATGTAGAAATTCTTGAATTGGTGTATGTTTTGCTGTGTATATTTTCAACAACAATTTTTTAAACGGTAAAACCAGTTAAAAATAAATAAATAAATAGAGGATAGTAACACCCAACTTATAAGGTTGTCATTAGGTTTAAATAAGATAATATATGAATGCACCTACTGTCATTTCTTATTGTAGGTGCTCAATAAATGATTGTAATTATTCATTCATTCATTAACAAACAGTAAAAAAAAAAAATGATACAAAGATACTATCTGAGAAGTGATGTCAGCACAAAAGCATGTCCTTCCAGAAAAGCAGTAAATAAGCTGGAAAACTGTCATAATCAAATTTAACAGAATTCTAGAAACTATTCAAAAGATTACAGCAACCAGGAAAATGTTTATTCAACAGGAAAAAAACTGAATCTCAGTGTCTAAGGAAATCTTTGTCAAATCACTAGCCGATCACTAAGCTAAGGGAACAGAGACTTCAATGACCACACATGACAAAGAATAAAAACTTTACAAAGGGGAAATAACAATCTCTTCAACTAATAGTGCTGGAACAACTGGATCTCCACATGCAGAAGAATTAAGTTGGACCCTTCCCTTAAACCATATTCAAAAATTAACTCAAAATGGATCAATGACCTAAATATAAAATCTAAAACTATAAAACTCTTAGAAAAAAACATAAGGTTAAATCTTCATGACCTTGGAGTTGGCATTACATTCTTATAAATGACACCAAAAACACAAACAATCAAAGAAAAAATAAATAAATTGGATGTCATTAAAATTAACTCTCATGCATCTAAGGACAGTAGCAAGAAAGTGAAGGGGCAACATGTAGAATGGGAGAAAATATTTGGTAATGATATATCTGAAAAGGGTTGGCTTAACATCCAGATATACGTAAATAACTCCTACAACTCAACAACAAAAAGGCAAACAATGCAATTACAAAATTGGTAAGGAATTGAATAGACATTTCTACAAAGAAGATATATAAATAGCCAATAAACACATGAAAAAATGCTCAACTTTACTGTGTTTTGACACGAATAACGTGCACCTTCTGTGTTTGTTTGCTGGCTGCACCCTCTCCCCATGAGGTATTTCTGTAAGCATGCTATGCTAATTTTTTTTTTTTACAACAACATGTGGAAGAGGATTGGCATAGTGGCACCTGTGAAGGTGCCTTGCTGAGGGGGAGGACTCAGCCAGCAAACAAACTCAGAAGGCACACGTTATTTGCGCAAAAATACGGTATTAGTCATTAAAGAAATGTATATCCAAAGCACAATAAGATATCACTGCCTACCTATAGAATGACTAGATAATCAAAAATCATAAGAAAAAAAGATATTAGTAAGGATGTGGAGAAATTGGAACCCCCATACTTTGGTGGTGGAAGTATAAAATGGTGCAACTGCTGTGAAAAAAAGTTTGACGCTTCCTCAAAAAACTAATTATAGAATTACCATATGACCCAGCAATTCTACTCATCGGCATATATCCAAGAGAATTGAAAACAGGTGTTCAAACAGAAATTTGTTCATGAATGTCCATAGCCAACATTGTTCATAATGCCGAAAAGCAGAAATAATCCAAATATCCATCAACCGGTGAATAGATTAACAAAATTTGGTATATCCATGCTATAGAATATTATTCAGCCATAAAAAGTAATGGAGTACTGATACATGCTAAAACATGGATGAACTTTGAAAACATTATTCTAAGTCAAAGAATTTCAACACAAAAAGCCACATATTGCATGATTCCATTTATATGAAATGTCCAGAGTTGGCAAATCCAAAGAGACAGAAAGAATATTACTGGTTGCCAGGTGCTGGGGGCAGGAGGAATGTGGAATGACTGCTTAATGAGTATGGGGTTTCTTTTTGAGGTGATAAAAATGTTCTGAAATTACACAGTTGATAATAGTTGCACAACATTGTGAATTATTAAATTTCAATTAACTGCACCCTTTAAAATGATTTAAAAGGTGAAAAAAGGTGCAATGAAAAAGAAAACAATGACACCACCCTCAAAGAACAGCCAGAGCAGTTGGGAGGGTATTACATTAACATAAAAAAGGAAATGCATGCCAGAAGTAAATCTATCAAAATCAGTGAGAGAAATAAGAGGAGAATAAAATATCTGATGAAAAAATTGAAATGTACGAATGTTTTAAAACATCAAGAACAGTGTCAAAAAGAAAAATATAGACTAAGAAAATATTAGCAACAAGCCAGGGGAAATTGTTTGTGTGTGTGCGTATATGTATGTGTGTGTATGATGTGTTCATAAATAAGAAACACTCATAGAAAAAATATAAAAACATGAACAAAAGAAGAAATACAAGTAGCTCCTAGAATTGCAAAAAAATTTTCAACCTCTCTAATAATTAAAGAAATACAGATTAAAACAAGATGCCATTTTACCCTATTAGATTGCTGTTTTAATAATATTGCTACTAAATGCAGCAATAGTATAATAAGGCAAAAATCATAACACATTTCTTGTAGGATTAGAAACTGTTACAGTGCAGAAAGCAATTTAGCCACAGCTATCAAAAGCCTTTAAAAATTCAAACTCTTCCCAATATTCCATAGTTTAAGAAATGTATGGGGGAATGGATGATGATGGATTGAGAGAGAGCTAGCGATAGACAGATGTGGACTTGAATACACGGAGTTTTGTTTGGTTGCAATATTATTATTTTTAAATAAACTATTTGTACACATTGAAAATTGTCAAATAATAACAGGTACAAAAACCAGCAAAACAAACAAATCTTAACATCTTGTAATAGCCATCATTAAAATAAGGTGATACCATTCCAGATATCTTTCTTTACCGTATCTAGGTGAGGCTGGTTGGTTGGTAAGTGTTTGGATAGATGGAAATAATTTTAAGGAGCCCCATACTATACTGCTAATTTTAGGAAAATAAGCTATTCCACCTATTTTACTTAACAGAAAAAAATAGAAATTGAAATAAAACTGGAAGATTATTACTCTTCAGACAAGTATTTCTTGACCACAAGAGATTTCATTTCTAGAACAATTACTCTATAAATGAAATAATCACTCTTTATTATTTCAAAATATAACATAGTGATTATTTCATTTATATTCTGACAAAATCTTGAGGAATTTTAGTCATATGCTTTTTTAACTCCATAGTTTAATTTTAGAAAGCATTAACTGACCCTTCGCTATGAGAGACGAGGAAAGTATTATTTTTATAATCCTCCCACCTCTCCTTTCCTATTTCCCAGTTTTTCAGGTGGTGCAGTGGTTAAGAGCTACTGCTGCTAACCAAAAAGTCTGCCAGTTTGAATCCACCAGCCACTATTTGGAAACCCTATGGGACAGTTCTCCTCTGTCCTATAAGGGTCACTTGAGTCAGTCAACTCAACCCCAATGGGGTTTTCTTTTAAATTATCAATTCTACTTTGTCAACATTCGTAATATTAAATTTTTGTTACATAATCATCAGTGTTTAGTTAAGCCTTTGTTTTCTTTTTTCTTTATTTAAATTGAGTTAATGCTAACCTGTAGTCCTTTTACCAAAGCATCTTCATTCTAGAGTTCTTTGTATTGGTTCATCTCATGGTGGCCTGAATTTCATCATCCAGCAGCTTTTTTTTTTTTTTTTTTAACAGAGGTTTTAGTTATAGTCCCTGAGTTCCTCAATACTTGAGAATAGACTACTGCTCTGCCGTGTTTATTTAAAATAAATAATTTGGCCAATTATAAAAATCTTGGGCCACACCTCCGCACTTGCCTGAATCTTGTAAACTTTGCTCAATCTTCCAGCGTTAACTGTGACACAAGCCCTTTTGCCATGTCTTCGCCATTCATTCATTGAATGACTGGATTTCATATTGAGTGCTTTTTTCTGGAAAGGTTCATGAGTACCTATATTTCATTTTTGGGAATGTTTAACTTTTGCCTTTACAATTCCACAATAATTTGGTCAAGTATGATAATATTTAGTCCCATTATTGTTCCCTCAGAACATTTTAAGCATTGCTTGCTGTTCCAGCATTGAACACTTTTCTGGAGACGTTTGAGGTCAGCTTGATTTCCCTCCTTGTAGATGACTTCCTTTTCTCTGTTTAGATGCCAAAAGAATTATTTTTTCATTATTCAAGTTTGGGAGTAACTAGATATTATCTCTTGTTTATCATTCTGAATCTACGTTTTTTTCCCCTGAAGTATAGCATGCCCTTTCAATCCTTGGATAACAGGATAAATCGTATTTTCCAATCCATTTGTTGGGTTCTCTTCAGCAGACACACCAATTACCCTTATTTTTCAATCAGCGTTGTCCTTCACATATATTACCTTCTTTCTAAGTGCTTTAATCTCTGTTCTTTTCCTCAGCTTTCATCGTTACAGCAAGCTTGTTCTCTGTGTCAGAAAAATAATTTTCATCTAATTTAGCTTTTTGTTTATAATTATTTCTGTAATATTGTACTTTGAGTCCTCAATTTCCTTAGCACTGTGAACTGTCTTTTAACTTCATTGTGCTGAGCTGTCATCTCATTTCTCATTTGTGAGCCCTTGTTTCACTGAATTCAGATTTTTATTAAGTTCTTCGATAGTACAAAGTACACATGGGAAATTTTCTTTTTTTCTTGGGATACGTTTTCTTTCAGGCTGGATTTTTCATTTGTCTTTTGCAAGTAATAGTCTTTCTTTTATTCTCTCTCTCCCTCCCTCTTTTTTTTTTTTGAGGGGGGTGGGGACTACATTATGCTTGCTTATTTACCACATGGTTTCTTTTCATTTTTCTTGTGCTTACATTAGACAATTCTGACTAGGTTTTCTATTTACTCGAATGTAGTGTGGTTAAGTCTTCCTTGACTCCCTCCCCATTGCATTTGATATCTGTTTTTCCTCTCCCAGCTCTCTCTACATTAATAGCTATGGTATTGCCATACTAGGCACTTGGTGGTGGTCTTAAGCAGTGCTTCCTAACATACTTCACAGCTTGAACATAATATCCTAGGGAAAAAGCTGAGACGTGACAGTTTTCCAGCTTCAGCTCAGAGCCTAAGATCCTTGTGGTAGTAAGTAGGAGTTGCACGGCTTTTCTCTGGACGGCCTCCCTGCATCCCTTTTCTGCTTCTCTCTGGATCTTGGGTTATTAGTGAAAAGCCTCAGCACTCTCTTCAGTCCCCTCCTCTCTCCAATCTGGCTTCTGAAATGGTGGAGTTAAGCTAAGAACCATATCATAGGGGTCAGAATGTTTCCTTGAAGTTTTTGGCATGAGGCTGTAACCCTTTCTTTACTTGGTGTTACCGGTGATTTGTTGGTGGCAGGGGGGTGGGGTGCAGATTTTTAATTATCTGTTGTCATTTAGTCAAGAACCAGGGAGATCAATTCTTCAGTGTGACTTCATTTTGCCACCTTAGCTAGAAGTTCCATATCATTATTTATATAAGTGAAAAAGTAAAGAGAATATAAGTACCCAATAACAGATGTTTATTTAAGTAAATTATAGTAGATCTATATAACTGAATATTAAATAGTCATTAGATATATTTTTTAAATTAAATGATAAAATGAAATTCTCACAATGGAATAAATAGTAGAACAACTCTATGTACAGTATGAACCATTTGTGTTTTGATTTTATCTGTGTGTGTGTCTGTGTATGTATGGGTGGGTAGGTGGGTAAGTGTAGGAGTCCCTGAGTGGTGCAAACAGTTAAGCATTCAGCTACTAACCAAAAAGTTGACAGTTGAAGTCCACCCAGAGAAGCTTCAGAAGAAAGTCCTAGCAACCTCCTTCTGAAAGATCACAGTCATTGAAAACCCTGTGGAGCTCAGTTCTACTCCGACACACATGAGGTTGCCATGAGTTGGAATCGACTCAACAGCTATTGGTTTTATATATATAAAACCAAATCAAACCCATTGCCATTGAGTCAATTCTGACCCATAGCAACCCTACAGGACAGAGTAGAACTGCCCCATAGGGCTTCCAAGGAGCATCTGGTGGATTTGAACTGCTGACCTTTTGGTTAGAAGCTGTAGCTTGTAACCACCATGCCATTTATGTACATATAACCCCCCACCAAAAAAAAAAAAACCAAACAAACACCATTGCCGTCCAGTCAATTCCAACTCATAGCAACCCTATAAGACAGAGTAGAACTGCCCAGTGGGGTTTCCAAGGAGCAGCTGGTGGATTTGAACTGCTGACCTTTTGGTTAGCAACCCAGCTCTTAACCACTGGGCCACCATGGCTCCTATATCACAGAGGTAACCTGAGGGTGAACCTGGCCAAAATGAATTATGATTCAGTTACCAAAAACAACAACAACAAAAATCCCTCGAGACGTTACAGCTGGGAGACAGGCAAGGAGACATTCCATCAAAAAACACACACATACACACAAAGAGGGCTTTTAGACACCTTACCCCCTTTAAGCATATATATTAAAAGCGTTTAAAGCTACCAAATGGATTTTTTAAGTCCAAAGTGATTTTTAATGTTTGACAGTGGAAGTTTAATTCCCTGGGGTCTATTTTCAGTGACCTTGTTTTAAGTACAACTTGTTAATATTACATTTTTTTTTTTAAATCTAACACACAAGAAAAAAGCCAATTTTCTCAACCCACTTAAAAATAGTAACACGAGCTCCTCAGTCTGCCTCAGCATTGCCAACACACCTGACTACTCACCTCTTGTCCCTGTATCCACCCCTTCCTTCCCGCCTGGCAGCCCTCACCTCCACCCACCCAACGACTCCTGAGTGATCATCATCTTTGATGTATCAGGATTGTGTATCAGGGTAATAAAGGATGAGGAGTCAGGGTAGAAAGTGGGAGGATTACAAAGGAGAGTTGGAGTAAGAAATAAGGGCTGTGCAGTGACCAGAGAGAACACAAAGGTCCAAGGAGGGTGAAGGAAAAGACAAGGGTGGCACAAAGCAACAACAACAAAAAAAGCAGTCTGGCCCACTTAGAATTTTAACAAGACTGGCCTCATGGGCATTATGTAATTTCTTAAGTTGATTTATATGCCACCTCACTCCAAAAAGGATCTGAGGAAACTTACCAAAAAGGGCATTCACAATAAACTTAATAAAAATAATAAGAAAAAGGAGAGATAATGAAACAGTTACATTAAATGAAAAAGAAGAAATCGTAGTACTAGAACTTCCAGACCGCCAAAGCAAAAGGGATAATTTGATAGTTTACGTAGGTTGCTTATCGCCATCACCACAAGAGAGGAAATTGGCCATTCTTTGGGAAAGGTGGTGCTGTTTCCTACATAAAAAGCTAAGAGAGATTCCTAACATAGAGTACTTTATATAAATTAGGGAGGGAGGTGTAAATGCAAACAGAAAATGCACAGAACTATATTTGTAAATTGAAAAAAGTCAAAGCTTTGGCCCTATAGAGCAATGCAGGAGGGCAGTTTGGGGATGCCACAGCAGCTAGGGCAAGGAAGTTGAATCTAGGAGTCGCTTTGATCATAGCCAAATGCCAAACTGTCCTTTTATATGTGCATATAAAAGTTTTCTACTATATGTGCATATAAAAGTTTTCTACTCGTAAGATTTTTGTGGGAGAAAAATAAAACAATGTTGAGGCTGGCCAACATGGAAAGAAAATATTTCCTGATGATGCTGATGCATATGCCACAAAAGCTCAAAATTTTTGTCTCTCCACATTTACAGTGAAATTGCACCACGTTCATTCTGTGGCTTTGTTCACCTTCTGGCACACTACTGAAAATTGCCAGCAGTTTGAGTAACACAGAATGAAAGGTTTCAGGGGTCCTCTCTAAGCCTCCTTCTGCCTGCCACATTCTGAGGCTCAAGGTCGGAAAGTGACTCATATCCAGTGTGTCTTGAGCAGAGCTGAATATGAGCTAAAAAGGGAGGTGGAATCCTCACCACAACACAGTCAAGTTGGCCCTCTGTGTATCCCCACTCGAAATAGGACAACTGAGGTTTAAAGAAAGTCAGTCACTTGGAAAGCAACATGGTGCTCGTAGTGAGATTGGTACCCACATAGCATGTCATGCAGTCCTGATGAGAGGGCCATGTTTCAGTGAGCTTTCTAGCAGCCAGTGTGACAGAAGAAAAGATGTTCGATCCCTAAGATATCCATCTATAAGGTTGACAACAAATAATTTTCTTCAGAAACTCAAACTGTTTGTGATACTGAAACCACAAAAGTCTACCAAGAATCATCTAAATTGTTATATACATGGGAAAACAGAAACGCTATAAACTTCCCATTGTTGTTATTGTTTTTGAGTAAGTAATGCTAGTAGATGCAACAGATAACCCCCAAAATCTCAATGCCTTAACATAATAAAAGCTTATTTTTTACATCACAGGTCAGTCTGAGTTGGTGAGGGAACTCAGCTCCGTGTGGTCATTCAGGGACCCTGGCTCCTTCTATCTTGTGGCTCCACCCTTCTTTAAATCCTCTAGTAGTAAGAGAACAAGATCAGAAGTTGGAGGCTTCTATGGGCCAAATCTGGAAGTGACACATACTTTATCCACCAACATTCACCTGGCCAGATTCAGTCACATGGACACACCTAACTGCAAGGAAGTTTGGGAAATTGGTATAGCTGTGATATTGTTCAGTACTAGCAGTTCTGTGCCACAGGTTGCTTCTTAGTCTCAACTGTCTTTTTCCCCTTCCACAATCCTATGGGTTTCTGTGGCTTTTATATGCTTTCACCCATCTACCGTGCAGCCTACCACGTGAAGTTTTTGAAAGGGTCAGAGATGACAGCGGTGTGGAAGCACAGATGCCCGGGCCCCGCCCAATGGCATGTTCCCATGTCCTTCAGGTTCATGTGCCCCTGTAGAATGGTTCTCAAGATTAATTGCACTTTGCATTCCCATGAATCCTGGTGTGGTGTGCTCAGATCACTTTACCATCATTAATAATACAGACACACCCCCAGGAGACAGGCACATGTTAGCGCTAAGGAAATTGAGGTGCAGACAGAGGTTAAGTGTCCTCTCAAGGCAGCCCTGTAAAAGCGTGTAAGCCAAGGAGTGACTTCTCCAACTTCAAAGCTATTAATTCTCATTCTTGCTGGAAGAGAAAGCTGGCTGCAGCACTGAGGGAGGAAATAAGGCAGGAGGCTTCTCTAAAAGGAACTAGCAGGAATGGCAACAATCCCTCCTATGCAGACAACACTGCCTGAGTTAAAACTCCAGCTCTGACGTTTGCTAGCTCAGTGACCTTGGGCAAGTTTCTTAACCTCTGTGAGCTTTCTAGCATACCTCAGTTTTCTCATCTCTAAAATGGATGAAATAATACCTATTTCATAGAGATGTTGTAAAAATTAAATGGGTTAATCTGTGTCAAACACGTTTATGTCTGGCATATACTAGTATACAAAAGATGTTGGGTGACAAAGTAATTTTGGTAATGATTATTAGCAGTTCCAAGCACTTTGCCCATTTCAAGTGGTTCTGTCTCAATATATCTTTGAGAAAAAAGTATCCCCTGCTGCTTTTATAACATCCATAATGCCTAACACATTATCATGGAGATCCTATAAATATTTGGTGATCTACTAAAGTTGCACAGATAATTTGATGACATCCTATAGTCCACAGAACAAATTTTTGTGAGCTGGATTGTAAATCTGTTGTTGTCAGGTGCCATTGAGTTGATTCTGACTTACAGCGACTCCATGTGATAGAGTAGAACTTCCCCCATACAGTTTTCTTGGCTGTAATCTTTAGGATCATGAATCTAGCTTTAATTTATTACTGTCTACTCTCTTATCAGACACAAATCCACTCTCAGCCATACCAAACTCAAGACTGAACAACTATGTACTTGGCTATACGATCTTGCAAAAAATTGCTTCCCTCCAAACCCTGGTGGCATAGTAGTTAACAGCTACATCTGCTAACCAAAAGGTCAGCAGTTCAAATCCAACAGACGCTCCTTTGAAACTCTATGGGAGCAGTTCTACTCTGTCCCATAGAGTCACTATGGTTCAGAATCGACTAGACAGCAATGGGTTTGGTGTTCTTTTTTTTTTTTTTTTTTTTAAATACACTATAGTTTCCTCATCTAAAAAACAGGAATGATTATTGTAGATGTCTCATAGGATTCTTGTGAGGATTGAACAAAATAATACACACCACGTGCCTGGCATAGCCCGTGGTATATCTTGAACGTTAGCTATTTATAGCAAGACTGATTACAACTCTCCCTGTTAGTGGCACTAGGGTTCTGAATACTAGCAGCTGAGAGAAGCTGAGGGTGTAGACTCAGGGCATTTATGACTAAATTGGCTAGAAAGCCAGAGGCCGATAATTCTCTGCCTGGAGTTCTCAGAGGGCACGGTCCACATTCAAAGCAGTTCTGCAACCCCTGCAGCATGAAGCACAGATGCTTGGCGTTTGTTCACAGATAAATGGGATGAATGACAAGACCTTGGTGTGGCCACTGATAATAATAAGACAACTTAGTGTTTATGGAAAATTATGTTCTAGGCACCGTGCTAAGCACTCTATGAACAATATCTTATTTATTTTCATCCTCATAACCCTGCAGCAAAAGTATTGTCTCCAGTTTTTAGATGAGGAAACTGGGGTTCAGAAAGCTTAAACCACTTGCCAAAGGTCACACAGTGATAAGTGGTGGAGCCAGGAGCCAAATCCAGCTTTGTGTGACTGCAGATCTTTGACTCTTCACCGCCATGCTGCACTGCCCTGCCAAGGCAAGTTGTCTTCAATCTCTTGCAGCTGCCCAAGGGACATGGCCCTTTGAGTCTGCAATTGTTCAAAATACCCAAGGACTGATGAATCCAAGCCCTGCTCAAAACCTTGCTTCATCTACAGCTTCGGGCCAATAGTTTAATCACCTCACGTTTCAGTTTCTTCATCTATAAGCAAAACATTATACTTTCCTACATGCAAGGGTACTGGGAAGATTAATTGGATGCTCCAGAAGTGCTTTTCAGATGAAAAATATGGATTATTTGCATTATTATTTTAATAGCCTTGGACTTTGATATCCCCAGTTTACACGGAGGTAGAGGGCTTGAAAAAAGGAGATTGGTGAGATTCATTTTCTCTAGCCTTGTCCTCTCAGCCAGGCAGGACAAACACAGACACCTCTTGACCTGAGGGTGGGTCATTCGAGAATCTAGCATCCAAAGAACCATAGAACAGCTGCTTATTACCTGTCTTCAAACCCAGAATGTGAATACCCCAGGACAAGGACCTTCTCTGTCTTTATCAGCATATCCCCAACACCTAGAAGAGTGCTTCAAACCTAGTGGTGCTCAATAGATATATGTTGAATGAATTAATAAATGAACGAACAAAAAAACTAATGAACAAACAACAAGATGAACCAGGAAATATCAGAGTAGAGAGAGCTCTTAGACAATATTTGAGTCAACCTCCTGAGTATGTATCTGAGACACCCAGGGCCCAGAGAGAAATTATTTGCTCAAGGTCACATCACAATTAAATGGCAAAAGAAAAAACTAATTCTGAGATGGTAAATGAGTTTCATTTCAAACCCGATCACTGATGGAGCAGTAGTAAGTAGCTGAAGCACTGAATTGAGAAACTTTGTGAAATTAAATCTGTGCTCTGAAAGAAAGAGTGCTGTGATCGATTGGCAATGTCTGTCTTGATTATGGAAAAGAGCAGTGGTGGCACTGGTATCATGATGGTTTGTTATTTCTTTTTTAAATAATATTTTATTGTGTTTTAAGTGAAAGTTTACACAGCATATTAGGTTCCCATTTAGCAATTTTTATACAAATTGTTCTGTAACATTGGTTGCAGTTTTAACAATCTGTCAGCATTCTCATTATTTCCATTCTGTTTGTTCTGTTTCCATTGATCTAGCTTCCCTTCCACTCCTGCCTTCTCATCTTCGCTTTTGGGTAAATGTTGACCATTTGGTCTCCCATAGTGGAATGTTTAAGGAAGCACATTACTCATGGATGATATCGTTTATTTTATAAGGCAATCTGTTATTCAGATAAAAGGTCACTCCAGAAATAGCTTCAGTTCCAAGTTCCAAGGCTATCTTAGGGCAATAGTCTCGGGGGTTCCTTTAGTCTCCATCAGTCCAGCAGGTCTGGCCTTTTTTAGGAATTTGAATTTTATTCTACATTTTTCTCCCGTTCTATCTGGGACCTTCTATTGTGTCCTTGGTCAGAATGGTCGGTCTGTTGGTAGTGGTAGCCGGGCGCCATTTAGTTTTTCAGGTCTCAAGTTAGAAGAAGCCATGGTTCACGTGGGCTATTAGTCCTGTGGACTATTTTCTTCTTTGAGCCTTTGATTTCCTTCATTCTCTTCTGCTCCAAACGAGTGGAAACCAATAGTTGTTATCTTATTGTCTCAAAAGCTTTTAAGACCCCAGATGCTACTCACCAAACTAGGACGTAGAACATTATCTTTATGAAGTATGTTATGCCAATTGACTAAGTTGTCCCCCAAGACTACGATCTTAAGCCTTTTAACCCAGTAAAACCAATCCCAAGAGTTGCTTGGATATGTCTAAGAAGCCTCTGTAACTGTGCCCCTATATGCTTTGTTATATATAGATACATATGCAGCACTCACAAACATGTATACACATATGCCTACAGATGCACCTATAGATGCAGGTGCCTTTACTCTCGTATGCCTTCTCATACACATATATGCATACATATCTACTTACATAACCACATACATATTTTTTTGTTGTTGTTACTATTGTGGCAAAATTATATATGTTATAGCATTTATCAAAATTGTCCCTTTTTCTTGTGTACCTCTTAGTGTCTTTATTTACTTTGGTCAAGTTGTGCTGACTTCACCCATATTTGGCATTGCCTTTCCCATCACCAAAAATAACAAATGTCTACTATCTAGAAAATGATTCCCCCTTCTCCTCCTCCCATCCCTGGTAACCATAAAAGAATATTGTTTTTCTGTGTGTGTATCTAGACTTTTTATAATAGTGGGACCATACTATATTTGTCCTTTTGTAATTGACTTATTTCACTCAGCATAATGTCCTCCAGATTCATCCATGCTGTAAGATGTTTTGCAGACTCATCATTATTCTTTATTGTTGCCCAATATTCCATTGTATGTATGTACCACAATCTGTTTATCCATTCATTCGTTGATGGGCACTTAAGTTATTCTGATCTTTTTACTATTGTGAATCATGCTGCAATCAAAATAGGTGTGCATATGTCTGTTCATATCACTGCTCTTATATCTCTTGGATATATACCTAGGAGTGGGATTCCTGGATCATAAGATATTTCTATTTCTAGCTTTTAGAGGAAGCGCCATACCATTTTCCATAGTGGTTGTACCATGTTACAATCTTACCAGCAGAGAATAATAGTTCCAATCTCCCCACAACCTTGTCAGCATTTGTTGTTTTCTGTTTTGTTTTGTTTTAAATCATTGGCATTTTTGCAGGGGTGAAATTGTATCTGGTCGTAGTTTTGATTTGCATCTTCCTAATGGCCCAGTGGTTAAGAGCTATGCCTGCTAACTAAAAGTTTGGCAGTTGAAACCCACCAGCTGCTCCTATGGGGCAGTTCTACTCTGTCCTATAGGGTCACTATGAGTCAGAATTGACTCGACTGCACTGGGTTCAATGGCTAATGATAGCAAGAATCTTTTCACGTATTTGTTGGCCACCTGAATGTCCTCTTCGCTGAAGTGTCTGTTCGTGTCCTTTGCCCATTTTTTGATTGAATTGTTTGTCTTTTTGTTGTTGCGTTGTTGAAGTTTTCTATATATTTTAGAGATGAGACCCTTATCAGATACATGATTGCCAATAGTTTTTTCCCAGTCTATAGGTTCTCTTTTTACTTTCTTGGTAAAATCTTTTGATGAGTATAAGTATTTAATTTTAAGAAGGTCTCAGTTATCTAATTTATCTTCTGTCATCCATGCATTTTTAGTAGTGTAGGATAGGATATTTATGCCAAAAATCAGGTGTCCTAGTTTTGTCCCTCTGTTATCTTCCAGGGACTTTATAGTTTTAGCTTTAACATTTAGGTCTTTGATTAATTTTGAGTTAGCTTCTGTGCGTGGTGTTAGGTATGGATCCTGTTTCGTTTTTCTACAAATGGATACCCAGTTTTGTCAGCACCATTTGTTAAAGAGACTGTTTATCCCCCTTGAAAGGACTTCAACCCTTTGTCGAAGATCAGCTGCGCATAGATGGATGGGTTTACTTCTGGGTTCTCAATTCTATTCCATTGGTCTATGTGTCTGTCATAGAGCCAGTACCAGGCTGCTTTGATTACCATGGCTGTATAGTAAGTTTTGAGATCAGGAAGTGTGAGGCCTCCTACTTTGTTCTTCTACTTCATCATTGCTTTAGCTATTTGGGGCCTCTTTCCTTTCCAGATTAGTTTTTCCATTTCATTTACATCTTGATGGTTTAATTGGTGACACAATTATATTCTCCTTTGAATTTTTTGTTGATACCATGTATTTTCATTAATGGAAGGCATGCTGATTGAAGGACCAATTCAGAATTTTTGCTATGAGTTATGGATTTTTATACCCATTATCTGGGATCAGATATGTCCCAGCAGACCCTGGACATAGTAAATTCTACCGATATGTTGTTATTATTGTTAGGTGGCATCAAGTAGGTTCAAACTCATAGTGACCCTATGTACAACAGAACGAAACATTGCCTGGTCCTGCACCATCCTCATGATCATTGTTATGCTTGGACCCATTGTTGCAGCCACCATGTCAGTCCATCTCGTTGAGGGTCTTTCTCTTTTTCGCTGACCTCTACAAAGCATGATGTCCTTCTCCAGAGATTGATCCCTCCTTATAACATGTCCAAAGTATGTGAGATGTAATCTCTCCATCCTCACTTCTAAGGAGCATTCTGGCAGTACTTCTTCCAAAATAGATTTGTTTGTTCTTTTGGCAGTCCATGATATATTCAATATTTTCGCCAACACCATAATTCAAGGCGTCAATTCTTCTTCGGTCTTCTGTATTCACTCCCCAGCTTTCGCATGTATATGAGATGACTGAAAACACCATGGCTTAGGTCAGGTGTACCTTAGTCCTCAACGTGACATCTTTACTTTTTAACACTTTAAAGCGATCCTTTGTAGCAGATTTGCCCAATACAATGTGTCATTTGATTTCTTAACTGCTGTTTCCGTGGATGTTGACTGTGGATCTAAGTAAAATGAAATCCTTGACAGATTCAATCTTTTCTCCGTTTATCATGATGCTGCTTCTTGGGCCAGTTGTGAGGATTTTTGTTTTCTTTATGTTGAGGTGTAATCCATACTGAAGGCTGTGGTCTTTTATCTTCTTCAGTAAGTGCTTCAAGTCCTTTTTCAGCAAGCAAGGTTGTGTCATCTGCATAACGCAGGTTGTGAATGAGCCTTCCTCCAATCCTGATGTCCCATTCTTCTTCATATAGTCCAGATTCTCAGATTATTTGCTTAGCATAGAGATTGAATAAGTATGGTGAAAGGATACAACCCTGACACACATCTTTCCTGACTTTAAACCACACAGTATCCCCTTGTCGTGTTCGAATAACTGCCTCTTGATCTATGTACAGGTTCCTCATGAGCACAATTAAGTGTTCTGGAATTCCCATTCTTCACAATGTTATCCACAATTTGTTATGATCCACACAGTAAAATCCCTTTGCATAGTCAATAAAACACAGGTAAACATCTTGCTGGTATTTTCTGCATTCAGCCAGGATCCATCTGATATCAGCAATGATATCCTTTGTTCCATGTCCTCTTCTGAATCCAACTTGAATTTCTGGCAGTTCCCTGTCAAGGTACTGCTGCAACTGATATGAGTCGATAATAAATTCTTTTTTTTTTTTTTAATTTCTTGAAAATTTGCAAAACGTGAGGTAAAACATGAAAGTGCCTGGCAATAACTGCACATGCATTTTATTCTAGTCTCCTTCTTCTTGCTTCTTGGCTTTTTTTTTTTTCATGAAACTTTTCAAAACATGGTACAATGCATTCTTCCTTACTTTAAAAGCAGTACTTACAGCCCAAACAAATAAAACTAAAGGAATTTGAATCTCAGGAAAATTACCACCACTATGTATTCTTCCTTATAACAAAAGCAGTACTAACAGTTAAGAAACAGAAACAGCTTGCCTGAAATACTGCAGAACTGCTCACAGCAGTGCATTCCACCTGCTACACGTGGAAGCAATGATTAGGCCCTAAGATTGAATGTGTAGTAAGAATAATTTATAGGAATTCGAGTATCTTGAAAAGTACCACTGCAATGCATTATTCCATATTGCAAAGGCATTATTTACTGTTTAGAAGCTAGAAAAGCAGGGAGCCAGTAACACCTGGAAACAATAAATGACATCAAGGAGAAAATGGCCAGTATGACTGAATAAAGACTAAGAATAGCTTATTCTTGTGATAAATACATTCTCATGAGAGCATAGTAACTGGGAAACATACTGAGGAGGTTTATCTCACAGAAATAAAAGCAAACCTGTCAAGAGATTAGAAAATTCACACATCCAGGAGGCATCACCTACGATAATGATAATGCCCAATCTACACAAAAATGAGACTCCAACTCAGGGTTCTTGAGTTTTTTACATTTCAAAAGGCTCCCACCTTGAGGCAAAATGTGTTAAAATCAGGCTACCTTTTTTCCAAAGAACTCCAGAGGTATAAAATGTGGTAGGGATATGCCCCCATGAGTTACCAAGTGTTAACATTAAGTCATGACAAAAGACTGGATCCCAGGTGTCCTGACACCTAAGCCACTTGGTCAAATCAGTTATCTTCTCTGAGTCTCAGTTTCCTCAATTTGGAAAATGAGGTGCTTGCAGGAGATTAAACCTAGATACTGTGTGCTGCTTTACTTGTCTTTATAACTCTTATTGTCTGTCATCCTGAGTGGAATGTTCACAACTGCACACTCAGAGCTTTGAAGGGCCCTCGGCACATTGCAGAATAAACATTATCTGAGTTTGAATTTGAACCCTGGAAATGAGAGTGCAGGTACCCGTGCACCTTGTCCAGTGCACCCATGAAAAGACTGTCCTGAAGGGTCAGGGCTGGGTGCCTAAGGAGATTCTGTTTGCCAGAAAGGAGAAGCAGAGGAGTCTTCCAATGTCATCCATGTGATGAGCATCTTGTATGTGCCAAGGACTATGTTAGGTGCTGACGGTTATGGCACAGTGAGTGTGAGCTATGATAGACAACTTAGAGTGGCGCACAAGTGATTAATTTCACCTGAAAGGTCAGAAAACACAGATGAGGTGGCATTTTCACTAGATCCTCATGGAAGAACAGGGTCTCCAAAGGGATGATATAAGGAAGATGTAACGAAGTCTCCTGCCAGAATGGAATCTCCACGAGGGCAGGAATTTTTGTGTGATCTGTTCACCAGTGCATCACCAGCCCTCCAATAGTACTAGGTATATAGTAGGACCCTGTGAGAATGTCTGTGTGTGTGTGTGTGTGTGTGTGTATACACACATGTGGGCATTACAGACAGGCTGGCTAGCAGGAGCAAAATTGTGAGCTTGCAAGGATAGCCTAGAATTATTTTGTGTTACAATGAGGCAGAAATGCACTTTTGCAGAGAAGGGGGAAAGGTAGCAACAAAAGATGGGGCTGGCGAAATGGGGCAAATTTGGAAGGGCCTTGAATACCACATTCACGCTCAGGAATTTGGAATGGTTCCGGTAATCCATCGTTGCATACTCCAATTTAATCTTTCAAGCAAATTTTTTTTTTCTCCTAAGGCTTCCTCTGCCAAGCGTGAGGGCACACTCATAAAATGTAAAATCTGTTTGAATAATTAAACCTGTGGCCAAGAGCAGTGGCCAGGGCAGAGGACACTGGCCTGTGACACTGTAAATCATTGCCATTGCTGGTACTCGGCACAGCCCATAAATGCCTGGGAAAGCATGTGAGCAGCAGGCCCGGCCAGTGGCGGCAGGAAGCGCTGAATCAGCATTCTGCATTGGGTTTAAGGATGAATTATGGAAAGGAGGTGGGGACACTCCTTGCCACCATGCCTCTAACAGCCAAAGCTGGAAGCCACTTTGCTGACAGATAGGGCGAGGCTTTGACACGCCCTGCATTCCACTCCCCTCTTTAGCATCAAGTCAGCTTCCTTTAACCCCTGCAAAAGGATGGGGAATGGGGAAGAGGAGACTAACACATTACGGGCCCCACCCAGAGAGAAGCCGCACTAATTCAGATTGTACCCAGGCAGCTGCCATCCTGACCTTGAGTTCCCAAAGGTCTGTGGCGACTGAGTCTGATTCAGAGGAGTCTGTGATATACTCAGTGTCCCCAAAAAAGATATATTCGAGTCCTAACCCCCAGTACCCGTGAATATGACCTTACTAAGAAATTCATTAAAACCTATGAAAGCTGGAACCTGTATAAGGTGGAAACTTGTCAGAGGAGGAAAACGCAAATACTTTCCTCTGAAACAAGTGAAAGAAAAGTGGTAAGACTGCACCCTGTTCAAGGCAGAAAACTTTCGAGACCTGGAAAAACAAGGCAGACCTGTCAAGTTCCGGCTCTCACAGGTTTCACGGTAGCATGTTTGCAGCTATAATTAAAGTTAACATGAGGTCACACTGGAGTAGGTGGGTCCTAACCCAATATGAACGGTGTCCTTTTAAAAAGAGAAGAGACACAGAGGGAGGACAGCTGTGTGAAGACAGAGGCAGAGATTGGAGCTATGCTGCCACAAGCCACGGAATGCCCGGGGCTACCAGAAGCTAGGAAGAGGTAAGAAAGGATCTTCCCCTAGAGCCTTCAGGCAGGGCTGCTGACACCTTGATTTCAGACTTCTAGCCTCCAGAACTGTGTTCTTTTAAGCCACTCAGTTTGTGGAAACTAATACACACATCCACTCACTGATTTGGACTTAAGTACCTATTACATGCCAGGCACTTCACATACATTATTTCAAACAGTGGTAAAGAGTAGAGAACCTGCTCCTGGACAAACTTTATTCCAATGTTAACTCTCTCACTCATTAGCTAGGTGAACTCAGGAAGGTTATTCAACCTCTCTGTACCTCAACTGCTTCATCTTTAAAATGAGATAAATAACAGAGTCGTGAGGATTAAATGAGGCTTAAAACAATTAAATACTTGGAATACCGCCTGGCACTTAGCAAATGCTACATAGTGTTAGCACTGATCACTATTCAAGTAGCAAATACAGATCATCTGCCATATTCCATGGTCTCGGATACATGCTCGATGTATAACCACTTCATTCGTTCATTCAACAAATATTAGTGAGCATCTACTACATGCCAGATACTATGAGAGTTGCTTCTTCAGCATTGTCTCATTGATTCATTTTAGAAATATTTATTGAGCATTTACTCTATGCCAAGCCAGAGCCAGGGATTTACATATGTTATTTCAATAATGCAGCCCAACAACAATCTTCTCTGCTCCAGACTCTGCTAAACACTCCACATACACTATCTTCTCACTTACTCAACAAACATCTGCTGAGGGCTACTGCATTCCAGGGGGAACCACACCAATCCATCCACTCCTTGAATAAATGTTTCTTCCACCTATGTTCCCTTTACAGGCAATTCATAGAAAGCAACATAACCTACAGGGTGGGAGTTATGATGCACATTTTTCAACCAAGGGTCCCATGTCGCAGGAATTCAGGTCTACCTCCAAGCCCACGGTCCTCCCAAAGTACCTTCAATCTCCCAAATCTTTGTCTCTTCCTATGGCCCATCTCAAGGGAAAACTATTTTCCTCATCCTAAGTGTAAAAGAGTTGCAGTTCATATGCCACTTATACTCCAAAACATCTGAAACAGCCAATAAAAAACCCACTGCCCAACAATGGACAACAATCCCATTAGTTGTTTGGAGGAACTAAAATTAGCCTTGCACTGACAAGCTGAGGGGGCGTTTAGGGGCACAGCCATCTCCAGCACACAAAGGGAGTGTGGAATTGCTGGTCCTGCGAAGGCTTGGTTAGGATAAAGGTAGTAGAAGAAAAACAAGTTCACCCTTAATGAGAAATGACCTTCATAACTCCATGGGTCTCCCTAGAGTTTCCTTTGTAGAATATTACATTTTTCCATATCTAATTCCAATCCATCTGTCTTATCACTGGTGTAGAAATATTAATAAAGATAGTTTTGTTTAGGCCCTTTTTTATTTTTTATATATGCAATGATTTTCTGCTTCTTTTCCCCCCTTTCCTATTATTTTCCCTCTCTCTCTCTCTCTCTCTGGCTCTTTCTCCCTCTCTCTCTTTTTGCAGTGTCTCTGATATTTAGTTTAATGTTTTTAATATCCCAACAGGCAAGGCTGACACCCTTGGCCCACTGCTACCCACAGACTCCCTGTCAGAGAGCTGGGTCTGCCCCTCTCAGCCTGCCAAGAATTGTGGCCACAACCAGGGCTTGCAGTAGCTTCTCCACATCGCAACTTGTCTTGAGCTGGGCTTAGTTACCTGGTACTTCCCTAACAAATTATATCGCAAGCAGGTGACTTTAAAGAACAGAAATTTATTTTCTCACGGTTCAGGAGGCTGAAGTCTAAATTCAGGGCATGGCTCTAGGTGGTTGTTGTTGTTCGGTGCCATCGAGTTGGTTCCAACTCATAACGACCCTACATAAAACAGAACAAAACGCTGCCCGATCCTGAGCCATCCTCAAAATAGTTGTTATGTTTCGGCCCATTGTTGTAGCCACTGTGTCAATCCATGTCGTTGAGGGTCTTCCTCTTTTTCACTGACCCTCTACTTTACCAAGCATGATGTCCTTCTCCAGGGACTGGTCCCTCCTGATAACATGTCCAAAGTACATGAGGCAAAGTTTCACCATCCTTACTTCCAAGGGGCGCGCTGGCTGTATTTCTTCCAAAACAGACTTGTTCATTCTTCCGGCAGTCTGTGGTATATTCAGTATCCTTTGCCAACGCCGTAATTCAAAGGCATCAATTCTTCTTTGGTCTTCCTTATTCATTGTCCAGCTTTCACGTGCATATGAGGCAACTGAAAACACCATGGCATCTTTGCTTTTTACCACTTTAAAGAGGCCTTTTGCAGCAGATTTGCTCAATGCAATTACTTCATTTGATTTCTTGACTGTTGCTTCCATGGGTGTTGATTGTGGATCCAAGTAAAATGAAATCCTTGACAACGTCAATCTTTTCTCTCTTTATCATGATGTTGCTACTGGTCCAGTTGTGAGGATTTTTGTTTTCTTTATGTTGAGGTGTAATCCATACTGGAGGCTGTGGTCTTCAATCTTCCTCAGTAAGTGCTTCAAGTCCTCTTCCCTTTCAGCAAGCAAGGTTGTATCATCTGCATATTGCAGGTTGCTAATGAGTCTCCCACCAGTTCTGATGCCACATTCTTCCTCATATAGTCCAGCTTCTCAGATTATTTGCTCAGCATACAGATTGAATAAGTATGGTAAAAGGATACAACCCTGACGTACACCTTTCTTGATTTTAAACCATGCAATAGCCTCTTGTTCTGTTCAAAGGACTGTCTCTTGGTCTATGAACAGGTTCCGCAGGAGCACAATTAAATGTTCTGGAATTCCCATTCTTCGTAGTGTTATCCGTAATTTCTTTGAACCACACAGTCAAATGCCTTTGCACAGTCAATAAAACACAGGTAAACGTCTTTCGGGTATTCTCTGTTTTCAGCCAAGATCCATCAGACATCAGCAGTGATATCCCTCTTTCCACGTCCTCTCCTGAATCGGGCTTGAATTTCTGACAGTTCCCTGTTGATGTACTGCTGCAACCACTTTTGAATGGTCTTCAGCAAAATTTTACTTTCATGTGATATCAATGATATTATTCAATAATTTCCACATTCTGTTGGATCATGGCTTTGGGGTAGGTCCTTTCTTGTCGATTTCAGCTTCTAGTAGCTTCCAGCAATCCTTGGCATTCCTGGGCTTGTAGATGCATCTATCTCCATAGTCTGTCTTTCTCTTCCCGCCCCCCCCCCTTCCCCCCGTGTGTCTCTGTGTCTATTCTATTCTTTCTATAACTCAGAAGTGGTTAGGTTTAGGACCGACCCTACACTGATATGACCTCATTCACATAACTAAAGAAGTCCCCCTACTTCCACACAAGGTCAACTAAACCCATTGCTGTCAAGTCAATTCTGACACACAGTGACTCACTGCTCCATAGGGTTTTCTTGGCTGTAATCTTTATGGAAGCAGATCACCAGCCCTTTCTTCTGCAGCACCACTGGATGGGTTTGAACTGCCAACTTTTAGGTTAGTATTCAAGTTAGAAATTCAACATACACTTTTAGGGGACACAATTCAATCCATAACATGAGCTCAAGCTTCTGTCCACATCTCTGATTGCCAGGAGTGGCCTGTGATTCGTGCCCCTCCTTCCCACACCTTTTTCACGTTTCAGTAACACCTTGTTCC
The DNA here is from genome assembly GCA_030035585.1 of Dugong dugon. Classification (NCBI taxonomy): domain Eukaryota; kingdom Metazoa; phylum Chordata; class Mammalia; order Sirenia; family Dugongidae; genus Dugong; species Dugong dugon. The sequence continues at coordinate 67,332,721 of CM057467.1, forward strand.
TGGCAAGCAGCAACTGTAAGGGCTAGAAAGTTTGGTTTGGTTTTGCACTGCCTTTGTCTCTGTTTTCTCTCACTCTGCAAGCTTAGCTTTGGCCTCAGCCTTGCCCCTGTGTGCAGCTGTGGAATCAGCACAAGCTTTTACACATTCTGGTATCTGAATCCTGAGTCCTCCTCTCACCAATTCTATGCCCTTGCACGAGTGATTAGCCTTTCTGAGGTACAGTTTCCTCAAGGACAAAACAGAACCGGGGGCCCCCAACTTGTGGCATCACTGTTACAACTAACGAGACGATGTAATCAAAGCTCAGAAATGAAGGAGCCCTCGTGGGGCTACAGTTAAGCGCTTGGCTGCTAACTGAAAGGTTGGCGGTTTAAACCCACCCAGTGGCTCTGCGAGAAAGACCTAGTGACCTGCTTCTGTAAGAATTACGGCCAAGAAAACCCCATGGAGTAGGATCTACTTTGTCACATGGCATCGCTGTGAGTCAGAATCAACCGACAGCACCCAGTAACAACAAATTCAACTGCAAGTAAAGCTCATAAATGATAGGTTTGCTCATGGATAATGTGATGATAGAATTTCTATTAAAACTAGACTTTATCTAGTTTGAACTCCACATTAAAAAAAAAAAAAAAAAGTCACATCCATTGTGTGATTTGACACATTGACCAAAAGAAGGACTTGGCAGGTATTATAACCCCCATTTCACAGAAAAGGAGAGTGAGGCTCCCTAAAAAAGCATGGAGTCAGAGATGAATGGGACCTGAGACAGCCTCCGGTCCCATATACAGATAACAAAACGAGGAATACATGAAAGAGGATTGGCCAAGTTCAAAGGAAAACTAGGCCTTTAACTCCCTATCCTGGGCTTTCTTTGCTCTCTGAGATTCCTTAGATGCTTACTGATTGTACATATTTTAGTTCATAATTAAATGTCTTTTTCTGAAATGCTAAAGAAAAGTTTGAAGATAACATCACTGGGAAAGGCTTAGACTTTCCTTAATCTATTGAAATTAACAAACCTTCCTTGAGCATCTCCTGCTACTCTCCACTCTCTTGCCTGTTGGCAGCCACAAAAGCCGGAGTCCTGATTTGCAAGCAGGCCTGCTGACTCAGGCCTTTGCATCCCATTGCCCTGTCTGCCTGCCACACTTCTGGCTCCCTCACCAACTTCAGGTCCTTCCTCAAAGGTCACAGTCTCAGGTTGGCTTTCTCCAACACCCCATTTAAAATTGCAATGCCTTCCCACCCGGGCCTCCCTATCACCCTTTATCTTCTAAATTTTCTGTATGAGAATGGTTTTTTCAGGACACCTGTGTGTGTTTGTAAGTCCTAGACTTGGTCATATAAAACTAAAAACAAAAACTTTTAATCATGGAAAATGTTAGACATATATAAATGTAGACAGAATAGTACTATGAACCATTTCACCTTCTTATCTGCCCCGTCCCATACCCATCACTCAGTTTCAGCCCATGGTCAATTTTTGTTCATGTATACCTTCCTCCCCTCCTCCCAGACAATGCATTTTTTTAAATTGTGATTTAAGTGAAAGTTTACATAGCACATTAGTTTCTCATTAAACAGTTAATCCACAAATCGTTTTGTGACATTGGTTGCCAACCCTGTGATGTATCAACACTCTCCCCTTCTACACACCAAGTTCCCTGTTTCCATTTGTACAGTTTTCTCATCCCTTCCTGCTTTCTCGTCTTTGCTTTTGGGCTGGTGTACTCATTACGTATACATGATTTAACTATGAATGACATCCCTCACGTGTGTTATTGTTGGCCCTATAGGCCTGTCTAATCTTTGGCTAAAGGGTGAAACTCAGGAGTGACTTCAGTACTAAGTTAAAAGAGTGTCCAGGGGCCATACTCTCAGGGTTTCTCCAGTCTCTGTCAGATCAGTAAGCCTGGTCTTTGTGTGTGTGTGTGTGTGTGTGTGTGTATGTGTGTTTGAATTTTAATTTTGTTCTACATTTTTCTCCCACGCTGTCCAGGACCCTCTATTGTGATCCCTGTCAGAGCAGTCAGTGGTGGTAACCAGGCACCATCTAGTTGTTCTGGGCTCAGTCTGGTGGAGGTTGTGGTAGTCGAGGTCCATTAGTCCTTTGGACTAGTCTTTCCTCGTGTCTTTGGTTTTCTTCATTCTCCTTTGCTCCAGCCAGGATGGGACCAGTAGGTGTATCTTAGATGGCCGCTCGCAGGCTTTTAAGACCCCAGTCGCTACTCACCACAGTCAGATGTAGGCCATTTTCTTTATAGACTATGTTATGCCAATTGAGCTAGATGTCCCCTGAGACTATGGTCTCCAGCCCTCAGCCCAGTAGCTCAGTCTCTGAGGGCATGTGGATGAGCCAGGCAATGCATTTTATCATAAAACTTTCTAACTGTTTTCAAAATGTTGTTCTTATGTCTTCTGTTTAAAAGTTGGTTAAAAAAATGTTTTGCCCTAGGAGAGAATTTGGATTTTTCAGAGAAGTTTTTCTACTGAAAGTTTACAGTTCTTAACTTCTATCGTTGGCAAGTTATAAAATGTGATAATTGCTAAGAAGACCATTATAGGCACACTACAGCAGTTCCAGAGGACCTAAAGACATCAACAGAAATAAGCAAGGAATCTGTACCTGGGAAAAGGTAGTTATGGTATTTCAGAAATAAATAAAATAAAATTGCAACCCCTTCCCACTTCGGCCTTCCCTATCCCCCTTCACCTTCTAAAATGGTATACACTTGCTCCTCACTTATCAACTATCTTGTTACCTGACATTTCACAGGTACAATAGTAAAAGATCTACTATCTGACTATTTTGTACATTAACGACGTACGTCTGGCAGTAACGAAAGCCGAGGTGCATGGCAACAGTAGCACTGGCTGTGATGGGACGTGTAAGGCTTGCTTAAGTTTTGGAGCCCTGGTGGCGCAGTGGTTAAGAGCTCAGCTGTTAACGAAAGGTCAGCAGTTTGAATCCACCAGCGACTCCTTGAAAACCCTATGGGGCAGTTCTACTCTGTCCTATAGGGTCGCTATAGTCGGAATCGACTCAACAGCAACAGATTTGGTGTTTTTTTTTTTTTTTTTTTTTTTTGGTTTAAGTTTTTGACTTTCTCAGGTTCCTGGATTGCTAATGCCGCACTTATAGGATGTGCTGCCATCTGATCGCTGGGAAATGCAAGTCCCACTTACATTTCACATCGCACCAATTTTCACATAATGACCTGGTCTTTGGAAACTAACTATGTTAGTAAGTGAGGAGTGGGTATATATAGTTTATTTATTGTGTTTAATTATTATTTACTGTGTTCATAGTTATCTGTTTTCTCCTACTGTAATGTTAAATTCCATCAGGGTATAAATTGGTGTCTGTTTTGTTTAGTGCTGGGTCCCTAAGACCTAAAACAATGACTGGCACTAAGTTGTCACTCAGTAAATATCTGTTGAGTGAAAGAATGAATGAATGAAGGGGGAGTGAATGAATGACTCTAGACCATACCAGATCATCATAACACACTTTGTCCATAGAGGGCAATGGTAACACACAGGGGCGGATTACCCAATAAACCAGGTACACACAGGCTTACTTGTGCTTACTTACCAATCTGTAGTGCACAATTTCACCTGTTTTTCATCAAAGATAAAATTGTGCACTACAGATTAATAAGTAAACACAGTTAAGCCCATGCGTACCTTGCTTACTATAAGCTGGTGCATACTGTGCTTACTGGTTAATCTGCCCCGGATAACACAAATAGGGGAGCAGCTGCCTGGAGGGGGGAAGTCTAGAAAAGCTGAAGAGACATGAGCTTACCTTAGCTCTACCTTGATGCCAGGAAGACAGGGTAGTGGCAGCACTCCAGACAAAGTCTTAGAATCAGGAAACTAGATGATATAATTTGGCGGCAGTGGATATGTTGAACAGCCAGAAGAACATTCCCCAGTGTGGATTTCACAGAGCAACAACCCTGTGAGATGCCCTTTGATAAAGGATACCTTGTTCAGAGCAACACTGGCCCAGCAATACCTTTTTCAGAGATTCACAATTCACAAAAAGACCTGGGTGGGTTCAGGTCCCACTTCAGGCTCCTCTTGGCTCAGTGTGTGTGCCCTTTATTTCTGTTTCCTTAGCAATAATGATAAGGATAATAACGGTGGGCTTATTATAAGAATTAAATGAAAAAATGTATATATCAGAATAATGCCACGTACATAAGAAGTCCTCCGTGCGTGGGCCTAGTATAGTGGCTATATGAATGCTGGTTTCAGAGCCAGATTTCTGGTTTGGAATCTCAGCCCACTGCTGACTAGCTGAGTGAGTATAGACAAGTCACTTAACTTCTCTGTGCCTTAGTTTCCTCAGCTATAAAATAAGGATGATAATAGCACCAGCTTAACTAAAGCACAGAGCAGTGCCTGGCATCTAGTAAGTGCTATGTTAGTATCAGCTATTCATGCTTGGCTTCTGATGGAAAGGTTAGTGATTCAAGTTCACTCAGAGGTGCCTTGGAAGAAAGGCCTGGTGATCCACTTCCAAAAAATCAGCCCTTGAAAACCCTATGGAGCACAATTCTACTTTGACACACATGAAGTTGCTGAGTTAAAATGGACTCCATAGCAACTAGTGATTGTTAAAACTAGAAGTTAATATCATTTCCAGGCAGCCTTCCTGGACGGCTTTTGTGTCAGAAATTAGCATAATAGAGGCTCTGAGAAGGCCCACAGCAATTAAACCTGCTGAACCTCATTAAGTATTTGTCCTGTCCTAATTCCCCTGTGGAATCCCAGCCCCCTACCCAGTCACAATCCAAAAGCCTATTTTCTGGGGAGCCACCATTGGAAACTGTTAGGCTCCATCACTAGGTCATTTGGCAAGGGAAGGGGCAGACTGCAGATGGGGCAATAGGAAAGAGCTGAGCCAAGAGCTAGACACTGGTAAAGAGATATAATGAGGGAAGTGACCCCACAAGATTCACATTTGAGGAGGGCACCCCCTCAGGTAGCCCCTGTGGATTGGGGTTGGGGTTTAGATCTGTGTCAGAGAGACCAATTACAAGACTGTGGCGGAGAGAAGTGGGTCTAAATTGGGGTAGTGGCAGTAGGCTGGTGGGAGGAGGGTACGTATAAGAGCTATTTGGAGGACAGAATGGTCAGGGACAGAGGAAAGAGAGTGGGGCTGAGGGACGCAGAACTCTGGCACCGGACTCTAGGAGTGCCACATCAACTCTAGTAGACAGAGTGATGAAGGGAGACACCCTGGTTTCACCTCCCCTCACTCTACCACTGAGCATGGGCAGGATTGGAGAGTAATTCCATGTAGGGACTCCAGAGAGGCCTCCCAGGATGATTATGAGGCTCTTCCTCTCAGGATTTATCTCAGGGACACCCTGAAAGCCACTACGGAGGAAAAGGGAGCTAGATCCTTGGGAACCTGAGCACTGGGTCATAGCTCTTTTTCCCTTTCCCGCCCCAGCAACCTGACACACCTCATACACACTCACACATCATCACATTCTTGAGACCTGCCCACTCTGCCCAAATTCCCAAGGGACACAACATACAGGAAGCCCCAGTCTATATGGGAGAAACATCTTGGGCCTGGGAGGGCAAAGCTCTGAGCTCAAGGACTAGTTTCTACCCTTCCTAGCTGCGTGCCCTCAGGAATTCGATTCTTTTCTCTGGGTCTCAGTTTTCCCATCTGGAAAACAGGGCTGATAATGCCTTGCAGAGTTGCTGTGGAACTAGCTAGGCTGCACATCAAGTGCTGGCAGATGGGCCTGTCAACAGAAGAAACACCAACAGCCAGCATTTATTGAGCACTCCTTCGTGCCAGACACCATTACAAATGCTTTACATGCTTTATCTCATTGAATTCTCAACAACCCTATGTGATAGCACTTTTCTTACCCTCCCCCCTTACAGATGAGAAAATGAGACTCAAAGAGGTTAAGTAATTTGTCCCAGTGACAAGCTAAGATTCAAACTCTGGTTACGCCCCAGCCACGGCTTGACCACTATGCTGAATAAATGCTCAGTAAAGAAAGTGATGATAGAGACAGCCGCAGTGAAAATGTACTCAGTGAATGAGTTTAAGGAAGTCATTTCCTATTTCTGAGGCCCAGTTTCCGCTCCTGTAAAATGGGAACAGATGAGAGCTGAGTCCCCTAGTGCTAAGGATTGCATTAAACACCCAGTCCAGGCACCAAACTAAAGGGATAGCTGCCACCATTAGCAATGCCTGGATTCCTCACCATAAAAGGGAGGAACCACAAAGGACTGGGGTTGAAAGTCACAGGCAGGCCTCTCAGAGGCCAGCCCAGGGTACCTTCCTGCTTAGCATCTTCTGCACCTCTGTGTCCAAGCACTAAAAATATCCTGTGATGACTCTGTAGCCAACCCAGCTGCCCTCTGAGGATTCTCGCCTTTCACAGGCGGTGATCATCTGCTTCCTTCTGGCTCCTGTTGGCAACTAAAGCACTAGATTATCTCGGCAGAGGCTGCTCAGCCTGCTGGTGTGTTCCAGAACCCAGGCTAGGCCTAGAAGGCCAGAGGGCAGTCATCGATCCAGCTGCCTAGCTGAGTGGTCTCCAAGTCAGCTGCAAAGGCAGGGTGGCCAGGATGGGGGGGTGGAGAAACCAGGTCACAAGAAGGAGGGAAGCAGGAGACAAGAGAGAAAATTCAGAAGGGGCTTAGGTGTTTCTTCCAAACCTGGAACAGTCTTAAGGAGAACAAAGGGTGCAGGTTAGCAGCAGAAGAATGCTAATATCAGCACAGTCATAGCAGCTGCCCTCATTTTCCTACAGATGTGCAAGTTGTGCACCTTACAAAGCCGGGCTTCAAACTAGTTCATCACAGTTTGACCCTCTGTTGAGGATTTACTTTTCCATCCCAGATGTACTGAATCAGATCTATAGTTCAACAAGATCCACAGGTGATTCTTATATAGTTCTACCCCAGATATACGGAATACATAAGAATCACCTAGTGAGCTTGTTGAATATAGATTCTGATTCAGTGTATCTGGGGTGGAAAAGTAAATTTTCAGCAGGGGGTCAAACCTGAACGAACCAGTTAGAAGCCCTGGTACAAAGGCACCCAGGCTAGGGTAGTAAGTGGGGCTGAAACCTATAAGCTGTGTCACACAGAGGAAGGGAGACCTGTCTCTAATTTGCAAGAGGCACTATCTAGATTAGCCTTGGCAATGATCATTGGGTACCAACTGTGTGCCCTACAGTGTTGGTTATATTCTAGTCTCTCATTTAACCCCACCAAGCCCTGCCAGGTAGGTATTATTTCCCCCATTGTACTGAGACCCAAAGAAGTTGTCACATGCCAAGGTACACTGAGCTAGTAAGTAGAGGATTTTGAATCCTGGTCCAATCAAGTTTAAAGCCTAGGCTGTTCATACTATGTCACTGGCGTTAATTAAAACAACAATAATTTATTTATTGATTATTATGCTAGACATTGTAATAAACCATATTACATACATTTAATCCTCAACCCTGCAAGGTAGGAAAGATGCTCTTCATGTTGTAGATGAAGAAAATCTCAAAGTGTTCATGGCCAAACTGGGATTCACACCTGGGTTTCCCTGATTTGACAGTCCTTGTTCCTAACTGTAACCCAGAGGCAATCTGAAGGTCCCTAAATTAGCAACTACTAATCTACTGAAGTTCCCTGGTGCTTTAAGAAATATGTAAAAATGGGCCTGAATCCCATACAAAAACTTGTACTTGAATGTTTCCAGCAACATTATTCATAATTGCCCAAAGGTGGAAACAAGCCAAATGTCCATCAGTTGACAAATGGATAAGGAAAATGTGCTATATACATACAAAATGGAATATTATTCAGCCATAAAAAAGAATGAAGTACTGATACATGCTACAACATGGATGAACCTTGAAAATATTATTCTGAGTGAAAGAAGCCGAACACAAAAGTCTGCATATTATATGATTCCTTTCATATGAAGTCCAGAATAAGGAAATCTATAGAGTCAGAAAGTAGATTAGTAGTTGCTTACAGCTGAAGAGGGGAGAAGGGAGTGTGGTGACAGCTAAAGAGTACAGAGTTTATTTTAGAGGTGATGAAAATGTCCTAAAATCAACTGTGGTGATGGTTGCACATATGTGAATATACTAAAAGAAATTGAACTGTGTGCTTTGAATGGGTGAGTTGTATGTTTTGTGAATTATATCTCATTAAAACTGTTCTGTTTTTGTTTGTTTTTAAATAGACCTGAATGCCCCTAATCTACAACTGAGGCCCCCCACCCCCAATTTCTGCAAATTCTCCAGAATTTAGGTCCTCCAGGCCTCAGCTGTTTCTGATTTCCTCTTTCACAGAAATGGCTCCCCCACTTCCTTCAGCTGACCAAGGAAGATATACACTGATTGGTGTTGCTTAGTGGACATCAACTGGAGCCTCTGCTACCCAGGTGTGCTCCATTCCAACCCAGTCCAGCACGGCCTTTCAGCTTTAGTCTTTCCCCAGGTGTGCCACAGAATTTATGGAGGTCTGGGTGATGGGAAGGGATCACATAGCAGCAAACAAAGCAAAAGATGTAGAAGGGAATCTTAGCCTCCCAATCCTCCAAAGCCTGTGGCCACCCCACCTGCAAGACCTCCTTACTGGCCACCATCCTCCTTGGGTGCCAGAGATCTGCTGGGTTGCACAGTCCCTTCTATCTCTTCTTCATCCTCCTCTCCTCTGGCCCAACTCACAATTTCCTATTAAAATTTTATGCAAGACAGAATAACTTGGTGACTTTTTAGATTGTCTCTCATCTTCCTCTGCTCCCCTGAAGGAAGTGGCCTCTCAATGTATTTTCTTAAACAAATTCAAGTCTCCCCATACAATGAACTCAAATGCCAGCTGTTAAAATGTTTTCACCTCACTTCACCCCTTTGACATACCGCCTGTATAATTTGAATTGTGTCCCCCAAAAAGATATGTTGAAGTCCTAACCACCTGTAAATGTGATCTTGTTAGGAAATACAGTCATTGAAGTTGTTATCAGTTAACATGAGGTCATACTGGAGTAGGGTGGGCCCTAATCCGATATGAATAGCAGCCTTATTAGAAGAGGGGAAAAACATAGAAACAAACACAGAGAAAAGATGACCACATGAAGACAGAGGCAGACATACGAGTGATGCCTCTGTAAGCCAAAGAATGCCAAGGATTGCCAAAAGCCACCAGAAGCTAGGAAGATGCAAGGAAGGATCTTCCCCTACAGCCTTCAGAGAGCATGGCCCTGATGACATCTTAATTTCAGACTCGGAGTCCCCAGAACTATGAAACAATAAATTTCTGCTCTAAGTTACCCAATTTTCAATACTTTGTTAGCAGCCCTAGCAAACTAATATACTGCCAAAGATGCAACAGACTGCTTCAAGAGCCAGTGTGGAGAAAGACTGAGAGCTTTCCCCTTGAAATGTGGAAAAAGACAAGGGTGCCCATTCTCACCACTTCTATTCAATATTGTATTATGAGTCCTAGCCAAAGCAACAAGACAAGAAGAAGAAATAAAAGATAGTTTGGAAAAGAATAAGTAAAATTATCTCTAGTCACGGATTACATGATCCTATATCTAGCAAATACTAAAGGGTCCACAAGAAAACTTCCAGAGCTAATAGAGGAATTTATCAAAGTTGCAGGCTCCAAGGTCAACAAAGAAAAACGAGTTGTGTTTCTATACATCAGCAATGAGAAATCTGAAAGAGAATTAGGGAAACAATTCCATTTACAATAACATCTAAGAGAATAAAATACCTAGGAATAAATCTAACCAGGGATGTAAAGGACTTAAACAACGAAAATTCTAAAACACTGCTGAAAGAGATTGAAGAAGATTTAAATAAAGGGAAGATGTTCCATGCTCATGGAATGAAAGACTTAATACTGTTAAGGTGTCAATACTACCCAAAGAGATCTATAGATTCAACACAATCCTGATGAAAATTCCAACAGCCTTCTTTACAGAAATGGAAAACCAATCCTCAACTTTATATGAAATGGCAAGAGGCCTCGAATAGCTAAAGCAATGTTGAAAGAGAAGAACAAAGTAGGAGAATTCACACTTCCTGCTTTGAAAACATACTATACAAGTACAGTAATCAAACCAGCCTGGTACTGGTATAACAACAGACAACAGATGAATGGGATAGAATTGAGACTTCAGAAATAAACCCACACATCTACAGTCAACTGATTTTTGACAAGGGTGCTAAGTACATTAGATGGGGAAACAAAAATCTCTTCAGTAAATTGTGTTGGGAAAATTGGGTTTCTACATGCAGAAAAATGAAACAGGATCCATGCCTCCTCACACCATACACAAAAACAAATTCAAAATGGATTAAGGACCTAAATATGCAAACTAAAATATAAAATTCTTAGAAATCTAATATATTAAGAAAAGCACAAACAGAAAAAGACCAAATAAATAAATGGGATATCATAAAAATTAAAAACTTTTGTTCATCAAAAAACTTCACCAAAAAAGTGAAAAGACAAGCTACCAACTGGAAGAATATCTTCAGAAACCATATATCCAATAAGAATCTAATAACCTATATGTATATATATATATATATATATATATATAAAACACTTCACAGCTTAACAAAAAATGACAACCCAATCATAAAATGAGCAAAGGACTTGAACAGACATTTCACCAAAGAGGACATTCAAATGGCACCAAACACATGAAAAGATGCTCATCATCACTAGCCATCAGAGAGATGCAAATCAAAACCACAATGAGATACAATTTCACTCCCATAAGATAGCTAAGATTAAAAAAAAAAAAAAAAACAGAATATAACAAACGTGGATGAGGATGTGGGGAAATTGGAACCCTTATCCATTGCTGGTGGGAATGAAAAGTGTTACAGCCATTGTGTAAAACAGTGTGGTGGTTCCTCAAAAAACTAAAAATAGAACTACCATATGACCCAGCAATTCCAGTTGTAGGTATTTACCCAAAAGCCTTGAAAGCAGATACTCACAAAGAGACCGGTACACCAATGTTCATTACAGTACTATTCATGATAGTCAAAAGGTGGAAACAATCTAAATGCCTATCAACAGATGAATGGGTAAACAAAATGTGGTACATACATACAGTGGAATACTACTCAGCCAGTAGGAGAAATGAAGTCTTGATACATGCTACAACATGAATGGAGTTTGAAGACATTATGCTGGGCCTATAACAACACTTGACACATAGTAAACATTTGATAATTTTTTTTCCTAGATTTTATTTATTTTGTTGTTGTTGAGAATATATACAGCCAAACATACACCAATTCAACGATTTCTACATGTTCAATTTAGTGACATTGATTACATTGTTTGAGTTGTGCAACCATTCTCACCCTCCTTTTCTAAGTTATTCCTCCATCATTAACATAAACTCACTGCCCCCTAAAGTTCCTATCTAACCTCTCAAGTTGCTGTTGTGAATTTGACCCCGGAGAGATAGTTCTTAAAAGAACATAATGCTCCAGGCAGAAATTTTTTACTAGTTAAGCTGAAGTATTGTTCAGTTCTAAGTTGACTTCAGCAGATATTTTTGGTTTAAGGTTTAAAGATTATCTCACGGCAATAGTTTCAGGGGTTTTCATGCACCCTCAGTGGCTCCAGAAAGTCTAGAGTCCATGAGCATTTGAAATTCTGTTCTACATTTTCCTCCTTTTGATCAGGATTCTTCTATGGACTCCTTTGATCAAAATGTTCAGTGTCTTAGGCTGGGTTCTCTAGAGAAGAAAACGAGTAATGTATATAAATATATAGAGAGAGAGATTTATATGAAAGAAATGGCTCACATGATTGTAGAGGCTGGAACATCCCAAATTCATGGATTAGGATAGAGGCTTCTCCCAATTCACGTAGCTGCAGGGGCTGGCGAACCCTAGACCAGCAGGTCAGAAAGCAGGGCTTTTGCTCACAGGCTGTGAATATCGATAAATTGCAAAATTGGCAGGCAAGACAGCAAGGCTTCTCCTGATTCACATAGCTACAGGGGCTGGCAAACCCAAGATCGGTAGGTTGGAGAGCAGGGCTCTGCTTACAGGCTGTAAATATCCATGAATCCCAAGGTTGGCAGATAAGTTGATAGCTCAAGTCCCAAGAACCAGAGGTCAAAAGAGCAGAAGGCAGCCACAGGACCCAGAGCAAGCAAAAAGCCAGAACGTCTGCTTATATTCAGATGCAGGCTACACCCCCAAGGAAACTTCCTTTCAACTGATTGGCAACTCACAGCAGATCCCATCAAGAGAGTGACCGCCTATAAACACTGAGAATCATGGCCCAGCCAAGCTGACACAAAATCTTAACCATCACATTCAGTAACGGTAGCTGGGCACCATACAGTTCTTCTTGTCTCACGGCAAAGGAGACAGTTGTTCATGGAGGCAATAAGCCACATCTTCCGTATCCTCCTCCTTTTCCTGAGTCTCCTTGTTCCTCTGTTGCTCCAGGTAAATAGAGACCCTATGTTGTGCCTTGGATGGCTGTTTGCAAGCTTGTAAGACCCCAAGTACTACGCAATGAACTAAGAGGTAGAACAGAAGCACTAGATGTGTTATTAGGCCAATTAACTGGGATGTCCCATGACACCATGACCCTAAACCTCTAAACCAAGGAACCAAATCCCATGAGGTGTTTGGTTGTACATAAGGAGCCTCAGCAGCTACTCTTTTTTTTTTTTTTTTTGTCATTGTTGTAAATATATCTATCACACAACTTTTGCCAATTCAACTTTTTACAGGTGTACAACTTATTGACAGCAACTATTATTATTAAATATTATTATTTAATTATTAAATATTAACTATTATTTAAATATCTAATAAATTAAATATTATTAGAATAAATAAATGGAAGGATGGAAGGATGGAAGAAAAGAATAAATAAATAACAAGAGGATTGTCCTATACACCAGATGGACGTCATGAATCACTCTTAGTGCTTAGTTCAATTTTGAGTTTGAGTTCAATCTCTTCCTAATCGATCACTGCGCTTGTGTTTTCTTGTTTTCCTGGTGCTACAGACAGAAGAAAGCACAGTCAGTTCTGTTATAACACCACATATGTGTTCTTAAAAATCTCTGTGTTATGCAGAATCACACCATAAAAAGCACAGAACTTAAAGGGGAAATGGAGTTAGAGGCATAACACTCAAAATGTTCATTAATGATACATTAAATAAAAAAGATAGAAACCTACTAAAAATGGTAGCACAGTTTTACACATGTTAAATGGGCAAGTATTATACATAAACTCATTGCTGTCTAGTCGATTCCAACTCACAGTGACCCTATAGGACAGAGCAGAACTGCCCCTGAGGGTTTCCAAGGCTGTGATCTTTATGGAAGCAGACTGCCACCTCTTTCTCCTGCAGAGCAGCTGGTGGGTTCCAACCGTCAACCTTTTGGTTAGCAGCAGAGCACTTTACCACTGCGCCACCAGGGCTCCTCAAGTACATAAATACTACAATAAATAAGGCACTTTACCTTGAAACAGACCTGAAATTTGCTTGTCAAGGTAGGCATCAAAACGGTCAAGAGTTATTGTGAAGTGGTGGAAGGATTCATAGGACAGAAAGCTGAAACACCAGATGTGGATGAGTATGGCTCATAACACACATGGTGAACTAAGGTAGCTGGTAGATGTTTGAGATGTGTGTGTGTGTGCGCATGTGTGTGTGCGCGTGTGTGTGCGTGTGTGTGCATGTGTGTGTGTGTGCACGCGTGTGTGCGTGTGTGTGCGTGTGTGTGCGTGTGTGTGCACGCGTGCATGTGCATGCATGTTTATGTGTTCTTACCTGGCTCTGTTCTGCTGAGTGCAGTTTTCTGCAGTCACCTAGTGTTTTTCACATAGGAAAGTGGTGTTATATTCACATTGCTCCTAGTATAAATTGCATGAGAACAAATTCATGTTTTCAAAACAAGCATTATAGCAGAATTGGCTGTAGATTGTTTTGATGCTTGTGTTTTACTGCTTATTGGTCCTCTTCATGTTAAATTATTGGCTCCCCTTTCCTCCAATCATCCACGCTTTCAAAATGTGCTTACTGAGCATCTCTACATGCAAGCGCTGAGAACAGGGATAAAAGTACAAGTAATCCCTGACTTCACAGAGCTTATAGTCTAAAGACAGAAGCAAAAGATAAGAAAAATATGTACAAACACAGTTGTGATAAGTGCTTCAAATGACAGGGGCATTTCTCAGCTCAGTAATGCTGGGTTCCCTTCCATGTCTTAGGTCAGCCCTTCAATGTAATAATTTGCACCTGAGACTACACGATTGTTTCCTGCCCAAGGTTTGTATCAGAGGCACAATCAGAGTACCAGGTTGGCAGAAAGAAAACCTCATGCTTCCAAATGAAGACTGAGAACCTAGTAGAGCAGAGAAGGGTTAATTTGGTGTGTGAGTTTGTCTTGACTGGGCATAAATTTTCCCCATATTCCAAAGAAGTGTCTCAGTCATGCTGGGAACTTTGGGCAATGCAATGGCAAATTATCTCTAACCCTGTTTAAAACACTTCAAGAGTTTCTCATTTCTTTTAGTAAAAAATGCCAAACTCCTTGCCATGCCTTAAAAAATTCTGTATGATCTGGCCATGGCCTAACTCTCCCACTTCATTTCACACCACCCTCTCCCTCTTTTACTAAGTCTAGCCACCTTGGCCCTGTCATCACATTGTTTCCTCTGGGCCTTTTCACTTGCTGTTCCATCTGCCTGGAATGCTCTTCCTTGGGCTCATTCACGCTTATCCTTCATTTCAAATGACACCTCTTCAGAGAGGCCTTCAACAGTTGTTATCTTGCCAAAGTGTTTCTTTAATTTATAGATTTGATCATAATCTGTAATTATCTGGTATATTAGCTTCCTATTGCTGATATGACACATTACTACAACTTAGTGGTTTAAAGCAACACAGATTTATTCTCTTGCAGTTCTGGAGGTCAGAAGCTAGAATATAGTATTCTATATGCAATTTTAAAAATTAAGATTGGTTACAGTTTTACTCAAACTCCTACCCATGATTTCATTTATCCTATAAATATTTATTGAGCACTTACTATGTGCCAGGCACTGTGCTGGGTTCTGGGAAAATAGCAGTGAGCAGGAGAAAGGTCTCTGTCCTCATGGGGCTTAGAGTATAGTAGGGAGATAGATAATAAACAAATAAGTAAATAAGGGGTAGTAGACTGAATAATGGCCCATTTTAATGAGTCAGTAGGGCTGTGTTTCTTCCAGAGGTTCTGTGGGAAAATACCTTTCTTTGCCTTTTCCAACTTCTAGAGGCTGCCTGTCTTGGTTCGAGGCCCCCTTCCATCTTGAAGGGCCAGCAATTACATCACTTCAACCTCTGTTCCATCCTCATATCTCTTTATCTGACTCTGACCCTCTTGCCCCCCTTTCTAAGGACCCTTGTGATTACACTGGATGCACTCAGATTATCCAGGATAATTCCCCCGTCTCAAAATCCTTAATTTAATCACACCTGCAAAGTCCCTTTTTCCATGTACGATAACTCCACAAATTCTGGATATTAAGATATGGATATCTTTGGTGGGCCATTATTCAGCCTACTACTCCTTGTTTATTTATTTACTTACTTGTTTATTATCTATCTTCCTCCTATACTCTAAGGCCCTTGAGAACAAGGACCTTCTTTCTCTTATTCACTGCTGTTTCCCCAGAACTCAGCATAGTGCCTGGCACATAATAAGTGTTCGATAAGTGTTTATTGAATATTTGATGAATTGGTAGGTGGGAGTTTGAATAAAGCTGTAACCAATCTCAGTTTTAAAAATTTTATATGGACTGCTCTGTGTTCTAGTTAGAGGGTAGGACACTAAATTTGCTCTAAACCTTTCAACTAACTAGCTGCCTGACTTTAGGCAAGTCACCTCACCTCTCTGAGTCACCGTGTTCCTGACTGTAAAAATGAGACAATAAAAATACTTATCTCAGAGATATTGTAGGGTGGCATATGGTTAAGAGTTCAGGCTGCTAACTAAAAGGCCGGCAGTTCAAATCCACCAGCCGCTCCTTGAAAACCTTATGGGGCAGTTACACTCTATCCTATCGGGGTGCTATGAGTCAGAACCAAGTCAACGGCAACAAGTTTGTTTTTTTTGTTTTTTTTTTTTTTCCAGAGATATTGTAGGGATCAAATAAGATTATGACTAGGAAAAGTTCTTGGAAACTGTAAAGCACTAGCAGTTATGATCATTTCTGTTACATAGATTATAGATGAGCGAGGCAGGGTCTAATGGAGAAATTATATTCATAAATAACTAATACGAAGCATATGTATGCTTTACTAGGGTACCACGTGCTGAGGAAGCATATAGAGGATAGAGGGAAGGTGAATTCTATTTGGGGTGACTAGAGAAGCTATAGCTGTGGATAGTATGGAGTTACCCAAGTAGTGGCAGGGAAAGGCAGAGAGTAAGAAGGTATAAGATTGTTGCCAGGAACCAAATTCAAATAAATCCCTGAGAGCTGCAGAAGCATAAAAGGGAGATGCTAGAGGATCCATTTGCAGTGACCATCTGGCTTGTTAAAATTGATTAAAGGTAAAAAGAGAAATAGAGATCTATGTCTGTGGCATTAAATTACTCCTCAGATGAGTGGGTCTGTGAACTGCAGACTTCTCTTGCTGCAATCTCTGAAATAGCCAAAGACATTATTTCAATTTATAAAGAAAATTCATTTTAAGACTCCACTGAAACCAGGACTCACTGAGAAGTGTTCAACTACTTTATTAAAACCCCCTTTTTTATGTGTTAGGAAGGGCAGTATGGTATTCTGCAAAAATTAAACAGGCTTTGTTTCATTTCCAGACTGGGGAGTGGGGACAAGGGTGTGCACTGCATTCATCTTAAACTTTTTGAATTTATAAATATGTTGCAATACATTTCAAAGGAGAAATAGGCTTTGAAAGGTAAAGTAAAATAAATAGGCTTTGGAGTGAGACGGGTCTGAGCACAGGTCTCAGTTCTCCTGCTTCCTAGTTCTGTGACCTTGAGCAAGTTACTTAAATTGCTGAGTCTCGGTTTCCTCTTCTGTCAAATGGCAATAATCATAACTACCTCACAGCTGGGGTGAAAGGCCAAGCCTTAATCACAGAACCTGCCACATAGCAAGAACTCAATAAATGCCAGGTCTTTAATATACAGGAGATAAGAAGATCAGAGACGCAGATCCCCTTGGAATTTCAGGTACTCCTGCGCCACAGTGACTTACTCTGAGTCTGTTTCCACTTCTAGAAAACAGAAGTCTCTAAGACTCAGGAATAGCCAATAATGTCCTCTTGCCTGCTAGCCTCAATAAATAGGTATAACCACCTGGACACTTCGTCACAAAGGATTGTGAGCCTATATTTAGGTTCCTGGGGATGATTGATTAGCAATGTCTGCCATGAGCAGAGTGTGGGAGTGGCAGCCTGCAAACTTCATATTTGCTCTCTGGAGTTTCTGACCTCCAGAAACATGAAAGATACTGACAATGTGGCTTCATAACAGCCTCCTCTTCCAAAAGTCACACACATATATATACACACCACCACCACCACCACCACTAGCTCTTCAGGCTGAATTAATAGCTAGCTCTTCTGTATTTTTAGAGCAGTTGGTAAGCATCTCCAATGTCCCGCTATTGCCTTGGTTTGTAGATATTTGTTTACGGCATATGTTATGTATTATATTTTTCTTTGGCCCTGAGCTCCTGCAGGGAGAGGCCAAGCCTTAATCATTTTTGTAAAACCAATGAGAAGGCATTGTATTGCAATGAAATGGGCATCAGCTTTGGTTCAGGTTCTGAGTCCACCACTCTCAAGAGCTCTGACCTTAGGCAAGTCATTTAATTTCCTGAACCTCAGTTTCCTCATCTTTAAAATGCAATAATAGCTCCTCATAGAGTAGGTGTGGGAGCTAAGGTGGGCTTGGGATTGAGAGACCAAGTGGAAGGCCACCCCAAAATTCAGAGAGAGGAGAGAAAAGCCTAGAGAGGAGCAAGATGGGAAATGTACCAAGTGAGGAAACAGGAGAACCAGTCAGTTCCAGAACAAGGCTGGACAAGTCGGTGCAGCCCCACGGGTTGAGACTCAAAGGTAAATGGAACCAACCCATTCCCCTAAATGCATTTCCATCTCTTTTCTGCCCCTCTTGTAAACACCTCCTCAGTTTTCCAGAGTTATAAATCTAATCTAGGTTTGAGGATTGGTGAGAACGTTGATTCAGATTGGAACAAAGTTACTGACAACTGGTTTCAATAACAAAGCAGCTGACGAGCAGAGCACAGGTGATGGGGTGAGGTTGCAGCCCCCTGGTGCCGCCCTGGCTCCTCACAGAGGCATCAGAGTCCAGTGGTCTCAGCAGCCTGTGAGGATCAGGAAATCTGCAGGTTGGAGGAGGCTCTATTCCCTAAAGGAGCCATTTATTCCTTCCTGGGTTCTAGGACCTCCTGGAGGGTCAATGCAGCCAGCCTGGCCGTGACCTACCACAAGGGCTAGCACAAGTAGACTGAGACTGTGGAGGAGGCCTCAGCAGGGAAGCTTGGTCTGGGAAGGAGAAGGGACAAGGAATACTTGAGGAAGAGGCACATGCATCCTGGGGAACACTGGGTTACACTCAGAGAAGTTGCTGTGTCTCAGATACAAAGACCAGTGCTGGGCTTACACCAGGAGCAAAGCCAAGGGAGATCTCAGATGCAGGATGTAGGGAGCACCAAAAAAAAAAAAAAAACAACACCAAACCCGTTGCCATCCAGTTGATTCCCACTCACAGCGACCCTATAGCAAGGGTGGGCATAAGGAGAGGGTCCCAGAAAATAGCCTAGCCAGGCCTGTCAGGCCAGCGCTGGCTTTTTCCCTTTGAGTATCACTTGTAGTAGAGTTGCCCAGGCTTAAAGAAGCCAGGTGGGGCAGAAACAAGGAGACTGACAAAGCCGCCTCCAAACACTAATATGTATTTCCCACATGTAAGCCTTAATTTCCATGCACAAGGGAGAAACAAGATTTTGTTCCAAAAAGCTCATTCTTAACTTTGATGAGTTGTAAAATGACCAGTAGTGGGACATAAAAATTATGATCATGATAACAATAATAAAAAGCTTTTAAATTTGTACAGTGCTTTATACTTTACAAAATGCTTTCTCATTCATTATCCCATGTGAACCTCATAACTGGCCCATGAGGGAGGCAAGATGACTGTCATGATCCCAACTTACAGGTGAGGAACCGTCTCAGAGAAGCAAAGCAACTAGCCCAAGATCACAGAGCCCGTGGGGGCCCAAGCTGTTTTCTCCAAGCTTAAGGCTCTTTCTGTAGCCTTCAGAGAGAGGCCCAATCATTCCACGATTTCTACCTTACTCACTGCCCTGCAACTGTCCTCCAAAGAACAATAGGGGACACATCACCCTTCACCATGACTTCCCAATAAGCCTAGTGGATGAGCTGTCAACTCATCCAGCTCACACTGCTGACAATGGAAGATTTGGCCAATTATGCGTGACACATTGCTGGGCACATTCCCAACACGGCTCAAAATGAAATACAAATACAATTTTAAAAAACTAATTGCAGAAGTTCTGAAATTCCAGCCTTCTCTGTAAGCATGGGATGACCACGTTGATGTCAGCTTCAAAGACGGCTGCACATTTCACCAATTGGGTACAAACGTATGGAAAGTGACAGTTATCAAAACTTGGGGGAATAATGCAGAAAGAGAAAAAGAGAGAGAGACTAATGGAGAGACAGAGAAGTAGTGGGAGGGAACAGAGAAGACAGATTTTAAAGGAGAATAGGAAAGAAAGCAAGTGAGCTATAGAAAGAAGGTAAAAGAGGAAGGGGAGAGAAAGAGAGCAGAGGAAAAGTGAGTTTGAGAGAGAAAGGAGCAGAAGGGAGAGAGACCCACAGAGATGGAGAGAGAGCCTGGCTTTGAAAGTAGCACGATCAAAAGTGTTTATTTTTTAAGAGAGCAGCTTATTCTCCAGTCCCAAAATGTAAATTTTCCTTTTCCTCATGAGTTAATCAAGCTTAAACCAATTCTGAGAACTGAAAGGCTTGGCTTAACTGCAACAAAGAATGTGTCCAACGAAGCTGACCTTTGTCCTGTCAATATGTATAAGTGGCAGAGGACAGGAGATTAACACGGCTGTCCTCACCCAAGCAAAGCTGGCCAGTCTTACACAAAAGCAGCCTGAGCACTCCTCCCCCGGCTGCCCTGCAGCATGGCAGAGAGTGATACCAAAACAAGGAGGAAGGGCCCTCTGAGCACAGGCAGTGGTGTGTGACTCAGGAGAAAGACGGCTGGTCAGCTGATAGGAGATCTAGGCCAACAAAACCACTCCTGGCACTCCCTCCACCTCCTCTGCCCCGACAACCATTGAGGGAGTAAGGGGTAGAGAGGGAGGCTTACAGGCTAGATTCTCATTGTCTGAGAGACTGGATGGGGCAGAAGTCTGAGGGAAGGAGTTGTCCTGGCATCAGCTGAGCATACAGGGGCCACTACAGTGGACATAAGCCCAATGCGGTAGTAATAACTCTAACAATTGCTCTAATAACAAATGTTGTTGTTACCTCTTATCTGGTCATCACTATGTACCGTGATAACCAGAAGGAGTCCTGTTAGCGCAACAGTTAAGTGCTTGGCTGCTAACCAAAAGGTTGGCCGTTTGAACCCACCCAGCGGCTCCACAGGAGAAAGACCTGGCAATCTGCTTCCATAAAGATTATAGCCAAGAAAACCCTATGGAGCAGTTCTAGTCTGTCACACGGGGTTGCTGAGAGTTGAAATCAACTCAATGTCACCTAACAACAGTACTTTATTAAAGCTTTGTTCTATTACTATTGCTTCATACAAATTACCCCAACCTCTGTACTTAAAACAACTCATAGATTCTGTGGGTCAGAAATTCTGAAAGGGCACAGAAGGGACAGTTGTCTGTGCTCCACAATGTCTGGCGCCTCAGCTGGGAAGACTCCAAGACTGGAGGGAGGCTGGAATCACCTGGAAGCATCTTCACTCACAGATCTGTGCAGGTGATGCTGGCTGTTGGTTGGGATCTCAGCTGCGGCCATTGGCAAGCCACCACATGTGGCATCTTTGTATCGCCTGGCCTTCCTCATCCTATGGTGGACTTGGGGTAGTTAGGCTTCTTACATGGCAGCTCAGGAATTCAAAGGTGAGTGGTAACTAACAAGGCAGAAGCAGCATGGTCTTTTATGGCCCAGCCTCAGAAATCACCCAGCATCACGTCTGCTGCATTCAGCATCATGTCTGCTGCACCCAGGTTCAAGGAGAAGGGAGTTAGACTCCTGCTTTTGGTGGAGACTGGCAAGGTTCTAAAGGTTCTAGAAGAGCATGTCATATGGGAGATATTCTTGTGGTTATCTTTGTTAAATACAGTCTACCATGACTCTTGAAATACTTTTTTTTTTTTTTTTTTTTTTTGGGTCTTTAATTAGCTCCAACAATTCTATAAGGTAGCATTATCCCTCATTTTGAGGATGAGGAATCTGATCTTAGAAAGATTAAGTAATTTGCTCAAGATACCTCAGCTAGCACTTAACAGAGCAGGGATTTGAACCCAAAGCTGATTCCAAAACCCTTGCTCTTAAACTATATATATATATATATATATATATATTTTTTTTTTTTTTTTGGTTAGGTGCCGTTGAGTGGGTTCCTATTCATAGTGATGTTATCTACAACAGAAAGGAAAACTGCCCTGTCTGGTGCCATCCTCACAATCACTGCCATGCTTGAACCCACTGTTGCAGCTTCTAAGTCAATCCATCTCATTGAGGGTCTTCCTCTTTTTTGCTGACCTTCTATTTCCCAAGCATGATGTCCTTCTCCAGTGACTGTTCCATCCTGATAACATGTCCAAAGTACATGAAACAAAGTCTCGCCATTCTCGCTTCCAAGGAACATTCCAGCTGTACTTCCTTCAAGACATATTTTTCGTTCTTTTCGCAGTCCATGGTATATTCAATATTCTTCACAAACACCATAATTCAAAGGTGTCAATTATCCTTTGGTCTTCTTCATTTATTGTCCAGGTTTCACATGCATATGAAGTGATTGAAAACACCATGGCTTGGGTCAGCCGTACCTTAATCTTTAAATTGAAATCTTCACTTCTTAACACTTTAAAGAGGTCTTTTGCATCAGATTTGCCCAGTGCAATGCGTCCTTTGATTTCTTGACTGCTGCTTCCATGGGTGTTGATTGTGGATCCAAGTAAAATGAAATCCTTAACAACTTCAATCTTTTCTCCATTTATCATGATGTTGCTTATTGGTCCAGTTGTGAGGATTTTTGTCTTCTTTATGTTGAAGTGTAATCCATACTGAAGGCTGTAGTCTTTGATCTTCGTCAGTAAGTGCTTCAAGTCCTCTTCACTTCCAGCAAGCAAGGTTGTGTCATCTGCCTATTGCAGGTTGTTAATGAGTCTTCCTCCAATCCTGATGCCCTGTTCTTCTTCATAAGTCGAGCTTCTAGAATTACTTGCTCAGCATACAGATTGACTAACTATGGTGAAACGGTACAACCCTGACACACACCTTTGCTGATTTTAAAACACTCAGTATCCCCTTGTTCTGTTCAAAGGACTGCCTCTTGATCTATGTACAGGTTCCTCATGAGCATAATTAAGTGTTCTGGAATTCTCATTCTTTATAATGTTATTCATAATTTGTCGATCTACACAGTCGAATGCCTTTGTGTAGTCAATGAAACACTGGTAAACATCTTTCTGATATTCTCTGCTTTCAGCCAAGATCCATCGGATATCAGCAATGATATCCCTGGTTCCACGTCCTCTCCCGAACCTGGCTTGAGTTTCTAGCAGTTCCCTATAGGCGTACTGCTTCAAATGCTTTTGAATGATCTTCAGCAAAATTTTACTTGTGGGTGATATTAATGATATTGTTTGAAAATTTCCACAGTCTGTTGGATCATTTTTCTTTGGAATAGGTACAAATAAGAATCTCTTCCATTCTGTTGGTCAGGTATCTGTCTTCCAAATTCCTTGGCATAGATGAGTGAAGACCTCCAGTTCTGCATCTCTTTTTTAATTTTTTTATTTTTTGTACTTCAGGTGAAGGCTTACAGAACAAATACTTTATCATGAAACAGAAGTGCACATGTTGTTTTATGACATTGGTTAACAACCCACAACATATCAACCCTCTAACTTCTCAACTTTCTTTTTTTTGGTGAAAATACACATAGCCAAAAATTTCTACATGCACAGTTCAGTGACACTGACTATGCTCTTCGAATTGTGCTGTTATTCTCACTTAAGAGGAAGGCTTACAGAACAAAATAGTTTCTCATTTAACAGTTACTACAAATATTGCCCTATGAAAATGGTTAACAACCTCACAACACATCAACAAAATCCTTACTCAACCTTAGGTTCCCTATCACCAGCTTCCTTGTCCCCTTCTGCCTTCTGGCCCTTGTCACTGGACTCCTGTACCTCATTAGTCTCATTTGGTTTTACGGGGCTGTCCACTCCCAGGCTGAACAGTGAACCTCGGAGGTATCTTCACCACTGAGCAAAAAGGGTGTCTGGGGGCCATACTCTCGGGGTTTCTCCAGCCTCCTTTAGACCAGTAAATCTGGTCTTTTTTTTTTTTTTTTTGTGGGTTAGAATTATGCTCTACATCCTTCTCCAGCTCTGTCCAGAACCCTCTGTTGTGATCCTGGTCAAAGCAGTCAGTGGTGGTAGCCGGGCACCATCTAGCTGTACTGGACTCAGTCCAGTGGAGGCCTTGGTAGCTGTGGACCATTAGTTCTTCGGACTAATCTTTTCCTTGTATCCTGTTCTCTTCATTCTCCCTTGCTCCCAAAGGGATGAGACCAGTGGAGTATCTCAGATGGCCGCGCACAGGCTTTTAAGACCCCAGACACTACTCACCAAGGTAGAATGTAGAGCATTGTCTTTATAAGCTGTGTCATGCCAATTGAGCTAGCTGTTCCCCAAGACCATGGTCCCCAGAGCCCTCCGCCCAGCAATTCAGTCCCTCAGGGAGTTTGGATGTCTCTGTGGGGCTTCCATGACCTTTCCTTGTACAAGTTGTGCTAGTTTCTCCTGTATTGTGTACTGTCTCACCCTTCACCCAAGATACCACTTATCTATTGTCTAGTATTTCCCCACCCCCACCCCTCCCATCCTGGTAACCAACAAAGATTGTTACATTTTGTGTGTGAACTTTTTCATGGGTTTTTACAATAGAGGTCTCATATAATATTTGTCCTTCTGTGATTGAATTATTTCACTCAGCATAATGTCCTCCAGTTTCATCCATGTTATGAGATGCTTCACAGATTCATTGTTGTTCTTTCTCATTGCATAGTACTCCATTGTATGTATGTACCATAGTTTGTTTATCCATTCATGTGTTGATGGGCAACTAGGTTGTTTCCATCGTTTTGCTATTGTGAACAATGCTGCCATGAACACAGGAGTGCATATGTCTATTCGAGTGACAACTCTTATTTCTCTAGGATATATTCCTAGGAGTGGGATTGCTGGATCGAATGGTATGTCTATTTCTAGCTTTCTGAGGAAACGCCATATCATTTTCCAAAATGGTTGTATCATTTTGCATTCCCACCAGCAGTGCATAAGAGTTTCCATCTCCCTGCAGCCCCTCCAACATTTGTTATTTCCAGTGTTTTTGATTCGTGCCAATAATGCCGGGGTGAGATGGTATCTCATTGTGGTTTTAATTTGCATTTCTCCAATGGCTAGTGATCGCGAGCATTTCCTCATGTGTCTGTTGGCCATTTGAATGTCTTCTTTGGTGAAGTGTCTGTTCATTTCCTTTGCCCATTTTTTAATATGATTATTTGTCTTCTTTTTGTAGAGGTGTTGGATTTTCTTGTAGATTATGGAGATTAGACCTTTGTCTGACTTGTACTGTCCAAAAATTTTTTCCGAATCTGTAGGTTCTCTTTTTACTCTTTTGGTGAAGTCTTTTGAAGAGCATAGGTGTTTGATTTTTAGAAGATCCCAGTTATCTAGCTTATCTATTGGGGTTTGTGCATTGATGGTTATGGTTGGTATCCTGTTAATGCCATGTATTAAGGCCTGAAGTGTTGGTCCTATTTTTTCTTCTATGAACTTTATAGTTTTAGGCTTTATATTCAGGTCTGTGATCCATTTTGAAGTAGTTTTTGTGTACGGTGTGAGGTATGGGTCCTATTTCACTTTTTTGCAGATGGATATCTGGTTTTGCCAGCACCATTTGTTAAAGACTGTCTTTTCCCCATTTGATGGACTTTGGGCCCTTGTCAAAGATCAGGTGACCGTAGGTGGATGGATTTACATCTGGGTTCTCAATTCTGTTGCATTGGTCAATGTATCTGTCGTTGTACCAGTATCGGGCTGTTTTGACTACTGTAGCTGTATAGTAGGTTCTGAAGTCAGGTAGTGTGAGTCCTCCAACTTTATTCTTCTTCTTCAGTAGTGTGTTACTTATTCGGGGCTTCGTCCCTTTCCATATAAAGTTAATGATTAGTTTTTCCATCTCTTTGAAGAATATTGTTGGTATTTGGATCGGGATTGCGTTGTATTTGTAAATTGCTTTGGGTAGAATTGTCATTTTCACAATGTTGAGTCTGCCTATCCATGAGCATGGTATGTTTTTCCGTTTATGTAGATCCCCTTGGGTTTCTTGCAGTAGTGTTTTGTAGTTTTCTTTGTATAGGTCTTTTACATCCTTGGTCAGATTTATTTCTAAGTATTTTATCTTTTTAGGGGCTATTGAAAATGATATTGTTTTCCTGATTTCCTTTTCATCATTCCCCTTATTGGTGTATAGGAATCCAACTGATTTTTGAATGTTTATCTTGTATCCTGCTACTCTGCTGAATCTTCCTATTAGTTCCAGTAGATTTCTCATGGAGTCTTTAGTGTTTTCTGTGTGTACTATCATATCATTTGCAGACAGGGACAGTTTAACTTCTTCATTACCAATTTGGATGCCCTTGATTTCTTTTTCTTGCCTTATTGCTCTAGCTAGAACTTCCAGCACAATGTTAAATAGGAGTGGTGATAAAGGGCATCCTTGTCTTGTTCATGTTTTCAAGGGGAATGTTTTCAGCCTCTCTCCATTAAGAATGATGCTGGCCATTGGTTTTGCATAGATGCCCTTTATTATGTTGAGAAATTTCCCTTCTATACCTATTTGAATGAGAGTTTTTGTCAGGAATGGGTGTTGGACTTTGTGAAATGCCTTTTCTGTGTCAATTGAGATGATCGTGTGATTTTTTTCTTTCCTTTTATTTATGTGGTGGATTACACTGATTGATTTTCTAATGTTGAACCATCCTTGCATACCTGGTATGAATCCTACTTGGTCGTGGCGTATTATTTTTTTGATATGATGCTGAATTCTATTGGCTAGAATTCTGTTGAGAATTTTTGCATCTATATTCATGAGAGATATTGGTCTGTAATGTTCTTTTTTTGTGACATCTTTCCCTGGTCTTGGTATCAGCGTTAATGCTGGCTTCATAGAATGACTTTGGAAGTGTTGTTTCCTTTTCTATGCTCTGAAATAGCTTGAGTAGTACTGGTAAAAGCTCTTCTGTAAATGTTTTGTAGAATTCTCTAGTGAAGCCATCTGGGCCAGGGCTTTTTTTGGTTGGGAGTTTTTTTATTACCTTTTCAATCTCTTCTCTTGTTATGGGTCTGTTCAGATTTTCAACATCACTTTATTGTAGTTTGGGTAGGTTGTGTGTTTCTAGAAATTTATCCATTTCCTCTAGGTTTTCAAATTTGTTGGAGTATAGTTTTTCATAATATTCTGTTATAATCCTTTTTATTTCAGTTGGGTCTGTTGTAATGTCCCCCATTTCATTTCTTATTTGAGTTATTTGTGTCCTTTCCTGTTTTTCTTTTGTCAGTCTGGCCAGTGGTTTGTCGATTTTGTTGATTCTTTCTATTGTTTTTCTGTTCTCTAGTTCATTTATTTCTCCTCTGATCTTTACTATTTCCTTTCTTCCGGTGGTTGTGGGCTTTTTTTGCTGTTCTCTTTCTATTTGTTTGAGTTCTGTAGTTAATGTTTTGATTTTGTGCCTTTCTTCTTTTTTGATATGTGCATCTATTGCTATAAATTGTCCTCTGAGGACTGCCTTTGCTGTGTCCCAAAGGTTTTGGTATGATGTGTTTTCATTCTCATTTGATTCTAGGAATGTTTCTGATGCCCTCTCTGATTTCTTCTATTACCCTCTGATGTGTAAGCAGGGTATTATTCAGTTTCCATGTAGTTGATTTTTTTCCCTTGCTCTTTCTATTGTTAATTTCTACTTTAATGGCATTGTGGTCAGAGAAGATACTTTGAATTATCTCAACGTTTTGGATCTTGTTGAGGATTGCTCTGTGGCCTAAGATGTGGTCTATTCTGGAGAACGTTCCATGTGCATTGCAAAAGAATGTGTACTTTGCAGCAGTTGGATGGAGTGTTCTATATGTGTCTATGAGGTCAAGTTGGCTGACTGTGCCCTTTAGGTCTTCTTTTTCTTTGCTGAGTTTCTTCTTAGTTGTTCTGTCCTTTACTGAGAGTGGTGTGTTGAAGTCTCCTACTATTATTGTGGAACTGTCAATTTCTCCTTTCAGTGTTGTTAGAGTTTGTTTTATGTATTTTGGAGCCCTGTCATTGGGTGCGTAGATGTTTATTATGGTTATTTCTTCATGTTGGATTGTCCCCTTAATCATTATATAGTGTCCTTCTTTGTCTCTTATGGTAGATTTCATTTTAAAGTCTATTTTATCTGAGATTAGAATTGCCACTCCTGCTCTTTTTTGGTAGTTGTTAGCTTGATATATTTTTTTCCAACTTTTGACTTTTAATAAATTCACATCTTTGTTTCTAAGGTGTGTCTCCTGTAGATAGCGTATTGATGGATCCTGTTTTCTTATCCATTATGTCACCCTCTGTCTCTTTATGGGTGGATTGAGTCCATTTACATTCAGTGTAATTATTGATAGATGTGGGTTTGTTGCTGTCATTTTGTAGTGCTTTTTTTTTTGTGGTGCTGATGTTTCCTTTGTTCTTCTTATTCTCTTGTGCTGAGTTACTTTTGTTTGTTGAATTTTTTTCATTTCTTTTGTTTTTGTGGGTTTTGTTTTTGCTGAGACTTTATGTTTTTCCTCTTTTTTTTTATGAGTATGTTTGTTAACTTTCTTTGTGGTTACCATAAATTTTACCCTTATCTTTCTAAGTTTGAAGCAGTCTACGATCACTTGGTATCGCCTTGCCTTCCTCTCCATTAGAACGTTCTATACCTATGCTGTTTATTCCCTCTTTGATTGTTTTGATGTTGTTGTCATTTACTGATTAACTGCTCTGATTCCCTGTTGTATTTCTTTTGGTTTTGGATAGTTCTCGAGAGTTCATTTCCTAGACTGGTATCTGGCTTGTACGATCCTGCATCCTAGGTTCTGCCTGTGAGCTGAAGCTGTTTGTCCTCAGATCGAAGAACTCCCTTTAATAATTCTTGTAAGTTTGGTTTGACTTTTACATATTCCCTTAATTTCTGTTTATCTGGAAATGACCTAATTTCACCATCAAATTTGAATGAGAGTTTTGCAGGATATATTATTCTTGGCTGGCAATTTTTTTCTGTCAAGATTTTATATATGTCATCCCATTGCCTTCTTGCCTGCATGGTTTCTGCCGAATAATCTGAGCTTAGTCTTATTGTTTCTCCTGTGTATGTGACTTCTTGTTTTTCACGAGCTGCTCTCAGGATTCTTCGTTTGTCTTTGGTTTTGGTGAGTGTGAATATGATATGCCTTGGTGATTTTCTTTTGGGGTCTCTTCTATATGGGGCTCGTTGAGCTTCTTGGATGGCCAGCTTTTCATCTTTCATGATATTGGGGAAGTTTTCTGTCAGTAGTTTCTCAGTGATCCCCTCTGTGTTTTCTGTTTTCTCCCCCTATTCCGGAATTCCAATCACTTACAGATTTTTGCTTTTGATTGTGTCCCACATAACTCTCAGGGTCTCTTCATTTTTCTTTGTTCTTTTTTCTGAGTTTTCCTGAAACAGAGTTGTATCCAAGTGTTTGTCTTCAATTCCACTGATCCTGTCTTCCAACATTTCAAATCTGCTTCTCAGTCCTTCTATGACATCGTCCATTTCTGAAATCTTGTTGTTTATCTTTTGGATTTCTAATTGTTGTCTTTGTGTATTTTCTAGTTGTGAATTTATTTTGGCATTTTGTTCCTGCATTATTTTCCTGAATTCTTCCAATTTTTTGTCCGTATTTTCCATGAATTTGTCTATTTTTTCCTCATGTTTGTCAGCTTTTTGCCCCAGTTCTTGGAAAATTCCGAGTATTAGAGATTTGAATTCCCTATCAGGTAGTTCTAGTGCATTTTCTTCCAGAGGAGAGTCATCTGGTGCTTTATTTTGGACGCCTACTGGAACCATCCTGTCCTGTTTTTGTAAATGTTTTGTTATTGTCTGCTGTCTTCAGGGCATTCAGTAGTTATTTTTCTCATTTATTGATTGTAGATTTTTTTGTTTCATCCATTTTTAAAAAAAAAAAATTTGACTATGTCTGAGCAGACAGACTGTGTGTTCTTTGTTGTTTGCTCGTCAGTGGGCACAATACTTTTCACCTCCTTCTTCAATTGGCAGGGTCAGTCACTCAGATATGGTACGGCAGGGCAGGTCTAGCTGAAGAGGAGTTACTGGGACGGGTTGTTTGTGGCACTTACTACTGCCACCAGAGTGGGTCGGTAATCAGTGCACAGCAGGTTCCAGTAGGCCGTGCCTGTGCTGCTTGGTGGTGTGATGTCAAGCGCACGGTACACGTAGGCAGGATGCAGCAGGGAGATTGTTATGCGTGGAGCTAAGATGGATTTGGGAGACAGGAGAAAGGACCAGGAGCCAAAAACCTACAAACAAACAAAAAAAGAATGGTAGGGGAGCTTGCCATTAGAGTGGAGAGATGAGAGACTATGAAATGGAGAAAAACAGAAAAGGGAGAAGGAAGAAAAGAAAAGAATGAATAAATTATAATCAGAAAGTTTAAAGAACTGCAAAGTTCCCAGGGATCCCACTGGTGCAGCTATGAGGTCTGGGGAAGTCACTATCAGGTGTTGCAGTACAGCCTGGCTAGAAGGCGTAGAGGTATACAACACCAGGTATTCAGGGAACAGAAAGAGAAGGAAGATATAGAGAGACAAGAAACTGAGCAATGAAGAAACACAAAAAGGGAAAAAGAGGTAAAAGAAAACAAAACAAATTAAAAAAAAAAAACAAAAAACAAGAAAGGTCCCCAAAGAAACAGAAACAACAAAAAAAAAAAAAACCAATGTAAAAAGAAATGCCCTCAGGGATCCCTCTACACGTCTGTGGAAGCCGAAGGGGAGTCTCCCTGCCACGCAGCTCAGCCTGGCCAGAAAGGGCTCCCAACTCAAGAAAAGGAAAAGAAAACAAACAATTCAAAACAAACAAACAAATGAACAAAAGCCCCGGGATCCCACCAGCATGGCAACCCAATCCAGGAAGCAGCTCCACACTCGAACGGAGCTCTGCAGCCCCTCAGGAAGAAGCAAAGATGGCACACGGAGTGAGGTACTCAAGCAAAAGGAGGGGGAGGTGGGGAGAGGCAAGGAAGAAATAAAAGGAAGCAGAAAAAAAGCAACACCAGCAGCCAACAAATGGCACTCAGAGAGCCACCCATTCGGGTGTGTGGAATCCAAGCAGCTGCTGTTTCCCAGTCAAGAGACTGTGGCCTCAGGAAGCAGAGGAGGCTGAGCTGGGGTGAAGAAGGGTGGGGGGTGGGAAAGTGTATATCGCAAATTACCAGTTGTTTTGTCTCCCACTGGAAGCTCCGTGAGGCTGCTTTCTTATACCCCCTGTTTGCTGGTCTCCGATAGGAGTCCAAGATGGCGGATCCACGCTGCGTTAGCTGGTAGGGGACCTCTGCATGAATCTCTCCTCGCTCTCCATTCTCCGTCAGTTTTCTCACTCCATTTGATGCTTGGCTGAGTTCTTTATCTCTAAATTTGATGTTTTAGGGTTTCAGGATTGTTGTATTCTCTGTTCGGCTTAGTTTTTCAGATCTTTGCTGTGGAGGGACGGTGTGGTGCTTCTGCCTAGAGCGCCATTTTGCCGGAACTCTCTTAAACTATATTTTTACTGCTTTCCTAAAACAAGAGTAAAAACAATGGCTTACACAAAGCCCTTAAAGCCCATACTACAGGCCAGACATTGTGTTAAGCATTTCTTCTTCTTTACCTCATGGAAAAAATAATTGCTACTATTCATACAGAATACTATGTGCAAAGCATCGCATTAAGTACGCAGATGTAATATCTCCATTCCTCAGAACAACAGCCCTAAGAGGCAAATATTATTCCTGTTTTATGAAAGGCAAAACTGAAGAGAGAGATGATATAGCTTGCTCAAGGTCATGAAGCTAGGAAGTACCATAGCTGGGAGTCTACCCCCACATTATCTGACACCAGAGCAGGCTGGCAGGCAGTGCATAATGTGTGGGGACTATTGGTTCTGCACCAAGACTGTGAGAGGTGAGAGGGGATCAAAGGTTCCCTTCCATGTGGTGCAAACTGCTGTATGGGGATGGCCGGGGACTATAGAAGCCCATGCAAAATTAGACATAGCCACCTTGCATCTGACTTCTAAGTAATTTCATGTCTGTAAGATACTTTGAAGGTAGACTTACCTACTCTGAGCTAAACAATAAGTTGAGACAAGGAAGTAAATCTTAAGTATCCCCTGCCCTCAAGGGGCTCCCAGTCCAGAGGGGAATATAAGGAACATAAAATATAAACTCAGCTAAATTTAATGGAAGAGATTGTGAGATGTACTGGGCTAGAACATAAGAGAAGGAGTTACTGGGGCAGGGAGAAGGGAGTAATCTCTCTAACTAGAGAGATCAGGAGAGGCTTTTTAGTAGAAACGGCATTTGAGTGAGAACTTGAAAGACAAATAAATTTTCGTAACACAGAGATGAGATAGCAGAACATAACCTTCCTCACCTCCCACCTCCACACTCTTTGCAGGATCCTAGCTTCAGGGAGCCACCTTTTTAGGAATGATCTGAATCATAATATGTGTGAGTGACTGATCGTTTCAGAACTCAGAGCAGACCACCAGGAGTCTTATTTGCATGAGGGACATAAGCCCTCCTGGGGGAAATGTTGAAGGAGACCTTATGACTAGTAATCAAGTACTCAAAAGACTAAGATTTAGACCCCGCCCCACCCTTACCCCCCAGATTGGGGTTAAATAAAGCTAAAACCGTTATGCTTTAACAATGCAAAATGCCAGAGACGCATAACCCATCTTGAGAGAG
Organism: Dugong dugon; assembly: GCA_030035585.1. NCBI lineage: Eukaryota > Metazoa > Chordata > Mammalia > Sirenia > Dugongidae > Dugong > Dugong dugon. The sequence goes on from CM057467.1 coordinate 67,365,105, forward strand.
TAGCCAGTGGTCGAAAAGGAAAGCTACTCCTCTCCGTACTAGGTTGTGCCCCTCAAATCTCACCTAGCCCAATTTCACAGTGCTAGGCAGCTTTCTTCCAGGACACTTGCTGGTGTAACCTGAGATGAGTCATTTCATTTTGAAAGACCTCAGTTTGCACATGCCTCATGAAACAGTCACTCACACATTAGTATGATTTAGGTCATTTCTGAAAAGATGGTTCCCTGAAGCTAGGATCCTGCAAAGAGCGTGGAAGTAGGCGGCGGAGGAAGGTTATGTTCTGCTATTTCATCTGTAAAATGGGAACAATCTATAATTAAATATTAAATGCTTATGACAGCTTCATGATCCCAAGCTTTCTACCAGCCGGGCATTATCTGAGAACTCCATCAAAAACATCACATAAGATTTGTGGATACTTTAAAAAACTTGTTAAAGACCAATATATAAGCTACTACTTACCAACTTGTTAAAGACAAGTATATAAGCAACTACCTACCAATATCTGGTTTTATCCACCTTTTCTTAAGAGTTCTAATGTAACATGGGTTTATAAGAAGCCATAGGAATTTTGAAAGTATGAAAATTTAAATATCAAAAGGATTTATAGGTTTTTTTTTTTTTTTTTGAATTGAAAAGATAAGAGAAACTCTTTAGATACACAAGAAGATTGAGGAAAAAATAAAATATAAAAAAAAAAAACATAAATAGCAAAAAACAAAAAAAGCCTATTCATTGATAACCTTAAAGTCATGTCAAAAAGCCAACCTATCTGGAAATCATTACTGGAAAAATGATATAAAACACAAAGTAACAAACTATAAAATCAGCAGACCCAGCAATTAAACTTGGTAGCCCAGGAATTCCAATGACCTAATGTTTATAAGACATGAAACAGATGAGTTTGTAGGGTGAACGAAAAAACCTCTATACCATTCTGTTGATAGTAATCCCTGCCTTCACAGAGCTCCCTAAGAAGCCCATGAACAGGGATATGAGAATGGGGCTGTTGGTGTTGCTATTGTTCTGTTCCTATTAGGCTGCTGAGGCTATTGACTGCTGGGAAGGGGCTTGGTGGATGGAAGAAGGTGGGGGATGGCCATTGAATTACCCTCCTCATTTTACAGACTTAAGATATTGTGATTCCATAACGGTAGATTGCCAGAGGAGTCCCTGGGTGATACCAACAGTTAACATGCCCAGCAGCTAACCAGAAGGCTGGAGGTTAGCATCCACCCAGAGGCCGCTGGGAAGAAAGGCCTGGCAACCTAATTCTGAAAAATCAGCCATTGAAAACCCCGCGGAGCACAGTTCTACTCAACACACATGGTCACCATGAGTCAGAATCAACTCCATGGCAACTGGGTTTTTAGAGTACTGGAGGAAACAACACGTTGGTCTCAAAGTCAAATGACCAGGTATCATGGATTGAATTATGTCCCCCCAAAAATGTGTGTTTATCAGTTTGACTGGGCCATGATTCTCAGTATTGTGTGGTTGTCCTCCATTTTGTGATTGTAATTTTATGTTAAAGAGGATTAGGGTGGGATTGTAACACCCTTACTATAGTGACATCCCTGATCCAATGTAAAGGAAGTTTCCCTGGTGTGTGGCCTGCACCACCTATGTTACAAGAAATAAAAGGAAAAGGAAGCAAGCAGAGAGTTGGGGACCTCATGCTACCAAGAAAGCAGTGCCGGGAGCACAGCATGTCCTTTGGACACAGGGTTCCTGTGCAGAGAAGCTCTTAGTCCAGGGGAAGATTGAGGAGAAGGACCTTCCTCCAGAGTCGACAGGGAAAGAAAGCCTTCCCCTGGAGCTAACACCCTGAATTTGGACTTTTAGCCTACTTTACTGTGAAGAAATAAATTTCTCTTTGTTAAAGCCATCCACTTGTGGTGTTTCTGTTACAGCAGCACTAGATGACTAAGACACCAGGCTTATAATTCCTGGCTGTGGCATTTCTAACTAAGGAACCTTGAGCAAGTCACATAACCTCTCAGGTCCTTAGTCCTTTCGTATGTGAAATAAAGATATTGTGAGGAGAAATGATATAATTGTGTGAAAACTCTTCTTTATACGGTCTTTGCTGCATACATGGAATAAGGACTGGTTTAAATCAGTGCATAAATAACACAACTATTTTAATTAATCTAAGAGGAGACATGAGGTTAAACTGCTCTGCCAGCAAGATTCGGAAAGTACCTGGAAGCTGGGCTCAGGCCAATAGATGATCCCCCTCTGGGAGGTTGTGAAATCCATTTTTGCCTATAGATTTTGGAGCAAGGGTTAGATAGTTCTCCTCTGCTTACCTGGGCCAGGATCTTGGCAGGACACAGTGGCTGCTGGGTCTTTATAAACTACCAAGCTTCCCACACTCCTCTTCCTCCTATGTGTGCAATTGAAGACCTGTGTCCTGGAGCTTGTCCTACACTGCATCCTCAGCCCCAGCACTGGGGCTCTCAACCAATCACAAGTAATAGTTAAAATTGCAACGTTCAGGACTAATGTCAGTGTGAAAAACAATTTGAATTGATTCAGGGCTTTCTGGGTAATAAAGTCCTTCTCTCTCACCTGCTTTGCACTATCAGAGCTTGAGTGGGAGAGAAAGGAACAAAATAACAGCCCTCAGGAAAACAACCTAAATGTGCATTCAAAGGGCAGTAACAGCACTTAGGGAGCCCTGGCAGCACGGTGGTTAAGAGCTTGGCTGCTAACCAAAAGGTCTGCAGTTCAAATCCACCACCAACTCCTTGGAAACCCTATTGGGCAATTCTACTCTGTTCTATAGGGTCGCTGTGAGTCAAAATCGACTTGACGGCAACAGGTATAGCACTTAGAAAGAAGCCCTGGGGGCACAAGGATTAAGCTCTCAGCTGCTAACTGAAAGGTTTTAGACCTACCCAGTGGCTGTACCGGAGAAAGACTGGGTGATCTGCTCCTGCAAAGATTACAGCCAAGAAAACCCTATGGGGCAGTTCTACTCTGTCACATGGGGTCACTATGAGTCAAAAATCGACTCCATGGTACCTAAAAACAACAACATAGCACTTAGAAGTTAGGTCACAAGCAATTTCAAAATTTCAAATGTAAAACGCATTCTATATCACATGAAATTATCAAAATTACTGAATTTCACTGAAAAACTGAGAAGATTTGACAACCCTGTATCTGCATTTCCACACTCCCTTCCCCTCGGCAAAGCTGACAAGCAGTCACCCCATTTAACTGGAATACAAGTTCTCCAGTTCACCCCAGTCATATCTGCCTGCCTAAAATATCATCTAGGTTACCTATCTAACCCCTGTGTGTGGGTAAGTTTGAAATCGCTGGAACCGAGGTTATAAGCTCTGAAATCATTAGATCTGGGTTTTAATCCTATCTCTACCGTGTACTAGCCTTGGGGCTTTGAGCAAATTTCTTAACTTCTCTGAGCTCCAGTTTCTTCATGTTTAAAGTAAACGTAAATTAGTCAGTGGTTAAGAGCTACAGCTGCTAACCAAAAGATCAGCAGTTCAAATCCATCAGCTGCTCCTTGGAAACACTATGGGGCAGTTCTGCTCTGTCCCATAGGGTCTCTGTGAGTAGGAATCGACTTGATGGCAACAGGTTTTTACCAGATGGGCTGAAATGAGAATTAAGAGACAGTGGATTTAGTATAGTGAATAGCACAGAGTAGTCACTCAGTAAACATTAACGTCACCATTATTTTTATAACCACCATCACTACTATTATCACTCGCACCTTCACTGGGGATTTCCCACGCATGTTGTGGAAAACAACTGAACACTCCTGGACCAGTGGTTGCCAGAAGTCAACTTGTGGACTTGGCATGGTGCCCCCTCACTACAAGTGGTAAGGCACAGGCCAAACCAACACTTGGCAGGAAAGTTAGACAGAGGGCTACTGCCTTGAGTGGGGAGATGGACCATAAGGTCCCATCCAACATGAAAGTTGGAGTATTCAGTGGCATAGCTGGTATTTCTTACATCTCATTTAATCAAATCCTCACATCAGCCCTATGAATAGACATTATTATTGTCCTCATTGCACAAATGAGAAACTGAGACTTAAAGACGCCAAGTAACTTGCCAAAGATCCTGGAGAGGTAGAGTCAGGACTAGAAGCCAGGATTTCTGTCTGTTTCTTCTCAGGAAAGATGTTTCTTGATGATTGAGGAAGCTTCATTCCTCAACTTCATACTTGTGTGTGTGTGTGTGTGTGTGTGTGTCTGTGTGTGTGATTTAGATGAAGGTTTACAAAGCAAATTAGTTTCTCATTAAACAGTTAATACACAGATTGTTTTGTGACATTGGTTGCCACCCCACAACATGTCAACACTCTCCATTCTCGACCTTGGGTTCGGTATTAGCAGCTTTCCTGTCCCCTCCTGCCTTCTCATCCTTGCCACTGGCCTGCTGTGCCCATTTAGTCTCGTTTTGTTTTATGGACCTGTCTAATCTTTGGCTGCAGGGTGAACCTCAGGAGTGAATTCAGTACTGGGTTAAAAGGTGTTTGGGGTCAATTTCATGCATTTTGAATAGTCTCCCAAAATGTCGTGAAAACATGGCTGTACACAGTTGAGGCTGATTGCTAAACAACTAAAATGTAATGGCCTCAAATGGATGTAGTCTTGTTCCTGGGCACCAGGGCACAGTATGAAGGGCCAGGCTGAACCGGACTGGACAGGACTGGACAGGACTGGATTATTTCCTGGAGCCCAAAGCACTGCTCTTTGTATCCATAGTTGCCATCACAGTTCCTAGCATAGAACTTCTCTGAGTCTCGGTTCCCTGATCTGTAGAAGGAAGATAATAACTATAACCCCATCGTATAGTTGTTAGAGGATTAGATGACTTCCTATATGTAAAGCACTTAGAACTGTGCCTGCCACGTGTTGTTATCATTAGGTGCTTATCAAGTCGATTCCGACTCATAGTGGCCCCATGTGACAGAGTAGAATGGCCTCATCGGGTTTTCTAAACTGTAATCTTTTCAGGAGCAGATTCCCAGGTCTGTCTCCCTCGGAGTCACTGAGTAGGTTCGAACTGCCAACTTTTTGGTTAGCAGACAAAGGCTTAACTATTTCGCCATCAGGGGTCCTTATAGTAAGAGCTATATATGTATTGGCTGTTACTAATATTGTATGATACTATCATTGAATGCAAAGTCCACATTCTTTTCGCTATCCTATCCTGCCTCCTATATTGGACTGTTTAATACATTGTTTCATATTGTACTGTTTAACATAAAACCCAATTTAAATGCAAAGGAAGAAAGAAAGGGAAAGAGAGAGGGAGGAAGAGAATAAAAGGAAAGCAATCTGACTGCAAGGTGGAGGATGAGATCATGGTCACAGTGCCCATTTAGACATCTATTGCTTTGTTGTTGTTGTTAGGTACCATGGAGTTGATTTTCGACTCATAGTGACCCATGTGACAGAGTACAACTGCCCCATAGGGTTTTCTAGGCTCTCATCTTTACCGAAACAGATCACCAGGTCTTTCTCCTTGGAGACGCTAGGTGGGTTGGAGCTGCTAGGTAGATTCAAACCACTGACCTTTCAGTTAGCAGCCAAGTGTTTAAGCATTGCGCCACCAGGGCTCCTTATCTATTGCTATAAGACAGTCCAAACAGGCAGGGGCAGAGGGCAAGAGTGCGGCAGAGTATAGATTTAAATTCACTCACCCCATCCAGCCAGAGCTCCTCCTACCTCCCCTGAGGAGGGATGGGGCTTCATCCTGCCACCCATTCCCATCACTGTGGAGTTGATTTCGACACACAGAGACCCTGTAGGACAGATTTGAACTGCCCCACAGTGTTTCCAAGGTTGTAATCTTTATGGAAGCAGACCGCCAAACCTTTCGCCTGTGGAGTGGCTGGTGGGTTTGAACAGCTGAGCTTTCAGCCAGCAGCCCAGCACTTAGTCACTGTGCCGCCAGCTCTCCTTCAACCTGCAACAGTGCAGGGGAAAGAGCACTAGCCTGAGAACCAGCAGACCTGGTTTCTAGACCATGCTAATCACTCACTATGTAACCTTGGAAAAAGCACTTGTTTCTGTGGGCCTCTCTTTCCTCACTCGTTTAAACAGAGAATTGATTTCATTATTCTGAAAGTCCCCTTCCAATCCTGTGACAGGAGGGAATGAGGTGTGATGGAAAGTTTCTGGACTTTGCCACCAGACAGACCTAGATTTAGATACTGCCTCCGCCTCATACATGTGACATTGATCTAGTCATGATCTCTCTGAGCCTTGTTAATTACAAGGATTTGACACAACACCCTCAGAGTCACCCTTGTCTCTTACACATTGTGATGCCCTGATCTGTCCAACCAAAGATGCAGACATCGTGCCTCAGAGAGAGACCTTGTCCTGGGAGAAGGCAGTGAGCACCACTCTTATTTATCTTCAAGTATTTAGGCCCTTTTTTCATCTGCTTCTTTGGCATTAGTGGTTGGTGTGTAAATTTGAATAATGGTCATATTAACTAGTTTTCCTTGTAGGTGTATGGATATTGTCCTATCACTGACAGCCTTGTATATCAGGATAGATCTTGAAATATTCTTTTGGACAATGAACGTGATGCCATTCATCTTCAATTTGTCATTCCCAGCATAGTAGACCATAGGATTGTCCAACTCAAAATGGCTAATACCAGTCCATTTCAGCTCAGTAATGCCTAGGATGTCTATCTTCAAATGTTATTCAAATTTACACACCAACCACTAATGCCAAACTTGAAATTGAAGATTTTTCCCAACTTCTGCAGTCTGAAATTGATCAAATGTGCAATCAAATGCATTGATAATTACTGGTGACTAGAATACTAAAGTTAGGGACAAATAAGAAAGATCGGTAGTTGGAAAATATGGCCTTGGTGATAGAAACGATGCCAGAGATTGCATGATAGAATTTTGGAATACCAATGACCTATTCATTGGAAATAACTTTTTTCAACAACATGAATGGTGACTATACCCGTGGACCTCACCAAATGGAATATACAGGAATCAGATTGACTACATCTGTGGAAAGAGACATGGAGAAGTTCAACATGATCAGTCAGAACAAGGCCAGGGGCTGACAGTGGAACGGATCATCAATTGTTCTTATGCAAGTACAAGCTGAAGCTGAAGACAATTAAAACAAGTCCGCAAGAGCCAAAGTCCGACCTTGAGTATATCCCACCTAAATTTAGAGACCATCTCAAGAATAGATTTGACACATTGAATACTAATGCCTGAAGACCAGATGAGTTATAGAATGACATCAAGGACATCGTACATGAAGAAAGCAAAAGTTCATTAAAAAAAAAAGAAAAGACCAAAATGGATGTCCAAAGAGACTTTGATATTTGCTCTTGAATGTAGAGTAGCTAAAGTGAAAGGAAGAAATAATGAAGTAAAAGAGCTGAAGAGAAGGTTTCAAAGGGCAGCTCAAGTATTAAAATGAAATGTACAAAGATCTGGAGTTAGAAAACCAAAAGGGAAGACATACTCGGCATTTCTCAAACTGAAAGAACTAAAGAAAACATTCAAGCCTCGAGTTGCAATATTGAAGGATTCCTTGGAGAAAATATTGAAGGACACAGGAAGCATTGAAAGAATATGGAAGGAATACACAGAGTCACTGTACCAAAAAGAATTGGTCAACATTCAACCATTTCAGGAGGTAGCTTATGATTAAGAACCGATGGTATTGACGGAAGAAGTCCAAGCTGCACTGAAGGCATTGGCAAAAAAAAGTTTCCAGGAATTGACGGAATACCAATTGAGATGTTTCAACAAGGGGAGGCAGTGCTAGAGGTGCTCACTCACCTATGCGAAGACATTTAAAAGACAGCTACCTGGTCAACCAACAGGAAGAGATCCATATTTGTGCCCATTCCAAAGAAAGGTGATCCAACAGAATGTGGAAATTATCGAACAGTATCAATATTATCACATGCAAGTAAAATGTTGCTGGAGATCTTTGAAAAATGGTTGCAGTAGTACATTGACAGGGAACTGCCAGAAATTAAAGCCAGATTCAGAAGAAGACATGGAGCAAGGGATATTATTGCTGATGTCAGATGGCTCTTGGCTGAAAACAGACAATACCAGAAAGATGTTTACCTGTGTTTTATTGACTATGCAAAGGCATTCGACTGTGTGGATCATAACAAATTATGGATAACATTGAGAAGAATGGGAATTCCAGAACACTTAATTGTGCTCTTGAGGAACCTGTACATAAACCAAAAGGCAGTTGTTTGAACAGAACAAGGGGATACCGCGTGGTTTGAAGTCAGGAAAAGTGTGCATCATGTCGTATCGTTTCACCATACTTATTCAACCTGTATGCTGAGCAAATAATCCGAGAATCTGGACTATATGAAGAAGAATGCTGCATCAGGGTTGGAGGAAGACTTATTAACAACCTGTGATATGCAGATGACACAACTTTCTTGCTGAAGCAAAGAGAATTTGAAGCACTTACTGATTAAGATAAAAAACTACAGCCTTCGGTATGGATTACACCTCAACATAAGGAAAGCAAAAATCCTCACAACTGGACCAATAAGCAACATCGTGATAAGCGCAGAAAAGATTGAAGATATCAAGGATTTCATTTTACTTGGATCCACAATCAACACTCATGGAAGCATCTGTCAAAATATCAAATGACATATTATATTGGACAAATCTACTGCAAAGACCTCTTCAAAGTGTTAAAAAGCAAAGATGTCACTTTGAGGACCAAGGTATAACACCCAAGCCATGGTGTTTTCAGTCACCTCATATGGATGTGAAAGCTGGACAATGAAAAAGGAAGATCAAATAATACATGCCTTTGAATTATGGTGTTGGTGAAGAATATTGAATATACCATGGATTGCCAGAAGAATGAACAAATCTGTCTTGGAAGAAGTACAGCCATAATGCTCCTTAGAAGCGAAGATGACAAGAATTCCTCTCACATACTTTGAACATGTTACAGGAGGGACCAGTCCCTGGAAAAGGATATTGTGCTTGGTAAAATAGGTCAGCCAAAAAGAGGAAGACCCTCAAACGGATGGATTGACACAGTGGCTGCAACAAGGGGCTCAAACATAGTTAACAAGTGTGAGGATGGCACAGGACTGGGCAGTATTTCATTCCGTTGTACATAGGGTCACTATGAGTTGGAACCAACTCCAGGGCACCTAACAACATCTTCTGCTTAAGCACTTGGCTGCTAACTGAAAGGTCAATGGTTCAAACCCTCCAGTTGCTCTGCAGGACAAAGATGTCACTGTCTGCTTCTGTAAAGATTACAGACTTGGAAACACTATGGGGCAGTTTTACTCTGTCCTATAGTGTTGCTATGGGTCAGAATCAACTAGATGGCAGAAGGTTTGGTTTTTTGGTTTTTAATCTTCTGCTTACATAAAAAGGCAATCAGGATGGCTTTCAGGCAGGTTCTCAAACACTGCAGTTTTGAAAACTCGCAAATGACAAGTGCTTTCAAGGCATTCCCAAAGTCACCAATATCCTGCCAAGAAAACTTCTTTTCCCTGCATGACAGCCCCTGTCACCCCTCCCAGTTAGCTATTTGATGCCTGCTCCTTTGATGCCCCTTTAGAAGAAGTGAAAGCGAAGGCGGCGAAGAGACCAAAGACTGGAGAGGAGTAGTTCTTAAGCTGCAGATATTGAAAGGAAGACAAACAAGAAAACCCAAATTACTTCTGGGGTTCATGAGGCAGTACATGAGTGTTGGGGGTAGTATGGAGCCCCCAAGAACTTGCAGATGAAAGAAGACTCCTTTCTGAGTCTTGGAATGCACCGTCATAACCATTACATTGTTTGAACAGACAGCCTTGGGTATAATCAGACAACAACTTTATTCAACCTGCTCTATGGGGCTCAGATCTACCCTGTCCCCTGTATAAAATATAAGGCAAGTTCTATGACTTTTCTGGTCACCATAGGGTAACAAAAAGTGCTCCAATCACTTCTATGACCAAAAAAAAAAAAAAGTTAAGTAATAAATACAAAGAGCCCCATGTAATTGCTATAATGTTAAAGTTCAATTAAAGTGAAAGCTTCTTCTATCTCCTGGCTTGGGTCTGCTTCAGGGTGGCACCCTACAGTGGAAAGGGGGTGTGAGTGGCAGAGCAGGGGAAAGGAGGAGAGTGAAAGGACAGAATGGTTCTTGCCTGAGTGGTACCCTTAAAGGCTGTGAAGGCACATCCTGGCCTTGGCCAACCTTCTCTAACAGGGCCCATTCTTAGCTGTTTCTAGGATTTTAATACTGGGGAGTGTCACTTGCAATTATCTTAACCCAGGCAAAGACCCCTCCTCTGACTGATCATTTATGACCCCTTTCTCAGTCCCTAGATGTCATCTCAAGCTTCCTTCTGCCTCCTCCCTCATCCCTTGAGGCACTCCTCATTGTTAGTATGTGGAGCCACTGCAAGCCTACTCTCTGTCTCAGGAGGCCTACATCTGGTATTGATACATCTCATGACCATCCCCGATCCAGCACCCTTTCTCTGATCCTCTATCTATGCAGAAGCCGGCCAAGATCTCTTGCCCTTTTGATTTCCAGGTGTGAGTTGGACATAAGAGCAAAGTGGCCCTCAAGCTCCAAAGAGACATGGCATTCTGTGAATGTCCCCATGAAAGCCCTGTCTCTAGACAGAAGGGAGCTAAGGATGTTACCACACCTGTCCCTGGGGGCAAGGGTGGAGTTAAAAGCTCATGGATGGCTCCCTCCAAAAATCCTCTCCAAATTTCCCTAGGCCACTATGACTCTTACAGGGTGGGGTCAGTAAAGACCACTTCTGACCAGTCTCTTCTCTACTGGTCTCACATCTCACTTTGGGACTGGGGGTACTGGGTATTTTACTCGCAGAGTTTCAGCAGAAAGAAGACAGGAAGTGTCCCTTTTTAACCTCTGTTACACAACAACCCATAACTGAACAAAGCAGAGTCAAACTGGCTCATGGATTAGCAAGACGTGTTTACAATCTCACAAGAAGTCTTGAGTTTTCTAAAGAAAGAATGTGTTTATAAGACAAAATGTTAACAATAGTCAATGGTACTTCAACAGGCACTTGTTATATTATTCTCTGTAGTTTTGAAATTTCTTCAAAGAAAGAAAAGAAAGTTCATATCAAACAAATGAGAAAAAAGGAGGAAAAAAGGGAGCATCAGGGAGACCTTCAGGGGAGTTTTCATTCTATTCAATTATTCATCCATTTACTTATGCAACAATCATTTATTGGGACCTACTATCAACTCTGTGTTGGGTACTGGGGGATACACTGATGAAATATCCTGGGCCCTTGCACTCATGAAGCACATGAGCTCTTGGGATCTTTTTTACATGGCACTTTTAATACTATGACATCCCAATGTGCATACATTTAACTTAAGCAGTGTGATGTACAGAAAGAGGCCCCAAAGATGTCCATAATCCCCTGAATCTCTAATATGTTATCTTACATGACAAAAGAGACTTTACAGATACAGTTAAGTTAAGGATCTTGAGATGGGGAGATTATCCTGGATTAGCCAGGTAGGCCCAATGTAATCACAAGGGTCCTTACAAGTGAAAGCTAGAGGCAGGTGAGTCCAGAGTCAGAGAAGGAGACGTGAGGATGAAAGCTGAGATCACAGTAATGTGATTGCTGGCTTTAAAGTTTGAAGAGGGCCACAAGCCAAGGAATGAGGGCTGGAAAAGGCCAGGAAATGAATTCATCCCTAGAACTTCCAGAAGGAATGCAGCCCTGCCGACACCTTGATTTTAGCCCATTGTGGCCCATTTTAAACTTCTGATCTCTAGAAATGTGAGATAATAAATTTGTGTTGTTTTAAAGCATTATGTTTATGATCATTTGTTACAGCAACAATAGGAAACTAATATAAGCAGATTCAACTAAAATCATTCAGTAAAGAAAAGAAGGATGAAAAAAAGAGAAAGTGGAAAGAAAACAATATATGAAGCTTTTAAATAGGGCAGCAATTCTGCCCATCTTTCTGCCAACAAGGCATGCCCCAAGCAGGCCTGAGGTGGGGTACATGATGCTTTTTCCATATTTGGTCTCAGTTGTATGTGAGCATCCTGCCACGCTTATGGCTTCAGGGAAGTTTCAAGGGCAATGACAAGTCTATGCAACTTTCTACACACTTCCAGATTTTAGAACTCAAGCCCTGAACACTGACATTCGTTTATTGGACTGAGTCAGTCAGGTCTAAGAGTTAATGGCTTGGACTGTGAAGTCAGACAGGCTTGAGCTGAGCCCCTTCTCTGGCCCTTACTGGCTGTGTGACTGTAGACAACCTACTGAACCTCCCTGAGCCTCAGTTTCCTCATCTGTAAAAGGAAGAAACGATGACACCTTTCTCCTAGCTTATGGTAAGGATTACCTGAGATACGCACGTAGAGTGCCAGCCACAGAGTAAGCGTCTAATAAATGATGGCTGCTAGTACAATTAGAATTATTATTGGGATTATCTCTGCTATTGGGACAGAGCTGCCCTCCAAAGGCTAATTTGCCTCCCAGATAATACACAAGCTCGTTATTAATAAGCTTTCCTCTTCTGTTTGTTCATTAGGCAAAGTCTTGCAAAATGTGGGGTCTTGAGGGAAAAATAATGAAATGGGGGTCCTTGGTAGTAAAAAAAAAAAAAAAGAGGGGTACCAAGGATCTCATTATTTTACAAGTACGATTCTACCGACATACAAAACTCATGTACCCAAAGACAACACCACAGGAAGGAAGACAAAGGACTAGAACTTGGGCTTCTCAGGCCCCTACCAGCTTCGTTTCCAGCATGCCACATACATACAGATCGTGTCTAATTACAAGACTGCTTCAAATTATAAAATCAGTTGCTAAGATCATTGGTGACCTTGTTTCACACCAGGATAAACATAAGTGTTCCTTACTGTATGTCCTGGAAATCTGGATAGCTCCACTCTCCCAAATCTGACTCCTAAAACGCATGTATTGAAAATATCAAAAAAGAGTGTGCCCAAGCCTTCCAACCTCCTTCACTGCCATTGCTTTTTTCCCCTGCAGAAATTATTGTAGTAACAAGCAAATAAAATAAAGCAAACAAATAAGATCAGCTTTTCCAAGGTAAGCAATGGGGTAAATTAAAGGGACAGCCCCCCCTTTGTATCAGTGATAAAAAGAGCTGTCCTTCCAGAAGTACTCCCTTCTGCCCATCCAAATTGTCAGTGAAAGAATACTTGTTTAAGGCTCCTCAAGAGTCTGGCCTGTTTACTTGGAATTTGGAAATATTACTGAGCCCCTAGGGGTCAAATCTTGTGAACACAGTGAGCGGCCAAGAGGGAGACAGTGAATTCTTGTTGAAGTTGTGATGGAGGTAAAGGAGGAGACTTGAAGATTCCTGTGAGAGGCTCAGAACTGAGCCCTCTGAAAGCTATGTCCAAAGATGAAGCCCCCAACATTTTGAGCAATGGTGAAAGCTTGGGAATTTGTTTTTAGATTGGAGGAAACCTACAAAAATAATATCCACGTTTGCTGAATATTTAATAGATGATGGACACTGTAATGATCACTTTACATGAATTTATAACCCTCATAGCTGACCGCTTAAGCAGATGCTATTATTATTCTCATTTTATAGATGAAGAAATTCAGGGAGGTTAAATAATTTCTTCAAGGTCATATAGTTAGGAAAGGGAGGAGGCAGGGCTTGAACGCAGATCTCATGGGGTCCAAAGTTCCTGCTCTTAACCCCACGTTGTCCTGCATGTGATACTTTCACAAATCATAACCAGCAGGTCACACTGGTTTAAAAAGAGAGAGAACATCTTGAAACTTTATGATCATGTTTTGTTATCTCCAATTCTTCCCTGTATTAATTTATTCAACAAATATTTGAGTACTTACAGTGTATTAAATAAGATGTCTTTAAACAAAAACACAGATAAAACAAGGTTATGTATTGATCAGTGGATAAAAATATTGTGGCAGAGGCTCTCAGGGAGCTAAGCTGTATTTGCCATTGGAGCAATGGGTCTGTATTTGCTGATTCTGTGTTCACGGTGACTTTATAGAACATAACGACCACAATTAGTGAGATCAACTATACTTTGCATGGAGCATGGTGATAAGTATGAAGTATTAAGAGGAGAGCAAAACAAATCCGGTCTCTGCCCGTTTGCAGCTAAGAGTCTAGTCTGGGTGATAGTCATCAAACATGGAAGCATTTTAGGAGATGAATGCCATGAACCCCACTTCTCATATTGGAAAGATACCTCCGGCAACCATGAGAATTCAATATGGCCCATCAAGCACCAGGTTCAAATGAGTGAAAAAGGAAAATAAATAAATAACTGTCTCTCAGAAAAATCGACTCCTCTTCCTCTTCTGGGCTTCCCATCATTGTTTTCTTGTCTTTTTTATATCAAACCAAGTTGTTTTCCTTCAATGTTCAGGTTGGTCTTCACTATCAAAGGTGCCCTGGTGGCGTTACAGTTAAGTGCTCAGCTGCTAACCAAAAGGTTAACAGTTCTAACCCACGCAGCAGCTCCACAGGAGAAAGACCTGGCAATCTGTTTCCATAAGGATTACAGCCTAGAAAACCCTATGGGGCAGTTGTAGTCTGTTACATGTCATCACTATGAGTTGAAAATTAACTCAAAGGCACCTAACAACTTCACTATTAGACATGAGCACCCTGAGGTCAGAGTTTGCCTTGTCCAATTTTGTATCCCCAGCATCAAGGACATTGTCTGCACGTAGTAGATCACCCAAAAACTTTTGTTAAATGAATGACTCCTCAATGCCCATAAAGCTGAATTAGTGAAATCCATTAAATTCCATTAAACAGATGGAAAACACTAGTACAGAAAAGGCTTTCGGGGTGAAGGAAAGAAGATTCTTTACATACATCCTCTACCACAGTCCACAGCTCAATCACTTTTAGCCTCCAGGCCTTAGTGAAATATTGCTATCGTTAGCTTGTATGGTCATTAATGTCAATCAGATAAAAGGTCCCATTAGTGACCAGCAGTGTAGGAGATGGGTCTGTGTTGATCCTACTATTGATCATTTCATGTTTGGGCATTTAATTAATGGTAGCTGATTTCTCTTTAGTTTATTGAGTAAAAATGATATCGTTTAAATTTAGTAAAGTGGAAAATTGTGTTTGCGTTTATTGTTTTACTTGCAAGGCTAGTTCTCAGGATTTCTTTCCTTTTGGAAAACTCCTTTCATGTGGCAAGAGTCATAATGAGGAAATACAAATTATTCAAAAATGATGGTAAGAACTGAAATGTCAACATAGACACAAGTTTCTCGTGTGTTTATCATGGATCTTAATTAAATATAACATATGTTCATATGTTTTAATTACATATGTATTTTAATCTCTTCCTTTCCCAGTTTATAATACTATTTTTTATGATGGGAAATTCTTATTCTTGTACTGATCACATCAGGAGGCAACCTGGTCCCAGCTCTTTGCAATAGCTATTTCTTACTCACCAGGCCAATCTCTTATACCTTGCCTCATTCATTCATTCATTCACTCATTTATTCAGCAACTTTCTGGGCCCGTCCCCTTTGCCAGGTGATGGAGTAGCTTCTGGGGATACTGAGCTGAGCAGGCACAGTCCTTCCCTCAAGGAGCTGCCAAAGAAAATAGACCAACCCTACTCATGCTTTCTTATCAAAAATTCACACTGGAAAAGCCCTACTCATGCCTAGTAGATACGAAATTCCAATGATATTTGGTCAACACCGTACTTTCCCCTTTATGATGGCATTGCCCAAAAATGGCAGAAACGTTCTAATCGTAGCCTTCCTCTCTGTAATGTTAGGAGAATGAAATTATGCAATGGGTAGGAGAAGGCTTTAAAACCTGTAAGTGCTCTTCCAAGAGGAAGAATAATTTCAGCAACAATACTTGTAAAACCCTTTAGAGTTTATACAGGGTTATAAGCTCCTTTACCTCATGGAGGAGGCTGGGCTGGAAAACGTCATCCCCACATTACAGGTGCAAAACAGGAGGGGTGACTGAGGGGCTTGCCCATGATCTACAGTTTATTGGTTGCCACAATTTATAATAATAATTTTGACTGTTACCATCTTCCTGATTTAATCAGGTGGTGTATTTTAAAGCCTGCAGCTTAACGTCTGGTATACAGCAGGTGTGCAATGATGTTCCTTGGAACTGATTTCTGCTAGAAGTTTTGAATCTCAGTCTACAACCACTGCCCCCTCTCCAAGTGATGGGCATCTTTCTGGAAACACCATGAAATAGGGGAGGATGGGTATATGGCCTCCTTGCAATAAATCTGTGATTTTTCCACCATTTACACTGGTATGTTATGATTGATAGGGAAGTATATGTAAATAATTTTTATTAATAATAGCTTATAATACCATCAGATTGATGTTTGCTGATAGTTTACTTTTTTTTTTTTTAATCAAAGCAAATTCAAAGTTATCCCTATTAACAAATGTCACCTCACTCTCTAGTGTTCAAATATACTTTTTGGAGGAGGGCAAAGGGAAGGTATGACCAGGCAACAATGAACTGAGTCCCTATTTTCCCACTTAGCATTATCTTCAGGTCTTAGTTGCTGGTTTTTGACCCGGCAGAAAGAGAATAACAATACTAAAAGGCAATGGCGTTCTATGTTGGGAAGCTTTGGCATAAAACATCCTGGGCTCTGCTAACCCCCATCACCCACCTGTGGGTACCCTGGGTAAGTGGGGGTGAAGGAAGAAGCCCAGACAATACAGAACAGGGATTGTGGTAAGACCCTTATGCAGAGGATAATACTGAGGAATGGAGGGTATCCAGTTCAGCATACACTGGCCAAAGAGGAGCAACCTCAGGATATCAGACAGGTTCTTCCCTGGTAAGTAGGTGAAGGAGCCTATGGAAACTCAGCCCCAAGGAGCAGTATCACAGTCCGCAGTGAGCCACCTATGCATGGCTGGGAGCACACGAAGCAGCCTCCAGTCCCTCCCTGGGGAAAAGATTGGCAACAGCCAGTCAGGATGTCAGGAAGTCAGCGTCCCAGTCAAATGTGTGGGGTATGGGCCATTAGACACCTGGAAACCAAGGCAGATCAGTAAAGAGAGGACTGGAGAACTGAGGGAGGCTGAGAGAATGAAGCCACATAAGTGGCAGGCTTACTCTGGAATATTGTTGCCTGGATCTTTTGTAGCAAAGCTAACTCTTACTGGTGGAGAGGGGCCTTCTTACAACCCCTGGGCCAGTGGTGCTGACGGCAGGAGGCAGCTTCTCTCCTGTGACCTTCTGACCATCTCCAGCTTGGACGGTGGCCCTCTGCACCTGGGGCACCTGGCATACCACTGCCGCCTTCCAGACATCACCCTTCAAGTCTCTCCCATATTGGATCCCCGATTTCTAGTTTCACATCTTTTCCTTTGCTTGGTTTACTTTCTTGTTTTGGGGGAAGCCATCCTTCAACAGCTTCCTGAGACAAGGTATATGAAATACCATTTTTCTGAGGCCTTGCATATCTAAAAATGTCTTCATTTCACCGTCCCAAATAAAATTCTGAGTGGAAACAGTTCCTTCAGAATTTTTAAAGTATTGCTCTACTGTCTTCTAGTTTCCTGTTCTAGCGTTGCCACTGAGCAGTCCAAAAACATTCTGATTTCTGATTCTTTGTCTGCATTTCACTACTCTGTGGAAACTTTAAGATATTCTCTTTGTCCCTAGAGTGAAATTTCACAGCGATGTGTTTTGAGTGGGTATATTTTCATCCATTTTTCTAGGCACTTCATAGTCCCTTCAATCTTGAAACTCATGTCCTTCAGCTCTGAGTAATATTCTTGAATTCGTTCAGTGTTGATTTCCTTGGTCATTTTCTCTGTTTGCTCTTTCCAGAACTCCTATTATTTAGATATTGGATGTCCTAAGCCAGTCTTTGGTTTACTTATCTTCTCTCTCATACTTTTCATTTCTTTGTTGTTGTTTCCTTCTCTTCTTTCTTGGAGATCTCCCCAATTTTATCTTCCAACCCTTCTAATACGTGTAATTTTCCAGAAAGTTTTTTTTTTTTTTTTTTTTCCTCACATCGTCTACGCCCTGCATGGACTCATCTCCTCCGAATCACTTCGCTCTCTTTGTTTTCATCTCCGTCTTTCACAGTAGAGGCTCTCCTCCGGTGTCTACCAGTATTTAAGAACAGGAGACTGAATGCTGGCTGAGCTTGCAGGTGGGGCTGTCACTGTAGGGAGAGCTGGCTGAGCCAAGTGCTGTAGTCTTATTGTCAGTCTCTCTAATTTTTCTTGGAACTAGTCAGAATCGCCGGAGAAGACCCCTCCAATGCCCTCTGAGTAAGCAAAATAATGGCCCTCCAAAGATGTCCACATCCTAATCCCCAGAACCTGTAGATATGTTACTTTACGTGGTAAAGGGGCAAAGATGTGATGAAATTAAGGGCCTTGAGATGAGGAAATTATCCTGGATTATCCAGGTGAGCCTAACGTAATTGCATTTATAAGACGGAGGCAAGAGGGTCAGTCAGAAAAGATGTGGCTACTGAAGCAAAAGTTGGGAGTCATGAGAGGCCTTGAGCCAAGGAATGTGGGCAGCCTCTAGAAGCTGGAAAAGGCAATGAAATGGATTCTTCAGCAGAGCCTCCAAAAGGAACCGGCCCTGCTAATACTTTAATTTTACCCCAGTAAAACTGATTTTGGACTTCTGAGCCCCAGAACTGTAAGATAATAAGTCTGTGTTGTTTTAAGTCACTATGTTTGTGGTCATTTGTTACAGCAGCAATAGGAAATTAATACATCCTGGCTCTGGGAGCTGGCGGTGGGGGTGGTCTTGACTTTCAGTGTGTAGATATGCAAGCATCTTTGTATTCATTGTGGTATCCTGCCAAACCGTGTCTAGTGTCCTTCAGTCCAGAGAAATTCTGTTGAACACTTACCCTCTCCAGAAAGCAATCTCCAGTTTCTGCCAGAATGGGGTAGGGGCAGTCTCCCAGAATGTGGGGCTTCAGGGATCTAACCTCTTTCCTCTCCCTAGTTCCAGAAGTACCTGAAGCTGCCAATTCTTGAGCCATTTGCAGGTTCTGCAAGGAAAATCAGGCTGATTCTCAGCTTTTCTCACCACTGACTCAGGACTGGGCTTTCTCCAGTCTACTGGTCCCTGCTTCCCAGCTGCTCAAATGCTGTTTATCTTCTCTCCTGTTATCCCTGTCTTCATCAGAGTGTGTTTGTAAAAAAAAACTCTCTTTTCTGGCGTTTTAGTGGGGTGTTCAAGGGAGTACAGCCAGATTCATGTGCTCA
This sequence comes from Dugong dugon, assembly GCA_030035585.1. NCBI lineage: Eukaryota > Metazoa > Chordata > Mammalia > Sirenia > Dugongidae > Dugong > Dugong dugon. The sequence continues at coordinate 67,384,389 of CM057467.1, forward strand.
ATCTGCCACCTTTGCCAGGAAGTCTTCTGATGTACTTCCTTCACCTGTGAATTCTGAGCCTCACACCTCACATAGCCATCTCACAGCACAAGATTGGGTCTCTGGCTACTTTGGATGTCTCCTCTGCCCAGTAATAGGGGTTTCTCCATCTAAGAAGGAACCCTGGTGGTGCAACAGTTAATTAAGCACTCAGCTCCTAACCAAAAGTTTAGAGATTTGAACCCACTCAGTGGCTCTGGGGGAGAAAGACCTGACAATCTGTTTCATAAAGATTACAACCAAGAAAACCCTATGGGGCGGTTCTATTCTGTCACATGGGGTTGCTATGAGTCGGAATTGTCTCAGTGGCACCTAACAACAGCAACTCCATCTAAGGCTCCTCTTTCTTTTTTAATTTTTTAAATAATATTTTGTGTTTTAGATGAAAATTTACACAGCAAATTAGCTTCCCATTTAACAATTTCTATACAAATGGTTCTGTGACTTTGGTTACAATTTTCACAACATGTCAGCATTCTCATTATTTCCATCCTGTTTGTTCTGTTTCCAGTGATCTAGCTTCCTTTCCCCTCCTTGCCTTCTGATCTTTCCTTTTGGGTAAATGTTGACCATTTGGTCACATGTAATTGATTGTTTAAGGGAGCACATTACTCACAGGTGATATTGTTTATTTTCATAAGCCAATCTATTATTTGGCTGAAAGGTGACTTCCAGAAATAGCTTCAGTTCCAAGTTCAAAGGTTATTTTAAGGCAATAGTCTCAGGGTTCTTCTAGTCTCTATCAGTTCAGTAGGTCTGGGCTTTTTAGGAATTTGAATTTTGTTCTACATTTTTCTCCCATTCTATCCATGTCATAGGTTGAATTGTGTCCCCAAAATATACATGTCAACTTGACTAGGCCATGATTCCCAGTATTGTGTGGTTATCCTCCATTTTGTGATCTGATGTAGTAATGCTATGTGTTGTAAACCCTAACCTCAGAAGAGGATGTGAAACCAGGGATATCATTGCTGATGTCAGATGGATCCTGGCTGAAAGCAGAGAATACCAGAAAGATGTTTACCTGTGTGTTATTGACTATGCAAAGGCATTCCACTGTGTGTATGGATAACATCAGGAAGAATGGGAATTCTAGGACACTTAATTATGCTCAGTAGGAACCTGTACATAAATCAAGAGACAGTCATTTGAACAGAACAAGGGGATACTGCGTGGTTTAAAGTCAGGAAAGGTGTGTGTCATGGTTGTATCATTTCACCATACATATTCAATTTGTATGCTGAGCAAATAATCCAAGAAGCTGGACTAGATGAAGAAGAATGGGGCATCAGGATTGGAGGAAGACTCATTAACAACCTGCGTTGTGTAGATGACACAACCTTGCTTGCTGAAAGTGAAGAGGACTTGACGCACTTACTGATGAAGATCAAAGACCACAGCCTTCATTGTGGATTACACCTCAACATAAAGAAAACAAAAATCCTCACCACTGAATCTATAAGCAACATCATGATAAATGGAGGAAAGACTGAAGTTGTCAAGGAGTTCATTTCACTTGGATCCACAATCAACATCCATGGAAGCAGCAGTCAGGAAATCAAAAGACGCATTGCATTGGGCAAATCTGCTGCAAAAGACCTCTTTAAAGTGTTGAAAAGCAAATCACCTTGAAGACTAAGGTGCGCCTGACCCAAACCGTGATGTTTGCAATCACCTCATATGCATGCGAAAGCTAGACGATGAATAAGGAAGACCGAAGAAGAAGAATTGATGCCTTTGAATTGTGGTGTTGGCGAAGAATATTGAATATACCATGGACTGCCAAAAGAACAAACAAACCTGTCGTGGAAGAAGTACAACCAGAATACTCCTTAGAAGCAAGGCTGGCGAGACTACATCTCACGTACTTTGGACATATTATCAGGAGGGATCAGTCCCTGGAGAAGGACATCATGCGTGGTAAAGTAGAGGGTCAGCGAAAAAGAGGAAGACCCTTGAAGAGATGGATTGACACAGTGGCTGCAACAATGGGCCCAAGCATAACAACAATTGTGAGGATGGCGCAGGACCGGGCAGTGTTTCGTTCTGTTGTACATAGGTCACTATGAGTAGGAACCGACTCGATGGCACCTAACAATGATGTTAATGAGGCAGGATTAGAGTCATTTATGTGAATAAGGCAGGACACAATCTACAGGATTAAGTTGTATCTTGAGTCAATCTCTGAGATATAAAAGAGAGAAGTTAGCAGAGAGAAGAGGGACCTCATACCACCAAGAAAGAAGGGCCAGGAGTAGAGCGCGTCCTTTGGACCTGGGGTCTCTGCGCTAAGAATCTCCTAGACCAGGGGAAGATTGATGACAAGGACCTTCCTGCAGAGCTGACAGAGAGAGAAAAAGTCTTTCCCTGGAGCTGGCACCCTGAATTTGGACTTCCAGCCCTCCTAGACTGTAAGAGAATAAATTTCTGTTTGTTAAAGCCATTCACCTGTAGTATTTCTGTTATAGCAGCACTAGATAACTAAGACAATCTGGGAACTTCTATATTGTCCCTGGTCAGAATGGTCTGTAGTGGTAGCCAAGCACCACCCAGTTCCTCTGGTTTCAGGTTAGAACAGTCCATGGTTCGTGTGGGCTATTAGTCCTGTGGACTAGTTTCTTCTTTGAGCCTTGGACTTCCTTCTTCCTCTTTTGCCTCATACAAGTGGAGACCAATAGTTATATCTTAGATGGCCACACACAAGCTGTTAAGACCACAGACACTGCTCACCAAATTAGGATGTAGAACATTATCTTTATGTTATGCCAATTGATTAAATTTTTCCCTTAGACTGTGGTCTAAAGCTTTCAACCCAGTAAGTCAATCTCACGTGTTGTTTGGATATGTCTAAGAAGCCTCAGTAACTGTGCCCCTTATGTGCTTTGTTATATATATGGATATACATGCAGGACACACAGACATGTATATACATATGCATACAGATACACCTATACATGCACATGCATTTACTCACATATTAAGGCCCCTTCTTATATATGTCACACTTGCTCCAAGATAATTCAGTGGTATGCCCCAGAATGGTTGTACTTATAGTTAAACTACTGAAGTACTTCTCTAGTTGTTGGCGAATAACACTGTTCCTAACCCTTTGCCAACAGGGACTGATTACCCAATAAGCAATGTAGGCATGGGCTTAATTGCACTTACTTATTAATCTGTGGAGCCCTGGTGGCACAGTTGTTAAGAACTCAGCTGCTAACCCAAAGGTTGGCAGTTTAAATCCACCAGCCACTCCTTGGAAACCCTATGGGGCAGTTCTACTCTGTCCTATAGGGTCACTATGAGTAGGAATCGACTCGATGGCAATGGGTTTTGTTTGGTTTTGGTATTAATCTGTAGTGTGCAATTTCACATGGGTTTCTCCAGATGAAACCCATGTGAAATTGCACACTACAGATTAGTAATTAAGCCTGTGTGTGCCTTGCTTACTGTAAGCCTGTGCATACTGTGCTTACTGGTTAATCCCCCCCATTCCCCAAGTAGCCTTCACCCCTCACTGCCACCCTGGCCACCACAGACCTTCCCTGACCCTTCCCAGATTCTGACCCAGGGCTCTCACTGCTCTGTGCCCCTGCCATATGTGCCAATGGTCACATATCTGGAATAGCAGCCCTGAACCTGCCACATTCTTAATTCCTCCTTGCAGGCCCAGGCTACAAAACCAAACCCACTAAGACAGGAACAGACCGGGGGTCCCTACCTCGGAGCGTAATGGGAAACCATGAAGCCATTTGTGTTTGCTGTCCGATTTTTATGTCCCGACTGCTAGAAATATTTTGAACTAACAATGAAAACAATATACACTGTACACATGTATTGTATATAACTATAAAATAAAATTTCTTATTTGTTCCTTCAAATGCTGGACCTACGTCTTTTCATATTTCAGGTTTCAGTTAGAAAAGACAGTAAGAAATCTTCAAACAACGATTGTTCGCATCCCAATTTGATGGGCCTTAAAAAGATGTCTACAGAGGGTAGAAAACCTTCGTGAGAAAGCATACTATGGTGGTTAAAAGTAGCGGTTTTGAAATCAAATAGACCTGCGTTCAAATTCTGCTTCTACAACTTATTTGGGCAAAGTGCTGAACCACTTAGTTTCCTCATTCATAATACCTGGATCAGAGGCCACCGCAAGAAACAAGTGAGATGACATACACAGTGTCTATACAAGGTCTAGACAACAGAGTGGGGTGCTCAAGAATTGTTGTGTTGATTTCGACTCATAGTGTGCTGCCCCATAGGGTTTTCTAGGCTGTAATCTTTATAGGGAAGCCCTGGTAGCACAGCAGTTAAGAGCTTGGCTGCTAACCAAAAAGTTGGCAGTTCAAATCCAAGCCGTTCCTTGGAAACAAACAAAGTGTTTGGCTTTGGTTCGTTTAATCTTTACAGGAGCAGCTCGCCAGGTCTTTTCTTCCATGGAGCAGCTGGCGGGTTCAAATCCTTGACTTTTAGGTTAGCAGCCGAGTGCTTAACAACTGCACCACCAGAGCTCCCTTTTTCCACCCCCTGCATACCACAGACCTATGGAATTATATACACCATCCCACCCAGCCAGCCCAGGCTGGCACCCAGGCCTGAATGTCACTCTGTTCTTAATAAAATCCTTCATCCCCTTTCACCCAGTGAAGAGAGTTTGTGCAAATCCTATGTTAATAGATTCCTTTGGCCAATTCACTTAGCAGGTTTTACATTTGAAAGAGTATTTGACAGTTTCACTCAGCCTTTCTCTAGGGGCGCTTAGGAAGGTCTAGAAACCTCTCAGAGATTAACTTCTAGCTCTCTAAGCCCCTCAGACCAACTCCATGTGCGTGCTAATGCTATTCGGCTTCTCCCATTTTGTCTTCCCTTCTGCCCTACGGAAGTTAAAGGTAAACTTGCTGACAAAAGTTTGGAAAGAAATTTAGAGAGTAAAGAGGAAGAAATGAACATTTACAGAAGGAATACTTTTTTTATCTGCGAGGCGATTACCTCATTTAGTCTTCCCAACTACCAGGAGTCCCACGTGGTGCAAATGGTTAAGTGCTGGGCTACCAAAACGTTGGCAGTTCATATCTACCCAGAGGTACCTCGGAAGACAAGCCTGGCAATCTGCTTCTGAAAGGTCACACCCTTGAAAACTCTACTATGGAAGAGTTCTACTCAGGACACATGGGGTCACCGCGAGTCAGAATTGACTCCACAGCAACAGTCTTCCCAACTACCCTGTGAGTTAGCTATTAACCAGTTGCTGTGAGTCAATTCCAACTCAACTCATAGTGATCCTGTGTCTGTAGTTTTCAGTGGTTGATTTTTTTTTTTTTTGGAAGTAGATTTCCAGGCCTTATGAGCGCCTTTGGGTAGACTCGAACCTCCAGCCTTTTGGTTAGCAGCCGAGTGCATTTACAGTTTGCACCACCATTCCTCCCTATTTTACCAATAAGGAAACTGAAATTCAGAGAGGCTCACTAGTGCAAAGCTATACTAAGTGGGTCTAAGGCCATGTCTGTGAAACGGAATTCAAGACTAGTGCTCTTTCCAGTGTTCCCAGCTTGCCCCCTAGGCCTTTCAGGTCTCCTTGTAAGATGTACTCTCTCTTTTCACCATTCCCAAAGCAACTCTTCTGCCCCTCTCCTAAGGATCCATTACATTCTAATTTCTGTTATGCTTCCTTGTGGCCATGTCTTCTGTCCTCAACTAGATTGGGACTCTTTGAAGCGAAGAAGGGTGCCTAATTCTTTTTTAATTTTTTTTAACATCCCCACAGTGCCAAGCACGTGGTAGACGCTTAGGATGTGTGTTGAATGGATAAAGGGTTAAATGAAGGAGTATATAAATAAACAAACATGTAAATTAATAGATACATAACGGTCAACATAGTTATGAATAAATGAATTTGGAAATGATTGAATGAATGAGTGGATAGATAGATGTAGGGAAAAATGCATGTAAGAAAAAGTGAACGCTGTACATATGGAAAAATGAATGCAAGCAGATTTATCACATGCATGAATTGTATGGATAGATTAAGAGATGAATGAATGAATATGTCAATGAATTACATAAATGAATAGAAAAATGAAAATATGAGTCAGTGCATAAACAAACAAATGCATGAATGAATTAATGCAAGGAGGAATGAATGAATGGATACATGAATGAATTTATTAATGCATGCATGCAGGAATGAATAAATGAGTGAATGAGCCAAACAATGAGTAAATGACTGTCTTGCCTATTTTCGCCAAGGTTGCCTTCCCTGCCCCCCAGAGTATGCCCCGTGACCAGAAAGTAAAAGATTCAAAGGCGCAACAAGATTCTAGGAGGCAGCATTCAAATGGAGGCTAAAGGTCTGGGGTTGGGATTAAGGGTTAGGACTCAGCTGTGGATAGAGAGCACATTTGCTAGGAGTCTCCTGCAATACTGGCCACATCTTCTAAGAACCGGACCCTGAGGTGGTTGTCAGGAGCCCACAGGCACGGCACTCCCCTTCTGTCCACTGTTCCCTTTGTCCCACCTCCCATACTCCCACCCAGCACCCTATTCCACACCCAGCCCAGAGCATAAGCTGGAAACTATAGGCGAAGGAAGTTAATTCTTAGCATCCAAGAACAGCTTCCTTTAATGAAGAGGCTGCTGCAATATCTTTGCAACAAGCAGCAACCCACATGTTTGATTACAGGAGGTTGAGCCATCCCTAGTGCCAGGGCTCAGGGAAAGAGGGAGGGGGAAAGGAAAAAAAACTCTAAACACTGAGCAAGAACACATACTTACTGACATAAACAGCTCAGAGGTCCTGTCTATATTTGTGTCTAAAGAGCTGTAGCCATTTCTTGCCGAGGAACCCAGCATCCTAACTCCCTCTGCCTGCCCGTTGCTGAGCGATGCTTTTCTTTGCTTCTTTTTTTTTTTTTTTTTCTCTTCAGAATCTGAGCCACAGCGGTTTTGAGTGACTGACACCTTCTCAGCTCTTGGCCCTGGGAGCTGATTCGCTCAGGATTGCGTCCAACCGGTATTTCTGGTCCCCCTGGCAACCCCCAGTACCCCATCTCCTGAGGATTGCTCTTCTAAAGGACTCTGAGGAGACAAGACTTCTGGGTGAGAATGAACACCTTACTCTTTTTTTTTTTTTCTTTGCTGCCAGATTCAGCCTGGGTTGCTGTTTCAAAGAGGAGAGGTTGGTCGGGAGGAAAGGCTGTCCTGGAAGTTAGGAATGGCACATAAAGAGAAACAGCACGTCCCTGGTGCTGGGGTGAGAGGGCGCAACCTAGAGATCCCTGGGAATGACGCCTTCCCGCTTTCAATGTTCACTCTTGTCATTGCTTGTCTTATGATGCAACTGGAAAGGAATACCTGCCACTGGAGGTCGGGGTGCCTGTTTGGCCCCACACACTTGTCAGTCATTGAATTAATCATCTCAGCCATGAACATGCACCTGGAGAATTTGCCCTGACTCACAGCTGGAACTGAGGGTGGCCAGCATCTCAGAGTTAAGGAGGCAGCACCGTGCTTAGTGCAGCACCTTTCATCCCCACCCCCGGCTTCCTTTTCCATGAAAGATTGCTTGAAAAATATGTATTTTACCACAAAGGCCTTTGAACAGAGTCAGGGAAGTTTACATAGCCGTTCCCTCCTTCCCCCACCACGACTCAACTTTGTGTTTTGTTGGCTGCAGGGTGGGTGGGGGTTGGGGGGGGGTGGAGGCATCAGGAGAAAGCCCGGGGCCGTGGCGACTAACTTCAAACAACAGGCACTGAGACAAAGGTAGTGATGTTCAAATTACTGATTTTTATTGGACACTTTGGGGAATATAGTTGTTTGTCAGGAAATGAAGAGAATGTTTGTGCTTATAAACTTATATGGAAAATCAATGCAGTGTTAAGTATATTTTTCAGTTGTTTGAGTCAAGGACGGTTCTCCAGCCAATTCTAGCAAATTCTAAGGGAGACAGAGATGTCCCTAAGCATAGCCAAGGGGACTGAGCAGAAAGGTCAAGTTTCCCTTGATTGCTGCACTTCTTTACTTGGGGAAATGCCCTAGGGGGCGTGAAGCGATGCAGGCCATGCAAAGTTCCAAATGTGGTTGTTAGAACTCGATTATTACCAGTAGTGCTCAGGGCTGCACTAGACACAGCACTCTGCGGTCGAGTTTGCCTTTTCTCATGCTACAACCTAGGGATTCTGAGGACTGAGATCCCATCACAGACGAGGTGACCTCTGGGGGAATTGGCAGGTCATGAAAGCATGCTGCAGGGAAGGAGACAAGGGTTGTCCACGGTGCGGGAGAGAAGAGGAGCTCTACTTCATCTTGGTGGCTCAAGAGTCGTCTACCATCAGCAGAAGTGGGGTGCCTGGTGCTTGGAGCTTCTAAACGACACCTGTGGGTCTGTCCAGCTCTGGGCTAGTTATTTGTCTTGGACAGGGCTATGAAGAAGGCGTAAGAACAGTCAGGGCATTTGCCTCTTTGCAAAGTACTCATCCTTGCAGTATCGCTGATGGTCTTTGGCATGAAAGAAGGCTGTGAACTAGATAGAACTCTTCAAAGATTCTGGTAGGTAAGAAGCTACTAACGAAATTCCTACTTTTAACTCTAAGTCCTTTGCCACATGGTAATATAATCAAATGTAAGTCACCTGCTCTGACACTCCTTTGCTTTGTGACCGGGGACACACCTTGTCTGTAAATTAAATGTTTTGTTAAGTAGCACCTTAGGATGTCTTCCTGCTCTAAAATTCTGTGATTCTTTGATGAGAATACCTTACTGAAGAGTAGAGACGACAAATGGATAAAGACAGGGCTTGGACTAATAGGGATACAAATCTTGGTAATGTCACTTGCTAGCTGTGTGTCTTAGGCAGGTCACTTAACCTTCCTGTGCCTCAGTTTCCTTATTTGAAAACTCCCTCCCTCACTAGAGGTGTAGTGAGAATTAAATGAAGTAATGTATGCCAGACGTTGAGCACCGTACATGTCGTGGCAAATACACGGTAGCTATTGTCATTACAAAGGAGATGAAGACAAAAACACATTTTAACAACGTGTCCTATTGCTCAAGATACTATGGGGATACTTGTTAAAAGAAGAAATAATAAATTTCAACTAATTATTATCAAAGATCAAAATGATCCATTTGCACCTCCCTGATAGGTACAACTGAAGAAAATGATTGCATTTTAAAATATCCACTGCAAAAAACACTGGATTTAAATTCTGTCTTTCCCACTATGCCTCAGTTTCATCTTCTGTGAAATGGACCTAACAACTGAGGGCTGTAGGATGGTTACATGCGACAACGGCATTTTCACACAGGGCTTGAGGCACTTGATAAATGGTACCTGTTGTCTTCAAGTTGATTCTGACTCATAGCGACCCTATAGTACAGAGTAGAACTGGCCCCTAGGGTTTTCAAGGCTGTACTCTTTACAGAAGCCAACTGCCACATCTTTCTCTCACAGAGTGGCTGGTGGGTTCAAATTGCTGACTTCTCAGTTAGCAGCCAAGCACTTAACCACTGCACCATCACGGCTCCTTGACAAATGGTAGCTTGTTGTTATGTTAGCATTTATTATTCAAGAGTCAGAATTTAAAAAATAAAGAAGGAAGAAGCAAACCTAAATCTGTTTTGGGCGTAACTTCCCTGATACGTGGGCCCTGTTTCCACCACAAGAAAGCTTCTTTGGGCCCAAAGCACTCACTCATCGTCTAAAGTAAGGTGGAGATAACTGGAAATATTATCAAGATTTTACTAAAGGCTTTAAACTATATTGCAAACACTACCCCCAAGTGCTTATTTCAGCAACAGATTTTATCTAAAGGCTTTAAACTGTGTTGCAGACACCACCCCCAAGTGCTTGTTTCCTCAGCAACAGAATCTCCTTGCCAGAGAACAGTGAAATTTGGGGGTGAAACATCTTTGGTTGACATGACCCCAATGGCTATGATTATGACTTATGGTAATTATAGACCCAAAGAAGCGTTACAGAGTATTTGATGGTATGAACAAGAACCACAAATCCCTTAGAAATACGTACCATGACTGGCCTCATTCTCATTTTTATTAGTGTGGAAATGAACACAATAGAATGCCTTCAGATCCACAAACTATTAGTTGGATTCGCTGCCTCATTTCAGGACTTAAGGATATTAATTTACGAGTGTACTTATTAAGCCTCAGTTTACAAATGGAGAGTAGTAAAAGTTTCAGTGCCTTTTAAAATATACTAATCAAAGTGAGCTGATAAAAATACCTCTACCACGTATTTTTACATTTGCTTGCAATAGCATTTGCCTGAAACACACACACAGACATACACACACGGTGAATGACGGTTTCCTTAAATTGTGATGTTCTTTGCTCCAGTGCAAAAGAGAAATGTGCAACAGGTTAACTTATTTCTTTAGGAAACGATTATACTATGATCACAATTATGAGGGGATAAAAGAATAACAACAAATTAATAAAAATAAAAAATACATCTTTAAGGAAAGAAATGCAACAAATATGAATTGTGATCATCTTTTCATGGCAGAATTATTTTCTTCTATTTTTCTGTATTTTCTAAATTTTCCATAATATGCATTTTTAAGTGAAAACCTGTAATATTTTGTTGTTGTTGTTAGTTGCCATTGAGTCAGCTCCAACTCATGGTGACTCCATGTGCAATATAACGAATCATTGCCTGGTCCTGCGCCATCTTCATGGTCGTTGGTACGCTCACATCCATTGTTACGGCCACTGTGTATTTTCAGTGCCTTCCAACTTAGGGTGTTCATCTTCCAGCACTGTATTAGACAATATTCTGTTTTGAGCCATAAGGTTGTCATTGACTAATTTTTGGAAGCAGATTGCCAGGCCTTTCTGCCTAGCCTGTCTTAGTTTGGAAACCCCATTGAAACCTGTCAACCATGGGTGACCCTGCTGGTATTTGAACTATCAGTGGTATAGACTCCAGCATCATAGCAACGTGCAAGCTTCCACAGTATCACAAACTGTCAGATGGGTAGTGGACAATTAAAATTAAAATAAAAAAAGATAAAAGATTTTTTACTGTCACCTAACATGAAGTTAACCATTTTAAGTTGGACAATTCAGTGGTACTTAGTACTTTCACAGTGCCGTGCAGCCACTGCCCATATTAAATCCCAAAACATTTTTATCACCCCAGAGGAAAACGCCATGCCCACAAGCAGTCACCTCCCATAATATTTTTTAAAATAATTATTATATTAAGGAATGGTAGTTTTTCAGAACAGCGTATCTCTACTCATTGAGTCAAATAGTAATTAACAGTATTTCACCTTTGCGGTAGTATATGTCTCCCTTGCATCGTATCCTACCTTTAAGCAAGTTATTGAAATACGTTTTGCACTTTACCACTTCCATGGTGTGTTGACAATAAGCAGACATGCTCTGATGGCTTGTCTTAACTTCAGCTCTGGGTAAAGGCTTAATTCTAGGAGGTTTATCCACCTCCTTCTGGTATCCCTGCGGTCTCTTGGCCTCTTGGGTCTGACAGCAGATATATGATGGATTCCATGTGTGGAACTGTTGGGGGCTGGGAGTCTATGTTTATTTAGACTTTCTTTGTAGGGACACCAACGCAGGCTGCCTACAATTTTTTTTTTCTCTTTTGTTAATGACACTTATTGGAGTTTATTTCTGATTATAAAGGCAATCCATCCTCACTATAGAAAATGTTAAACTTAAATGTAAAGAAGAAAATAAAAATCACCCTAAATACCATATTTTCTCCACCTAGGAAGAGTTACTGTGAAATACTTGTGAAATGTCCTTCATCTTTGTGTAAGTGTGTATGTATAGGATATATTTTAAGTAAAGCCTGCTGCCGTCAAGTCAATTCTGAATCATAGTGACCCTATAGGACAGGTAGAACTGCCCCATAGTGTCTCCAAGGCTGTAGTCTTTATGGAAGCAGACTACCACATCTTTCCCCCACAGACTGCCTGGTGGGTTCAAATCACTGATGTTTCAGTTAGCAGCCGAGTGCTTAACCACTGCACCACCAGGGCTCCTTTATTCAAAGTAGTTAAGATTATATTGTGTTTATGAGGAAAATATTAGCCCAGGAGTCAGAAAGGGCCACATAAACCAGAGACTCCATCAGCGTGAGACCAAAGGAACTAGATGGTGCCTGGCTACCACCAATGACCGCCCTGACAGGGAACACAACAGAGAGTCCCTGATGGAGCAGGAGAAAAGTAGGGTGCAGAACTCAAATTCTAGTAAAAGACCAAACTTAATGGTCTGACTGAGACTGGAGGGACCCTGGAAGACATGGCCCCTGGACTCTCTTTTAGCCCAAAACAAAAACCATTCCCAAGGCCAACTCTTCAGTCAAAGAGTAGACTGGACTATAAGATGTAAAATGATACTCGTGAAGACTGTGCTTCTTAGCTCAAGTAGATACATGAGACTAAATGGGCAGCTCCTGTCCAGAGAGGTGAGATGAGAAAGCAGAAAGGGACAGGAACTGGTAGAATGGACACGGAAAATCCAGGGTGGAAAGGAGAAGTGTGCTGTCACGTATGGGGAGAGCAGCTAGGGTCACATAACAGTGTGTGTATGGATTTTTGTATGAGAGGCTGGCTTGAACTGTGAACTTTCACTTAAAACACAATATAAAAAAAAAAGATTATATTGTGTTTATGTGCATGTATGTCCATGTATGTCATCAGCATTTTCTAAAGTCATTACAACTGTTTGTTTATAATGTTTTCGTGCCTGCATAGTAATATATGTATCAGAATTTATTTAACCAATCCTCTGATCCTGGGCATTTAGGGTTTTTTCCCCCAAACTTTCATTAATGTAAATAATGCTATGATATACGTAACTCGTGTCCCCATCTTTGATTATTTCCTTAGCATAGATTTCTAGAACTGGAATTACTGAGTCAAAGGACATTGACATTTTAAAAACTTTGTATTCAAAGAAATGCAAAATTAAAGAATAATGAGAGGCAAGTTGGTGTGTATCGAATTTTTCAAAAGTAAAAATACTTTCCAGCTGCTTACAAACCTTGGGGATTATTTTCTTTTTCACCTTTGACACATTGGTATACAAAAACTAGTCCTTTAATATTGTTTTAGTTTATATTTCTTTGCTTGTTAGATGAAACTCTTTTTCATGTTTATTTGCCGTTTGTCATTACTCTTCTAAAAATTATATGTTCATGCCCTTTGCCTGTTTTTCTACTGATTTTTTTCTCATCAGTTCGTAAGAGAGCCATCTCTATTAAAGATAGTAAGCCTTTGTCACATCTATTAAAAATATTTCTTTAGTGTTATTTCCCTTTTATTTTTTAATGAATTTTTTGACATGCAGAAATTTAAGTCTTATGTAGTCAATCTACTGATATCTTTCATTGTGATTTCTTGCCTTTATTAAGTCCTTAGGAATATTTCCTTATTCAGAGATCAGATACTCACTTTTAGCCTTTTTGAGTTTGTTTGTAGTTAATATAAAAATATAGTGTGAGTGGTGGCAAAATTCTATCAGGGAGCCAGGGCTTCAAGATGTTCTTTCTCCCTCTTGCATCATTTGGGTAAATTGAGCATGTGCTTTTGAGATGTGCCCAGTCTGGAGATGTAAGCACAGGGCAGAATAACAAGCCAGGATCTGCTAAAAATCCAGCAACAGGAATTTTGAGTAAGTAGGCAGTTTCTACTCTCATGTAACAAGTGTGATTTTAAAGGTAAGTAACTGGAAAGTCTTTGGCAGCAGGGCCTCCATAAACGCTGGTCCTAAAAAGTAAGTCTGAAAGAGTGTTTGTATTTAGAGGAGTGTATCTTCCTCCATCGCACCCTGGCCACTGGAGGAATATGGCTGTGGTCTCAGGTGGCAGAGATGAAACTAAATGATTCTGAATTAGATCTTTGCTTTGGGTCACATCTGACCAACTCGATTTTCTTCTGTCATTTTGAGGCAATGGTTTTTAGCTTGGAGTGCTGTACACCAGTGAATTCTGCATAGAGAAAGAAATCGGTGTTACTAGAGTGACAGCTTGGTGGTGGTGGAAAGAACACACGCTTTAGAGCTCAACAGATCAGACTCTGAATCTTTGCTCTGTCAGTTCTTAGTGGTATGGCTTTGACCCTTAGTTTCCTCGCCTAAAGAATGGGGATAATAAAAAGTTATCTTGCAGGGTTACTGGGAATAGTACAGTGCCTCACACATAGCAGACACTCAATGCATGGAGCTTTGAAAACAAATTGATTTGCAGTATCGTCTTTTGGTCCCAGATTATAAAAACAGAGCATTGTGTGTGTGTGCTAGTCCGCCGAACAGGTTTCTCACGTGCCTCTGAGCTACATGGATCTAATTTTTTCAAACTAAAATCAGGAAACATGGCCTGAGAAAGGATTTTTTTTTTTTTCAAATTAATGATATAAAAACCTAGTGAAGGTAATAATGCTAAAATTACATGCTCTTGTACATTTAGTGAGTTGCCTTTATGGGAAAAAGTCAAATTATAGGAAATTAGAAGCGTCCTGGAAAATCAAGTATGTCTTCATACACAGTATTCAATGCTCTACAGTTGGCAATGCTTCATATATTCCTAGATGGTGGTCCTGTTTTTCACTGATGTGCTTATTATCTGAGTATAGCTTGCATATATGAAAATACTGATTTAATGTTACTGTAGAGAGTTGCTTTACCTATTATGGGAATGGCGGGGTCCCTGGGTAGCACAGACTGTTAAGTGTTCAGCTACCATATTTTTACACAAATAACACACACCTTCTACCTTTGCTTGCCAACCGCTCCCTCCCCATGAGGTATTCTTGTAAGTGCGCTATGCTAATTTTTTTTATAGCAACATGTAAAAAAAAAAAAAAAAATAGGCACAGTGGTACTTACGAAAATACCTCACGGAGAGAGGAAACAGCCAGCAAGCAAACGTAGATGACCTGTGTTATTTGAGTGAAAACACAGTACTAGCCGAAAGGTTGGTGGTTGGAACCCACCCAGAGCCGGTACAACCCTCTTGTTTAGAATTATCCAGGAGTTCTTCCAACCAGTGCAGATGCCTCTGGGTTCTTTATACAAGTTTCTAAATAGTAAATTATGCAGGGAGGTACCTGTGTAGTTGAGAGAGCTTTACCCAATGCAGTAGGATAGTGCCATAAAAATGTTGAATCCAAATTCAGGGAAAAGGGCTATTTGGAAGGGGGAAAATGGATTTTTCTTAGAACATTTAAAATATATGTTATATTGTTTGTCATGCTTTTTGCAGTTCTAGGAGCCTTTTGTTAGTTTGAGACTAGAATAATGTATTAAGTATAGGATTACTCATAAAATTATCATGTTAGGCATATCAAGTTTAAAGGTATCATCTTTTCAGACAGTGCTGACACATTTAGTAATTTAATTTACTTAAAATTTTTTAATGTGGTCACAAATGGAGCAGCTGAACTTGAAGGAAGCTCTCAACTCCTTGTTTGTGTCTGTTCATGAGCAGCCAGCAGAAACCTGAGCCCACCAGAGAGAATCAACATTACAAGAAAAAAAGCCTGGGTTTTCTGGACTTTTGTGTCCTCACACGTGTTAAGCAGATTAAGAAAGCACTTATTTTCACCAATGGTGAAGAAGAGGTAAAGTGGAGGGGAAAACTCTTCTCTGGAGATAACTTTTGGCACATAGAACCAGGATCAATCAGCCTCACTCAGAACTATATATTTCTTCTGACACATATTCGCAAATCATGCTTCCACCATCCTAGCCACCCTTGTCAGAAAATCTAGCAGTGTAGAAATGCTTCCATATGCTAGAAGCTGGTTTCTCCATTTTTGCTAAGGGGGGAGTAAAGAAAAACGTAGCTGAGTAGCCAGCTTGCATATATGAGTAAACACTTTGCGGCGGTACATATAGATTAATAGTGGCCCTCAGAGTAACCATAAATAACTTTCCAAGCCTGCAGTCCTCGGCTCACTGCTTATTGAGGTTTTGCCACAAAATGGTCTATTAGCGGGAATTTAGTTATAATCTACATAGGTTATGGAAATAATCTAAGACGGTGGAAATATGGTTTAGGGATTCTGAATTTAGAAATGTTTAAACTGGAAGTCGACCTATGGTGGACAGAGCTTGTCAGCAGAAGTCCTGGAATCTAGTCTCCACTCTACCACTAATTAGCTGCATGATCTTGGACAGGCCATCTCACCTGCCTGGATCTCAATTTCATCAATGAAAAATGGGGATAATAATAAAAACACCTACCTTTTGGAATTATTATAGCACAAATGAAACTGAGTCAACAATAGTACTTGGTCAACTGTCCAGCACTAAACAAATGTCTGTGTTGCTATTGTCAGCGCAGAAATGGGGAGGCCGCAGGTGCAGTGTGAAAGGCACTGGCTTCAAAGCCAGACTGTCTACCTTGGGGACTGCCTGAGTGGTGCAAATGGTTAATGCTCTCAACTGCTAACTGAAAGGTTAGATGTTGGATTCCACCCAGAGGCACTTTGGAAGAAAGGCCTACTTGTGAAAAATCAGCCATTGAAAACCCTGCGGAGCACAGTTCTACTCTGATACACAAAGGGTCACCATGAGTCAGAGTCGACGACAACTGGTTTATCTTGACTCCACTTCCTTGAGTCAAACTCAGGTTTTCTGGCTCTTGGCTTCAATTTGCTCCTCTGTAGTATGGGTCATCAACAACACCTACGGGTAGTCCCCGCCTTACCACGGGGGTCCTATTTGATGACTCCATTGTAAGTCAGTTCTGACATAAGTTGAATACTTCATTTTTTTTTTAGTTTTCATTATTATTACCTTTTATTAGCTTTATAAACCCAATCTTTTATTTGTATTTGGGAGTTGGCATGAGAATGATAACAGCAAATTATGCCCTGCAACATGTATGTAGTAAATATTACTAACCACAAGATGTATTTTTTTTTTAATAAAAAAGACAGTCATAAGTGCAGTTCATCATAACTCAAACATGTCATAAGTTGGAGACTACCTGTATTTCACATCACAGAGGAAATCTATACAGAACCATCTGGTAAACTAGAAACACTCCAAAGGCTCATTTTGCATTTGCTCTCCATGATATCTTCAGTACTTAGAACGGTGACTGGTATATTGTGAACACACAAAAAATATTTGTGGAATGAAAAAAAATGAAAGATTCTCTTGTTTCATATTTTCTCAGAGCTCAGGGAACGGCCAGGTACCATGCTGTTTCCACTGCAAGTCTCTTTCCAATTCCAGGGTTAGGCAAGTCATAACTTGTTTTATCTCTAAAGAAACAGGTGGCTGCTGCTGCAATTTCTGATGCACGTCCAGAGTTAGAAATGTAATCAGAGAGAGGAGGGAATGCTGCTCCAGGCCAGGCTCAGAATTTGCCCAAGGACACACAGCTAGTAAGTAGTAGAGCCAGAAGTGGAACTCAGGTCAGGCTACCTCAAAGCTCTCCTCTTTTCTTCATCCATGAAGATCAGTTGTTACCAAGAGGAAGTCTACTCACAGAGTTGGCTCCAGAACCTTCTGCTTCATTTATGAAGGTAGCACTCTCTGGAGGCAGAAGTGGACCCTGCTCTTGGATTTCAGGTTTCCATGGCCTACACACCCCTCTGTCAGTGGAGGTTTTTGGGTTGCTGTGATTCTGAACAGGTTTCAATGGAGCTTCCAGACCAAGACAGGCTAGGAAGAAAGGCCTGGAGATCTACTTTCAAAGATTAGCCAATGAAAACCTATGGATAACAATGGTCTAATCCACAATCAATTATGGGGATGGCGTAGGACTGGGGAAGCATGTCTTTCTGTCATGCTTGGGGTCACCATGGGTGGGGGACAACTCAATGGCAGCCAACAACAAAAACACTCCTTATACTAGGTGTATAAGAATTGTAATCATGCACCATTCTGCATAGTGATAAGTAAAAAGCTTTCTGTGGCTCCAACCAAAAACCAAACCCCTTGCCATCGAGTCGATTCCAATTCATTGTTACCCTATAGGACAGAGTAGAACTGCCCCATAGGGTTTCCAAGGAGCTGCTGGTGGATTTGAACTGCTGATCTTTGGGTTAGCAGCCAAACACTTAACCACTGCACCACCAGGGCTTCTGTGGCTCCATCTTGCGAAATCACTTCAGGGAAAAGTCAAACACCCCGTCGTAAACATCCCAATCATTCTTCTACAATAATTTCCTGATCAAAAATTTTTATTGGTGGAAAAAAATTATCAAGAAGGAGTCATAGATTCATAGAGACTTTAGAAAAACACAATGGATGAAAATACTTTCCCTTCAAGTTCCAATCCCATGCCTTGACTCTGTACTTTCAATATCTGTAAGAGTTATAGTAGCCTGCCTGACAGATACTATTCTCAGTTTGATGCTTGCAAAGACACCTTACAAGGAAATCATCAAATCACCAAACCTTCTCCAGCCCTACCCCAAAGCAAACAGATCTCATCTTCTCCCTTTTATGCCAGCTTTAGATATCTTTGCTAATCTAAGAGTCAAAACAGTTCTTTTCTTTAGATGGTCCTGCCAGCTTCTCTAAGAAAGCCTGATGGCTTGGGAAGATTCTTCGTTGGCCATCAGTGTGGTTTGCTTCTATAGGAGATAAAAAGAAAGTTCATTTATTGCCACACATGGGTTTGCACTTAAACATGTGCTGCATGCAACTTTAACATCATTTAATTTCACCTAATTAATGGCTACCGTGGGTGGAGTACAGCATTGTACTTAGAATTCTGTGCACAGAGTAATGGCTCCAGATATACGTACAGAATGCTACTGATACCTATAGTAATGGGAGTTTTGACAACACTGTGCTTTTAAAGCCTTTCACGAATACCATGGGCATGTCTGAAAAAGAGCTGTGTGAAATGAGAATTTTAAAATGCTAATATGGGTATAAAATAAGGCTGAGCCTTAACCTTGCCTATTGTGGATAATAGTAGCTTAATCCTCATCCTACTGTTCAACCTCGACTGGATGCGTTCATTCATCTCAACATATATTTATCAAGCATGTGCTGGGCATTAGCATACGGTAGTCAACAAAACAGGCACCTTCCCTCTTGAAGTTTCCGGAACTGCAGGGAAGACCAATACTGAATAAGCAGCTACTGGTAATGCTGAATGTTATTAGCGGGGTGGGGGAATATGGGGAGGCAGGAGAGGTGAGTTTAACAGTCAGGTTTGAATATTATCTTTTTTGGATGTTACAAATATTATCCTCCAGGCTCATGCTCCTCTGCCTGGGATGTCTGGCCCAGCTTCCCTGACCTCCAAAGGCAGAGTTAGGGACATTGCTGTATTATGTTTCCAGAACTTGGTTCAAGTCATTTTATTAAGAGGCTGTTTAGTGCATCTCAAGGGCTCTGGCTCTGAAGTCAGGCTTCTTGGATTTGAATCAAAGTTCTACATTTACTAGCTATGTGAACTTGAAGGACTAAATTAGCCTTTGTGCCTCAATTTCCCTATCTGTGAAATGGGAATTTATAATAGTATACAACCCTCAGGGTTGTTGGATTAAGTGAATTAGTCATATAAAAAGCACTTTAAACCATGCCTGGCATGTAATAAATATTCAATAAGAGTTGGCTTTTGCTATAATAGTACTAATTAATACTTTATATTGGGATTCTGTGCTTATTGTATCTATCTTCCTTATTAGACCATAAGTTCTTGGATTTCAGGGCCTTTGGTTTATTCATCCCGCTATTCCTAGTACTTAGCACAGAGTTCAATCATAGTTGGTGATTGTTAAATGAATGTAAGAGTAAATAAGTTCCTCCCAAACAAGATATAAGGCCCAGATCAAGGAAATGCAGGTCAAAATAATTCTAGGAACTTGGCTTATGCCCCATATATGATTTTGTTCTATTCCTTGGTGTAGAACCAATAAGGAGAAAAAAATGTATGTTTTGGACAACTTTTGATGTGCTCCTTGGCTCTTTTATTTAAATGCACGCTCTCCTTGGGTTCCTTGGACACCATAGAAAATAACTGACATTTCTTTAGATTCAGCCATCACATTCTTTGAATAAGAAAACAATATCATGTTGCTCTTATTTTAATTATGCCAAGCCACATGCATGAGAGTCATAAAACACAATGCAATTTTATTTTATCAAGTGCCTTTCATCGCAAGCTGCATCCCTGGCATTCAAGTTAAATAATAAATAATACAGCGCAAGGTGTTTGGGGGAAGAGAGGGGAATTAAAGGGCCAAAACAAAGAAGAAAAGCTGTGAGAACAGAGAACCTATAATCAGATTTTAAAGGACCTCCAACTCTTCGTCCAGCTGTGATTGTTCAGAAATGTTTCAGACAGAATAACTGGAATGGGGATGTGGCTTAGCAAATGGCTTAAACAATGGTTTTGATTTCATGGTGATGACACAGTTGCACTGTATTTGTCATGCTGCTTTGGAGCTCTTTATAAACCACACCAGGCTTTCTATTTGGAAGGACGTGCCTCAACAGACAAAATGCTGTTCCCCTCTGCGTTGTCAGGAGAGAATCAAAATGGCAATGGGAGTTCTGATGGGCACTGTGAAGTCCATCCATGTCTTAGAGTAAGAGAATGAGAGGCCTGACATTGCAATAATGTGAATGGACATTTACTGAGTACTCACTGTATGCTAGGCATTATTGTAAGTGCTTTAATATATACTCTATCTCAGGAGTCTTCAAATTACAGCGTATGGGCCAATTCACCCAAGAGCTAAGAATAATTTTCACATTTTAAAAAGATTTTTTTTAAAAAACAGGATGAAGAACAATAAATATAAGAAGAATATACAACAGAAATTCTATGTTTTATGTGGCCTGCAGAGCCTCAAGTTTTTACTCTGGTCCTTTACAAAAAAATCCACTGATCTCTGCTCTATCTCATTAGTACAGCCAATGCAATAAGGTGAGAATTTATTATTCTCATTCTATAATTTGGACACTGAGTCTCAGAAAGGATAAGCACTTACCTGAGATCACACAGCTAATCAGTGTGACTACTACCAAGGAATCACAAATTCAAATACTTACAGGACCTTGGTAGGTAATATAAACAAATAATGCAGACCTGGCAGGGACTATGACAAGGCAGAGGGCACATATCACTTTAAAAGGAAGCCTCAGTGCAGTTTAGGCCAATGGTGGTTCTGCGGGGATGAGTGACCCATTTTGCCAGACCCTCTGATCTTTTAAGAAAAGCCAAGAAACCAAATTTTTATGTAAAATCTTCTGATTTTCAAATGTTGGCAACTGATCCAAAGTTTTTAAAATTCTATTTGGATCAAGAAAAACATGCCTGTGGGCTGAATTCAGCCCAAGCCTCCACTTTGAAACCTCTAGATTATATTATTTCAAGTTTATTTAGTCCAACTCCACTTTACAGTGAGAAAACTGAGAATTAGAGAGAAAGAGTGACTTGACTAAGATCACAGAGCTAGTAAGAGGAAAATCCAAGTTATCTGACTTCATATTTTGAGCTCTTTCTACTGAGTACTGCTCTGATTTCTAATTGGTAGAATGGATGTTTGATAAGTAGGAGTAATTTCTTATAGATTTATCTGGACCACAAAGTGCTATCAGTAGATGACAGAAGGTCAGACAGAACTGGAAGGTATACCTTAAAAACCATCTGGAGTCCACCCTCCCCTATTTTATAGTTTTGGAAACAATCAGAGAGAGTTGCTGAAATGCCCAAGGTCACAAAGCAAAGTAGGGGCAGAGGTGGGGCTCCAACTTCAGATTCTAGACTTACTCCAGTGTTTTCCCTTGCCCCTTGCTGCACTCTGAATCTTTGAGGTGCCACTCCAAAATCTCCTTTACTATGCCTTGCATTGTACACAGAGCATGGTTCTAACAGCGCTTAAGCTAAGATTCATGCATAGCTGAGTATGTCTGGTGAGTTGATAAACCATCACCCATTTCACCCAAATTGGAAGTTGGCCTGAGTTGACTTGCTCTCAGTGTGGTGAATTCTAGGAGAGCTTGAAGCAGAGGCTAATGAGAGTGAAAGGAATTCAGGAGGACAGAAGTTATATCTTCTCCAGGTCAGTAAGGCTACAGACGGCAGGTGACAGAGCTGTTTTCATAACACCACAAGTGGTTCTGTTCTAGAATCCAGGTGACCCTGAGTGGGATAAGGGCTTTTGCCCATTTCTGCAAGGAATGCTACATAACTGTTGAGGACTAGTGGGAAGGAGCTCAGTGTCTTTCTACACTTTGATGGTCTTGCATGTTTCAGAGCACGTAGAGTTAAAACTCCAGGTGCAACTCAGAGAAGGCCCTAGAAGCAGTGCTAATAGTGAGGGGCTACACTAAAGTAATTACAAAAGTGGCAGAAAGTAATGAGCATCTTGGACCAAAGCACTGGAGAGGACTATTTGTGAGCACGTGTGAGCACCTCAGGACTTCAAACCCAAAAATCCACTGCGGTTGAGTTGATTCCAACTCACAGCAACCCAGGAGGGTAGAACTGCCCCATAGGGTTTCCAAGGCTGTAAATATTTATGGAGCAGACTGACACATCATTCTCCCACAAAGCAGCTGGTGGGTTCAAACCACTGCCCTTTCAGTTGGCAGGCAAGTGCTTTATCCACTGCACCATCAGGGCTCCTGTCAGGACTCCTGTGTGGGAGAAATGAGTATCTGGTGGTCCTGCTCAAGCACATGGGAGAGGAGGACAGTAAGATTTGTACCATTACAGTTCATATGGTCTAATTTGTACCCTGGGAAAATTAAGTTCCGTATGATACAGCTGCCATAGAGAGGCTGCCCAGGCTGGGGCTTTGCTACTCAAAATGCAATCCCTGGACTAGCAGCAGGGGCATCACTTGGGAGCCTGTTAGAAATGTTGACTCTTGGCCCCCTCCACAGACCTGTTATTGGATGCTGTTGAGTCAATTTTCAACTCATAATGCCCCCATGTGATAGAGTAGAATTGCCCTATAAGGTTTTCTAGGCTATAATCTTTACAGGAGCAGATCATTAGGTCTCTCTCCCATGGAGCTGCTGGGTGGGTTTGAACTGCCAACCTTTCTTAGCAGCTAAACTCAATATATGTGCCACCAGGGTACCTTTCCACAGACCACAGTATGTCTTGTAACAAGATCTCCAGGTGATTTATTTTGAGAAAGCTAAACACAAAAATAAAATAACAATTGGGAAAAAAAAAACTGAAAGGACATAGATACAACGCAGAAATTTTCATAAAATATATCATTAATATCCTTAGAGAGGGAAAGATATTGCATGCATGAAACAAGAACAGGAGACTGTTTAAAGAGAAACATTCAAACAACTAAAACAGACTCCTGAAAATTACAAATGTAACAGCAGAAATAAAATGTTAACAGATAGGTTGATAGACAATGCTGAGAAAATCTCTAAGAAAGTAGAACAAAAAGACAAAAATATGGAAAAAAGAAAAGAGAAGATTAAAAAATTAGAAACTCAGTCTAAGAGGTCCAGTATCTGAATAAGAAGAGTTTTAGAAATAGAGAACAAGAAAATTATCAATGAAAATATTCAAAGAAATCTATCCATTTCCAGATTAAAACACAGCAACAGCTCAGTGCATTGGATGAAAGAAGGCCCACACCATGATACATCATCATATAATTTCTGAACACAAGGGAAAGGAGAAGATCCTAAAAATGCTCAAAACGGGAGAAAAAATCTCATGTGCTATACACAGGAGAAAGAGTCAAAATGACATCAGACTTCCCAACAGTGACACTGGAACCAAGTGGACAATGGAACAATTCATATCTTTAAAATCAATTTCTAGTCTAGAATTCTATATCCCACCAAATCAGTTCTCAAAAAATTTACCTCCCATACATTCATTCCCAGTATGAGGATAAAACAAATAAGAGGAAGAAATGATATCATAGAAACAAAAGATACAAATACAGGAGTGAGATCCAATAAAATTCCCAGGAATATGATGGAGGGAGATCCTAGAACAACAGTTATGCAGCAAAGCTAGGAAGCAACCAGTCCATCCATAATGGAGCAGTTTAGATAAAAGGAAATGACATTTCAATGAGAAAGGGAAGAGGAAAGGAAAGGAAGGCAAAGAAATGAAAGAAAATGACAGATTACTTGATGGATTTTAATGTACTGAAAGAAGATGTATAATTTGGTAGAGTTTGAGGATGAAATAGTACTTAAAATAGTAAACAAATATGGGGGAAAAACAATCATTAACTCAAGGGAAAACAAAATTTACTACAAAAATGTAAATCATAGTATACTACATGACTCAACTGAAAATAATTTTACACAATCATAATGTAAATACTATTAATTTAACCAAAAAGTATGATTCAAATATATTAAGAGGATGCAGAAAGAGGAAGTATCCGTATAAAAACAAAAAAGAAAAAGTGAAATTATCATCTTGAATAATAAAAAAATCTATTGATAATATCTAACGAAAGTCAAGAAATTAAACTTAAAATGATAAAGATCATAGAATAAAAAATAAGGACAACACTAGGGTCCCTAATACATGGCGTAAATATAATACATCCCATAACTAACAATGCACAAACACTAGAAGATAAACTAGACAACCAGGAGCTCCTAAAAATTACACTTATGCTCATCAAAAGACTTCACCAAAAGAGTAAAAAGAGAACCTACAGACAGGGAAAATAATTTTGGCTACAGCATATCTGACAAGGGTCTAATCTCTAACATCTATAAAATACTTCACCACCTAAACAACAAAAAGACAACTAATCCAATTAAAAAATGGGCAAAGGATATGAACTGATACTTCACTAAAGAAGACATTCAGGCGGCTAACAGACACATGAGGAAATGCTCGTAATCACTAGCCATTAGAGAAATGCAAATCAAAACTACAACAAGATCCCATCTCATCCTGACATTACTGGCACCAATTAAAAAAAAGAAAAAAAGAAAAAAAAACCCAGAAAATAACAAATATTGGAGAGGTTGTGAAGAGATTGAAACTCTTATGCATTACTAGTAGGAATGTAAAATAGTACAAGCACTATGGAAAATGATATGGCACCGCCTTAAGAAGTTAGAAATGGAAATACCATATGATCCAACAATCCCACTCCTAGGAATGTATCTTAGAAAGATAAGAGTTACCCGGAAAAAAAAAGTCACAGGAATAGACATATACACACCCATGTTCATTGCAGCGTTGTCCACAATAGCAAAAAGATGAAAACAACCTAACTGCCCATCAACATATGAATGGATAAACAAATTATGGTACAAACACACAATGGAATATTGCACAACAACAAAGAACAATGAAGAATCTGAGAAACATCTCACAACATGGATGAATCTGGAGGGCATTATGCTGAGTGAAATAAGTCAATCACAAAAGGACAAATATTGTATGAAACAACCATTATAAAAACCCAAGAAAGGGTTTACACACAGAAAAAAACAACCTTTGATGATTATAAGGGAGGGGAGAGGTGGAGAGGGGAAATCACTAACTAGATAGTAAACAATTGTTAACTTTGGTGAAGGGAAAGACAACACACAATATAGGAGAAGTCAGCACAGCCTGACCAAGGCAAAGTCATAAAGCTTCCTAGACACATCCAAATATCCTCAGGGACCTAGCTACTGGGGCTGAGGGCTGGGCACCATGGTCTCTGGGGTCATCTAGGTCAACTGATATAACATAGTTCATAAAGAAAATGTTCTACATCCTACTTCAGTGAGTACTGTCTGGGGTCTTAAAAGCTTGAGAGCAGCCATCTAAGATACATCTATCGGTCCCATCCCATCTGGAGCAAAGGAGAATGAAGAAAACCAAAGATACTAGGAAAATATGAGTCCAAAGGACTAATGGACCACATGAACCACGGCCTCCACCAGCCTGAACCCAGAAGAACCAGATGGTGCCCAGCTACCACTACCGACTGCTCTGACAGGGATCACAATAGAGAGTCCCATACAGAGGGAGATCAAAATGTAGACCAAAATTCAGATTCACAAAAAAAGACCTGACTTACTAGTCTGACAGAGAATGAAGGAACCCCGGATCCCTGGTAACTCAGAACTAAAGCCAAACCCTAAGTCTACCTTTCAGCCAAAGATTAAAAAAAAAAAAAAAAAAAACCAAACCCATTGCTGTCAAGTCAATTCCAACCGATAGCAACCCTATAGGACAGAGTAGAACTGCCTCATAGAGTATCCATGGAGCCACTGATGAATTCAAGCTGCTGACCGTTTGGTTAGCAGCCAAGCTCTTAACCACTGTGCCACCGGGGCCCCATCCAAAGATTAGACAGACCTATAAAACAAACGATAACACACATGAGGAACATGCTTCTTAGTTCAATCCAGTATACCTGAACACATGGGCTACGCTTGTCCAAAAGCAAAGACAAGAAGGCAGGAAGGGACAGGAAAACTGGATGAATGGACATGGGGAAACCAGGGTTGAAAGGCGGGAGAGTGCTGATACATTGCTGAGATTGCAACCAATGTCACAAAACAATTTGTGTATAAATTTTTGAAAGAGAAACTAATTTGTGCTGTAAACTTTCACCTAAAGCAAAATAAAATTCTAAAAAAGTCAAGAAATTGCAGAAACTGGTTATTTTAAAATATCAAAATAAAAATCTGAAGAAATAACTCAAATAACTGAAAGAGCTTGCCTCTGGACAGAGAGAATATTAGGTGGGGCTGCGTGGTTGGGCAGGGGACTGCTGTTTTCCCTTAAAATTCATGTAGAATATTTGACTTTTTAAGTTATGTTAAAGAATCACTTTGATAAAAATAGAAGTTATATGGAAGTATTGGCATTTTCATCTGCCTCCAAATCATTCTAAATAAAAAGAATTCTCAGGAATAGCATCTAAGCAGCAGGTAGGATATATTTTTACATGGCAGGGCCCTGTTGTCTTCCTGTGAAATGAGAGCATAGTAACAATCATCTAGAGGTAGATATTATGCAGGGGAGAGAATATTAACCAAGAAGTCAGGAGGCCTGAGTTCTAGCCTTGATTCCATCATATGTGATCCTTTTAAGCCTCAACTTTCTTACCTATAAAACAATATTTCTATCCTGTTTACCTCATGGTGCTTTTGTGATGATCATGAAAGATAATGGATGTAAAATGGTTTGTAAATTGTAAGGTACTCCACAGATTTAATAGATTATCATTATTCAGCCCACATATGAAACTGGCAGACAGCAGGCAGTTTACTATATCCTAATTTATACCATCTGGTTTATTTTTATTTTTTAGCAACATTTTTCTTATAGCAAAAAATCAAAACCAGTTTATTATGGAAATTTTATAAATACTTAAAAGCAAAAAACGGAAATTAAAAATTACCTTTAATTTCATCATCAAGAAATAACCTTGCATATCTTTGGTATACATATATATATATATACACATGATTATTTTCCCACTAAAATAAATATTATGTATACTCTCCCAAATCATTAAATATTTTTTTCTATAGCATCATTTATGATTTGTAATGGAAGAAGGGTGTCTTATTCTGGATTCTCTGGAGGAGCAAAACCAGTGAAGTGTATATAGATACATACAGAGAAAAATTTATTTTAGGGAAATGGCTCACACAATTTGAGGAAATAGTTCAAGCAGTTGTGGGAGCTGGCCAGTCCCAAATCCATGGGTCAGGCAACCGGCTGAAGACCTCTGCTTGCTCATGTGGTTGCAGAGGCTGATGAACCCTAAATCCAAAGGTCAGGTGGCAGGCTGGAGGCCTCTGCTGGTTCACAGGGTTACAAGGGTTGGTGTATCCAAAATCTGCAGGTCAGGAGGCAGGCCAGAGACTTCTGCAGCTTTACATGCCAAGTACCAGAGGTTAGGTGACTAGAAGAGTACAGTGTCAAGAAAGGAAGCAAGCTTTTCCAGAACATCCATTTATATACCAGAGGCAGGCCACATCACCAAGGAAACTCCCCTTTCAACTGATTGGCTGCTCACATCAAATCACAAAATCAAAAGTGATTACATGGTGTCTGCCAAACCACTGAGAATCATAGCCTAGCCAAGTTGACACATAACATTAACCATCACAAAGGCAGATACGGAAGGAAGACTGATGAGGTTAAATAAAAACTGAATAAACTCATAATGAATTTTCTTTTTAAAAAAAGTACCTATTTCCTAGCCCTGACCATTGCAGAAGGCTAGAAACAAAACCAACGCAGTAGCAATGAACAACTCCTAGTAACCAGATCATGGTCTCTAAATACCATTTCCCACTAAAAGGAACCAAAGGTCCTCTGAGAAATGTACTTATCCTGGCTTAGGATATGTACAAGATGAGCCTGGAACATCTTGTTATTCCAGAAAGCTAGAAGACTGTCAAAGTCTTGGGAGTCAATACAGAGATGCTCCAACTGGCCAAAGACTGGGAATTTGAACACCAATGTGAATAATAACTGAGACGAATGAAAATACATCAAATGTATTTAAATACAGAAGCTCAAAATGATTCTCAAAAAGGAAAAAAAAAAAAAGTTTATTGCTCACCTTGGGAAGATGCTAGAGAACCAGCTCATTCCTTTGAAACCTGGTAAAATAAAGAATCAAACATTTATTTTACCTTCTCAGATAACCAAATAATTCATGAGAGGAAGTTTCTCTTTATAGAGGTATACCAGTTAAAAATGAAGAAGAAATGATACAATTAGACTATCTTCAGTTTTCGGCCCCTAGTGAAATAGTGAATCTAGTCAATGAACATCCAAGATTGATAACATCACAAAGAGAGATAGCAGGACACAATATCATCTACAACCTGGTTTCTTTAACAAGTGATATACAAGTAAAAGGAAGAAAGAAAAGATAGAGAGAAATCAATAGCTAAAAGAGGCTTAAGAGATTTATCAACCAATTGCAATGTACAGACATTATTTGGATCCTGATGCAAACAAACTGAAAAAATAAAAAGTTCATGAAATAATCAGGGAAATTTGAACAGTAACTGGACAGCTGATGACATTAAGAAATCATTGTTATTTTTAAGTATAACAATATGTTGTGGTTATGTTTTTTTAAAAAATAGTCCATATCTTTCAGAAGTATTGGCTAAAATATGTATTAAAAAACCAAACCAAACCCATTGCTGTGGAGTCAATTTTCTATTCATAGCGACCAGACAAAGTGAAATGATGCCTAAGATTTCCTTTAAAATAACAGGGGAGGAATAAATAGGAGGGGTATAAATAAAACAAGATCAGCCATGAGTTAGTATTATTGAAGTTAGGTGATGGGTATACATTATGCACCAAACTATATTTGTTCAGAATTCTTCATAGTAAGTTAAAGACAGGTCACAAAAATATTTATGGTGAATCCTTTCCAAATTCATAGTTTTCTTCTACACTATGAGTTATAATGGCTGTATTATAGTCCATCATGCTATGGTGTACCATAATAAATATAATCATTTACTAATTGGTTGACATTTAGGTTGTCTTCAACTTGCCTCTATTATCACTATCACTGTGATCAAACCCCTTTACATAATTCTTTGGTTCCATTCATGATCATTTTATTTTAATTAAATATCTAGACATGGATTCCTGGGTTGAAAGCTCTGCACAAGAAGTTTGTGGTGAATATTACTAAATTCACTTTCAGAAAGTCTGTGCCAATATATACACATGGGTAGTATAGGGAGAGAAAATATTATACAGGTATGTTCATTTTTTCTTATAGTTTTCTCATTTGATAAGGAAAAAAGTCTCAATATTATTATATCTTGCGTTTCTTAGAATTACTATTGAGTCAAATACGTATCAGATGCTTAGCTTTGTACTTTGTACTGTTTTGGTAAATTAGTCCTTTGTCCACTTTTCTAATAAGATGTCTTTTTATTATACATTTGTAAAACTTCACTATATATTAAGGATAATAGCACTTTGTCATGTATTTCCCCCAAATATTTCCCCAACATTTTGCTGTTCTCTTGATTTGTCTTTTATTAAAAATATAGACATTTTTAATTTATGTAACCAAACATATTGACATTTTTCTTCATGATTTGTTCCTTATCATGTTATACTTAAAAGGACTTCTTTCTTCGCCTCCAAAATCATGTAAATTGTCACCTATGTTTTCTCTAGAACTTTTATATTTTCATTTTTTACATTCCGTGTGAAAATCTTTAAAGAGATGCTATAAGCCACAGGAATCTAAATTTCACCTCACTCCCACCCTAAAAAAAAGGTTTATGCATTACTTTAGCACAAAACCCAAAACCAAACTCATTGCCGTTGAGTTGATTCTGACTCATAGTGACCCTACAGGACAGAGTAGAACTACCCCATAGGGTTTCCAAGGAGTAGCTGGTGGCTTTGAACTGCAGACCTTTTGGTTAGCAGCTATAGCTCTCAACCATTGCACCACCAGGGCTTGAGCACAGTTAATTGAAATGTCCATCTTTGCCAACTGATTTGAAACTTCAGCCTCCTCTGGGTTGCTTTTTTTTAAGAGTCAGCAGACTTGATAAAGATAATATAATTAAACTCATTTATTCAAAATTTTGTAGTATCTACTATGAGCCTGACCTTATACTAGTTGTTTGAGATTTATTTAAATGAATATATCATACTCCCTCTGATTAAATTCATTATAGTAAATCCATACAATGAAATAGTATGCAGCCATAAACAAGAATGATGAGGCACTTTCTGTATTGAGATATAACAATTTTTAAGATGTATAGTCAAATGAAAAAGTAATATGCAGAACAGAACAGTATATATTTGGGAATCAATGTTATTTCCTTTGTTCCCCAGGATGATGAGGCCTGGAAATATTTGTGTTTTAGAAAGATAATTTTTGCAACTTTTAATTGACTCACAGCTAAGAGATGATTATTCAGGAGCCCCAGAATATTTCTCAGTTCAGGTTGGGACAAGAAAAGTGAGCAGGCAGGGACTGCGAAGTCAGTGTGTGTAGTTACCAATTGTCCTGCTTGATTAAAGTTCCATCTTTGGCTTTAGGCTAGTTGGAATTTTCACAGAAATCAGGGACAATTTCAGGAAGAAGTCTAGTTTCTAGTTTCTGCCAAGCTCTGACTATTCTGGGATTGGAACAGATTTACTTGGGAATATCTATCGAAATTTTTTTTGGCCCATCCTTTTTTCTCCCTTGAGTCCTCCCTTGCTTTGGAGAAGGACCACAAGCCAGATGGCAGTGATGCTCACAAACATGACCGTCATTCTTTCTGGGAGGCGAGGATGTTTCTGAATTCTTCTCAAAAGACACTCCATAAGTAAAGTATATGGAAGGACTACAAGAACGTGATGTTACCTAAATGTCCCCTGAGGCTATAGTCCTTAGCCTTCAAGCCCAGTATCTCAGTCCCATGAGGTGTTTGGATTTGTCTAAGAAGTTTCCATAACCGTGCCCCCTATGTGCTCTATTATATGTACGAATATAAATGATCTTGTACCCTACCACTTTGCTGAACCTTCTGTTAGTTCCAGTAGCTTTCTTGCAGAATCTCTGGGGTTTTCCAGGTATAGAATCATGTCATCTGTGCATAGGGATAGTTTAATTCTTACTTACCAATTTTGATGCCCTTTATTACCCTTTCTTGCCTTATTGCTCTGACTAGGACTTGCATTACAATATTGAATAAGAGTGGTAATAATGGGCATCCTTGTCTCATTCCCATTCTTAAAGGGAACGCTTTCAATCTCTCTGCATTGAGACTGATGTTGGCTGTTGGTTTTGTATATATGCCCTTAATTATGTTGAGCAATTTCCATTCTATTCCTATTTTTCTGAGAGTTTTTATCAGGGAAGGGTGCTGGATTTTATCAAATGCTTGTCTGCATCAATGGCGATGATTATGTGATTCTTTTGTTTTATTTATGTGGTGAATTACATTGACTGATTTTCTAATGTTAAACCACCCTTGCATCACTGATATGAATTCCACCTGATCGTAATGTATTTTTTTTTATATATGTAGTTGTATTCTGTTGAGAATACAACTGTCTATATTTATGATGTATATTGGTCTGTAATTTTCTTTTTTTGTAGTATCTTTCCCTGGCTTTGGTATCAGGGTTATGCTGGCTTCATAGAAGGAATTAGGGAGTATTCCTTACTTTTCTATGTTCTGGAATAATTTAAGTAGAATTGGTGTCAACTTCTCTGAACCTTTGGTAGAACTCTCTAGTTAAGCCATCTGGATTATGGCTTTTTGTTGTTGTGAGCTTTTTTTATGCTATCTTCAATTTCTTCTTTTGTTATGGATCTATTTAGGTTTTCTAACTCTGTGTTAGTTTAGGCAGATAATGTGTGTCATGGATTGAATTGTGTCCCCCAAAAAGATCTGTCAACTTGGTTAGGCTATGATTCCCAGTGTTGTGTGGCTGTCCACCATTTTGTAATCTGACATGATTTTCCTGTGTGTTATAAATCCTACTTCTATGGTGTTAATCAAGCAGGATTAGCAGCAGTTATGTTAATGAGGCAGGACTCAATCTACAAGATTAGGTTGTGTCTTAGGTCAGTCTCTTTTGAGCTATAAAAGGGAGAAGAAAGCAGAGAGACATGAGGGGACCTCATACCAGCAAGAAACAAGAGCCACTTCCGGCAACATGGCGCTCTAGGCAGAAGCACCACGCTGTCCCTCCACAGCAAAGATCCAAAAAACTAAGCCGAACAGCAATGCTGAAACCCTAAAACATCAAATGAAGAGATAAAGAACTCAGCCAAGCACCAAATGGAGTGAGAAACTGACAGAGAATGGAGAGCAAGGAGAGATTCAGGCAGAGGTCTCCTATCAGCTAACGCAGCGCGGATCCACCGTCTTGGACTCCTATCAGAGACCAGCGAACAGGGGGTACGAGAAAGCAGCTTCACGGAGCTTCCAGCAGGAGACAGAACAACCAGTAAACAGCGATATACACTTGCCTACCCCCACCCTTCTTCACCCCCACTCAGCCTCCTCTGCTTCCCGTGGCCACAGTCTCTTGGCCAGGAAGCACTGGCTGCTTGGGTTCCACCCACTCGCACTGGCTGACTCCATGAGTGCCATTTGTTGGCTGCTGGTGTTGCTTTTTTCCACTTCTTTTGATTTCTTCCTTACCTCTCACAACCTCCTCCTCCTTTCACTCAAATACCTGGCTCTGGGCGCCATCTTTGCTTCTTCCTGAGGAGCTGCAGAGCTCCGTTCAAGTGTGGAACTGCTTCCCGGTCTGTTCTGCCATGCTGGTGGGATCCCAGGGCTTCTTTTTGTTTGCTTGTTTTCAATTGTGTTTGTTTTCTTTTTTTTGTCAATCTGGGAGCCCGTTCTGGCCAGGCAGTGCTACGTGGCTTGGGACCTACCGCCTCAGCTTGCACAGATGTGCAGAGAGATCCCAGAGAACATTTCTTTTTTTGTTTTTTTTTTCCCCCCACCTGTTTTTTTGGGGGCTTTTCTTTTTTTTTTTTTTTTTATTGTTTTGTTTTCTTTTCCCTCTTTTTCCCTTTTTCTCTTTCTTCATTACTCATTTTCTCTTCTCTCTATACCTTCCTTCTCTTCCTGTCCCCTGAATACCTGGCACTGAATACCTCTACGCATTCGAGCCAGGCTGTACTTCAACACCTGGGAACAACTCGTCCAGACCTCATAGCTACACTGGTGGGATCCCTGGGAGTTTGCTGTTCTTTTTTCTTTCTAATATTTATTTATTCGTTCTTTTTTTTTTCCTTTTCTTCTTCCCCTTGTTTTTTTCCATTTCATAGTCTCTCATCTCTCCACTCCAACAGCAAGATGCCCTAGCACTCTTTTTTATTTGTATGTTTTTGGTTGCTGTTCGTCCTTCCTCTCTACCACACCCATCTTAGCTCCACACATCACAGTCTTCCCCCTCCATCCTGCCTATCTGCACCGTGCACTTAACATCACACCCCCAAGCAGCACAGGTACGGCTTACTGGAACCTGCCCTGCACTGATTACCGACCCACCCTGGTGGCTTTAGTAAGTGCCACAAACAACCCATCCCAGCAACTCCTCTTCAGCTAGCCCTGCCATGCTGTACCACATCTGAGTGATTGACCCTGCCAACTGGAGAAGGAGGCAAAAAATATCGTGCCCACAGATGAGTAAACAACAAAGAACACACAGCCCGCCTGCTCAGACATAGCCAAATTTAAAAAAAAAAAAAAAGGATGAAACAAACAAATCTACAACCAATAAATGAGAAAAATAACTACCGAATGCCCTGAAGACAGCAGACAATATCAAAACACTTACAAAAACACGACAGGATGGTTCCAGTAGGCATCCAAAAGAAAACACCAGATGACTTTCTAGTAGAAGAAAAGGCACTGGAACTACCTGATAGGGAATTCAAATCTCTAATACTCAGAATTCTCTAAGAACTGAGGCAAAAGCTGACAAACATGAGGAAAAAATAGACAAAGTCATGGAAAATAAAGACAAAAAAATTGGAAGAATTCAGGAAAATAATGCAGGAACAAAATGCCAAAATAAATTCACAACTAGAAATTATACAAAAACAACAATTAGAAATCCAAAACATAAACAACAAGATTTCAGAAATGGACAGTGTCATAGAATGGCTGAGGAGCAGATCTGAAACGGTGGAAGACAGGATCAGCGGAGTTGAAGACAAACACTTGGATACAATTCTGTTTGAGGAAAAATCAGAAAAAAGAATGAAGAAAAATGAAGAGACCCTGAGAATTATGTGGGATACAATCAAAAGCAAAAATCTGCGAGTGATCGGAGTTCCAGAACAGGGGGTGAAAACAGAAGACACAGAGAGGCTCATTGAAGAGTTGCTGACAGAAAACTTCCCCAATATCATGAAAGATGAAAAGCTGGTCATCCAAGAAGCTCAATGAACCCCATATAGGATAGGCCCCAAAAGAAAATCACCAAGGCATATCATAATCACACTCGCTAAAACCAAAGACAAAGAATCCTGAGAGCAGCTCGAGAAAAACAAAAAGTCACATACAGAAGAGAAACAATAAGACTAAGCTTGGATTATTCGGCAGAAACCATGCAGGCAAGAAGGCAATGGGATGACATATATAAAACCTTGAAAGAAAAAAATTGCCAGCCAAGAATAATATATCTTGCAAAACTCTCATTCAAATATGATGGAGAAATTAGGTCATAAACAGAAATTAAGGGACTATGTAAAAACCAAACCAAATTTACAAGACTTATTGAAGGAAGTCCATCGATCTGAGAACAAACAATATCAGACCACAAGCTGAATACAGGACACAGGATTGTACTAGCCAGATACCAACCTAGGAAATGAACTCTTAAGGACTATGCAAAACCAAAAGAATTACAAAAGGGAACCAGAGAGGTTAATCTGTAAATGACAACGGCATCAGAATAATAAAAGAGGGACTAAATGGTGTAGGTATAGAACCTTCTAATGGAGAGGAAGTCCAGCAATACCAAGTAATAATAGACTGGTTCAAATCTAGGAAGATAAGGGTAAATTTCACGGTAACCACAAAGAAAGTTAACAAACCTACCCAACAAAATAAAGAAGAAAAACATAAAGTCTCAGTAAAAACCAAACCTACAAAAACAAAAGAAAAAAAGTCCACAAACAAAAGGAACTCAGCACAGACGAGTAAGAGGAACAAAACTGGAGGACATTATGCTGAGTGAAATAAGTCAATCACAAAAGGACAAATATTGTATGAGACCTCTACTGTATAACTCATGTAAAAGTTTATACACAAAAAGAAACAATCTTTGTTGGCTACGAGGGGTGGGAGGAGTCGGAGGTAAAACTTTGGTGAAGGGTAAGATAGTACACAATACTGGGGAAGCCAGCACAACTTGTACAAGGAAAGGTCATGGAAGCTCCATAGACACATCCAAACTCCCTGAGGGACTGAATTGCTGGGTGGAGGGCTGTGGTGACCATGGTCTCCGGGAACATCTAGCTCAATTGGCATAACACAGTTTATAAAGACAATGTTCTACATTCTACCTTGGTGAGTAACGTCTGGGGTCTTAAAAGCCTGTGAGCAGCCATCTAAGATACTCCACTGGTCTCACCCCTTTGGGAGCAAGGTAAAATGAAGAGAACAAGATACAAGGAAAAGAGTAGTCCAAAGGACTAATGGACCACAGCTACCATGGCCTCCACCAGACTGAGTCCAGTACAGCTAGGTGGTGCCTGGCTACCACCACTGACTGCTCTGACCTGGATCACAATAGAGAGTCCTGGACAGAGCTGGAAAAGGATGTAGAACAGAATTCTAACTCACAAAAAAAGACGAGATTTACTGGCCTGACTGACTGGAGAAACCCCGAGAGTATGGCCCCTAGACACCCTCTTAGCTCAGTGGTGAAGCCCCTCCCAAAGCTCACTGTTCAGCCAGGGATTGGAGAGCCTCATAAAACAAAACAGGACTAATGAGGCACAGCAGTCCAGGGACAAGAACTAGAAGGCAGGAGGGGACAGGAAAGCTGGTGATAGGGAACCCAAGGCTGAGAAGGGACAGTGTTGACATGTCATGGGGTTGTTAACCATTGTCATAGGCCAATATGTGTACTAACTGTTTAATGAGAAACTATTTGTTCTGCAAACCTTCATCTAAGGTACAAAAAAAAAAAGAGAAAATTATCTATGTGAGATCAAATTGACAACAGCAACTCAAAAGCTTTGATGGGAAACCTAGGGCACAGTGAGTTGAAGATAATGGTGATGGAATAATTTGGAAAAGGACAGTGAGAATAGCAGCACAACTGGAAGAATGTAATCAATGTCACTGAATTGTACATGTAGAAACTCAAAATGGTGTAACTTTGGCTATGTATATTTTCACCAAAAAAAAAAAAAAAAAAAAGAGGGTCCTCAAGGTGGAGAAGGGAGAGTGTTGACATGTCATGGGGTTGTTAGCCAATGTCGTAAAACAATATGTGTACTGACTGTTTAACGAGAAACTATCTGTTTTGTAAACCTTCATCTAAAGTATAATAAAAAAATTTTAAAAAAAAAAGAGCCAGGAGAATAGCATGTCCTTTGGATTCAGGGTCCCTACACTGAGAAGCTTCTCGACCCAGGAAGATTGATGACAAGGACCTTCCCCCAGAGCCAACAGAGAAAGACAGCCATCCCCTGGAGTGGGCACCCTGAATTCAGGCTTCTAGCTTCCTAGACTGTGAGTGACTAAATTTCTGATTGTTAAAGCTATCCACTTGTGGCATTTATGTTATAGCAGCACTAGATAACTAAGTGTGTTTCTAGAAATTTATCTATTTCTTCTAGGTTTTCAAATTTGTTAGAGTACAATTTTTCATAGTATTCTTTAATAATTCTCTTTATCTTGGCTGGCTCTGTTGTAATGTCACCCATTTCATTTCTTGTTTTGGTTATTTGCATCTTCTCACTTTTTTCCTTTGTCAATTTGGTTAGTAATTTGTCAATTTTATTGATCCTCTCAAAACCCAACTTCTAGTTGTGATTCTTTCTATTGTTTTTCTGTTTTCTATTTCATTTATTTCTGTTCTCATCTTTATTATTTCCTATCTTTTGGTTACTGTGGACTTCTTTTGCTGTCCTTTTTCTATCTGTTCAAGTTCTCAGGTTAAGTTATTGATTTTGGATCCCCTTTTTTGATGTATGCATTTATTGCTATAAATTTTCCTTTGAGCACTGCTTTTTCTGTTTCCCAGAGGTTTTGGTATGTTGTGTCTTCATTCTCATTTGATTCTAAGCATTTTTAAATTT
Source organism: Dugong dugon (assembly GCA_030035585.1). NCBI lineage: Eukaryota > Metazoa > Chordata > Mammalia > Sirenia > Dugongidae > Dugong > Dugong dugon. The sequence continues at coordinate 67,422,152 of CM057467.1, forward strand.
CATTTATGAACCAGTAGTTGTTTGGTAAGGTGATATTTCAGTTTCAATGTATTTAATTTTTTCCTTGCCTTTCTGTTATTGATTTCTAGTTTTATAGTGTTATTGTCAGAGAAGATGCTTTGTATTAAGTTGATGTTTTTGAATTTATTGAGGCTTGCTTTGTGGCCTAGAATTGGTCTGTTCTGGAGAATGATCCATGTGCATTAGGTGGTGTGTTCTGTATGTATCTATGAGGTCAGGTTGGTTGATTTTGTTATTTAGATCTTCTCTATCTTTACTGAGTTTCTTTCCAGTTTTTCTGTCCATTGTAGAAAGTGGTGGGTTGAAGCCTCCTACTATTTTTGTAGAACTGTCTGTTTCTCTTTTCAGTTCTGTTAAGAGTTTGTTTTTTGTATATTGGAGCTCTGTCATTGGGTGCATAAATATTATTGTTTTGTCTTCTTGGTGGATAGACCCTTTAATAATTATATAATGCCCTTACTTGTCTCTTATAATGGATTCTGACTTAAAATCTATTTTATCTGAAATTACTATTGCTAATCCTGCTCTCTTCTGGCTACTGTTTTCTTGATACATTTTTTCCATCCTGTAATTTTTAACTTGTTGGTGTTTTTTATGTTTAAGGTGTGTTTCTTGTAGGCAATATGTTGATGGGTCATATTTTTTTTTATCCATTCTGCCACTCTCTGTCTCTTGACTGGTACATTTAATCTATTTACATTCAATGTGATTAACAATAGGTATGGATTGGTTGCTGTCATTTTCTTACACTTTTTATGTATGTGTGTGTGGTGTTAATGGTTTATTTGTTCCTCTTAATTTTCTGTGCTGAGTTCTTTTTGTATACAGATTTTCTTTTCCTATGAATCATTGTTTTTGTGTTTACTGAGTCTTTTTGGTTTTCTTATTCTTTATTTTGTGAGTAGATTTACTACCTTTCTTTGAGGTTACCCTGAAGTTTACCTTGATCCTCTTAAAATTAAACAGTCCATTATATCTTTAAATTACCTTGACTTCTTCCCCACATGTAAGTTCTGTAACTACAACTTTTATTCCCCGTTTTTGTTTGAAACTTGCCATTGTTTACAGCTTAACTCCTCTGGTTCCTTGTAGTCAATTTTTTAGCTTTATTTTGCTTTTGTGAAGTCTTATCTGGGTTCATATCTGGGTGATGTTGTGTGTCTTTATCTCAGGTTGTTGTCTGATGTCATTGATTCTCTATCTGAAGAATTCCCTTTAATATTTCTTGTAAGGATGGTTTAGTTTTTATAAATTCCTTTAGTTTCTGCTTATGTTGGAATTTTAGTTTTTGAAAAGACACTTTTGCTGGATATATGTTTCTTTGTTAGCAATTCTTTTCCTTCAGCATTTTATACATGTCATCCAATTGCCTTCTTGCCTGCATGGTTTCTAATGAGAAATCAGCACTTAGTCTTACTGGTGCCCCTTTGTAAGTGATAGTTCGTTTTTCATGGGCTGCTTTCAGAATTCTTTCTTTGTCTTTGGTTTTGGATAATTTGAATATATGTCTTGGTGATTTATCTTTTTTTTTTTTTTTTGTGGGGTAGGGATCTATCCTGTAGGTGGTTCATTGAGCTTCTTGGATGGTAACATTCTCATCTTGCATGATATTTGGGATGTTTTCAGCCAATATGTCTTTAAAAATTCTCCCTGTACTTTTCTTTTTTCCTCCTCTTCTGGAAGTCCTATTACATGTAAATTATTCCTCTTGGTGGTATCCCACATAACTCTTAGGCTTTCTTCATTCTTTTTTCTGATTGTTCCTCAAACAAATAAGTTTCAAGGGATTTGTCCTCTATTTTGCTGTTTCTTTCTTCTATTGATTCAATTCTATTTCTGTGTCCTTCCATTGAGTTATCTATTTCTGATATTTTATTGTTAATCTTCTGAATTTCTAGTTGTTGTCTTTGTATGGTTTCTAATTGTCTATTGATTCTGTCATTTTGTTCGTGTATTGTTTTCCTGAATTCTTCTAGGGTTTTTTTCTGTGTTTTCCTTTATCTCTTTGAGGATCCTAAATATAAGCCTTTTGAATTCCTTCTCAGGTAGTTCTATTATTGTTTCTTTCTCTGGAAGGTTTTCTTTCCCTGTATTTTCCTCACGTGTTTGAGCCATCTTATCCTGTTTTTTCTTATGATTTGTTATTGTCTGCTATCTCCTAGGCATTAAAGTGATATTTTACTTACTTATGTATTTATTTATTGATCGTATGTTTGTTTGTTTTGTCCTGCTTTTTTGTTTTGTTTTGATATATCAGGGCAGCTGGGGTGACTGTGCCTCTCCAATCACTTGTCTGGTGGCACAGGAGTACTCACCACCTGTCTGTGGGTAGGTGGAGCAGCAGAAGGCAGGGCAATTACATGTCACTGTTCACCAGGAGTACGGGGTGGCTGAGGGTGGGCTGAGCAAATGCAAGCTGCCGCCTGTCATTAGTCCAGCAGCATGGGAGTGCACAGTGGCACTTGCCAAGTGGGTAGGGCAGCGAGTGGTGTGGGTGTGGTGGGTGATCATTGGTGTGGGCATATTCACTGCAGCCCACTGAGCGGGCGGGTTAGTGAGGGGATGTGGCAGGCAACTGGGGGGACAGGAATGCTCTTTGCTGCTTCCTGGATGGGCGAGGTAGTGGGCAACAGGGGCTTTGAGGCACTTTCTGCTGCTTGCCAGGTAGGCAGGGTGGTGGCTGGGGATGTGGTGGGTGTCCAGCAGTGTGGGGGCGCTTAGTGCCACTCATTGGGTGGGCAGCTTGGTGGAGGGTGTGGTGGATGGGGCTGGGTAGGGGGGAAAGGTGGGAGCTTGTACTGCAGTCACCAGGTGGGCAGAGTGGCAGGGGTGAGGGGTTTGTGCCACTAATCACCAGGAAGGCAGTGGAGGGGGGGCGTGCTCCTCTGATCACCAGGCATGGGTGCCTGAGTACTTCCAGTTGGATGCAGCCAGCAATTGGGACTTGGCCCTGATGTAATGCAAGGGTGGGGGCACAGGGGGCTGTCTGGAGTCCAGTTGGGTGGGGGACCTCCTGCTGACACTCTATGGATCTATTATTCCATGTGCACCACGCAACCTAATGGTCAGGAACCACTGCTAGTCAGTAGTCCTATCTCCGGATCCTGGCTCCCACCCTGCTCTGTGGACATCAGGATCCCTGGAACTCTCACCCTCTTTTCTGTACTTTCCCTCCTTAGATTCAGTTCATGTCCTGCTCACCTTGCTTCACTCCAGATATGTCTTCACAGTTTCTCTGTCTCTTATTGGGAATTCTGCAAAGTTGCCTTCCTGTGCACCTCACCTGGGATTGCTGCTGGCTTTGTCTCAAGATGGCCATGCTGTTCCGAGTCCCCTGGCAGGGCACCTCCACTCCATATCTCTCCTCATTCACTGTTCTGTTCAGTTTCTTCTTCCCATCTGTGTTCGATCTAATTCTTTATCTTTCCATTTGATGCTCAGGGTTCCAGAATTGTCATCTATATCTGTTTCACCTGGTTTCTTGGGTCTTTGCTGTAGAAGGATGGCATGGTGTGTCTGACTAGGCCACCATCTTGGGCCATCTCTGTTTGTTTCATCCTTGATCACCTCAGTCCTGGCCCTCTAGACCAGTATATAGTTCTAATGAAGGCTGCAGACTTCCAAGACTAGGAAATGGTCCTGATTTAGCTTTGCAGAAGACCAGCACCTGCCACCCGATCTACCCTGCATGAAAAAGGCAAAACCATGTAAGTGGCAGAGAAGTCTGTTAGGAAATGATGAGAAAAGAGATAGGACAAAAATTGGCAGGAAAGGAGGCCTTGGCCAAGAGGCATCGTTTCTGGAGAGTATCACATGGCATTAAGTATGCAGGAGAACAGCTTTAGGAGAACTCCTTTTGAGCAGACTATTGTGACCAGCCCTCAGAAAGAAAACGTTATGCAAGCAATGTCAGCTGACACAGCACCTCTGTGATGTGAAAGTGGGGGCTTACCTAATCGGAGAGGATGTTTCTACAGCAGAATTTTGCCAGCTCGTCACCTTTGACCACAACAGATGCTGCTATTTTCTAATCAGTGTTTTCCCTGCTATCTGGGAGCAAATGTCAGTGGAGGAACATAGTCTGACATCAGAACCGTTACGTTCTCATCTGAATCTCAGTCCCACTGCCTGAACAACATGCCCTCAAAGGCAGAAAGTATAGCATTGGCATGAAGATGGAGTAAACTAGTGTAAAATACCCACCTTTCATGAATGCGAGTATATACACACTTACAGGCACTCCACTGCTCAAGAGGGATGGGAGCCAAGATTCATTTCACAAATATTTATTTATCACCTACTTTGTAACAGGCACTGTACGAGGTGCTAGGGATCACAACAGTGAACAAAACATACCTGGTCCCTCTGCGCATGGAATTTACATCTTATATTGCAGTTAACCCAAACCAAACCCCTTGCCAGCAGTTCAACTCCGACTTATAGCGACCCTATAGGACACAGTAGAACTGCCCCACAGGATTTCCAAGGAGCAGCTGGTGGATTCGAACTGCTGATCTTTTGGTTAGGAGCTGAGCTCTTAACCACTGCACCACCAGGGCTCCATGTTGCAGCTGGGGAGATGTTAAAAAAAATAAAAAGGTAAAACAAATTCATCAACAAATAATTGTAGCTTGTGAAACATGTGATGAAGGAAATAAACAGGATACAGTCATGGAGAGTAATGGGATTACCTGCTCTAGACAGGATTAAGCATTCAATAAAATATACTGCAGTTCATGGGGAATTCACTTCATGGCTAGTATAATTAATTCCATCCACCCTCCCTCCCACCCACCCATCCATCCATCCATCCATCCATCCATCATCCATCCAATAGAGTATCGTGGCTAAGACCTTGGACTCTGAAGTCACAATAACCCAAATTGGAATCTGGTTTTGCCATTTTTCATTGTGTGACCTTGGACAAATTGCTGAACTTTTCTAAGTTTCAGTTTTCTCTCCTATGAGATAGGATAATAATCATATCTACCACATGCCATTGCTCTAAAACTTAAACGAGACAATGCCCTTGGTTCAAACCCAGGCACAATGCTCAATAAATACTTGCTATTGTCATGATTAGCGTTCATTCCTTCACTCAATAAACCTTTACTAAGTGCCTCTACATGCCAGATACCCTGATGAACACTGGTCTAGGTGAGAAAAAAAAAAAAAAAAATCCAACCACTTCCCAAAAAGAGTAAATTTACAGTGAATCCAAACAGAGGCTTTCCCCTTATTTTCTAGCAGACTAATTCAAAAATCATTTGGAAAAAAAAAACCCAGTTGCCATGACAGTGACCCCATGTGTGTCACAGCAGAACTGTGCTCCATAGGGTTTTCAATGGCTAACTTTTCAGAAGTAGATCTCCAGTCCTTTTTTCAGAGGTGGGTGGACTCGAACTTCCAACTTTTCTGTTAGCAGCAGAGGGCATTAACAATTTACACCACCAGGGACTCCTTAAAAATCATTGCTTACCCCCTAAATATCAATATCAGTTGCTATCAGGTCGATTCCCATCTAATTCCCACCAGGCAGAAAAGACAACTTACAGGTTAGACAAACCTCACCGAAAAACAACTCACAGATTAAACTGAGTCAGCCTGCCAGAGAATAATCACCAGCGTCACCCCTTGGCCCTTCAAAATGGGGTTGTGCTGGGAAAGGCACTGGCCTGGGAATTCTGGAGACCTGGGTCCCCATTCAAAATCTGCTGAGCCAGAACCACACAAACTTCAGGCCGCTCACAGAAATGGGACTCACATAATCTCCACCCCCTGGTTATCATGAAGATTAGCTGAGACAACACACAGTGGGAGTTCCAGGGCCACACAGAAGACTCTCTAGGAATGGCTCCTGCCCTTCTTTAGTTCTAGCCCCTCCTCCTTTTCTTTGTTTTATCCTGTGTTCCAGTTCCTCCTCTGCCAACTGGAAGTAACAGGATCTCAGCCAGGGCAGGTGTAAGAGGTATATATGTAAGGACTGAATGAATCAACAGATGAGTGGCTCTTTGAAACGGTGAAAGGGTTATGCTTTTGTAAGGTGTTATTATTGTTAGGTTGGGGAACCCATCCACATGGTAAACATTTCTGTGAGATGAAAACTCACAGACGCAGAGGGAACCTTACAGGAGAGCTATTTACAGCAACCTTTCTAAAGAATAAGAACATCCTCTGGGGGGCACATTTCTCACCCTCTAATTGTGAAAGTTTGAAGGTGCTTATCAGTGGGTGTCCAGGCCCTATGTCACCAGCTTGCATATTTGATGTAGGAACAGACAACAGATATGAAGCATTGCCCCTTGCCCCTACGCATCTCCTTGCATGAAATACCTGTTTCCTGAAACAATTTTACAGTAACTGCTGGACTCTAAAGAGAAGTATTTTTGCAAATGAGTACATTTCCTAATTAAAACTTGTCTTTTAAAGACTCACATTTTCTTGGCCCTACTACGGGTTTTCTTTTCCTTGTAACATATTACAGAATCAATAAGGGCAATGCAAACATCTTTAATATATACAGTTTCAGCAGCTCTACTAACATATCTGCCTACATAAGAATGCCCTCTCTCCCTCTCCAGCCCATCTGATAATTTCCCTCTATTCATTAAATGCCCTTTTATTTCACTCTCAAAGATAGAACTCAAAACGTAGTTACTATTCTGGGGAGTGGGAAGGGTGAATTGAAAAGTGATAAAGTTGAAGAGGAGGTCACAGTCATGTCTTTTTTTTTTTTTTTATTAATGACAGTTTTTTGTTGTTTTTGTTGTTGTTATAGAAGTAATGAATGTCTTTGTGGGGAAGTTAGAAGATACTGAAAAAGTTCAAAAAGCACATACATGTTACTCATAATTCTATCACCCAGAGGCAACCATTGTTAACATTTGGCATATTTTTTTCAGCTTTTTTTCCTTGTAGATTTTTATGCACTTAACATTTTGAATTGTGTTTTTTCTTTAATTTGGCACGGTAACATTGGCATCTTTCCATGGCATGAAAAACTCTGCATAAACATACTTCTGAGTGGCTGAGTAACATCCCAGAAAAGACTGTCCCTCAACTTATTTATCCTACTTGACCATTTAGATTGTTTTGATTTGTCCCCATTATTACAAATAATGTAAAGCTCCCATATCCAATCTACTGTTTTTCTGGGTAACACTTGGAGATGGCCATTTGGAAGGTCTTAAGCTAAATTTTACAGCTAGTGTTTCCTGTGGCACAGAGCAGCCATACAGGAGAATCTCAAGTTAGCTAACAACATGGCAACAACTGAGTTTATTTTCCCCCCTAATGCCTACACTTCCTCCTGAATCTCTTGACATTGCATTGAATAGCACCACTCTCTACCCAGATGGAAACTCTGGTGCCACAGTGGTTAAGCGCTACGGCTGCTAACCAAAAGGTCGGCAGTTCGAATCCACTCCTTGGAAACTCTATAGGGGAGTTCTACTCTATCCTATAGGGTCACTATGAATCAGAATCAACTCAACAGCAACGGGTTTGGTTTTCTGGTCTACCCAGATACCAAAGCTTGAGAATGGGGAGTCACTTTGGACTTTTTGCCCAGTTCAATCCAGGTAGTCACCAAAATCTGTGCATTTTACATTCTCAGTCTGTCTCAAATCTCTCCTCCTTTCCCATCCTCACTGCAACTGCCTTCCAAAACCCAAAACCTCTTGCCATCAAGTCAACTGTGACTCATAGTGAGCCTATAGGACAGAGAAGAACTGCCCCATAGGGTTTCCAAGCAGTAGCTGGTAGATTCGAACTGCCGACCTTCTGGTTAGCAGCCGAGCTCCTAACAATTGCACCACCAGGGTTCCTGCAACTGCCTTAGTTTACCTAAATGACCTATCTGTTCCTGTCTCTGGTCTTCCCAAGCCACCTCCTCTAATCCATTTACCTACACTGCTACCAGATGGTCTTTTTAAAACACACTCCAGAGCACATCCCTTCTCTACTTAAAAACTCTCAACAACTCTTTACCCTCTCTGTCTTAGTTATCTAGTGCTGCCATAACAGAAATACCACAAGTGTGTGGCTTTAACAAAGAAAAATTTATTTTCTCACAGTTTAGGAGGCCAGAAGTCCAGAATCAGAGCAGACTCTAAGGGAAGGCTTTCCCTCTCTGTTGGCTCTGGAGGAAAGTCCATGTCTCTTCTAGCTTCTGCTTCCCTGGAGATCTCCAGGTGGAGATCTGGTCAGCATTATAAATTATATATTATAAATGGTCAGCATTTATCTTACCCCATGTCTCCTCTGCTCCTCTGCTCACTTCTTTAATCTCTTTGGTATCTCAGAAGTGATTGACTTGAGATATACCCCACACTAATCCTGCCTTGTTAACATAACAAAGACAGCCCATTCCCAAATGAGATTATAACCACAGGCATAAAGGTTAGGATTTACAACACATATTTTTGGGGGACATAATTCAATGCATAACACCTTCCCTCCCAACCCAAGCTTTCAGGATGTCTGAGATCCTTAGATTCCTTCAAGCCTCTTCAAGATCCAACCCTACCTACTACTCTAGACTCCACCCCAGCCTTTCTCCCCACACATGCCCAATTCTGCTGCCATAAAGAGGGCCTCATGCTTTTGTCCATGTCTTTATAATGTTACCAATACCAGGTGCTGTCAAGTTCATTCCAACTCATGGTGACCCTTTGCATGTCAGAGTAGAACTGTACTCCATAGAGTTTTCAATGGCTGTGATTTTTCAGAAGTAGATCATCAGACTTTTCATCCACGGTGCTTCCGGGTAGACTTGAACCTCCAGTCTTTCAGTTAGCAGCCAGACATGTTAATCGTTTGCACCAGCTACTTCCATTTAAAAAGCATTTCCTCTCCCTCCACGGTCTAGCTAACTTCTTGCCTTCAAAACTCGGCTTGAATGCCCCCTCCTTTACCCCCAAGGATTTGATTAAGCACACTGTAGTCACACTCTGCCTATTCCTTAGTACAATATTTACCATACTGTGTCTCTCTAAATACTTCAGTAATGTATTTCCTAAAAACAAGGATATTCTTTTAGATAACCACGGTAATTATCACAATCAGAAAATTAACATTGATAAGTACTATTATCTACTCTACTGATCTTATTTAAATTTTGCCAGTTGTCCCACTAATGTCCTAATCCAGGATCACATGTTGCATTTATTGTCGTGACAACAAAACTGTTCCTTTAATCTGGAGCTGTTCCTGAGTCTTCATATTTCATGACTTTGATATTTTTGAAGAGTACACACATGACAGTTATTTTCTAGAATAACCCTCCATTTAAGTTGTCCGATATTTCCTTATGATTAGATTCAGGTTATCTGTTTTTGGCAGGAATACTCCTACCATACTAGTTGCCATGAAGTCAATTCTGACTCATGGGGACCCCATGTATGTCAGAATAGAACTGAACTCTGTAGGGTTTTCAATGGCTGATTTTTCACAAGTACCGTATTTTTACACAAATAACACATGTGTTATACATTTTTTGCCAGCTGTGCAACCCCCTCACGCATCATTTTCCAAGGCGTGCTGTGCACATTATACTTGTGGGTGTGTTACTAATGTGGGCACATTATTTGCAAAAAAAAAAAAAAAAATACAGTAGATCACCAGGCCTTTCTTCCAAGGCTCCTCGGGGTTCACTTGAAACTCCATCCTTTCAGTTAGCAGCCAAGTATGTTAAAAGTTTGCACCACTCAAGTTCTCCTACAGAAATACTACAGAAATGATGTTATGTCCTCAGTGCATCACATCAGTAGGCACATTCTCAGTGATGTTAACTTTAATCACTTGATTAAGTTGGAGTCTGGTAAGTTTTTCCAATGTAAAGTTACTATTCCCCTCTTTGAAATTACTCAGTACCTTGTAGGGAGATACTTTGAGACTATGTAAAATGTCTTGGTTCTCACAATACTTTTACTCACTACGTTTAGCAACTGAGTCTCAGATTTCTCATCTGTCAAATGAGATGCATATACAGAACAGTGGTTTCCAAAAATTTCTCTCTCAACTTTCCCTTTATTATCCCCTCCTACCATGGACCTTATGTTCTGAAAGATTTTTTCCACTAAACAAAAGGCATTTCTAAAGGTACATGTGACTCATTTTCCCATTATACATTCATCAAAACGCATTTACTGCACTGTAAGCCACCAGGGCAGAGCCTGTTTGCTTCACCATGAATGCCTAGAACCCATCACAACACATGCCCAGAGCAGGTGGTCAACAAATATTTGTAGAAGCACTGAATCTGGCTGCCAATCACAGATTATGCCCAGCATTTGATCTTTGCAGTGATGACACAAAGTTGATAAAAGCCACCCAAAGACAGAGACTTGACGTTTTACTTAGCCTCAGAGACTTTGCCACTGGTCAGTGTACAGTTATCTTGAAGATTTTAAAAACTGATAGAAAACATGCATGGACATCTCTCTCTTACACACACACACACACACACACACACCCATACCCATCCCAGCCTTACCGGGAGTTGTTGAAGGGACATTCCAGCACCCTAAGATTATAATCTCTGTGATGCCTCTGTAATCAGCACATGGCAACTGGCTAGGCAGCCTCCTAACCATACAAAAGAATTTTCAAAATATCCTATACATTTCACATTTTTATGAAATTAGCATGGTCACATTTATACCATCATTAAGTACTTTGTGTCATGCAAATATAATGTAGCAGAATATCTCAGGAAGTGAGTTTTTTAAAAGGAATTGGAGGGGAGGAAACTAACATTAATTCAGCATCTCCACTTTCCATAACGCTGTCTTTTAATCTTCACCATAACTAGTGAAGTTGGTATAATTATCCTGTTTTACAGATAAGAGAACTGAGACTGGGAGCCGGGGGGTGGGGGTGGCACTGGCTTGCACTAAATCCTACAAGTAGTATGCAGCAGGGCTGGGTGGGAATTCCTCCAGTCTTTCTCCAAAGCCATTGCAAGTTGCCACTCCTTGGAGCTGTCTCTCCCATCATATAAAAATGCCCTTTACGCTGTAAGATGCTGGCAATCACGATCCAGACATGCGAAGGACAGAAATCTCTCGGACCACGTTCACTGCTGTTATTTTTTAAATGATGGTTATCACGCCTCGGTGGCTGTTACCATGGTTTGGGGGAGGTTGTCCGAGGAAGAAGCAGCCCTGGTGGCACAGTGGTTAAAGTGCTAGGCTACTAACAGAAAGGTGGCGGTTTGAACCAGCCGCTCTGGGGGTGAAAGATGTGGCAGTCTGCTTCCGTAAAGATTACAGCCTTGGAAACCCTAAGGAGCAGTTCTACTCTGTTCTATAGGGTCACTATGAGTCGGAGTCTACTCCACGGCAACGGGTATGGTTTGGTTTTTTGGTTCGAGGAAGGCGGGGGGGGGGCTTTCTTTGGGGTTCTAGGTGTCTGAGGAAGGAACTCAAGTTCTCAGTTCTTAATTACCTCTGGCTGTGCTGCAGCAGCAAGGAGAGAGAGACCATCCCTGGAAAGTGAAGTGTGGAATAACATCCAGGGGGCAGGCTGGGAGGAGGCCACCGGCCACAGAGTCCAGGGAGAGGAGAATGGGGGAGGGGAGGGGGCCAGATAACACTGCAGAGAGACCGGGGAGAAAGTCCAAAGGGGAGGAGAGACAACAAAAGGCAAGAGGCCAGGAGGTAGAGAAAAGCTGGGGACAAGGAAGAAGAAAGTTTAAGAGGGCGAGAGAGAAAGAGAGAAGGTTAAATAAAAGAGCAGACCAAGAGAACTCCACAGAGATAAAAAGGAAAGAAGATGGAGAAAGAAGCAGAGAGAAAGAAGGGAAGGAGAGAGAAGACACTGGAGAGAGCAGAGAGACTGAGGTGAGCGGAGAGGCCGGTGTAGTGGCCGCGAGAGGGACTCGCATCACCTGCGTGGCGCCCCCCCGCGCCGTGGTGCAGCCCTGCTTCAAGCGCCTGTGCGCCGCAGCTCGCCCAACCTCGTAGGATTGGCTCCCGCCTCCCATTCATGTAACCTGCGTGTGCGTGTGTATGTCTCTCTCGCTCGCCCTCTCTGTCTGTGTGTAAGAGACCGAGGGTGGGGGACGAAGGCGAAGGCAGGGAGGGGAAGAAGAGGAGGGAAGCTATTAAACACACACTCACGCGCGCGCACACACCCTCCCAACCCCCCCAACCCCCCCCCCCCCCCAAGCCTCGGGATTGCAGCTGTTTCATGTGGGGCAGCATTGCTGGCAGGGACGCCGGCCGGGAGCGGCCGGGAGCTGGATCCGGACGTGCGCGCGCGTCTGGAGGCTCACTGGGGCTGCGCCCCCCGTGGGAGCTATTGTTGGTCTCGCTGGAACGGAGTGCAGAGCCGGGACCTGCTCCTTCCTGGGCTCCCCGCTCCGGCTCGCGGAGCTGAGAAGCCACGGCGCCGAGAGCAAGAGGAAGCACGGGCGCGGAGCCTTACTTCCCTGCCGCCCTCCTCCGCGCTTTCCCGGCGGTGGCAGCCTGCAGCCACGGTAAGGCGGCGTGATCCGCTCTACGGAAAAGCGCCTTGGGGACCGCGGCGGCGCCTTACTGGCTCCCTAAACCCTCTGCACTCGTTGGCCTGGGCAAGGTCGGGGCAGCTTGCACTAGTTGCCGCCGAGGGCTCCAGGAGACGTTTTCTGCCTCTTTGGCCCACACCCGGGGAGGCTGGGGCAGGGGCTGCCGGCGAGGCGAGCCAGCCAGGAGCCCCGAGCCTCCGCCGCCGCAGCCCCCGGAGCCTCCGCAGACTGGAGCCCGAGGGCTAGGGGAGGGCAGGGAAGTGGGCACTGGGCCCAGGACTTGGGACGGCGGGTGGGAGGAAGGCAGTGAGCCCCGGGATCATATGCCTCGCCCGGCTTCCCTTCCCCGCACTGGCTCCGGCCCCCGAAACCCTTCTGCAGACTCGCCTGCCCCAGGGCCCCGGCGGGCGCTTGAGGAGCCCGCGAAGCGGCGCCGGGGTCCGGCGGCTGCAGCCTGTCCTGCCAAAGCCAGCACTGGCTGCAGGGGCCCCGCGCGCTCCGCGGCTGAAGCTGAAAACGCGACCCTAGTCCCGCGCGCTCTGTAGCCGGCGCGACGCTTGCCTCTCCTCACCGGCCACCTGGCCGCGGTGTTGATGTTCGCCTCGTAGAGAGTTGGGGCTGCAGCCGCGGGATGGACGCTCGGAGGGCTCCGGTGTGTGTGTGAGTGTGTGTGTGTGACTATTCGCACCCCCCAGGCTCGGGAAATGTGCTCTGGGTTGAAATGTGATCACCGAGCTCCTTAGTCATTTTCCTCGCGATTAAAAATGCAGTCTTCACATTGGAGGAGCAGACGGGAAGGTGGTGGCGCAGAGACTGTGTTGTATGTGTATGTACATGCAACTCCGGACTACACTGCCAACTACCGGGGGGGCGGCGGGGCGGCTGGATTCAACTGGTGAGTCGACTCTCGCGGGTAGTGCTGGTGATCTTTGTTGGCTTCTGTCTGCTCCCTTCTTTGCCCTGCCCTCTGCGAAGTTGGAAAGTACTGGAAATTCAACTGCGTGGTCTCTAACTTTGGAAATTGGCTCCCCTTTCAGGGCGAGACGTTGAGGCGATTTGTGCACCCAGGTTCAAGTACGAGAGTTGGGTGCGGAGCCCTCTTTAGAACAGCGCCAATTCCCCACCCCGTCCCTAACCTCCCACCCCCATCCCTGGCGAGAAGGTTTGTAGAAATGCAGTTATCCATGAGCTATTAGCGCGGCGAGAGTGGCGCACAGAGGCAATCGGGGTTTTGCCGGATTCTGCGCGCACACTTGGTGTTTGACTAGCCGATGAGAACGCCCTGCTGCTTTGTAGAAAGCGGCAGCGGGGCACGTTCGGGATCCCGAGCGCCGGGGCAAGCGGGTGCCCACGTGCTGCTGAACTGTGCGGCCACGCGCAGAGGGAGAACTGCCGAACGGCATCGCGGGCAATTATATAAGCTGCCTCGGTGATTACCCAGAACGTGATGCAACCACTCCGTTCGCGGAGACAAGCCTGAAAGTTTGCCTGCTTGGGGATGTAAGTACCAGGCCAGAGAGCGGCAAGACGCCTCGCATTACGGTGGCCGTTACTGCGATGGGCGTTGGGTGCTAATGCTGCTGTCCCCAAAGAGATTGTTACCCTCTGAACGGGGTAGGGGATCCAGAATTGATCGGAGAGGAGGAGCCAGTCGGGGAACTCAGGATTCATTTAGTCCTCAGAGCCCCGAGCCTTCCCGGGGGGGTAGGGGTGGGGGTGGGGAAGGGAGGGTTGAGAGTCCTTCCAGCGAATGCCGTTTTATGAAACCGATTTTGTGTCCTAGGGAGTCCCAAACCCCTGTTCTCTGCCTCTCCAGGCGCCCCGTCCTCGTCTTTCACACACAGTGCCCTTCACGTGGTTAGAAATCTGCCCGCGATGCCTGGCTCCCTTCACAGATGCCCAGCACCCCAACCATCAAAGCCCACTCTGGTAAGCAGGGAGAGTGCTGGCCTTTGACTGGGGTGGCCACGGTTATTTACCTATTCTGGTTTCCTGGGCTAGCCCAGGGTTAATGGGATGAGATGGGGATGGGTGCCGGGCATGGCTTCCATCTCCTAGCTTTTCCCCTCCGCGGACAGCAGTTTGCCTCTCTCTCGCGTTTATTCTCATCTCGCTGCCTCCTTTTGCCGCCGCAGCCTGTAGCACGTTGATGGGCTTTGACAGAGAAACCACAGTAGTAGAATGTTTTTAAATCTTGTTTTTCGCCTGTAGAGGGATAAACCACCCCAGACGTGACAGTGCCAGGCGGAAAGCTGAGGTCTGGGGCACAGTGGCCCTGAATTCCACCCCCACCCCCCGCCGCAGTTAGTGGTGGTTAGTGTACAGGGGTGAGGAGTGTTTTGTTTTTGCCACATTCCAGCGTCCTGAAACCCTGCATGCCCTCGCCCTGAAATGATGGGTCTGTCTTGAGTGTGTTCTGCGCTGTGAAATAAATCCTCCCTCGTTCAGACCTGTGGGGCCGTTCGGATTTCCTGCCGCTGCCATGATCCTTAACAATGCGACTGCAAAGCCAGCGCTTGGCTGAGAAAAATCCCCAGGTGCCGGCCGGCCGCGCCTTGACCTTGCTGAAGGCGCCTTTAACCCAGCTACCTTGAGGGGCTCAGGCTCGGCTGCAGCGGTCCAGGAAGGAGGCGGGTGCCCCGAAGGGGGTGGGTTCGCGGGAGGGGAGTCGCGTGGGGCGGCCCGGGGAGGGGATGGGGCTCGGCTGCAACCTGTTTCCCGGCGCGGCAGGGGCTGCGCATCCCAGCTTCCAGCGCTGGCCGGCGCCGCCCTCCTCCCTGTCGGCTTCGGGCAGCCTCTCCGGGTCCCAGGATCGGCCTCTTGGGTCCCACCAAGCTCCGCGCGGGCCGCGGCCCCCTCGCGCGCTCTCTTAGCGCCTGCGGGGCGCCCCGGGCTTTGGACTCCTCCTCGGGCCTCAGCAGCTGTGGGAGCCGAGGGTGACCGCCACGTGGGCGGGGCCTTGGGCGGGAAACCGGAGCCCAGACAACCACGTTCCAGCCACCAGTGCGGCGGGGCGTGGGGTCGCGTCCGCACCTTCCCGCTCCTTTCGTGCCGCCGCCCATCCCGGTCCAGCCATCCGCAGGCCCCCAGGCGCTCTCCGGACGCCCTGCCTATCGGTTTTGGTCAGGGACCTCTCTTCGCCAAAGTTGGGACGGGTGTTTTCACAGGTGGTGGCCGTGGGAGCAAGTTTTCTGCGTGTGTTGAAGAGAGGAGGTTTGCGAGGAGGCCAGACTTCGCGGAAACAAAACAGGATTTCTCTCTAGGCGTTATGAGGGAAGGATGAGAAAGAATGCATTTTCTCTGGTGAAGATAATGATGGGAAGCCCGTCCACATCACCGGGTTGGACCTGTCGGAGGTGATTTTCTGGTGGTACACGGTGTCCCTTCTTAGTGGAGCCTTTTGTGCAGTAAGCCCTTGTGTTTGGGAATTGAATGCCCCCGGGTTATTCAGGCAGGGCATAGGACATAGTGTTTGCATGTTTTGAAGGGTTAATCCAGGGACAGTTTTATCTCTAGCTCGTGTCTTCAAGGGAGCTGAGGGGGTGGGGTTGGGAGGGGGTGTGAAATCGCCATTTCCTGAGATGAGGAAGGTGGCAGGGATGGAGAAGTTTGGTTTTCTCCGATTCTTCCTCTGCTGGCATCACTTTGAGAGTGGGGATAGAATGGGGCAGTAAGCCAGTCAAACCACCGCGTGATGGACTGTGCGGGAAGAAGGGCCAGCCTTGCTCAGAATAGCCCCAGAGGGCAAAACCAGTACTCATTCTAAAGAAGAACCATCAGAGGGCAGTTACACAGTGAATGGAACGGAATGACATGTGAAGGGGTACGCTGGAGCAAATATCCCTGCAGAAGACTGGGTGGGTAGTGTAGTGGTGAGTGCTTTGGGTTTCCAGGAACTCTTCCTCCAATGGAATCTGTGTCTACGTGGTATATATAGGCTCCTCACCTTTTGTGGGTTTTGTGGAAGTATATTGATGGGGTAGGACCTTAACTCGTTGGATTGGAATCATGGCTGTGTGACCTTAGGCAAGTTACCTTTGGAGGGTCAGTTCCCTCACCTGTTAAAAAAAAAAAAAAAAAGGAGGATGATATTGCCTAGTTTAGGAGCCCTGGTGGCCCAACAGTTAAGCGCTGGGCTGCTAACAGCAAGACTGGTGGTTCCAACCTACCCAGCCAGCTGCTTTATGGGAGGAAGACCTGGCAATCTGCTCCTGTAAAGATTACAGTTTAGAAAACCCTATGGGGCAGTTCTCCTCTGTCACTTGGGGTCACTATGAGTTGAAATTGATTTGAAGGCAGCTAACAACAACAGTATTGCCTAGTTTACAACACTGTAAGGCTTAACGTTCATAAAACCTCTGGCACATTGTAGGCACTTCAGATGATCATTGCCTTCCATCTCCTTCATCCCTTTCCACATTGTGCATTTGTCGGGTGGGGGTTGGGCAGGGAAAGCAAAAGCCTAAAAAGAATCAGCAACATTTCATCCAGAGTCTATTTAAAAACAGCTCAAATGCTTGAAACAAAAATATCTTCTCTTTTCTTAGAAAAGTCATTTCCAGTTTTGTTAGAATTTCTGCTTCATCGGGTCCCTTTTCTGACAGAATTATGTCCTCGTGCAGATTGGCGTGTTACATAACCCGATGTTTCCAGATCAAAAGTTACAAGTACGGCAAGGAAGGTGATTAGGAATTTAAGGTAAAGATTGTTGGGCAACAAAACAAGGAGTTAAATTTAAGGTGCCAACTCGCATACTGTAGCTGAGACAGAGGTTGAAGGAAATGAGATTCCATAAGCACACAGCAGTGCAAATTCTCACCTGGGTGCTCAGCCGCCTGTCCTGTTCCAACAGCTACTCTGCCCCTCCCCTAAACCTTCTCTTGTTCCTGTCCCAGTATATCCTCCCATATCCAGAAATCTAAATAAAAAGTGAAACAGTAGAACAATGGGATTTAAATCACCTTTCGGATTTGATTCCAAAAGCCTAGCAGGGTAAATCAACGTCAATTCTAGATCTGCGGGGTCCACTCTTACCTGCCTCCTTAAATGCTCTATCAGCCTGGCCTATTGTAACTGAAAGCTGAATCACTCCATCGTTGCTCTCAGCTGACAGACTGCTATAGGGGCCACTTTGAAAGTAACACATACCCCATTTCCCAGGGAACCAAGCAAACATGGATCCCTGAATTTACAGTTTTCCATAAGAAAAGCTTCTAGTAAAATAATTTAAATATATATGCTTTTATATTTATATATATTACTTTGTCAGAGTATTTTTGTTATTTTTATTCTAATTGCTAAAGTAACACATGTTCATTGTAATAAATTAAGACAACATAGAGAAAAGCAAAAGAAAAATGAGATTCACCACAATTTTGAGTTGTGGCTGGTGATTTTTTCTTCATGAATATAGAAAAATGAGATCATACAGTTATAATATTTTGAACCCTTATTTTTATTTCATGATAAAGCATGCAAGTGTTCCCATGTTATAACTCCCTTCGCCATGGCAATATTTTAAATGACTACATAGAACCCCAGTATTTTTATGTGGCATACTTTATTTAACCAGTCCCCAATTTTTTGAACTTCTTGTTTATTTCTAGTTATTATAACAAAGCTGCAGTGACCATAGTTGAACAGACTGTTTAGTGTTTCTTTAAGATAAATTCCTAGAAAGTAGGATCACAGGGTCAAAGGAATATACCATGCTAAGGCTTCTGTCACACATTAAAAGCAGTAGGGTAAGTTGTGATGTCTACTTTATCTTTTTAACCAGAATATGAATGTTTATTTTGCAGTTCCTTATAGGCTTGGGAGCTGAGGTGGTAGAGGGAGGTAGAGGAGGTGACAATCAAACTTCAGGCTTGGCATTTGCATAACTTTAAGCTGTTCTGCCAGACTGATGGGCAAATCCTTTTTCCAAGAACATTTTTCTTCCTGGCTGTCTTGGAATCATCACTTTCTTTAGAGCTTCAGCCAGCTATGGAGTTGAAATATGTAAATATGTTCCTCAGCATTGTAGGTGGGGCTGGCTCCATGGTGAATGTCAAACAGTTCCTGAGAGAAGTGTCTATGTCTTCAGTGCTTTGCTGGGGCGGTGGACTCCCCCTCCTTCCCTTTTTTTCCTTTTTCTTTTGATTCAGAGGTCTTAAACTGGCCCAGGAGAATCTTACAGAGGAAACAGTTGACACTCTAACCTATTGCACCAAGCTTATCCTCTGTTGCATAGCATTTTACTGGCAAAACCAACCCCACTGAGTCTCTGTTCATGGTCCTTGGCACAATGAATAAATACATCAACATGCCTACTCGCTGTTTTGAAAGTGGAAGTTTTTGAGCATCTCGTCCCATCCTTGTGTGATGCAGTTTAATGAGTGTATTTGTCAGTGTTGCTCCTCCATGTGTCAGATTTCTGTGACCCAGAAAAGATTTTTTCCCTTCGGTTAGATGATGCTACAGTTTCTGTGGAGCCAGTGGGAGAAGTCTGGTCCTTCTGTTTCTAAGGTGTTCCCGGGCACAGCAGGAGACATCAGGATTTCCTTCAGATCGGGTAGAGAGGTGACCCCAGAGTTGCTGAAAGGTGTGGTCACCATGGAGAAAACCAGCTCCGCTGGTTGCAGACTCTGAATTCCGATAGTGTTTGGATGCTGCCTTTGATTCTTACACCACTCCAGTTTCACTAGGGGAGGTGAGAGAATGTGGCTGTCCTTTGTCATGTTCTGAACATCAAATCAGGACTTTTCTTTTGTTTGGAAAACAAAGCGGAAACGGGAAATAAATGAAGCAGGATCTGAAAAGCAGTTATTCAGTGCACCCGATTCCCTTTCCCCTTGATTCCTGCTTCTGCTATGTGGGATAGTAGCTCTGTAGCCTCGGCCTACAATGACAAAGGATATTAGATACAATCGATTAACCATTCAAGCCCTCAAGAACATGTTTTACGAATTTTTTCAGGTTTTAAGAAGATTTTTCTCTTAAAGGTTTTAAGCTGGTTTTTCTCTTAAAGAGTCACTTGTCTTGCTGTGGGTCTGGAAGTCAAAAAAATGGGTTGCAGCTAGTATACTGTAAAACCTGCAAAAGCCAGAAGCTGGGTAAGGTGAAATCCTGTCAGACCAGGACAATTAAATTATTTTCCACTAAAAGAGCAATAGAAAAGTGGTAAGACTTTACCCTGTCAAAGGCAGAAAACTTGTGAGACCTGGAAAAACAAGGCAGTGCTGTTGAGGTCCGGCTCTCACAGGTTTCACCCTATTAATGATTTTGGGTGAAAAACTTGGTTATTCCTGAAATCAGTTTCCCTCTTTATAAAACAGGTTGGGAGAGGAAAGTGGCTTAGATGTTTTGTAAGCTAGCGCTTCTCAGACTTTAACACACACAAACATCTGGGGATCTTGTTAAAAAGCAGATTCTGATTAAGTAGGTTTGGGGTGGGGCCCTTGGTTCTAAATTTCTAACCAGCTCCCAGGTGATAACCTGCTGCTAATCCACTTCCACACTTGGAATCACAAGGTTTCAAACTGCCTCCTGCTCGACGTTATTTCAGAAAGTAATAGCAACGCTTTGTGGGATAGCTCTGGGAGCTGTCTTGTATTTGTGGAATGGCACTATGAACGGCAGAGACATCAAAGGGATGTGTCCATTCTTTTCCTTTGGTCTTGGAGAATTGTAATCTTCATTTCCGCACACAGACCTCCCTTCCTTTGGTTGCCAAGGAGGGTAGAGAATAGGCGAGGGCATCACAAACATGTACTGAGTGCTTTTTGTGTGCCAGGCGCCACGTTTGTTTACTCCTCACAGCAGTTCCACAGGGTAGCTGTTAGTATCCCCAGCCTGTCGATGAGGAAACTGAGGTTCAGTAAGGCAAAGCCATTTGCTCAGGGTCACACACCTAGGGCTGGCATTTGACCGTAGGCCTCTCTGGTTCCCAAACCCTTGTTCTTTCCAGAATAGTAACTTTGTTACTTTTGAGAATGCCATGTAATTAAAACTGAATGCTTAGCAAAGCGTTTCCCTTCAGAGCTCTTTTTACTGGGCCTACTCTGAGAGTGGATCAAGACATTTAAAAATTTGCATCATTATCATGCAAGCAATTAAAGTGCTTATGAGCTTTAAAAGCAATTTGTTCAAGTTGGTTAAATATCCACCCTCCCCAATCTTGTTTATCTTATTAATTTACTCATCAAACTGTGACATCAAAACCATTGCAAAGGTAAATTTCAGTATCTGATTGGCGGTACCTTTCAAATGGAAGGAGTTTGTATTTTCGAGGTCAGCAATGACAGGCTCTAGTTCAAGGTGAGTCAGAGAAACCAGCTTTTTACTAAATAAACCCAGCCATGCTCTGGCCTCTGGATGAGAATTGGTAATTTTAACGTTTTATTTATGTGCAGTTATTCTGAGTAACTGAGAACCAGTCAGCAATGCAGCTCTTTGCAAACATTAATTAGCTGATCCTCACATCACCCCCACATGGCATACAAATAGCATTAACCCTGCATTTGAGAGAACAAATGGACACACGAAGATGAGGGAGGAAGAGGCAAACTCATGCTTCTGGGAGGTATGGTGGAGGTAAGTGGAATTAGGAGATTACATGAGTTCATCATTTAATAAATATTTATTGGGGAATGTGGTAGATATTCTAGAGCTGTGTAATACAGTAACCACTGACAATTTAAATTTAATGTAATTAAAATGAATTAAATTAATAATTCAATGCCTCGGTCACACTAGCCAAATTTCAAGTGCTCAGTAACCAGATGTGGAGAGTGGCTACCATACTGGGCAGTACAGATGGAGAATATTTCCATCATTACAGAAAGTTCTGTTGGACAGTCTTGGTCCAGAAGCTTAGGATATTCAGAGAAGAATACAGAGATCTCTGCCCCCATGAAATTCCCTTGGTCTGGGAGCATCTCAGTGCAGGAACCTCAGGTCCAAAGGACACGCTCTGTTCCCGGCACTGCTTTCTTGGTGGTATGAGGTCTCCATGTCTCTCAGCTTGCTTCTCTCTTTTATATCTCAAAAGAGATTGGCTTATGACACTGTGTAATCTTGTAGACCTCATCAATATAACTGTCACTAATCGCTCTCATTACATCATAGTGATAGAATAGACAACACACAGGGAAATCATATCAGATGACAAAAGGGTAGACAATCATACAATATTGGGAATCGTGATCTAGCCAAGTTGACAGGTATTTTTGGGGGACACAATTCAATCCATGACAGTACCCAACTTTTATATGACTTAAGGTAGGTTGTTTCAACACTCTGTGCCTCTTTGCAGATTCATGCTACTATTTTTCACTTCTCTTATTAGCCAAGATTATTTTTAAGACAATGTTGGATACTGGAGAGGGTGTTGGGAGATAGGTACTCTCCTTTGCAGCTACTGAAGATACATATTAATACACCCTTTTAGGAAAACAATTTGTCAGTCATCCTAGAAACACTTATTGCCTTTAGTCCGGTATTCCAGTTCTAGGAATCTAGCCAATGAAAATATCAGAGACGGGCAGAAAAGATTTAAGAACAAAAATGTTCGTTGCAGTGTTGTTTAATAGTGAAAAATGGTAAACAGTTGGATTGGATAAGTATGGCATGGCCAAACAGTGTAATATTATACCAAACTTAAATACTGGTTTTGAAAATGTGCTTTTGTGACATGGGAGAATGCCACAATAAAAATGATATGCTATAATTATTTTGTCCCCTTTTTTTTAATAATTATTTTTTAAACTTTTAAAGTATACTAAAATGCTCTACTATTAAAGCCAAAATGTATATTTTAAAATTGGACATTTGGTGAAGCAGGACTAAAAAGAACTAAGAAAAATATTAACAGTAATGAATTAATGGAAATTTTGACAGTTTTAGGGGAATTGTTTTGGGTTTTTGCTTTGTTAAGGAGCCCTGGTGGCACAGTGGTTAAGCACTGGGCTACTAACCAAAAGGTCAGCTGTTGGAACCCACCTGCCGCTCTTCAGAAAAAATGTGGCAGTCTGCTTTCGTAAACATTATTGTTGTTAGGTGCCATGTGGTTGGTTCTGATTCATAGCGACCCTGTGTACAACAGAATGAAATACTGCCTGGTCCTATGCCATCCTTACAGTCGTTGCTGTATTTGAGCCCATTGTTGCAGCCACTGTGTCAGTCCATTTAGTTGAGGGTCTTCCTGTTTTTCTCTGACCCTCTGCTTTGCCAAGCATAATGTCCTTCTCCAGGTAGTGGTCCCTTCTGATGACATGTCCAAAGTATGTGAGATGAAGGTTCGTCATCCTTGCTTCTAAGGAGCATCCTGGGTGTACTGCTTCCAGGACAGATTTTTTTGTAAGATTGCAGAAAAGATTACATCTTTGGAAACCCTATGGAACAGTTCTACTCTGTACTATAGGGTCACTATGAGTTGGAATTGACTTGACAGCAGCGAGTTTTTGCTTTAGGTTTTGTTTCCCTTTTTTTTTTTTTTTTTTTAACTGAACTAACTTAAAAAGATTGGCATCTGCATGCCACACAGGGCCCTGTGCCACCTTCTCTACACGGTGTGGTCGAAGAATCACAGCTTCTCTTAATCTGTCCTTCGTGGCGATTTTGGAACTTCGACTTATCCATTCTAATGTTTGTCAGCCTTCAGGGCCAGGAAGTACTTCCTAATGTTGAACCTAATTCCCTTATGGGCCAGTCAAATGCATTTTCTCCTTGTACTCTGAGGTGATTTAGATTGAGCAGCGTGGGGTATTGGGAAGAACACCAGCTAGAAAGAACTGGGTTCAAACCCTGATCCATGACCTCCTTGTTGTGTGTCCTTGGGCAACTCTTCTGTGCCTCTACCACACAAGGAAAGCAATAGAACCTATCTCGGATCACGTGGCTGTGAGGCTGAAGTGTTTGGTAGAACATCTGGCACATACAGGTAAATAAAGATGCAAATGACTTTAGTGTTTGGTGTATGGGGCCACATACACTCATTTAATCCCTGTGACTTTCTCTTGAGATTGATGGGATCCCTACTTTCCAGATGAAGGAGTGGGAGGAGAGGCTTCATGTGGTCAAGTCACATGACCCCTGCTACAAGACTTGTAAATGGTGGAACTAGTACTGGAACTGATGTCTGCCTGATTCCAGGTCTTGCATTTTCTCTGGTATAGGCTTGCATGTTCTCCTATCACCTGGGCCATTGTATTTTGTTTATTGATTTCCCTGGGATGCACTTCATTGTAAAGTTGTGTAAACCCTCAGCATTTCTAGCTTTCCTGCTTGTCTTTCCCAAGATAGAAAAGAAGCAGACTTTTCCTTCTTTTCAGGTTGATAGAATTAAGACAAACACAACAACCACATAACTACAAAGTAGCCATTAGCTGCTAAGTGGCAGCAGCAGCAGGCTTGGGGTCTAGAGTCACACTCTGGAAGTATCCAGGATTTTGTGGCCCAGCTCACTTTTTGCCAACTTGAAAAGGCTTCCTCCCAACCTTCACCTCTTGGCAGCTTGAAAGAGACACTGAGTTTGGAATCAGCCAGAACTCGTAGTTCTAACACTTTCTGTCTGTGAGACCTTGGGGGAAATTACTTAATGTCTCTAAGCCTTAGTTTTCCTTTTCCATATAATGAGGATAATAAGTATTTGGCTGGGTTTTGGTAGGATTATCATGAAAGAATATTTGTGACAGTTTTGTGAGTCCTTGTCATTATTGAATCAGCATCATTTCCAGAGCCTGAAAAGTAATTTATTGAGGTCCAGATAAATCATGGGTTCCTTTTTCTCTCCAGTTCATGGTTCTCCCATACACTTTAGTTAAGTGCATTCTAAGGCCGTGTAAAGGCAGTGGAAAAAGGCCAACAGATTTTGGGTTGAATTCCCTGTGTTGCCACTTGGTAGTTGTAAAACTTCAAGCAAGTTACTTACAGTCTCTGAGCCTCCATGATTTTCTCATTTATAAAATGGAAAATAGAAGTATTACTTCAAAGGGTTGCTGTGGTGTTCATGAAGTAACTGGTATAGTATCTAACACAGTGTCTGCATATAAATGGTAGCTCTTGGCATTGCTACTTTTCCTGTTATTGTCCCACCCACTGAGTTCCTAGTTCTCTGATTTTTGCTTCCATAGCCTTGACTGCACTCTCATTGCAGTTCAACCATAGAGGTGGGGGTAGAGGGGAGGATAGGATTGTGAAAGGGATCCATGCCAGGATTTTGTGGTCAGACTATGAGATGACTCCTGGCATCCCTGTCTTCTGAGAATGGAGGTGCCTGTTGAAATGGAAAAAGACCATAAAGGCTCTAGATTTAGACCGGCTGGTTCCTATTCCAGCTCTGTCTCTTTACCTCCCTGCACCAGTTTGCTCATCTAAAAGCGAGAATACCCTGGGTGGCGCCAACGGTTAAGCGCTTGACTACTAGCTGAAAAGCTGGTGCTTCAAACCCACCCAGAGGCACCTTGGAAGATGGGCTTAGCAATGTGCTTTCTGAAAGGCCTTGGAAACCCTACGAGGCAGTTCTGCTCTGCACGCATGGGGTTGTCATGAGTTGGAATCAACTCAATGGCAACCAACGACAATTACCACCACCTGGCTCTCTGAGCTGCCGTTAGGTATTAGATTTAAAGTTCCAGCATAGTGCCTAACAGGGTGGATCTCAACCCTAATTATGAATTAAAATCATCTGGGTGAGATTTTCCCAACGACCAGGGCTCTGGCCCCACCCCAGAGTGTGCTACACTGCTCTGGGGTGGGACCCAGCCATGTGAGCTTTGAAAAACTCCCCATGTGATTCCCAGGTGCAGCCTGGGTTGAGAAACGGTGCATAGAATAAAGCCTCATTAAACATTAGTTCCCTCTCTTCTTCAAAGAAGCATAAGGAATCCCATTCTGAGTAATTTATGCGTGAGGTGAGTGACCCAATTTATTTGAGCCATATGACTATGGTTATGGTAATCAAGGTTTCCTACCCGACATCTCAGTCAGGAAAAGGGCCTTCTCATTCATCCTGTCCTCTCCCTGTTCCAGCACAGCAGCGTTCTGAGAGCTGGAAAAGGCCTAGCCCTTGCCTGGAGATGTAGTGATACTCCTTTGACCTAGTTTTGCTCCTTTTATGTTCACTTCTAGCCTGAGCACCATTAACCATTCATGCAAAACCTTCCCACCCACCCAGCAAGGCCTCGGGATTCCCCAGGTAGAAGAGAATGCTCTAGGTCAGCATCCTGAAAAATGCTCATCTGATGGTAGTCCTTTTCCGGGGTCTGTGCCAGAGACCAAGGGCCCGGAGGCTCTGCACCTCTGGATGATTTGCTTTGAGTGATTTTATATGCTTAGATAGTTAATATTTGGTTAAATACTATTTAGTTGGCCCCTTTTTTTCCTGAGATCACCTCAGACCCACCTTAAAATGAGGTAACAGGTTCTGGAGCAGAGCTACCCAAACTTAATGTGCATAGCCACCTCCAGGGGATTTGTTAAAATGCGGGTTCTGATTCCATTGGTGGGAGGGGTGGGCCTGAGATTCTGCATTTCTAACAAGCTTCCAGGAGATGCCAGTGCAATCCTGAGGGCTACACTTTGCTTAGCCAGTTGCCATTGCGTTGACTTGGACTCAGGGCGACCCTGTGTGTGTCAGAGTAGAACTTTGCACCATTGTCTATTTAACAGCTGATTTTTTCAGAAGTAGATCACCAGGCCTTTCTTCCCAGGTGCTTCTTGGTAGACTTGAACTTCCAACTTTTCAGTTAGTAGCCCAGTGTGTTAACTATTTGCACCACCCATGACTCCACATTTTGCTTAGTGAGGCTTTAAAACTGTGATCCTCCTTTCTGCTTCAGCTTTCTCCTTATCGCCAAGTTGAGGAGTACCAGATACCATACAGATGACATATGGTACCAGATGTCATTCAGTGAATGGAGTCTGTGGACTCTGTGTGTCTGCTTGTCAGTATTGTTGTACCTTTTTGGTGGCAGTGGTAGTGGTAATAGTAGACATAGTCAGTGATGATCATCATTGTGAAGCCATAGAAAGATTCCCGTTTCAGGTATTACGTTGTATTCTCCAGGCATCTTTCATTTCCTGAAACTTATTAAGCCTCATGGCACATTGTGGAAGAGGTAGTGATTTTTGTTACCAGGGTAAGTATTACTTTGAAAATTTTATGACATTTATCATGTTTTCATTTAATGTTTTTTTAATGACAACAATAATACATGTAAACAATAGAAAATACAAGATAACCCAGAGAACAAATGAAAATAACCCATCATTCTGCCTTTCAGAGATAGTCCCTCCTGCCATTTTGGTTTTCTTGCCAGTATTGTTTCTACGTACCGTCCTATATCCCGTCTTTCCCCACAACAGACGCACACAATTTGAAGCAGATTGTATCCATTGTTTTGTAAACTTAATATGTCACGGTCACTTCCCCATGCCATTAAGCTTTCTCTCCAGCATGGCTTTAATAGCTTTGTAGTATTCCATCATAAAGATATACCATTATTTATTTAACCAGTTCTCTATTGTTTCCAGTTTCTCGCCACTGTAAATAATGCTGAGATCAACGTTTTCATGCGCTTGTCTGTTTATTTCCTTCAGCCCAATTTCTTTACTTGAAATTGGTAGGTCAGAGATTATGCAGCTTTTTAGGGCTTTTCATGTGTCGCTAAATAGCCTTCTGGAAGGATTGAATCAATTCAATTTTATGTTCCCTCCAGTCTGATAGGAGTTTGATCAGGGTCCTTATCATCATTCCCATTTTATGTGGGGACTTGTAGAGACTGTCACCCACCAGGAATACCAAGGGTAACACTGGAGAAGTCCGGAGCAGCCCCCTGCCCCCCGACTCCTGGCCAAGAGGTGTTGAACTACATCACGGTGGGTCAGATGGTCAATAGATGACTAGAATGGAACTAGACCACGTTTTGCTTCATGGATCTGTGGAAGTATTTGCACTTTTAAGGGAGGGAGGAAAAGAGGAGTGTCTCCCAGACTGTGGACTCCTGCGTGCATCCAACTGCCTACTTGAGATTTCTGTTTGAATAATCTAGTAAGCATCTCAGTTTAACATGACCTTTCTCACAAAACTGCTCAACCTGCAGTTCTCCCCATCTCAGCTAAGGGTGACTCCATCCTTCCAGTTGATAGATCCCAGACGTGGGAGCCATCTTGACTCCTCTTTTTGTTCTCATACCTTATAGCTGAGCCAACAGGAAATCCTTTCGGCTCTGTCTTCAAAATATATCAGAACCTGAACCTTGTCAACCATCTCCACTGCCACCACCTCTTATAAAATTCCCCATTTTCTCTCTCCAGAATGATTGCAGCAGCCTCCTAGCTGGGCTCCCTGCTTCTGCCCTAGCGCCTTTTCGGTTTATTCTCAACACAGCAGCCAGAGTGTTCTTGTTAAGACATAAATCAGATTGTATCACTCCTCTGCTCAGCACTCTGTAATGGCACCCCATTTGCCTCTGAGTAGAGGCTAAACTGCCGATATTGCCTATGAGGCTCTCCATCACCTGGTCGTCCTGTTACATCTCTGATCTCACTTCCTGCCCATCATCCTTTACTTCCTCTGCTGCAGCTACGCTGGCTTCTGTGCTCTGTGCTTTGTCAGAACATGTCAGGCAGTCTCCTGCCTCAGGGCTGTTCCCTCTGCCTGGAATGCTCTTTCCCGGACATCCACATGGCTGGTGCCCACCTCCAAGTCTTTGCTCCAATGTCACTTTCTCAACAAGGCCTACCCTGACAATCTTATTGCAATCATAGGACCCTCCTGCACCCTCTTCCAAGTTTCTGACCTGCTTTACCCTTTCCATTGTGTTAAGCACTATGTTTTATTATTTTAACGAGATCACTCTGGCTGCTGTATTAAGAACGAATTGAAGGGTTAGGGACAGGTCAAGGGCAGGACATGCTATGTCATTTACTTATTTATTATGCTTATTGACTATTGTGAATATCCAAGAGGGCAGGGGTCTTTGTCTCTTGTTTACTGAGGTAACTCAAGTGCCTAGAACAGTGCCTGGCAATAAGAGACTTTCAGTAAGTCTTTGCTGAATTATGAATTGTGTGAGGCATTTGGCATACGTTATCTCATTAAGTCCATACAATAAGCTGGGTGAGATTAAGTCTTGTGATTCTCATTTTACAGAGGAAGAAAGAGGGCTCAGAGAGGTTAGACATTTTGCCCCACGTCACTGGGCCAGTGAGTCATTGGAGAGCCAGAGTTCCTACACCTGTCTGCCGGGCTGTAAAGCAAATGTTCCTCCCTGGGCTGTTTATGGCTAGTTCACCAGAAATGGAGACTTGCCCAGCCGACTTTGTGACAGGAGCAAGATATGCACCATCTTCAGATGTTTCTGGATTTTCAGCCAAAACTTCTAATAGGAGGTGTTTAGCCTCTCTCGACACCTGCTTGCACTGATGAAGTAAGCCCCCTATTAAGAATTCAGGTTTCTAGAAGGAGAAATCCCCTCATAACCTACTCTTGAAGGTGGGAAATAGCGTGGGAAATTCCTTGTAGACCAGAGTTTCGGTGATGGTCTCAGGGCATCAGAACTGATTTCTAAAGCCCTGCATTCAGGCATATGCGTACACCTAATTTACAGCACATCGTTGGAACTTTTCAAGTTAAAATGTTGCCATGGTAACTCTCATTGTCATTTCTTGATTTGTTGTTGTCACAGACTCAGATTCCCATCCTCTTAATAATCATGGAATTACATGAGATAGGCAGGCAGAGGCCAAAGAGAAGGGTGTGATGTGGGAAGGCCAGCAGATGTCACGGAGCTCCCACCAGTGAGGTGAGAGCCAAGTTCCTAAGCCTGCCAGCTAGCATAGTTATTTGAGCCCCTACTATGTGCTGAGCCCCCTCTACTGTGTGCTGAACACAGCCACTCTGCAAGGCAGGGTTTGTTAAATGCTCCATCTCCAACTATATAAACAGTGAGGCCAGGATTTGAGTGTAGATCAGTCTGGCTGCAGGCCTGTGTTCTTCCACAGGAGAACAGGACCAGGATCTTGGGTTTGGCCTTTTAAGAGCTAACCAGCAGTCTTTCCCTGAGGACTCCATAGGCTGAGGTGGGCTGGGGCTGGATGGAGAGTCCTAGGGAAGCTGGTTTCAGTTCAGGAGCAGGGAGAACATCCCACCAAGCATTAGACTGCTTGTGGAGGGAATGAGCTCCCCATCATGTGAAGTGTGCAAGCAGGGGCTGTTAGGTGTTGAGGAGAAGTTTCCTGCAGTGGGTAGAAGATTGGACTCAGTGTCCTCTTGAAAGGCTCAGTTACAGAGTGGCTGGCTCCCTTTTGGGAGGCCCCTCATCTCTGTCCTCAGCACCATTATTAAGTGCACTGATTAATCAGTCAATCAGCAAGAACTTACTAAGTGAGCTGCGCCCTTGACTAGTTGCTGTGCACAGCAGAAGAGCAGGAGAGACCCCTCAGACCTTTACTTACACAGTTAAAAAATATTACAAAAATCATGAGTTTCCGAGTCAGACTGACGTTGGTTTAAATCCTGATCAAGTCACCTGTAGCTCAGGGCTTCTCAACAGTGGCACCATTGACATTTGGACTAGGTAATTCTTTGTTGTGGGGGTCTGTCTTATGCAATGTAGGATGCTTAGCAGCATCCCTGGCCTCTGCCGACTAAATGCCAGTGCCCTCCTTCCCTAGGCGTGACAACCTAATATATCTCCAGACATTGCCAGATGTCCCTGGGGAGTGGGAGTAGTGCAAAATCACCCCAGGTGAGAACCATTGTTCTAGCTTATGTGACCTTTGGCAGGTTACTTAACGTCTTGACCGTAGTTCCCTCTCCTTTAACGTGGGAATGACAACACCTACTCTAAGGGTGAAATGAGACAATGTTAATCAAACTTCTAGCACATAGCCTAGCACACATCTGAGAAAGAACTCTCTTACCCAAGTTGACTGAAGGAGGCAGGACAGCTTCAAAAACAAAGAAGAGTTGGAGGTCAGGCTGGAAGGATGAGAACATGTTTTCCAAAAGGACAGAAGTACTGTAGTCACTATTACTCCTTTTCTTTCTGCTACCCTTCCAGGTTTCGTCTCTCCTGCTAGTGGCTCCCCTTTGTCTCCTATCAAGTCTGCCCAAGGGGCTCTTCTGAGACCCTCAGCTCCTGGAAGCAGTTAATTTGGTTCTGGCCAGTACATTTAACCCTCCCGGTGCCTACTGCTCTGGGTGCATGCATCGACTTGGACCCATACCTGGAGCAGGCCAAGAGCAGGCCTCATTCCGGGTCTTGTTAAGTATGAATTAGGAATTTGTTTTCATGCAGCTCCCTTGCAAGAAAGAAATGCACTGAGTAAGTGTTTAGATGTGGCTTGGACAAGACAGGAGCTATAAATGTGGCTGAATAATTCACGAGGAACTTTTCAAACCATGTGCCGTGCTCTTATGGAGGGTATAGGGGTGGGGTGGGGGGAAGATGGTGGTGGAAAGCACAAGCTTGGGAGTCAGACCATCTTAGCCTGAACCTTGCCTCATTGGTGGAACTTAGGGAATGCCTGTTAACTTTTCTGAGCCTCAGTTTCCTCATTTATAAAATGTGGAGGCTTGCAACTACTTTGGAGTTTGTTGGGGCTTGTCTTAGTCATCTAGTACTGCTATAACAGAAATACCACAAGTGGATAGCTTCAACAAAGATAAATTTATTCTCTCACAGTCTGGTAGGTTACAAGTCCAATTCTGGAGCAGGCCAAGAGCAGCTCAGCTCCAGGAGAAGGCTTTCTCTGTCGGCTCTGGAGGAAGGTCCTTGTGATGCATCAGTCTTCCCTTGGTCTGGGAGCATCTCAGCGCAGGAACCTCAGGTCCAAAGGACGCGCTCTGCTCCCAGCACTGCTATCTTGGTGGTATGAGGTTCCCAGTGTTTCTGCTCGCTTCTCTCTTATATCTCAGAAGAGACTGGCTTAAGACACTATCTAATCTTGTAGACCTTATCAGTGTAACTGCTGCTAATCCATCTTGTTACATCATAGTGGAAGAGTTTACAACACATAAGGAGATCACATCAGATTACAAAATGGTACACAGTTATACAGTACTGGGAATCACGACCCAGCCAAGTTGACAGATATTTTTGGGGGACACAATTCAATCCATGACAGGGCTCCAGGAGGTAATGTAGGTAAAGTACCTGGCAGGGTGCCTGGCACATAGCAGGTGCTAGTAAAATTAGCTCTGCAGTTGGATTCTTCCTGTTTTCATCCCTGAATTTGTGGGACAGCACAGCCCTTGTAGGTGACACAGGCTAGTGGCATGAGATTCCTCGAGGGGTTGGACTTAGAGCAGCCTAAGAGCCTTCTCCTTTGAACCTAAGCTTTGGTGTTGGGTTCAGCATCCATGGAGCGCTCACCTGTTGGTGCCCTGCAGAAGGCAGGATGTAGAAAATTCCCTCTGTCCTGATGGCCCAGCTGAGCATACTGTCAATTTAAAAATCAGAAGCCTCCTTTAAAATATAGGGGTGACAAGAAAATGCCTGCCTTGCCTTTCTTTGCACAAAGATGAGTACGTAATTACAAAAAAAAAAAAAATTTGGTGATTGAGTTGATTCCTTCTCGTAGCGACTCTATAGGATAGAGTAGAACTGCCCCATAGGGTTTCCAAGGAGTGACTGGTGGATCCAAACTGCCTACTTTTTGGTTAAGAACAGAGCTCTTAACCACTGTACCACCAGGACTCCTTAAAATATACAGGTGACAAGCAAATGCCTGCCTTGCCTTTGTACAAAGATGGTTATGTAATTAGAAGAGCCAAAGTAGAAACCTGGCAAGGGTCCGGAGCCCCATCTCCTGCCCTAGGCCCAACCCAGCCTCAGGCCAGACCCCTGCTCCATCCATTCCTGATAGGGAGCCAAGGTTGCTGTAACGAAAACAGAGGAGTGTGGTGTTTTATACTTACATCAGAGTTGATGTTAGTGCTTCTGAATTATTTAACATTTTTCTTTCTCAGCTGGCCTCTCCAGCGAGTTTCTCTCTCGGGGCAAGAGAGTTGTTATATAGGAAACAGTGGAGGCAGACAAACTTTGACTACAGGGCTTCTGCTTTCCAATTAGGGTAATGACAATATTGAGTGTCCTGTTATGAACCGAGGGCCCGTATTAAACTTAGATAGCAGGTATCATTGTCTCCACTTTACAGACAGAAAGTGGAGGTTCAGAGAGGTCAAGTGACTTGACAAAAACCACACAGCAAGAAGTGGTGGAACCAGAGCTGGTACTGCTTCTGCTGAGTGGGCTGCCTCTTGTATTGTCCCTTATCTTGTGTATGTGTAGGCAGGCTAGCACCACCTGTTAGCTTACCCGTTGCCGTTGAGTTGATTCTGACTCATGGCGACCCTATAGGACAGAGTAGAATTGCCCCATAGGGTTACCAAGGCTGTAATCTTTATGGAAGCAGATACCATATCCATGGAGCAATTGGTGGGTTCAAACTGCTGACTGTTTAGTTCAGCCTTGCACTTAACCACTGTACCGCCAGGGCTTCTTGCCTGTTAACTTACTGGCCACCATACCAAATCACCCCTAAACAGTGTGCAGGTGAGTGGAGGTGGGAAAAGGGAACTCAGAAGACTGAGGAGTTAGAAGCAGGGATGAGGGAATCTCTTGGTCCAACCAGTGCACATCAGAGTAATGGGAAAATTGCCATGGCTTTTAGCAAGAGGTCCTTTCAGAGCACTGTCCAGACTCCCCTGAGGTATTTTAACACCATATCTGCCTGCACCACGTGTGGGATCAGAGCCCCTCCCTCACAACCCAGCCGTTCTTTTTAAAGTGGTATCTGTACCTTGGGTCTCTTTGAAGGGGGGATGATTGGCAACTCCAAATCACCCAGAACAGCGAGAGGGAATGAATTGGGCTCTTATCTCTCGCCTTTCATAATTAAAGTCCATCATAGACTTTTAATGGGTATTTTGAAATCGACATCCAAGCTTGAAAGGAATCCTGTGTAGATTGAGATCAAGTCTCCCCACAGAGGCACTGTCTCACTGATATCTGTTTTTTATTTCAGAGCCAGGGAAGATTATACATTTTCCTTATTCTGTTCCTTTGGCTCTTATTTAATTATCGGTGACCTCGAGATGACTGTCTTACAGGCATTTTAAGCTCCTCATTCTACCTTGTGTGAAAACCCCAGTAGAATTATTGTATGAACTCTCTGTGGAAGATAGGCTTCTGAAAATTAGCCAGAGACACTTATTTCAAAAGTGCCCATCGTTACGGTTTCAATAAAATTCACTGGGATAAAGCAGTTGTTAGTAATGTTAATAACAGCTGTATTTTGGTAGGAATGTACTTTATGACTGTATCAAGTGATATCACATTCCGTTAAATAAAGTAATATTTGACACGGGCAAATTCCTTAATATTAAATTACAGATAGCTGTGTGAAATACTAGGTTCTCCTTCATATATATGTATTAAAGCAGCCCAGCCATTTTTCCCCCCCAGATGACTTTATTTATGAACACTTGCAGACTAGGTAATGGAATGGCATTCCAAGATGGCATCTTATGTGAAATAATTTGGTTTAAAGTTTTATGAGCATTTAAAAAAATTGACCAGTGTGTTTCCAGATGCCTCAACTTGTGATTTTGCAAAGAGCAGAGAGGAAGGATAGTCACATTTAAAAAAAAAACCTACCATGTGCCAGATGTTCCCACGTGCCGCATCATCTGTTGTCGTTGGTAGTTGCCGTGAAGTCGATTCTGACTCATGGCGACCCCACGTGTGCAGAGTAGAACTGTGCTCCATAGGCTGTGAACTTTCAGAAGCAGTTGCAGGCCTTTCTTCCGATGTGCCTCTGGGTGGGTTTGAACCACCAGCTCTTTGGCTAGTAGCTGAGTACTTAACTGTTTGTGCCACCCAGGGGCTCTGTCTCATCTAACACACAGCAAACCTTGTAGAAGTAGGTGTTACCATCCCTTTTTTATTTAGGACACAGCTGAGGCTCTGGAAGGCTAAGTAACAGTCCTGCTGGTGGAATTGGGATTGAACTTGGTTTTGTTGGACTCTGGAGTATATGCTCTTACCTCTGCCCCATACTGGCTCCTGGGACTAAGTTCCTAGGGTTTTCCCATATTGCGTGTGTATGTGTGGGTATGTGTGTGGGGGGGGGGGGGGAAGTTAATACCTTTTATTTCATGAAGGAAGAGAACCTTAACAAAAAACTGATTTGTGTCCAGAATGTGTTTGAGAAATACCAAATTAGACAGGTTAAGCGTGTTATTTCACTGCAAGAATCAGAGCCTTTACCATGCCAACATGAATCTCCAAGACAGGTAAATAGCACATAAAAGGTAAATAGCACATAAACTTTCAACTTGAGAGTTTAAAAAAAATGTTTGCAGAACATCTCCCAAGAGTAGAATTCCTTCTAGAACTCTTTGGGAAATGCTGCCTTTGATGGATTAATGAATGTCAAGGTTGTTATTACTGTTCCCATCTTAAGAGATGTGGTCAAAGCAGAAAGCTGTCCTGCAGGGACTCTGACAGCCCTCCTTTCTGGTGAGGCTGCAGGCCTGCTCTCTGTCTCATTCTGACATATTAGTCACTCAGATAAATGGGATCTGTTTTCTGTTCCAACCCTTTCCAACCTATTTTACTGGAAACATCAAAGAATTTAAATACGAAGAATAAGGATTTAACATTTTTTTGTACGTTAAGTCATTAGGAGAGAGAAAACCTTTACCGTATATTGTGGGAAGGATTTGCATTGTTGAAAGAGCTAAAAGACAAAGATAAGCTTTTAAAATATATACGGAATCAAAATATTTAAATCTGCCATGTTCCATTAAGGGAATTCTGAAGAAATTAATTCTTTCTCATTCTCTCTGTCTCTGATACACACACACACACACACACAACGTCACACAGGAAGTCTCACACTCAAAACCTCCACACCTTGGATCCGGAAGGGAGCTGAGGGATGTTTTGGCTCACCTTGCATTATGCAGTTGGGAACACTGAGGCCCAGAGAAAGAAAGACCTCACCTTAACCCACAAAGCCAGTCCATGGGACATGAGTAAAAGGGATGGAGAGAGGGATGGTGTCTAAAATGTTTTAAACCCATACTGTGAGGCAGACCCTGTCCTTGTAAAGCCCTTTAAACCAGTTGCTGTAGAGTCTGTATCGGACTCATGGCAACCCCACGTGTGTCAGCGTAGAACTCTGCTCCACAGGGTTTTCAGTGGCTACTTTTTTGGAAGCAGATTGCCGGGTCTTTCCTTCAAGACACCTCTGAGTGGAGTCTAACTTCCAACCTCTGGGTTAGTAGGCAGGAGCTTTAACCATCTGCACCACCTAGGCACTCCTAAGACCCTCTACCTCCTCACAAACAATCAGGAATGTGGGTATTACTATCTTCATTTAAAGCTGAGGAAATGAGGCTGGGAAATGTGAAAGAACTTCATCTGCGGCTGCTAACTGGCCTTATAGAGGGATTTGAACCCCCTGTAAAGTCCACACCAACCAGTGTCAATTCAGGAATGCAAGCTGCTTGACTGCCAATCTAATTCCACCATCTCACCCACTGCCTACCCCGACTCAAAGGAAAGAGCTATGGATTAATCTGGTTGCCTTCTGGTGAGTTGGGAGGGATCACATCCATCCCTGCATTGTTGTTGCCATGGACATTGTTCAGATAATAGAGGAAAGGAGCAGACCTCATACCTGTGGGCCATGGGCAGCTCAGCTGCCTGTTCTCAACTGCTCAGATGGTTTATAACCAGTGGGGTAAGTCACAGAGCAGACAAAGGCCACTGACTTAGCAGATAGAGGGAGATGCCCTCAGTTCTTATTCAACTTTGCCATGGCTTGCTGGGGGTGGAATCTTCCCTACGTGCTTTTAAAAGTCAAGTAGGTTTTTATCTGCTTGACTGCTTCAGACGTGAGTTTGTCCTGGAGACGAGAATGGCTCAGCTGCCATCCTGGGCTTCTTTCCATTTATGCTTCAAACATTTATAAGCTAAGACTATTATAAATATGGCCTGGAATGTAAACAATCCAATGAGTTTGACTTCCTCAGAGTTGGTACCTGGAGGTGCCATTCATTTATTCAAGTGATGCTGCACTTGTTAAATATAAGGTTAGACTCCTCTTTGAGAATTTGGGAGTTCAGTCATTCATTTATTCAGTCTTTCAACTTAGATTTGTCAAGGGTGTCTAATTTTCCAGGCACTGTAGTAGGTATGAGTCGGAATCCATGGCAGTGGATTTGTTTGTTTTTTTTGTTTTTGTTTTTCTTTTTTTGGTAGTAGGTAAAGTCGGGGAAAAGACAACCTCTGCCTTCAAGGAGATCACAATCTGTTGGAAGAGACAGACATGTGAAGAAGTGATTGGAGAGGGAAATCAGTGGCACTCTAAAGAAGTTAACTCACCATCATTGAGGAGACGTCCTTAAAGAGATAATCTAGACCTGTGCTTTTCAGTAGAAGTGTCTGCAGTGATGGAAATGTCCTGCATCTGTGCTCTTCAATATGGAGAATCCATGTGGCTACTGAGCTCTTGCAATGTGACAGAACAGAATTTTAAATTTTATACTTTATTTTGTTATATTTGGAAGCCCTGGTGGCTCAGTGATTAAGAGCTAAGGATGCTAACCAAAAGGTTGGCAGTTTGAATCCCCCAGGTGCTCCTTGGAAACCCTATAGGGCAGTTCTGCTCTGTCCTATAGGGTCACTATGAGTCAGAATCAGCTTAACAGCAGTGGGTTTGGTTTTCTTTTTTGGTTTTTGTTACATTTACAGTATTTATTATACATAATTAATTTGTATTATATTTCTGTTGGACAGTTCTGGTCCAGTGGGAGGAGACAGACAGCTTTGCATTCTGACTGTTTGCAAACACTGTAAATATACAATGGGGAAAAGAACGTCTCTGGAAGTGGGAACCCCAACCCAGGACAGTGCAGTTAAGTTATGACCAGATCTGCCTGGGGGCCAGCAGGGAAGATTTTAGAGAGGAGGAGGGACCTTCTTTCCATGTTCTGGGAATTTAGGAGATCTCCAGGTGGGGGAGATGTGGAAGGACTCTCAAAACAGGAGAGAGCATGGGAAAAGGTGTGGAGGTTCTGGAAAAGTACATCCACAGGGGAAGTGGTGTTGAGTGAGGTGACCTCAGGAAGATGGAAGGCCAGTAAGGATCTTGGACTTTATTCTGATGGTGGAAGAAAACTATAGATGGTGTCACATTGTAACCATCATCAGGAAAGTCAAGAACATCAAAGATTGCAGGAGACATGAATACTGTTCTTGAAAGCGCTGTGTTGGTTTTTGGATTTGGAGCACAAATATTACCAATCAAAGCCAAGGCTTTAAAGTCAGAAAGTAAAGTAGAACTATCTACTTAGGTACAGCTC
The DNA here is from genome assembly GCA_030035585.1 of Dugong dugon. Lineage (NCBI taxonomy): Eukaryota > Metazoa > Chordata > Mammalia > Sirenia > Dugongidae > Dugong > Dugong dugon. The sequence continues at coordinate 67,460,044 of CM057467.1, forward strand.
TTCTTGTTATATTGTCATATTTGCTACCACATTCGTGTTTGGTGTTTCCTGCAAACCTTTAAGTACAAGAAGCAGCATCTTAGCAATAGAAGGGGTAAGGGGGAACACTCCCAAATGAACCTGATAGCTCAGAAGAAGAAACTGAAGTCCAGAGAGGCTAGCTGGTTGGCTCAAAGCTGCTCAACTTCCCTTGCTCTTGGTGCTAGAACTTAGTCTCTGGGCTAAAGAAAAATCTAGACACATTTCCAGCATTTACATAAGAGTCAACTGCTTGAAATGTACCTGCTTTTTAAAGAGCAAAAATAAAATTCTTTTAAGTGATTTCTTCAGCACCACATATATGGGGATACTTTGACGTTCTTATTCCAGTCCTTGGATTTGAGGATCTCAGTGAACTACTTTCAAGATATCTGTTTTGCCTTTAATGTTATACAGTATTGATATATTGATCAGGCCTCAGCCACAGTTTGTCTTGGCTAAACCATCCTATGTTTGCAGCAAATGGTGTAAGTGATAAGAAAGCATAAATGTTACATTCATCTGCAGTGTCTGTTTCTTTTGCCATTGTCCACTTACTTCCAAAGTCTTGGCTGTGACTGAGATACAGAATGTAAATCTTACACGGGAGCAGTATTAGTACCAGACAGCATGGCTCTCTAGGCTTAGAGTAGAGTCCTGGAATGGAACCTTGGCTCTGTCATTTACTGTGTGACTTTGGACAATTACCTAACCTCTCTGAGCCTCAGTTTCCCCATCTGTAAAACTGGATCCTAACACCATCCTCATTAGGTTGTTATGAGGATATGATATAATGTGTGTAAAACTCTTAGCTTGGTATCTGGCACATAGTATCTGGCACATATATCAAACTCATCAGGTTGAACAATTCAAATATGTAGAGTTTACTGCACATACATTTCAGTGCATTTTTTTTTAACGTTAATATCTACTATGAGGAACATCAAACTCGTAAACTGGAGTGTGTTTACAAGATGATGGGGTAACTCCAGATGCTCCCCCTATTCACAGCAGTATAAGCTGAGCCTCACATGGAGGTGAAACGCACAGGTTGGCTTGGAGCAGTCACATCTCCACATCTCTGCAGTGCCGACCCACAGTCATTCTCTGGCAGAGAGGACATTGATTTAAAGAGAGAACAAAAGAGAATTAGCAAAAGACATAAAACTGACTACCTGAGGACTGCTATGCCATCTTCTCTTCTGTGTCCTTGGCCTTCTCTCTGGACGTTAGCTTTTGTTTCCTCTGCTGACGCTGGAGACGAGCTGGTCTCACTGAACCTAGGAGCCAAATCACTGGTCAGACCCTTTCCAAACCTCGCTGTGGGTTAATGCACCCAGTTCCGTTCAACAAACATTCTGTGAGGGTTGGGAGGACGTCCCCAAAGTGACTAATTACAGAGTTTTAGAATTGGTGGAGGCAGGGGCAGCCTCTAATCCAACACTGTTATTTTACAGAGATGAAAATTGAGCCTTGTCCAAGGTTACAAGGTGGTAGGATCAGAAGTGAGCCCAGGCCTCCTGACCACCCAGTTAGCAGGCTTGCCCATGCAGTACATTTCCTCTCTCTCTAAGCCAGACAATTTTTTCCAGATAGAACAGTGGCAGGTCAGCTGAGGCTGTGTCCAAATTATCAAAATTAATGGATTCTGAAGGAATGAGGTTTTCTGCACAAGCGTTAGATTCAGGGAGCTCAAGAGGCACCAGGCCAAAGTTTTAGCATTTTTTGCACATGACCTAGGGCTGCTTGGTTGGGCTCCATCTTTCTACCCAGCCCCTCTGCCATGTGTTTCAGTCCATTTATATAAGATAGCTTCAGGAATGACTGTTTACCAAAAAAAAAAAAAAAAAAAAAAATCAAAAAGCAAGTTGTGTTTTTATTGCTTTGGCCACAACAGGTAGGGCTAAAAGAGTCACATTTGTTCTCAGTAATGAGCAAATCCAAACAGTAAATTCTTGGAGGCCCAGTTCCGGGAGACTGACTAGGAGGAGCCTTTAGACGGGGTGGATAGCCCTACACGCATTCCATCCTTGGCATCTGGTACTTGTTACCATGGGAAGTAACAACGAAAGGTTCAGATGGCATCTTTACATCTATTCTTTCTCCCGTTCCTTGGACTAAACTTGTGGGGTTGAGAGGCAGAGATGATCATACTCCCATGGGATGGTGCGAATAGTGAGGCTTAGATTAGTCCAGTGACTTTCAAGGTCACCAGCTACTGGGTAGCAAAGGTTGAACCCGAGTCCCCCAAAGCTGAATCCCAAGCTCTTTTTACTGTTCTAGGCCAGCTATTTTAGGATTTCTCTTAGGGCTTTATGTGCCTTCTAGTGCACGTGTGTGGGGAGGTGGGACTGGGGAGGGGTGCAGAGCCAAGAGAATTCTTCCATTTGAGGACAAAGTCATGTTGAATTTTTAACGATGAAGATAAATTATATGTATTTTGTGTTTCTCTCTCTCTTTTTTCAGTTATCAATGTAGGGTAAATGAATCAGCTCTATGCAGAGCCACAAGGAATTGATCATTCTTTTTCTTGGAATATTTACCATATATGCTTTATCTTCGTGTGTGTGCACATACATGTATATATATTTTTCTTCCATTTTTTACAGACATCATGATTCTTTTTTCATTCATACTTTATCATGCCTCATCTAAAAAACAAGGACATTTTTCTACATGACCATAATATGGTGTTTATACTTAAGAAAAGTAATAATAATTCACTAATATCTGATTTCTGGAAACCCTAATGGCGTAGTGGTTAAGTGCTATGGCTGCTAACCAAAAGGTCGGCAGTTCGAATACACCAGGCACCTTGGAAACTATGGGGCAGTTCTGCTCTGCCCTATAGGGTCGCTATGAGTCGGAATCCACTCGACGGCAAAGGGTAATATCTAATTTCTAGTCCGTATTCAGATTGCTCTAATTGTCCAAAAAACGTCTTCATGTCTTTCCCTCCCCATCAGACTAGTATCCAAGCAGAAGTTGTGCAGTGTTTGGTTGATATGTTGAGCTAACATTCTTAATAAGCAGTCTTCATGAGTTAGACTCATCACCAAATTAGAGTGAAAAGCCCCCTCCTGCTGAGGCAGCTGTTAGGGGCTGCCCACAAAGGTCTTACGGAATATGTTGTGCCTTCCTTCTGACATCTGCTGACCAATCAGTAGAGAGAGCTGAAATCACTGTCAGAAAGGGAGGGCCTCAGGAAGGTGGGGAAAGTCAGAGAAATGTAGTTGCTTGCCTGAAAGGCTGTGCTTTCCAAGGCAGCTGAAACCAGAGTGCCCCAAAGGTGGGGGGTTGCCAGAGGAGTCCTGAGCAGCCTGGGGAGTGAGCCTTTGGCAGCCTTGGGGACAGGGGCTGATTGCCGGGGAGTTGGGAACCTGTGTAGAAAAGGAGCATATGTGGAACACAGGAGACAGGGAATGTGTGCTTTTCCACTGACTTCTTTCTCTGCTTTGCATTTCCATTCTTCAGTTAATCCCTTTGAAATGAACATATCCTTGTGAATATATATATATGTGTGTGTGTATATATATATATATATATATGTATATATGTATATATTTGCCGTAGACTGAGTATATATTTGCCGTAGACTGATTAGATGGCACTTAATTATTATGATGCGGTTTAACTAACACTTCACTGAGGTACTCACCGCTGGTGCCCCTAGCTCTCCGCCTTTGCTTTTGTTAAGTAGTGGCCGTTATCCGTGTCTGCCTGCTCTTCTGGACTCGGTTGTTGTTTAGAGTTGTGTCCTTAGTGCCGATACAGTACCTGGCTGTAGAATAAAGATGTTCATGGAATAGACCACAATGATCCAATGTTATAAGTGCTGTGAGTGCAAGACAGTATGAGGGTGCATAAGAGAAGAATGAATAGGTAGTTGCACGAAAGCATAGTAAATAGGTTTGTTTTCCAGGAGGTAATACTAGAAAGTCATTGAGAGATGTGATGTGTGTTTATTTATTTGATAAATACTTACAAGGTGCTTATTATGCACTAGCACTGTTTCAAGAGCTTCATAAATATTAACTCATTTACAACCATAGGAGCTGAGGACTACTGTTATTATTACTACCTTACATTTGAGGAAACAAAGGCACAGAAAGGCTAAGTGACTTGTCCAAGGCCACATAGGTAGGAACTAGTAGAGCCAGGATTTAATACCAGATAATCTGGCTCCAGAGTCCACTGTCAGCCACCTCACTGTATGTTGAGTTGGGGTTGGGTGTTTCAGCATCAGGGAAATCACCCTGGTACTGAGGGAACCCAGAGCTCCTTTCCTGGGCCATTGGACAAAGGCTGTCATGGGTGAATGAACAGACAGCAGAGGGCCTATCACTCAGCTTGGCCATGTAGAGGAAGCCAGATATCTTTGCTGTCCTCTCATGACACCTCTTGACCTACTGGTTACCCCGTGGCAGGATTTCAGTGAGTGTGGGTGCTTCGTGAGCATGCGCTGGAACTTCACCAACCAGCCACGTTGCAGATAGAGTTGGGAAAGCTGTGTCCTCACAGGGTGTTCAGAAGGGCTCCTATGTTGTCATGACAGCTGCACTCCTCAAAATCTGGCCTGGTCACAAGGGCCTCATCCCCTAACAGGAAGGCTTGAGCCAGTAAGGTCTTTTGGGTCATGACTGAGCCAAGCACGAGCATGCTGCTGGGCTCCTCTGGGGAGCTGAAGTTGGAGACATAGGCTCTAACTGTCATGGAAGTCCCTCTTAAAGATGAACATTTGCTAGTGCTTAATAATGTTCAGTGGTTTGAATTGCTGCCCAGTGCTTTTCTTTACAAGTTGACAGAGCTGAACTGAAATAAGACCACCAGAGAAGTAGCCTTCAGAGGGGGATGGGAGCTTAAACATCTAATCAGCTCCAGTGTGAGGCTTTGATCATTTCAACTGAACAAATCTTTCCTGAGCCTGTAACTCTGTACCTGACTTAGTATTGGGTAAGGGAAGGAGAAAGATAAAAAAAACCTCAGGGAGCTTGCCGTCTAGTGGACGCTCTTATATTCAGACTTTGGTGAAAATAAAATGAGGGAGAGGGGGTAGCTACAGGGAACCACTGGAAAACAGCAAGAATTAACAAGGGAGAAGAGAGGAAAACTGTAAGAAGCAGGCTCAGGAAGGACAGTGCTGTCTAAGGACAGTTTAGTCTCTGGAGTCAGACAAACCTGGGTTTGATTTCTTGCTTCCACTACTTATTCTGTCTGTGATCAAGAGCAAATTGCTTAACATCTCTCAGTCTCAGTTTTCTCAACTGTAAAATGGGCTAGTAATACCTACCTCCAAGAGTTTGTCTAGGACAGTGCCTGGGGCATTACATTAATTATCATTAAACAAAAGTAGGTAGGGCCATTTAGCACAGTGGTGTATATTGCTGCAGGCCTGTAGCGCATTGCTTCATCCCAGCCACTGCAGCCTGTGGTTTTTACTAGGAGCTAATGAAGTAGCGTGGGTTGGGGAAGATCGAGGCTCAAGAGTTAGGCACGATCAGTGCCCTAGTAACTGTGAGGCTTTGTGCAATCACCTACCCTCTCTGAGCCTCAGTTTAGGTATCTGTGAAATGGCCAAATGGCCTGTGTGGAAGAGTCAGGACCTGCCTTAGAAGTGCCTACTATATGGAAACAGGAAGCAGGAAGTAGAAGACAGTACAGAATATGATGCTGGCCTTGTATCACAGTGATCCCATCCACTGTTTACTGCTTCCCCAGACAATGTTTTGGAATTTGACCAGTCAGATTAGCAGCCAAGCCTCCAGCTTCTCTCTCTCTCTCTTTCTCTCTCTGTGTGTGTGTGTGTATGTTTGTAAGGGGATGGGAGTAATTAGCAAAGGGGTAGAGGACAGAGACTGGCCCAAAATAGGAGAGGTGCTTGAAGAGTCCCCACTTTCCATGGAGTGTAAGGTTTTCAATGGAGGTTAAGAGAGAAGGTAAGAGAAAGAAAAAGGAAATGAAAGGAATTCACATTTAAGAAATGCCTACCAGGTACCAGCTACTTTACATCTCTAAGCTCATAGCCTTCCCTGTAAACCCATTAGACAGGCAATACTATTGCTAGTTTTGAATTGGCCTGAAGGAGACTCAGAGAGCCAAATAATTTGCCCAAAGTCACACAGATCTCTGAATTTCAAAACACTTTCCATTAAACCTCTCTGCCTGTTCACAGAAAGTATTAGGACCGGACTGTTGTTGGTTAAAAGTTACTATAAACAAAATCTTCTCCCAACCCTGAAAACCTTTCCAGAAAAATAGAAGAGAAAGAAGAGTTTTACTACAGAAATCAGAATGTGATGCATCAAAGGAGCCTTGTTGGTGCAGTGGTTAAAAAGTTCAGCTGCTAACCAGAAGGGTGGCAGTTTGAACTCATCAATCTGCTGCGAGGCAGAAAGATGTGACAGTCTCCTTCCGTGAAGATTTACAGCCTTGGAAACCCTACGAGGCAGTTCTACTCTGTCCTACAGAGTCACTATGAGTTTGAATCAACTCGAAGGCAATGGGTTTATTTTGTTTTTTGGTTTGTGATGCATCGCAGGCAATCTGCTGGAGAGATTGTAAGGACAGAAAGAAAGCGTATCCTTTATGTAGCTGAAGGGATACACCCCATTACATGTTTTCGAGGTAGTTTTGCTAGTTTTCTAATATCTGTATGGCAGGATATCTAAAGTTATGCTAAACTTCTTACAGGAAACGGGTAGGGGTGATCTCCCCAATGATTACATTTCAAAAGAATGGTTTCCAAGCACTTGAAGAAACATCCTTGATTTACATACTTTTCAAAAAGAGAAAGAATTTACAGTTACATTTTATCTAAAGTGAATTCTGAAACAACAGGAGAGGAGGGGAACCTCCTCCCTTATTTTCAAGAGGGAGAATTAAAACCTCTTATTTTCCCTTACACTGTGTTTTGGGAAAGAGAAGGAGTTAAGATCAGGAAGTGAGAATAATCCCAGTTTATATAAATGGTTCTGGAAGGAAGCCATTTCCAAGTGGTAAACATTTATTTATTTAGTCAATAAATTTTTGTTGAGCACCCACTGGGCATTGTTCTCTCGGTGGTGGGAATGGAGCAGACCCAGACCTGCCCTGGTGGAGAAGTAAGAAGAATAAACAGATTCACAGAGTGATCGGAAAGGAAATAAAACAGGATGATATGATAGAGAAGGACAGGAGGGGTGAGGGGGTGCTGAGGTAGTGTCTTAGTTTGGGTTCTTCTAAAAGGAGACCCCCCCACCCAGAGTGTCGATAATGTTCTGTACCTTGATTTTGGTGGTGGTTATTTAGATGCAGTCACTTCATAATAATTCATAGACCTGTACACTTACAATCTATGCACTGTTCTGCATGTGTTATACTTCAGTAAAGTTTATTAAAATAAAAAAAGCAGACTCCAAGAAAAGGATTTGGATGTAAGCATTGTATTTGTGAGGTTGTTCCAAGAAGCAGCATGATAAGGGAGCTCTGGGAAGGGAGGCAAGCTAGTAGAGGGTGAGTTAATGATTGGTCACCATTGTGGGCAAAAAAACCGAACCTGTTGCCATCAAGTCAATTCCGACTCTTAGTCAACCCTATAGGATAGGGTAGAACTGCCCCAAAAGGGTTTCCAAGAAGCATTTGGTGGATTCCAACTGCCAACCTTTTGGTCAGCAGCAAAGCTCTTAACCACCACACCACCAGGGCTCCATATGCCACGAGGGATCCTGGGGCTCAATCCTACTGAGACCCTCTGAGAAACTCTGAAGCATCGCCTCAAAGCTGGAGTTATTTTATTCACCAGTTTATGTTCCTGTTTGGTTGTGGAAGGAGCTCTGGTGGCACAGTGGTTAAGTACTCGGCTATAAACGTAAAAGGTTGGCTGTTAGAACCCACCAGCTGCTCCACAGGAGAAAGACATGGCAGTCATCTTCTGTAAAGATTACAACCTTGGAAACCCTATGGGGCAGTTCTTTTCTGTCCTGTAGGTTTGCTGTGAGTTGGGATTGACTCAGCTGCAATGGGTTTGGTTTTGGTTGGTTGGCTGGTTGTGAATTGCTCCTGGGGGTGTTAGCCCCCGGCCACTTCTGCCCTGCCCCATTCTGAGTTTCCTCTGCCAGAGAGTCCCCAGGCAGAGAAATGCAAGTGCTTGACTTGAGGCAGGAAGCCTTTGTGATTGAGAAGTGCCCACTGGAAGGTGCAGGTGGGTGGATGGACTCCATAATGTCTGCTACAGCTGGGGTGGCTAGGGAGGCAGCATTCGAGCTGAGATGTGAATGGGGAGGGGGAGGCTAAGGAGGAGCCAGGGACCATTAAAACCAGAAAAGTTCCTGGAGAACAATTCTTTTACCCTCTTTTGTGGGAAGCTGAGGCTCCGAAAGTGAAAGCTCATCAACCAAGACCCACAAGTACACATCACTAGCCAAGCTGGATCTCTGCCATCCTTCATGCTTCCTTGGCCCCTCTTCTCTGGGTCACACAAGTATGCCTCAATTCTTTGGCCAAAGAACTTACAAATAGCCCTAGAAATACACTCCTCATCAGATGATTAAAGTCCTGCTCAATAGCACCAGGATCCACCTCTAAATGCTTCAGATAATCTCAAACAGCTCTAAAATGTGCCCAAGTACTCCCACCACTCTACCACATAGCTATATTTAGCCTCAGTGCCAATTTCCAGCCCTTAATATATTCTGCTTTTTCTGGAAGAGAAGCTCACAACAAGATTTGCCTCTGCAGTTCATTTTAAAATCAACAACAACTTAAAAAAAAAAGTCCCCCACAGACAACATTTTATAAATCAGGCAGAGGAAGACAAAAAAGATTACTTGAGACCTCCTATTTATTCCATTCAACAACAAAGTGCTTTACAAAGCCCATGCAATTATATTGTTATTTTATAATTATTAATTCTACAGTGAGTTCCACGCAAGCCCCGATTCCGTCAAGCACTTCTGCTTTTGCCTGCAAGTGGTCCAGGAGCTCCTCTCAATGGTCCTACCACTGCATATACACACAGTGCTGGGGAAGAGCAGTGGGCATTTGACTTTGACAGGTTTCCTACGTGGTGCATAGCTTCCTTTTCTAGTGGCCTTGTTTTCCAACATCTTCACGCGTAGAAGAGACAAGCGTGATTATTTGGGATGAAATATCACTATCCTCCAAAGCGCAGTTTCATTCCTTTGCTATTTCCAATAGGGCGTTTAGTGAAAAAGTGCCAGGTATTTGGCAGATTATATTGTTGTTGTTATGTGCTCTCGAGTCGATTCCAGCTCACTACCCTGTAGGAGAGAGTAGAACTGCCTCATAGGGTTTCCTAGGCTGTAATCTTTTTGGTAGCAGATCGCCAGTTCTTTTTTCCTGTGTAGCCGCTAGGTGTGTTTGAACTAGGACTTTTCAGTCGTTAGCAGCCAAAGTGCTTAACCACTGCGCCATAATCTAATTTAATCCTCAAAGTGACCTCGTTGGATAGGGATATGCCCATGGTGATATGCCCATGGTCACACATAAAGCAAGTGGCAAAATCAAGACTGTGACCTAAGTCTGCCTAATTCTAAAGCCCATGAGCCTATAACCCAGTGGCTCTCAAAAGTGTGGTCTCCAGACCAGAGCATCAGCATCACCATCACCTGGGCTTTTTAGAAGCACAAATTCTCATGCCCTACCCCAGATCTAGTGAAGCAAAAACTCTGCAGATGGCGCTCAGCATAGTGTTTAACAAGCCCTCCAGGTGATTCTGATGCACTCCAAAGTTTGGGAAACACAGCCCTCACCCATTTGTTAACTACTAATAAACAGTTGGAAACTCTGGTGGCATAGTGGTTAAGAGTTCCGGCTGCTAACTAAAAAGGTGGCAGTTTGAATCCACCGTGTGCTTCTTAGAAACCCTGTGGGGCAATTCTACCCTGTCTTATAGTCACTATAAGTCAGAATCAACTCGTCGGCAGTGAGTTGGGTTGGTTTTAATAAACGGTTATGGAGGTGGTGGTGGTTCAGGGGTGGAATTCCTTTTCTTTCTTTTTTTTTTTTCTTCACTTGGAATTACCAGTATTTTAATTTATTTTTCAGTGTGATGGGTGTGATTTAATAGCTGTATCCTGATGACCTATTAGATGTTGAGGTTTCTTCTTCTGCAGATTGTTAATATTTTTGTCCATTTGTTGATTGGGTTTTCTTTTTTGTATTGATTTATATAAATTCCTTTTTCTTCTTGCATAACAATTGTTTATGAGCTACATATGTAGTAAATGTCTTTCAGTCATAATTTTGTTTATGCATTCTTTGTCATATAACAGGTCTTTGTTTTTTTTTTCCCTTGTAATCTAATTTATAAATTGTTTACTTCAAGTTTTGTTCTGTTTTTTTGGAATTTTAAGGAAATTTTTTCCTACCACGAGGTTCAGTGGTAGAATTCTTGCTTTCCGTGGGGGAGGTTCGGTTTCTATTCCTGACCAATGCGTCCCGTGCACAGCCCCCACCAGCATGTCACGGGTAGCTTGCGTGTTGCTATGATGCTGAACAAGTTTCAGGGAAACTTCCAGAGGAAGATGGACAGGGAAGATAGGCCTGGCAATCTACATCTGAAAAACAGCCAGTGACAAGCCCAGGGATCACAAAGATCTGATTCCCAACGGAGCATGGGGATGGCAGAGGACCCAATAGTGTTTCGTTCTGTTGTGCACGAGAGTACTGTGAGTTGGGGCTGATTTGATGGCAGCTAACAACAAACTAGAGGGATTATGAAATGTCCCCTTTGTGAGTGTAATTAAAGGGAAAAAATTAAACAAACATTTATTTTTTCCTTCCAGTAAGTGTGCCATTGGAACAAAATTTTGGAATGTTTGGATTCCAGTCAGCTATTCTAGATTCGTATCTAGATTTTACTGTATGATCTTGGGAAAGTTACTTAACCTCTAAAAGCCTCCATTTCCATGCCTGTATATTGCAGATAATAATAAGTACATTATAGGATTCTCGTGAGGATTAAATAAGTCAGTGTCTACAAAAGTGCTTAGCACAGTGCCAAGTGTATCATAAGCATCCAATAAATATTAGCTAATTATTAATAATTACGTGGTTGGTTTGCTTACAATTGCCGCCCATTCTTTTTTCTTTTTTTTTTACTGAGGAATGACTCTTATTGTACTTTAAGAGAAAGTTTACAATTCAAGTTAGTCTCTCATACAAAAATTTATACATACATTGTTATGTGATCCCAATTGCTCTTTCTGTACTGTGACAGCACACTCCTCCTTTCCACCCCTGATTCCCCATGTCCATTCAACCAGCTCCTGACCCCCTCTGCCTTCTCATCTCACCTCTGGACAGGAGCTGCCCATTTAGTCTCGTGTATCTACTTGAGCTAAGAAGCACACTCTTCACAAGTATCATTTTATGTCCCATAGGCCAGTCTAATCTTTGTCTGAAGAGTTGGCCTCGGGAATGGTTTTAGTTCCGGGTTGATAGAGAGTCCGGGTCCATGCATTCTGGGAATCCTCCAGTCTCAGTCATCATTAAGTCTGGTCTTTTTACGAGAATTTGATTTCTGTACCCCACTTTTCTCCTGCTCCATCAGGGATTCTCTGTTTTGTTCCCTGTCAGGATGGTCATTGGTGGTGGCTGGGCACCATCTAGTTCCTCTGATCTCAAGCTGGTGAAGTCTCTGCTTTATGTGGCCCTTTCTGTCTCGTGGGCTAATACTTTCCTTGTGACTTTGGTGTTCTTTATCTTCCCTTACTCCAGGTGAGTTGGGACCAATTTATGCATCTTAGATGGCTACTCACTAGCTTTTAAGACCCCAGATTCCACTCACCAGAGTAGGATGTAAATGCTGGCCATTCTTAGTAGCAGTATCTAAACTGTTTTTAAAGTTGAATCTTTCAGGATCTCAGCATCAGTTTTATAAAAATTTCCTGTAACTGATCTGAGTGATAGTTTTAAATCTCGCCATTCTTATGTTTGAATCTTAGCAGTAGGTGTAGATATTAGAGTAACTGTCTAGAAGAGATCATTAATGCACCCATAAAGAAGCATTTATGGAAATCCTTAGTCTCTGTAGGAAAATGACAAATAACACTCCATTTACACCAGTGTAGGAGGCAGTGCCTGATGCACACTAGGTGCTCAATACATATTTATGGAGTAATTACTTGAGTGAATGGTCATTCCACAGATGTCCCTATCCACTGTCACACTGCTGTCAGGCTGGTGGGCAGTGGGGAGCAGACTCTGTCTCTCTTGTTCTCCATTATATGCCCAATATAGGATCTGGCATAGAAGTTAATAGCCAATAATTAATTGTTGATTGAATGTTTTTTGTTTTGTTTTTTGAAAGAAATGCTTGTTTCTTTGAGAAATCTGTTTTTCTAACTAGATATTGTGGCAAGCTCTTCTGTCATAAAATGCTTGAGATCATAAAGCAAAGCTCAACGTAAAAGTATATTTTTCCCCTATATATTCTGTTGCCCAATATTTTTTTTAAAAATGACGTTTTCAAAGAGGGATCAAATGAGAAATAGAAGCTAAGAGACCTGGATTCTTGGGTCTGCCATGTGGCCAGGCTTAGGTGTGACAAAGGCCTGTCATTTAATTTGGGCCTCTTTTATTTATGTGTAAATGGAGAACCTAGAGGAGATCAGTGTTTTCCACCTGGGTATGTTACCTAAGCGGGTTGTTAAATAACATTGAACCACATGGTGAAAAAGTCCTGTTTCAGTTCTTTTCAGTCTTTGTGATTTAGTCCAGTAGAGTCTGACTTTGGCGCTAGTAGGTATTTAATACCTCAGTGACACTTGGTAATTTCCCTTTTTAACAAAGGAAGAGCAGGCTTGAGCCTGGAAGTTTAGGTGAGGAGGCAACAGTGTTGACCTTGTTTTGTTTTCATTGTATCTATTTTTTAAAGCTTTTCCGTCTATCCATGAAAAGAGTTGGTGTTTTTTAGTTTACCGTAACAAGATACATTTTGCATTTTGAATGTATTGATTCAAAAAACGAAAAGTGAGTTGATGTAAAGAAAAAAAAATGTTAAGTTAATAATAGTGCTGGTAGCTTGTGTGTCTCAGTCACCTAGTGCTGCTATAACAGAAACACCACAAGCGGATGGCTTTAACAACGAGAAATGTATTTTCTCACAGTCTAGTAGGCTAGAGGTCAAAGCGTCAGCTCCAGGCGAAGGCCTTCTCTCTGTGTCGGCTCTGGAGGAAGGTCCTTCTTGTTGGTCTTCCCCTGGTAAAGGAGCTTCTCCGTGCAGGAACCCCGGGCTCAAAGGACGTGCTCTGCTCCTAGTGCTTCTTTTCTTGGTGGTATGAGGTCCCCCCATCCCTTGCTCCCTTCTCTTTCATTTCTTGTAAGATATAAGGTGGTGCAGGCCACACCCCAGGGAAACTCCCTTTACATTGGATCGATGATGTGACCTTAGTAAGGATGTTACAATCCCACCTTAATCCTCTTTAATGTAAAATTACAATCACAAAATGGAGGACAACCACACAGTACTGGGAATCATGGCCTAACCAAGTCAACACATATTTTTGGTAGACACAGTTCAATCCATAACACTGTGGATGTGGCAGAAATCATGGAGATGGAGCAGGAAGAATGGAAGCTCGATGATGGACAATAGGCCTTTGGGCTCTACCTGCCAGGCGTTAGGGTAGTGAAGAGGGTAACCTCTTTGGCCAAGACTTGTCTTTACCCAACACTTGAATGGGGGTGCCAATCTTGGTGAGTGGTTAAAATCAGGGCAACCAAGTAAGCTTCATCCCCTCCCCCAACCTGCCCACCCTGGAGATCTTGGTGTCTCTAGCTCTGGGGTGGGGCCAGGTATGCATATTTTTGGAAATATCCATAGATGATGCTCTTGCCCATGTGGACAACAACATAAGGTCCAGTGCACATCTAGAATCTAAAAATCCTTAGAAAATAACCAGAAATTCTGAAAAAAGTAGATGGACGTAATTGCTCACTATAGCATTACTTACATGTGCAAATGACCGGAAAGCACTCACCTGCTCAACATTAAGATAGAAGCTAGTAGCTAGCTAATGGTAGAGACCTGAGAAAGTGTTCATGGTACAATGTAAGGTGAAAAACAATATGCATATATAGCTTCATTTCAACTATGTAAAGGGCCATAGAAACAATTAGAAGTAAATACTTTAGAATGTTGATAGTGGTTATTTCTGATTATGTGGCTTTAAAAAATGACTTTCTATATTTTAAAACTTTTCCCACAATTCAAAACTTTGAATAAGCCCCCCTCCTCCTTTTAAAAATCACAGGCATCAGGCAGATGGACCTGATTTAAATCCTGGCTCTGTCATTACTAACGTGTGACCTTGGACAAATTACTTAAGCTTTTGATCCTCGATTTCCTCCCCTGAAGAATGAAGAGAGTTCCATCAGTTTGTCCTGGATTGCTGTGAACATTAAGTGAGACATCAGGGCTTCGAAAAATGATTTTGGTTCGACTCCTTGCTGAGAATTTGCCTTTCTACCCCAGATATACTGAATCAGAATCTACCTTTTAACGGGATATCTGGCATGGAAAATTCTCAGCAGGGGGTTGAACCAAATGGAAACCCTGGGCACACCTAGTTCTCTGTGCTGGTGAGGCACATCCGTGAGGACTGCATGTGCTGCCCAGAAACTGAACCTGGGCTCCAATCCTGGCTCCTTCGCTCACTAAGTGTATGACTTTGGTCAAGCTAAAGCACTCCCTAAGCCTCAGTTTCTGCCTTTCTGAAAGGGTGATCTTTGCAAGTATTTGTGTAGAGAATTAGATCAGTGCTGTGGGAGGCCCCAGGGATTGATTAAAATTAATACCTTTGCTTTGCTTCCTTGGAATCAGACGAGTGTATTAGAAGGAACATTCAAGAATCTAGAATCAGATGATCCAGGTTTAAATTTTAGTCATGCTACTTACTAATAATGGTGGGTCTATGGGAAACAACAGAAAAAGAACATTGGAGTTGGGCAGAGCTTCTTAGATCCATGAGAGCTGGGCAAGTTATTTAGCATCTCACACCTCATGACCTCCTCATCTGCAAGATGGCAATAACTAGGCTTACCTCATAGTGTTGTTGTGAGGATAAAATGAGATTGTGCATATGGCGTGCTGAATGCCCTTTCTGGTACATGTGGTACAGAACATGTGTTAATTACCTTTCCATGTAGGTCGCAGATGGACTCAAATGTCTTCATACTGGCCAGGCTGGTAACCTAACTTGTGGAGTGGTTAGTGGATAGGGAAAGACAGTGAGGGTAGGGGAAAGAAGGGCTGCCTCTTAGGCACTGGCAATTTACATGACCAATGGAACAGCACTGCAATTCATTTTTTTGTTTTTTTTTTTTTAATTTGTGACCCAGCTAGAAACAGAACATTTGGGGGCTGGGGACAAATTTAACTAGGGTTCTTTGCCTGTTTGACACCTTCTTTAGGGTAAGCCTCAGTTTCTTCATCTGTAAAATAGAGATCCCAGTGCCTTATCTGACCACCTCACAGCATTGCTGTGAAGAACAAATGAGATAAAACTGTATATGAAAGCATTTTGTAAACTGTAAAGTGGTGTGTAAATGTAACTGATTATTATTTAATTTAAAAGATATTGTTCTGTTGGGTATCTCATCAAATGCAGTACTGATCTTCCAGTTTATTTAGGATGTTAACCTTTTGTGTCACAAACATGCATGGAGGGAGTTGTTGGTTAGTAGGTCTCTTGCTTTATCTGAGTGGTCTGTGAACTGAAAAAGATGGAGAATTCGTTCACTAAAGGGCCATATCTTTTGAGTCTACTGACAGCATGTCATGTGGAACTCAAAATTGCCTTTGTGAATACAGATAGATTGCATCTATTAGTTCCCTCTTGTCATCATGACCTGTCAGAAGGGAAAATTAAATGTGCCTACAAATATTTCAATATTTATGCTATGTGCAAGGTTTTATATTCATCTGGAGTATTGAGTGGAGAGACAGAAAAATCCACCTCCTTTACTTTGAGCTAGGAAATTGCTCAGTTAGTTCAGCAAAAATTCTTCTAGTACTTACTGTGAGTTCATTGGTAAATGATGTGTCAGGGTCTACCAAAGAAAGACACCAAATTCTAATACAGCTTCACAGATGCACATTCTTTCAGCAGCCACAAGGAATCTGAGATCAGGGTTCTTAGCTCATTCCTGTGGGGGATAATTATTGAAAGATCTGCCCAGATATTGAGAAGAGGAAAGCAGATGAAGTAGATGGAGAACGAAGGAGAAGTTTTGCAATGGAGCAGGAAACAGAAGAGAGTTGGAGAGGGTTAGTCAGTCTTCAGAATGCACTGCTGCCTTTTAGGAGGGAGGAACAGACAGTGTGTGCTACAGGTAGGACCACGGAACAGGAGTTAGTAGCTCAGTCATAAAGACCGAAAAACATTGAACGGTTGGATGAGGAAACAGATACAGAAGAAAAAAAGTGTATTTTTTTTCAGCAAAGCAAAAATGAATTTATAAGCATGTTG
Organism: Dugong dugon; assembly: GCA_030035585.1. Taxonomy (NCBI): domain Eukaryota; kingdom Metazoa; phylum Chordata; class Mammalia; order Sirenia; family Dugongidae; genus Dugong; species Dugong dugon. Next base: position 67,476,534 of record CM057467.1, read on the forward strand.
TTACAGTTGTGAAGGGGAGGGCTATACCAAAGGGATGAATGGTAAATGAAAATAAATTCTAAAGTCTGTGTTATTAATTTAAGATGTGTTAAGTGTCATTGATATTCAATTTTTTTAATATACTGTTATGTTATCTTTCATTATATCAATGTGAAAATATGATGATTTCATAAGTTCACTGGTGACTTCGTTCCCCTAACCCTATTTTTTCCCCCAATAAGGTCCCAAGTTCTTCAAGCCTGACTTCTCCTACCCCAGACTTTTCAGAAACCTAACCCCCATGGTTGGCGAGGGACTGCTGTGTGTGAAATGGTGACTGCCCTCAAGGAGCTTACAATCTAGCTGGGGGTAAAAGACTTGCACATGAACGCAACTAGACTGTGAGCTTCTAGAGGGCAGGGACCTTACCCTAGTCATCTCTCTTCTCACCCTGCACACCCTCCCTGAGGGATTTCATCCATCCCCATGACGTCAGCCACCACCTGCTGAGGACCCTCTAGGCCTGAGCTGTCTCCTGAGTGCCACACCAGCTCTCCGACCATCTCCAGGGCTGCTCCCTGGGCGAGATGCTCACGGGCACTGCACTCACCCTGCTCACCGAAGTCCAGCTCGCCACCTTTCCTCTAAACCTGCACTGGCTCCTAGGTTTCTGGTCTCGGTCCCCCAAATCAAAGATCCAGGCATCATCTTGGTGGACTGAGCTTGATGGGTAAATGCTTATGTTCCAATGTTATATCTAAATTGTATAGACATAATGAGCTCATTTATATTATATACATAGATTGAAAGATAGTTTGAGAAATGCTCCATAATGTATTAGTGGTTGCCTCTACTGATGAGATAATGGTTGATGGTTTTTTTTTTTTCCTCTAACAGCTTTTATGCTGTCCAAATCTCCTGCAATAAGTATGTCTTACTCTTGTAACCAGCAAAAATATCTAATAAAAATGGTTGAAAGAAAAGGACTCGATTTGAGTGCCACCTTCTCTGAGAAATACCCCTTATTCTTTTGTGTCCCACAGAGAATGTGAGGCAATTGCATAGACATCCTCAGCCTCTGTACTTAACCCTGCTGGGGACATGTCACACTGTGTTTCTTTCATAAACCTGCTCCCCACTAGACTGTGAGCTCCTTGAGGGCAGAAACTTCGGCTTCTTCATCTTGTATTCCAAGTGCCTAGCACACAACTGATACAGGTAACCACTCAATACATGTTTGTGCTTTACAAGAAAGGAAGAGAAGGGAGGGAAGGAGGAAGGAAAACCCAAAAGGGGGAAGGACATCAGGGTCCTCAAATTGTTGACCTCCATGAAGGCCTTTTATTATTTCCTTTCCCTAAGACCATTTGTCTATTAAGATTTTTTTTTTAATCTACCAAATCAATACATGTTAAAATTAGTAATTCAGATCTTTCTCATTTTTAGTAATCAAAGACCTGTATAAATGTCAATCAGAGCTCCTCTGGGCAGGAGTCTGGTGCCTATTATCTGCTAACTGTTCAAACAGAGCACACCCTGCCTGTCACCCAGGGCAGGATACTCAGGACTTTCCTCTTTAGCCTTGTCTGGAGCTGAGGGTTCTTTCTGGAGCATCCCTTTAAGGGGAACATTGGCAAACTAGTGTCTATAGGGGGAGGAGGGCAAAAGAACAGATTAAAAGAAGTGGAAAACTTAACAATAGCAAACTTCTATTGTGTGTTTACTCTGTGCCAGGCACTGTGCAAAGTCTCTCTATGCATTTTCTCTTTCAACCTTCACAAGAGCCCTATGAGGTAGGGCTGTTATTATCCCCATTTTGTAGTTGAGGAAACTGAGGCTTAAAGATTACTACATGGGGAAACAAGAATTTAAACCATGGTCTGCTGATTGCAGAGCTTGAGTTCAGCCCTGCTTTCCTCTTCTGAATTTACAGGAGGAAGACTGGAAGGACAGGGTGAGAGGTAGGTTTGGCAAAGGAGAGGAGCAGAGTGTGCACCTTCAAAGCCTTGTTTAGTGAGATTCCAGAATAGCAGTGCTTAACCTGGCATGCACAAAGCCCTTCAAAAGATCCATGACACCCCTGAAGTTGTAGGCAATTTTCTGGTAAATTCTTCAAAGGAATCTGTGTGGTTAGAAAAAAAAAAAGGCTGAGAAAGCAGAGCAGACCATGAACTGGAGAAGAGTTGTAGAGACTAGAGTCTGACTCCACACTTGGAAGGATTTGACCATCAAGTATTACCCAGTGGAGAGGGAAGTAGCCTTTTCACAGGGAAGGCTTGGAGAAATAATCCTAGAGGAGGTATGTGTGTGTTTCCTGGGTATTTAGAATCCATTCATTACCAGTCAGTCAACAAATATTTATTCAAGCAGAGACCTGATAATGCTTTAGTTTGTCGGGGTTGTTTAAAGAGGATTTCTGCCTTGGGTGGGAGTTTGGGCTAATGAGATAATAATAATTACCATTTATTGAGTTGCAGCTGTGTGCCAGCCCACTCTGCTGGGCACTTTATATACACTACTCCACTTAATCCTCACAACAACCTCGACAAGGAAGGTTTTAGAACCAGTATTTACAGAGGAGGAAACTCAGGTTTAAATGTCTTCCCCAAGGCCATAATAGCTCAATCTATGTAAGTAGAGGAGCCAAATTTGACTGTTTCCAAAAATTCACAATTTCTCCTTATGTTTCCCTCTCTTTCTGGATCTCAGAATATATGTGCAGTGCATGTGTTTCCACCAGATGTAAGATCCATCAAATTATCAAACTGATAACCAAAAGTTATTCAAGCAAAGACATGATGCTTGCTAGTTGACCAGGTTGTTTTATACAGGAGTCTTGCCTTGGGTAGAATGTTGGACCCGACGACATCCGTGGTCCCTTCCAGCTTTAAGTTTTTCTTTCTGATTTCAAAGGATCAAAGTCTTTAACTGTTCTGATAAAGCAGAAGATATTGCTTGTCCTCCCACTGCCCCCAATAGCCCCCCTCCCCTGGTCCTTCCTCCTCGACTATGATGGCAGGGATCAGTTTTTCTCTGCCTTCATAACTTTTGTCCGTAAGTCATTTTGGGTGAGAAGAAAGTAACCACGTAAATATGGGAAACTACTACTCGTTTCAGCCTAGTCTCCTTCCCCAGAGAAGATTATAGATGCAATAGATTTCTGCGTACTAAAACAGTTGGAACTCTCATATGTGTGCCTGGTGGATTGGTTTGACTTCAGGAAATTGCTAGCAAATCAGAGTAAGAAATGGCAAAGGGATGCTGGAAACGGTTTGGGTTGGTGAGATTTGGGGCTATGTTCATGCATCTGACTGTGAAGAGTCATGTAGGGCAGTTGTAGTCAAGTCCACTGATGAATAAATCCTGTTACTTCCTGATGAAGGATGGCAGCCAGGCTTGCTGGTGTGGCTCACCCCTCCTTACTGAACAACCACACTTCCTGTATGTGCCATCCTGCTCAGACCTGTGTGCTTTTGCCTGCTCTTCCTCAGCTTGCGGTGCCTTCTGTCCCTGTCCTCTTGGCCAAATCCTGCTTATTCTTCAAGACTCAATTCCAGTGTCCCCTCATCGGTGGTTCCTTTTCTATTTATCCTAGGTCGACTTTACCAGCTTCTACTGTGGGCAGTCAGCGTGCCTTTACCCACCCTTCTTCTGGATCCTAGAACTTAACATATAAGTTAAGTGTGGCCCTTTTTGTTTTCAGTGTCTGTCCTCCGGTCTTCCATCTACAGAGCCAGGTACTCAAAATATGTTTATTGAATGCGGTTGAATAAGTTCTGCAGTCAGCCCTGAGCATGTTCTACTGAAGGTTGAGTTGTATTGGGTCCATATTTAATGAGTGCCAAAGCCTAGGTAGGAATGAAAATAAGCCCTTATGTTTGTGTAAGGAGCCGTGGTGGCACATTAGTTAAGCACTCGGCTGCTAACTGAAAGGTAGGAGATTTGAACCCACCAGCTGCTCTGCTCCACATGAGAAAGATGTGGCAGTTGCTTCCATAAAGATTTAGAGCCTTGGAAACTCTATGAGGCAGTTCTACTCCGTCCTGTAGAGTTGCTGTGAGTTGGAAAGGATTCAGTGGCAGTGGGTTTGGGTTTGTACCGGAGTTTATGGTTTACAGAGTGCATTTACGTCCTCTCCCCATTCATCCCTCTTAGTCCTGTCAGTGAGGAGGAGCAAATACTGTTAATATTCCCATGATACAGAGGGAAAAAATGAAAGCACAAGGAGGTTAAATGATCTGCCCAAGTTACACACTTTGTAAGCAGCAGTGCAGCCTCAAGCCCAGATCACTTTCGAGGTTCTGAGAGGTTGGGCTAGAAGAAAATTGCTGACTTTCAAAAGCACCTGACCTAACTCTGAACCCAGATGAGACCCTGCTCCTCCCCTTCTCTGCTACTCCTGAAAATTCACCTGGAAATGGAGCATTGCATATTGGATCCTATTTTCAATTCAAGGGGGACAGGGGTTACCTAGGTTAAAGAATACATATGGGTTGCTGCATGAGAAAGAGAGTAAAGCACAGAACTTGGAGCAACCTTGGGCCATATTCCAGCTTTTCTACTTTCTGTTTATACTGGACTCCTTGTAATTTTTCTTGTACAAGTTAGGGTAGTTGGAAATAAACATACAAATGTAAATTTATTAAGGAGCCCTGGCAACACAATGCTTAAACGCCCAGCTGCTAACGGAAAGGTCTGTGGTTCGAACTCACTAGTGGCTCTGTGGGAGAAATGACCTGGCAATCTGCTTCTTTAAAGATTACAGCCTAGAAAACCCTACGGGGCAGTTCTACTCTGTCACATGGGATAACTATGAGACGGAATCTGCTTGACGGCATACCTCAACAACATTTAAACTCAATTTAAAAAATAATCTTTTCTAAGCCCTAGTTTCTGTTCAGTGGAAATGATAATAATTGTATTTTCTGTACGGGATTGATATGTGGATTTAATGAGAAAACACACATGAATGGACCTTGCCTTGTGGCATAGAGTTGGCATTTTAAGATGCTAGACTATTTTCCTTCTAAGTCTCCACCATGAGCATACGCCTATTGAATTTAATTCCCAGGATGTCCTTCTTTGTTGACCACGAGAAGCAGGCTACCTCTGGCCTGGAAAGGAGTTATCCAGATGGCCTGAAATTTGAAAACAGTGGTTGGCTTAAGATACAGTATCTACAGAAGAAGCAAGATGGGAATACTTATGCTTTTACCCTGTAGCTGTGTAGAACATGGTTGAGAGAACAGGTTTTGGGTCCCTCAGACCTGGCCTAGAATCCTGGTTCTCCACTTACTGGCTTTTTGTTTTTACCTTGTTCAGGTTACTCAGCAACCCTGAGCTTTGGTGTCCTCATTTGTAAAATGGAAATATTAATAACAGTAATACCTATATCATAGGGTTGTTTTGAGAATTAAATAAAATCATGTATACAGATAAGTGAGCATACTGCCTGGTCCATGGTAGGCTACCATGAATTTTAAGTCCCCAGAATGGGCTTCCCCTTCTTAGCTCGTGTTTCTTTCTTGAATCTTAGCCCTTTAAGAAGCCTTCCCTGAACACCTCAAGCCAGAGTCAGTGACCTCCTTCTCTGTGCCCCAGAAGTCCTGCCACCTGACATACAAAGTCCCTGCTGTAACACCTGTGTCCCTGACTAGGTTCTGAAGCCCCTTGGCAGCAGGACCTCATTCTCCCCAGAGCCTGGTACACATAGTAGTACTCAGGAGAACTCATTCACAGAAGGCATGAGGGGCCAAGAAGAGTCCCGTTTATCAATGACAGTGACTCAGGCTCCCTCAACCATTGCCCTGACAGACCCAGAGAACAGTTTTCCTTTGAGTTTGTCTTGGCTTTGGTGACTCATAGTTATTTTAAGCCGCTCCCCCTCCTTTGCCCATGAGAGATTAAGTAGCCTGATGGAGTGTGAACCAGAGAAGAGAGAGGGTTTCTGAAACCCACAGCCGCCATGCCTAAAGGTCGGATGGAGGGAACTGTGCGTGTATAATGGGCTGGGAAGCAGACAAAAGGAAGGGAGGCAGACACTTCACCCTGGCTACCAATAGACTATTGTGTCCCCAGCCATTCTCCTGTCTGCCTTGCAATTAGGGCTGCAATTTGGCAGCCATTTCCTTGCCCCTGGGCAGAAGGGGCCTCTGCAAGAAGTGTGAACAGCTGGGCCGCTTTGGGATCCAGGAAGGCAGAAGTGAGGAGGCCATTCAGGTCTGGGGATTGCAGGGCTTCTTTTGAGGACGGTTCTCTTTTCTCAGAACTTGTAGGGAGGGCCGGCTCGAGTGGCCCAATATTGGGGAGTTTTGTACGACCTTTTTTTAACCTCTCTCTTCTTCTGGGACTTGCAATTAATCAAGCAGTCAGCAATCTAATCTACAGATACTCCTTGAATACAAACTAAATATAAAGCATGCTACAAAGAGCTATGAGAGCCAAGGAGCTTGGATGGGTTTAAGGCACAAACTAAGAAGAAGATGTCTAATTGGACCATACAGATAAGGGAAGTTTTGGGACCCATATAGTTAGAGAGGTCAGAATTCTAAGGAGTGCTGAGGCTGGTCAAGAAAAGCTTCTAGAGGATCAGGATTTTGTCTGGGTCTTCAAAATGGGTTGGCCATGGAGAAGTAAAGATGAGAGGAAAGGACATAGCAGGCAGCGGGTGGCGGGGGGAAGAGGTCTAAGCAAATATATAGAGTCAGGAAAATAAATGCATGATGTTTGGATGTTTACCCATCACCTGTTAAGTGCTAGACACTTGTTACACGTGTAATTCTCACACTAACTCTAGGCAGGATTAATATTATTGCTTCCATTTTACAAATGGGCAAACTGAGGCCTAAGGAGCTTTAGCTAAAGGCCTTTAACCCCTTGAGGGCAGGGAGAAACATGTCTTAATCATGTTTGTATGCCCAGTACAGGCTCCTGATGAATATTCATTTAATGATATTGAAGGGCATGCAGTTTACTCAGGGACGCACAGCAGAGCTGAGATTCTAACCCAAGTTCCCGATAGTCCGTGTTGCCTATCTGCTTGCTAGAGTGGGTGTAATGTGTTTGTGAAAAGACGAATAGGTGATAAATGTTTAGAGAGGGAAAGGAGAGAATTCTGAAAAACAAACAAACAAACAAAAAATAACAAAACTAAGAGGTTGAGACTTGAAACTATAGCCCCTGGGAGTCTTAGAAAGTTCCTGAGCTAAGGAGTGATCTTGTAACTGGCCTTTTAGAGCTTGTGTGAGTTTGTCAACATGGAGCTGCTAATACATTTAGTGGGCCATGGTTTATCCTCTTGCTCTATATCCTCAGAGAACTGTGCATGCCATTTCCCCTTCAGTAATGTGGTTCCCGCTTGCGATTTCTTGTTCAGTGTCTTTCCCTTTAGACTACAAACTCTGTAGTCAGGAATGTGGTTACCGCTGTATCCTCAGTGTCTGGCCCTAGTAGGTGCTCAGCTATTATTTGATGTATCAATTTTAGCAAATGATAGTCGGTACTAATTAGGCATATTTCCAGCGATATCTTGCTGACAAGTCAGAATTGATTGAGCATGGGATTGGAAGACAAATGGCTGGTGTGAAAGAGATGGCAACAGATGCCAGCGTATAGGAAAGAATTAATTACTTTTTTCTTTATGCTGTGACATTTCGTTTTTCTCTTAGAGCACATTCTACATGGTGGCATGGTTGGCTATTACATATTAGTGGTAAACAGAATAATGCATTTATGTGATGTTTTATAGATCATGAAATGGTGATTATCACATTGAATTCTCACAATAATCTTAAGGGTTGGTAGCATAGTTCACCCTATTACAGATACTGAAACAGAGGTTCAGAAATTTGATTTGATCAAAATCATACAACCAGGGAGTGATCGAGGAGGAGACCTGAGTCTGGGACTTCTGACTCAAACTTGCCTTTTTCCCATTGTACATATGGCCTTTAGGAGCTCCTAAAAGGGGCTCCTAGCAGGGGCTTGTCTGTTATCCCTCCTCATGCTCCCAGAAGGGCTCATGAGACACCCAGTGAAATCCAGGTACTCTGTAAATGCATAATAGCTGGAATTGCATCAGGAGCTCTTTCTTGCTCAGGAGAGAACCTTCAAGGGTAACAAATCTTGACTTACTGAACATGTCGAAAATGTAACCCAAATTTTGGGACAACGACGCTCAGTGAGTCTGGGGCATTTCCTAGGCGAGGTGCCCAATTGACCCTACCTCATTCCAGAGTGAGGAGGTGGTGCTAGAGTTGCCATTCTCATTTTCTTCCTTTCAAAGAATAAGCTTGAGGCCTCTGACAAAGTTCAGGCTCAGCAGCTTCTTCCTCTCTTACCTGGGCTTCTCCCTCAGTCTCAACACCCTCTTCAGGCCTGTGCTTACCCTATCCAACCTCCACACTGCAGCTGCCACGTGGGACGTGTGCTTTTCACTCCCCAGCTGGCCTCAACCCCCACGTGGCTCCCCGATACTCCAGGGCAAAGTCCAGACTCTTCCTGCTGGCCATGAGGCTGGCTCCAACCAGCTTCTGGAACACTTCTTTTTACACTTTCTGTCCTGCAGTTAGACACAGCTCTTCTCTTGTTCCCATATACATCTTTGAGTTCCCACTTCTGCTCCTTTGGACAAGTTCTCTCCAAATCCCAATTTCCTCACCCTGCCTTTCTTTCTGTTTTCATCTGTGTAGTGATCTCTGAGCCTCAACCTCCTCTTATCTAAAAGGGGGTGACCTCTCTATTCCACAAGGCTGTTTTGAGGACCACACACAATCATCTCTGTAAATGTACTTTCCTGGCACAGAGTAGATACTCAGTTGGTCATAGCTGTATTTCAGAGTGGAAGGAGGAGGAGAACCATGAGGAAAAAAAATGGCCCAGAAGAAAAGAGGTCAAGGTACTTGCGGGGTTGGAAGAGGAAGGAAAGACACTGTCAGGGGATGAAGCTAGGGTCTGACTCTGCATGGCATCTGGTGTCCAAGGTGGGGAATGACAGAGCCAAATGGATTTCTTACTAAATTCTTAGTTGTCTCTTCACACTCTAAACCTGGTAAGTATGACTCTGCCCCCTTCTCAATATTAAAATCTGGGCAGTTCATATTTTATTTTGGATAAGGGGGGAGAAAAGTGAAAAAGAGAGATCAAGACAGGAGGAAATTCAAGCAGCCCAAGAATCAACACATATTTGTTTCAGAAAAGCTAAAAGATGTGCTGCCCTGCCTCAAAGTTTGAGTCTGGAAGGTGACATGCAGGGGATTCTGTGGCTTACCCCAAGTTACACACAAGTAGTTAGCAGAGATCAAGACCCATGTTTTCCAGTTGTTGACTTAGTGCGCTTTATCCTTGCCATGAAATCTGTGGGTGGTGCAGATGGTTAAGTGCTTGGCTGCTAGCTGAAAGATTCTAGTTCACCCAGAGGTACCTCAGAGAAAGATCTGGGATCTACTTCTGAAAAATCAGCCATTGAGAACCCTAAGGAGCACAGTTCTACTCTGACACACATTGGGTCATCATGAGTTGGGGTAGACTCAATGTCAACTGTTTTTTGTTTTTGTTTTTGTTTTTTTTTAACCTTTGTAATGCCACAGGGATGGGGGGAAGAGAGGTGTGACGCCCAAACAGACCACTTTGAGAAACAGTGTCCCATGGATAATTTCCTACTCCTTGTTGTCTTACTCCCAAACCTGTGTGATCTGGGAATACTTATGGAAACATCACATGGGTGCATTTTCTCCCTGAGACTTTCCTTCACCAAGGGGGGTATTCACCAGCAAGCAACCTAGGCATCCTTACTGCTAATTTATCCCATCACTTCAATGCCCCAAGGCTATTAGGAATTTACAAAGTGGGTATCTCCTAATTAGCCTGTGAAGTAATTGTTCCATTTATCTTGCTCCTTCAGCGGCCAAGTTCACAGTATGCCTCTTTCCTGCCCAGCTTCAGCACATGCCTTCCGTGGCCACCCTGAATTTCCCAGGAAGCAAACATCACAAGGAACAGGTTCTCTTCGGTTGTGAGGCAGAGGACCCTGCCCCATCCCACACCCATCCTGCAGTCTTCCCAGGCTAAGCCACTGGAGACATTTGCAGTCCTTGACCCCAGAGCTGAATTTTTATGTCTGAGAGCAGTCTGATGGAGTGTGTGTTGGTTATAAGGTAAATGTTTTCTGAAATATCAACTGCGTAACAAGAGGAAAGCCGATTTTATTCCCTGGATCTCTCTTGAAAATGCCTCCAATAATATATTGATTTTTTTTTGTTTGTTTGTTTTCAAAGAGAAATAAAAAGTCATCTGGTTATGGGCAAACACCAATTTCCTGCGTCTTTTGGTTGAAGGGAAAGATAGGAGTGATTATAGCTGTCCCAGGGGAATAATAAATGCACGTGCACAGTCTGTCATCCAAAGCCCTTGGGGTCACATGTGGTTTAGAATTTGGTGTGTTTTTAGACTTTAGAAAGGAAATAAGGTGTATGTATTGGATGTTACATAATACCACTGGTGGAGCCTGGGGCAGCACTCCATAATCAAACCCAATCATCTTTCTGCAGTGAGAAAATAAAGACAGTAAATAGCTTCTCATCACTTCAAGTCAGGATGTGCCACCAAATGAGTTATTTACAAAAACCCAAACCTTTGGTTTAAAAGTTTTTTAATGTTGGAATTGATAAGGACCTGTGGCCCTACGTGGTAAATACTTCACTATATAAACCCATACAGAGATGACAGTTGCCTGTACAAGGCTGTATGAGTCAGTTTTCAGTAGTACAAAGATGTGAAGTACCCTGGGAGAGCCTCATTCAAGTTGGCATTCCTAAGACCTAGCACAGGCCAGGCACTGAGTAGCCCGTTGCTGTCGAGTCATTTCTGACTCATACCGACCCTATAGGATGGAGTAGAACTGCCCCGTAGGGTTTCCAAGGAGCGGCTGGTGGATTTGGACTGCTGACCTTTTGGTTAGTAGCCAAAGTAGCCAAACTCTTAACTGTGCCACCAGCGCCTGGAAAATACTCGGTGAATAAATGCAGCAGCAGACCCACTGTTAGTGCAGGGTTTTGGGATCCAGTAACTGCCCTAGTGTTAAAATTGCCATGAAAAATAATAATAACTATAAAGCAATAACAGTAGCTCACATTTACATTGTTGTTGTTCGTTGCCATCAAGTTGGCTCTGATTCATGGCAAACTTTTGTATAACAGAATGAAACATTGCCCAGTTCTGTGCCATCTTCATGATCATTGGCAAGTTTGAGTTCACCCACTTAGGTCCGTAGCACTTACTATTTTCAGGCACTCTTCCAAATGCTCTGCGTATTTTAACTCAATTCTCGTGACTGTGCTATCAGGTAGCAACTATTTTTATAAGTTAAATGACTCACCCAAGGCCACAAAGCTAGTAAGTGGCATGGCCAGGCTTGGGTTCCCAGTATTTGGGCTCCTGAGTTCACACTTTTAACTATACTGCCTCTCTGTATATATGTTCCTCTCAAGCTGGGCTAAAGCAAACAGGAGTTAAGACTGCCAAGAGGGAACCACCCTAATAAAATAATATCCATTATTGAACACTTACTGTGTGCCAGGCACTTTACTAAGCACTTCGTGTTATCTTATTTAAGCCTCTCAACAACTGTATAAGGTAGAGTTTCAACCCCCATTTCCCAGGTGAAGGAACTGAGGCCCACAGAGGTGAAGGACATGGCAGGGCCAGGATTCAAATCTAGGACCACTGCCCTTCCCTGTCAGGGACCATGGAACACAGAGACAGAGAGAATATTTTGAGAACAGTTAGAGGCCAGTTGTGTGGTCTTGGTTACATGGCAGTGTGTTTTGTTTTGGGGGAGTGGAAAGACTCTGGGTCAGCCTTTCCCTTTTCCTACCTTATGTCCTCGATGAAGGTGCAGCTCCTCTTTGGGCCCCCACATCCTGTCTGTAAAATGCCAACAGCAATACCTATCCTGCCTGTTGTATTGGGTGGTATTTGGGATTCAGGGAGCCAAAGATATGAAAGCACATTTGGCTCTTTGTAAATTTGTTTCTTTGCAGAGATGTACCAGAAAGAGAGCTATCTTCAAGGGCTGTAAAGAGCAAGAGATCTTTTAGAAGAAAGGTGGAAGGGGAAAGGGACTCTTTGTCCCCTTAAATGTGCTGAGACAGTTCTCTGGACAGCCCTTCCCCCAAATGGGGAAGTGCTGGTGCTGAGAACTCTGTATGGTTCTGGTGGTCCCAAGGAGGTCTCCTGGACCCCTCTCTTTTCCTAACCTCGCATGTCCACCAAAGAGGACAAATCCTGCATATGTTAGTGCCTCTTCTGTACCTCTGAGATCTGTGTTTGCCCACCCCACCTCCATGCCAGTCTTCTAGGTTGTGCTTCATTTTCCTTGGCTGAGATTAAACAATGGCCATTTCCCTGGCCTCCCTCCATCTAGTCTTTCCTCAAATCTGTCCCCAGAAGCTGCAAACGCATTACGTTATTCTCCTGCTCAAAACTGTTCAATCGCTCCCCATCAGCCATCACAGGGATCAACTAATTTTGTCTGTAAAGAGCCAGGTAGTAAATATTTTAGGCTTTACAAGCCAAGAGGCAAAATCGAGGATATTATGAGGGTACTTACATACAAAGAGAGAAGACATATTTCCACAAAATTTTTTATTGATGAAATTCAAAATATAATAATAATTAAGTACTTTTTTGTAACGCAGGTTTGTCAGTGAGAAGAATGGAGTTCTTTTGCGGGGGATCCATTTTGCTTAAGTGGAATTCAAAGTTAGTGTTCCCTATAATTAAATTGTTTGTAAATTTTTATCTGTGAAAACCATTCTTATCTCATGGGCTGTCAAAGAAGGCACTTGGCCACATGGGCCATAGTTTGCAGATCCCTGGCCTATAGCATTGGTTCTTAACACTGGCTGCATGTTAGAGTCACCTGGCGCCTCTCAGAAACACTGATGCTGAGGCTCAAGCCTAGACCTTAAATAAGCCTCTCTGGGCTGAGGCCTTGATGTCAGTATGGTTTGAAAGTTGCTTAGTGCTTCTGATGTGCAGCCGGACCCCAAACCCCTGGCCTGTAGGACAGAGTCTGCAGAAAGCCCTGCTTAATCTGGTGCTGCCAGCAGCTCTAGCCTCTTTGTCTCTCTCTCTCTCTTTTTTTTTTACAGCAGCACCAAGACTCTTTCTTACTTCTGGGATTTGCTCACGCTGTCCTCTCTGTTTGGGAATGCCCACTTCTAACTCTTCATCCTCTAAGCTTTAGCTCAGGTGTCCCCTTGTCTAGGAAGGTGCCCTCTCTGTACCCAAAACCCTTTGTATTTCACTGCACTTAAGCATGCAGCGCCCTGCACTGTAATTGCTCATTTACCTCTGGGTATCCTCCACAGACTATAAACTCCTTGAAGGCAGGTGCCATGTCCCCTTCTTCTCTGGATGCCCTGTGTCCAGGCAATGCAGGGTGCTCAGTAAATGTTTGCTGGAAGAGTGAATGAATTAACAAACAAATTAAGCTGCCTGGGGAGGGGCCCAAGTGCATGCCAAAGGAGCCCGCCTCCAAAGGAGCAGGGTCTGAATGAGGGTGGCGATGAGGGTGCAGCAGAGATTGGCTTCCAGTTCCTAGTAATCACAAGTTTATTTTCGGGGAAACTCATGTTTTTTGTAACTTGCACTTTCTCATATCGTGACTTGGCACTTGTTTTAAGGAAACAGTGGTTTTTCCTTTATTTTTCTGACTGTGAAGAATTTTGCTGGTGGGAAAACTCTGGCCATGTGTGGTTAAAAGAAAAGAAAGTATGGCTACCATACTGGCATTCTTTCTGTAGCTCAGTCCTCGGTGTCACTGGGTTAACACTGATCCTGGGCCCTTCCTTAGGTTTAATGCACATCCTTGTTGCTGTGGCCCATGCCTTGGCTGAGGTTGGAACTGCCTTCTTCCACACACAGACTCATCAAGCATTTCAAACACCATCTGTGAAAGGCCCTGTGCCATCTTTAATACTCAAAATGTATTCTGTTTCAGTTTAGTTTAGTTTTTGTTTATTTTTAAATGTACAAAAGGGAAAGTGACTGGTCCGTTTAAGTACCCAGGTTGTAAGAGGATATTATAGAATTTCAGTAGGGGATAGGGAGGGGAAGCTATCATTTATGGAGAACATGCTACGTGTGCCAGGTGCTATATATATGTGTGTGTGTTTTGTTTTGTTTTATCCTTACAACAACCCTGCAAGGTAGGTGGCATTATAATTCCAATTTTTGTGTAAGAGGAAACTTGATATAACTGCTTTGCCCAAGGTCATACACAGTAAAAGATGGAACAGCCAATTCTGTGTGTGTGTAAACTTTTTATCAACATATAGCATGCATAAAAAGTATACGACTCATAAATGTATAAAGTTCAGTAAATTTTTCATAAAGTGAACATACTCACGTGACCAGAACCTTGATCATTAAACAGAATATTACCACCTCCCCAGAAGTCCCCCTTGGGCACCTCCCAGTCTCTCCTTCCCCCTACTTCCTGCAGGGATAACTGCAAGGATTAGTTTTGCCTGTTTTATTATTTAATATAAATGGACTCATAGAGCATATACTCTTTTGCATCTGCTTTTTTTCAACGTTATGTTTGTGGAATTTATCCATGTTGTTCCATGTGGTTATAATTTATTAATTCTCATTGCTGTGTAGCATTCCCTGTGTGAGTATACCGTAATTTATCCATTCAGCCACTCCATTAATGGCTATTTGGTTACTTTCCATTTGGGGATGATTACAAATGTTTCAACAGTGAATATTCTTATACATGTCTTTTGGTACTAATTCGGTCCTAGGATTGGAGTTTCTGGGTCATAGACTATGTATATGTTCTGATTTAGTAGAGACTGTCAGATAGTTTTCCAAAGTGATTGTTCCAGTTTATATTCCCACCAGCAGTGGGATTGTTCTACATAGTCTGTGACAACTGCTATTGTCTTTTTCGTTTCAGCCATTCTGGTGAGTGTGGCACAGTGGTTAAGAGCTTGGCTGCTAAACAAAATGCTGGCAGTTCAAATTCACCAGCCACTCCTTGGAAACTCTGTGGGGCAATTCTGCTCTGTCCTGTGGGGTCACTATGAGTTGGAATCTACTCGATGGCAACGGGTTTGGTTTTTTGGGGGGTAGGTGGGCGTATACTCGTATCTCATGGTGGTTTAACTTGCTTTTCTGTACTGTCTAGTGAAGTAAAGCACTTATTCAAGTGTTTATTGGCCATTTGAATATCCTCTTTCGTGAAATGCTTATTCAAGTTTTTTTTTTTTTTTTTATTCAGATTGCCTTTTTCTTATTTATTTATAGGAATTCTTTGTATATTCTGGCACAAGTTCTTTTTTGTCTGTTATACGTATTGTCAATATCTTTTCGTGTTCTTTGCCTTGTATTTTCACCCTCTTAATAGTATCTTTTGATGTATAGAAGCTTTAAGTTGTAATGTAGTTCAGCTTACCTCTTTTTTCTTTATGTTTAGCGCATTTTGTGTTTTGTTTAAGAAAACTTTGCCTGTGCCAAGGTCATGAAGATGTTCTGTGTTTCTTGCAAAAAGATTTATTGTTTTACCTTTTACATTTACATCTACAGTCCATCTGGAATTGATTTTTGTGTATAATGTGAAATAGGGGTCAAGGTTCATTTTTTTTTCCACATGGATATCTTGACCTAGCAGCATCTATTGAAAAGACTACCTTTTCCCACTGCACTGCTGTGTCATCTTTGTCATATGACTGCACAGTTGTGGGTCTGCTTCTGGACTCCTAGAGTCAGTGTTTAGGCCAGACATCTGATTCCAAAGTATATCTTCTTTTCATCACCCTATAACGAAAGGAATTTGAGCAATCTGGGAACAAACAAACAAAGGATGAAAGGACATAGTATGTTTTCTTTTGAGTGAGGTTATTCCCACCCATATCTCTGTGGGATAGTCGGGGAGGAGGTTAACCTGGAGAAAGGAGGGACAGTAAGAGCCTGTGTTCACAGACTAAGAGGGAGGTGTTAGGAAAAATACCGCTAACAGGCTGAAACTCAGGAACTAGGACCTATGAAAAAAGTTCTAGGAGGATAATCCCAAAGGCCAGGGAACAATATGTCTTTCTCTAGCTGTAAATTAAAGCAAATGGTTAGACAAGGGCTGTTTGTTGAATAAGTGGAGTTTTAACAGTTAGATTTTAATGAGAGTATATAATTTGTGCTTAGGGATTATTAGTTCTTCAAACTCTTGTTCTAACTGGGTTATTAATTACATTTTTGATTATAGAAGTTAATCCATATATGCTCTCTTCTTAATAGGAAATTATATTTTTATAGATGAGGCACAAGTGAATAGACAGTGTTTAATAACCCAGCTTCTTTCAGTTATCTATGATTGAAAAACTTCTACATACGTGTTCTAAATGGGCATTATTGACTGTCTGGTGGAGGGTACTCAAAATGTGGACAGAGAACCTAGTTCTGTGGTTCTAATCTTGGCTTCAGATTAGAATCGTGAAAAGAGCTTGAAAAAAACTACTGATGCCTAGATCCCAAGCCCAGAGATTCTGATTTTATTGGTCTTAGAAGCAATCTGGACATCAAGATTCCTAAAAGCTCCCAGGTGATTTATCATGTGCAGCCGAGGTGAAAATCACTGGCCTAGATAGAGTTAATCCACTCTCATGGGACTAGCCTTCCATTCACTCTAATACCACACTGGGCTGCAACCCTTCCTGTGTCTTCATGCAGTTTTCCGTTACTATCCCTTATCACTCGGTAACAATGGACTTTGGATTGTACAGTGATTTTTCACCAAGGGGTTCTTCCTGACCGACCATTCAAACTCTCCATTGTGCAGATGGGAAATCCAAGGGTCATAAAGAGAGAGCAATGACAATCCAGGCCCCTTGAGTCATAGACCAGGAGCTCAGGCCTCTTGCACAGGATTTGGCAGGGTCAGCAGGGGAGTGAGGATGAAGAGCAGGGCAGGACAGTGCATGTCCGTATTCGAAGGGAAGGGCACTGAATGGGGAAGCTCTGCAGCCAAAGGACCAAGTAAAGGCCAGGTGTTCCATGACTGTTGTTGAATGAATGCAGGAAATGTGCCTGCAAACATTATGTGATTATTATTATTATTATGTCATTATTCATTTCACCAGAGAAACATCAATCATGTCCTACTAAGGAAAGAGAAGGAATTGTGTGGACTTGGGTCCTCTGTTATGTGCAGATCCTGTTTGTCACCCTGTAGCTTGGGTCTAGAGCATTTCAGATTAGTATTGCTGTTGGCGTTAGGTGGGATTTCCTGCTCATCAGACTGAAGTGTGCATGTGTCTGTTTCCTACCAGTTGAACCAATAGAGAGAGAAGGACAAGGGACTGGTTATCTTTATTCTAGTGCAGGAAGTTTTCTTGGTGGCTCAACAGAATTATGAGGCTCAATATTCTAGCAGCGCTCAAGGGTAGGGACCGTGCTTTATGTAGCCATTCATTTCAGTACCATGGTTTCTCATACAGTTTGACGCTCAGATCAGGTTCTCAGGGCAGGTTTGATGAATGAAGGACTGAAAAACTTCTATTATTCTTTCTAATATTTTGTTGATCAAGAATGTGAGTGATATGGTGTTTTGTTTTAGAGTAGGATAAAAGAGATAGAGGTAGAAAGAGAGAGACAGACAGAAGCAGGTGCTTATCACTTGCTGTAGGACATCTGCCCTTACCCAGTACCCCTGCATCTCCAGTGCCTGCACGTGGCACAGGATGCCAGGATACACCAGTGAGGTGGTGATTGAGCGAGTTTATTCCTTACCAAATCTGTTACCATGGGCCTCGGAATATTATAATTCTCTTCCTGGCTTGCTTGTCAGATTTCCATCAGAAAATGGAATCATTCCAGATGGTTCAAATAAAGAGACTTTAGTGAAGGAACTATTTAGCAGAATTGGGAACAGATTTAATGGGTCAAAGAACACATTGAAGTTACCCGAAGCCCTGGTGGTGCTAACCAAAACGTTGGCAGTTCGAATCCACCAGCCACTCCTTGGAAACCCAATGGGATAGTTCTGCTCTGTCCTAAAGGGTCGCTATGAGTCTGACTCCACAGCAATGGGTTTGGTTTTTGGGTTCGAAGGGTGGAGCCAAAACCACCCCTAGGTCTGAAAGGGCAAGGAGAGAAAGCGGTAATTTTGGAGCTGGAACCAGTTGAAGAGGCTGTGGGCAGAGAGTAGAGGGTATAGCACCAAACCAGAGAAGGGGCGGTGAGGAAATACCTTGGCCTCTTCTCTTCCTCCCCTCCTGTCTCCTGCTAATATCTTCCATTGGCCATACCCCACTAGAAACTGGCCACCAAGAGCACCAGGGTGGTACATTCACAAGGTCTACCTCCCTGGCACAGAGCAGGAAAGAAAAAAGTGGAGAATGGATAGCAGGGGTAGCGGGTTGGCAATTGGAGCATAAGCAAGACACTCGTGAAGGGAAGAGTCTGTAGGGGGTGGAGGGAGACCCAGGAGATGAGGAAGCAGAGCTGCAGGCTCTACTGAAGGCATCCTGCTCTCAGTCCCTGAGGAATGTGAGCTTCAGGGAAGTAATTAATACCATATCCAGGAATCTCATGTCTGAACCTATAATTACATGTATAGGAATTTTTTAAAGGGTGATAGCAGTGGTTTTAATGTCTCATAAATGTTTCTCCAAGGATTCTCCCCACAAGCGAGGGATGGTTTTGTTTCTCAGGCCTGGAGCCAGCCTAAGTCTTTGGAGAAGAGGCTCCCAGAGTCACAGGTGACTGGAGGAGAAATCTTGTGGTAGCACCCCTGACATACCCCATCCTTGCTGTCCTGAGAGCTCAGGCCCTTGGGCTCCATCTCTACAGGATGTTCTGGGCTCTGGACCTCATAATCCCTTGGATTCTGCCTTGTCAGAAGTTTCTGAAGGAAGTCTTCTGAGGGAACTGGGAGATACTGAGGCTGATCTCCCCAGGGCATGGGGAAATGTGGGTGCTGGTAAAGCTTTTTTGGGAACTTTATTTGCTTATTTTGAAATTCTGGGCTGAGAGTGGCATGTGCATAAATAGGAGACTTTTGTCTAATCG
The DNA here is from genome assembly GCA_030035585.1 of Dugong dugon. NCBI lineage: Eukaryota > Metazoa > Chordata > Mammalia > Sirenia > Dugongidae > Dugong > Dugong dugon. The sequence continues at coordinate 67,495,584 of CM057467.1, forward strand.
TAAGCAAAGCCTACACAAGGCAGAGGAAAGAATTATAAGGCAGGAGAAACAAAAGAGCATATGTTTGAAGCCCTCAGGTTAAGGAAGCATGTTCACAGACCATCTCTAATTCTTGGAGAACCCCCTGGCATAGGCACTGCCTGCTGAGCTGAATCAGCTCACAAGTAGCCTGCTGAAGGGCACTGTTATGGATTGAATTGTGTCCCCCCAAAATATGTGTTGTAACTCTAACCCCTATACTTGTGGTTGAATGAGCCCTGGTGGTGCAGTGGTTGAGCGCTCAGCTTCTAACCAGAAGGTCAGAGGTTTGAACCCACCAGCAGCTCCTCAGGAGAAAGATGTGGCAGTTTGCTTCCCTAAAGATCACAGCCTTCGAAACCCCATGGGGCAGTTCTGTTCTGTCCTGTAGGTTCACTGTAAGTTGGAATCCACTGATGGCAACAAGTAGGGATGGGTATACCTGTAGTTATAATCTCATTTAGGAATGGGTTTTCTTTGTTATGTTAATGAGGCAGTGTTAGCATAGGGCATGTTTAAGCCAATCTCTTTTGAGATCTAAAAAGAGCAGACTGAGCAAGCAAGCAGAGATGGGGGAAGGTAGATGCCACATCACAAGGGGATCACCAAGGAACTGAGAAACAGAAGCTGAGAAGAGCCAAGGACCTTCTTCCAGAGCCGAGGGAGAGAGAAAGCCTTCCCTAGAGTCTGCACCTTGAATTCAGGCTTCTGGCCTCCTAAACCATGAGAAAATAAATTTCAGTTTGTTAATGCCCACCTACTTGTGGTATTTCTGTTACAGCAGCGCTAGATAACTAAGACAGGCACCAAGGCAGAGGACTTAAATTAGAATGTCAGCTCTCCCCTAATGAGCTCTACGGCCTTGGGCAACTCCCTACACCTCTCTGATTCTCTGTTTTCTCCTTCATAAAACGGCATCATAATAGTGCCTGAGTATTGAGATAATTTATGCAAGAATCTTCTACCAAAGTATCTCGCACATAGCAAATGCTCCATAAATGTGAGCTGAATTCAAAGCCACTGTTTGGGGTGAACCAAAGCTCTGTCCTTCCTGTTCTCATAGAACTTTGTTTGTAGCTCAATTACAATGCTGTCTCACTTGTCTCCCTCTGCCACTAGACTGGCAGCTCCTTTGTATCTTAGTGCCTGGCTCCACAGTCGGCCCAGAGAAGGGGTTCAGTAAAGATGTGTTGAATTAATGATGGAAGCATGAATAAATGTTGGGGACTCTTGAAAAATAGGTCCAGGTCTAAAATATTTGAGTTACTGCAGAAGCTGTGACTACAGTAGAGAGGGAGCCCTGGAGCTTCCAGAAACCTAATGCATTTAGAAAACTGTGCACACTGGCTTTTCCCTCCTGGGTTTTTTTTTTAAAAGACCATGAGGGGCATGATTGCATTGTTGGCTACAATTACTGTGTGCCCAAGGAGGGCTTATTTTGAAGTTCTAGGTTGGACTGGGTTGCCCTCCAGCTGATGACTTGAGAAGCCTGATAATGGCAGGGAATTGGGCCACTGGAGAGGGCTGTTGCCAAGGAAAGGTAGAGCTGGTGTAGTAGGGAAGTCAGAAGGGCTATCCGACCCACGCAGATTATGCACCGAAGAGTCAGGTGCAAGGAGTCTGTCAGAGGCCTCAGAGCATCTGTGGAAGCCTACTGTGTGCTGGCCTCCTACAGGTGGGCCCTGGCTGAGGTTATCTCTGCGAATCCTTATTTTTCCTCAGTCGTTTATCTTATCTTCAACAGAGGATTCAGGGTAGTTCACTATCCCACTCATGGTCACACAGCTTGTATTGGACAACAAAGCCTTACCGCACAGCATCTAATATTCAACCCTCTCTGCAAGGCTTCTGGCTTGGCTTTCTAGCCTGCACAATCAGGAACGGTCAACATTCAATTCTGAGCGATGAGTCTATTGCCTTTCTCTTAAGAGCGAGTAACAGGTCTATTGCCTTTTCCGTAAGAATCAAAATTTGTTCCCTGGAATACTTGCTCCTTGAGATGCATGGCTGCAAAAGTGTTCTGTGGTCAAATATGTTTGGGAGGTTTTTCTTCTTGGAGAGTCACAGTGTACATTCCCATGTTTAAGAGTCTGAAAAGTCCTGCAGTAAAGAAGCCTCATTGAGTCAGCTTTTCCTAAGCCTATTGACCAAGAACCTTTGTGTTGTTAACACTTATTAACATCCTACAGAGCCAAGTGCCTGTTCAGTAAACACTGAAATAGGTGATCAGCCTTGTTCCCAAGACATGACTCAGCAAGCAGGCCTCAGAGGATGGGGATCCTCCCATAAGGCTGCCTCCGTCCCTGAAATAGCTTTGGATTCCTGCCTCCAGATTCAGAAAAAATTCCTGCCTCCAAAGATTCAGAAACCCTATGTTGTCACTCATTCTCATTTTTTTCATGATGCTTTGATGTGGAAAATGCCCCTGGATGCCACTCCAAAGAACTGCTGAACTGCTGGTAGCTTATGAGAGAACGTGAAATAAAAAAATAAATAAATAAGATTTGTTTGGACAGTCCCGCTTTGCTTTTCTCATTGTGTTCACTGCATATCTCCACATGCCTGCCATCCCACCTCCTTTTACAAAAGAACATTGGGAGGCTCACACCTGTATATTTTGTAGGAGGGAGATTGGCAAAGATGGAGAACAACTGTCCTGGTTCCTTCTTCCCCACCAGCTCTGCCCCTACCACTAAATTCTTTGTAGGAGCAAGAAAAGAGGCAAAGAGCAAATGAAGGCAACTGAATCTCAACATGTCCAAATACAGCTCCTGATCCCCACCTGAGAAGGAAAGCAAGTCTCTCCGTGGACTCATACCCATTTGTAAACAGCACTGCCATTGGCCCAGTTACTCAAACTTAAACCATTGAAACCACTTTAATTTTCCTTTGCCTTACCACCTAGAGACCATCTACAGTGGAGACCTGTTGGAGGCAGCATAGAAGAGTGCTTTGGTGTGTGGGCTGTAGAACCAGTATGGCTTCATTTCAGATCCTACCTCTACCGCCTAACTAACTGTGGTCTTCGGGAAATTGTCTAGCTTCTCTGATCCTTAGTTTTCTTATCTGGAAATAATAAAGGTACTGTACTGGTCTTATCAGGTTGTTAGGATTATCTGAGAGAGTGTGCAGTGCTTTGTACAGTGCCGGACAGAGCTCAAATAAATATCAGGTATTATTATTGCTCCTCTTGATTCTGTCCATTTCTTTCCATCGAGACTGGTGCCATCTTAGTCCAATGCACTGTCATCTCTTCCCTGAACCATTGCAACAGTGTCTGTTATGGGATTGAATTGTCCCCCAAAAATGTGTGTACACTTGGCTAGTTCAGATTCCGAGTGTTGTGTGATCATCTACCATTTTGTCATCTGATGTGATTTTCCTATGTGTTGTGAATCCTACCACTATGATGTTAATGAGGTGGGATTAGTGGCAGTTATGTTAATGAGGCAGGACTCAATCTATGAGATTAAGTTGTGTTTTAAGTCAATCTCTTTTGACATGTAAAAGACAGAAGCCAGCAGAGAGACATGGGGACTTCATACCACCAAGAAAGTAATGCCAAGAGCAGAGTATATCCTTTGGACCTGGGGTCCCTGCACTGAGAAACTCCTAGACGAGGGGAAGATTGATGACAAGGGCCTTCCTCCAGAGCTGACAGAGAGAGAAAGCCTTCCCCTGGAGCTAGCACCCTGAATTTGGACTTCTAGCCTCCCAGACTGCGAGGGAATAAATTTCTCTTTGTTAAAGCCATCCACTTATGGTATTTCTGTTATAGCAGCACTACATAACTAAGACAGTGTCCAAGTGAGGTCCCTCATTTTCACTCTTTTCTAGTACCGTCACCACATAATAGCCAGGGTGACCTTTTGACAACACAGATATGATAACCCCAGTCCCCTGTGTAAAAGCCTTCAAAGGTACGTTTATCATCACAATTAAAATGAAATTTAAACAACGCACAGCATGACCTGAGTGGTTGGTAGCTCTTTGACCTTCCCTTGTACCATCCTCATCCTCACTGTGCTGCTCCTGGCAATCTGGCCTCTGCTCTGCTCCTTCAACCAGCCCAGCCCTTTCCCACATGGTGGTCTTTGCATTTGCTGCCTGCTTCTTCTAGAATGGCTGGCTCTTTCTTATCTAATGCCACCTGTTCAAGACCTTCTCTTACAAAAGCCCTCCCCATTGATTGCCCTTTTTCATAAAAATGTGTATTTTCTCATAGTTGTAATTATCTTGTTTATTTTCTTACTTATTGTCAGGTATGCCTACAAACAACATAACCTCCATAAGGGCAGGGACTTTGGTTTACCACTATGGTCCTAGAATGAACAAAGCAGGAGGAATCAAGAAAGAATAAGTTACAGCCTCACTGAGCTATACTTCCTTCATCTTCCTTTTACTACCCCCATTTTATAGATGAGGGTGCTGAGGCAGGGATAGGTTAAGATGCTTTCCCAAGGTCACCTAGTCAGTAAGTGGGGTGGAACTTGGATTCAAGCCCAGGCCTGCATCCACCCTTTAAACCACCAAGCTCTTCTGCCTCCTTCGTTAGTGGAAGTGGAATCTGAACAAAAGATGAGGTTAGTGATATGTGGTTCAGAGCAAGGCATGCCCCAACAAGAGAGTCTAGACTATTCTTTTTCTTCCATACTGCTCACTTAGCTGGGCAGTTGTGGAACATCCCTTCTCTGCCAGTTTTACTCATTCTTATTCATCCATTTGTCCCCTGTTCTTTCCCAGCTGCCCTGCACAGGAGCTTGACCCCTACATCCATACTGCAAGGCCTCAGCACAGGGACCAGGGAGCAGTTGGCCCCAAAGGCCCAGGATCAATTTGGGGCTTTGCAGATTTTCTCCATGGCTATAAGGACGACAGAGAGCAAAGCATTAGTACTTGGTAGGGAGAAACAGTCATCCTTTTACCCCCACATTTCAGGAGATGCCAGGAGCTTTATCTTTTTATTTACTTTTTTTTTTTTTCTTATTGTAGACCGGTGGGTCTAGAAAAGTCAATTCTCAAGAAAGGCGTGGAGAATAGAGATGGCAAAATGATGTCCAGCTGTGTTTAGTATTTGATTTTGATCTCTGTGTTCTAGGAAAGACACAGGCACTGGGAAAGTATCCTGGGCAGGTTACGAAACGATGGGGGAAAGGTGCCCCTGGCAGAGTAGAAGATTTCTCCATTTTGTAACTGTGACATGTTTTTCGTCTTGCGTTTCTTTCTGGAACATTGTAGCTTTTCAGTAAGTTACATTTGGTCACCTCACTTTCTAGGAATCTCAAAACACCCTCCTTTTAAGGGGCACATTTAATCCTTCTGACTCTCCTTTTGGAAATGCTGGCCGGTATCTCCTTTAAAAGTGGCGGCTTAGCACGGTGCCTGGTATACCTGGTGTATGATAAGCACCCAGTCAGTGCTGACTAACATTTTGATAATAATAAGGGAGAAAGGAAGTATCTCACATGGAATGACTGCCTTGCATTGTGACAAAGCTGGACTTGGCCCGTTTAATCCTCCCAGCAGTTCTGCCAGGCAGGTGATTGTTCCTCTCCCCATTTTGCTGACTAGGAAACTAAGGGCCAGAGAGGGAGAAGGACTTGCCCAGGGTTAGCTGTGAATAAAGGTGAAGCCAGAGTGATCATCCCAGTTTCAAAAGAGAGTTGCTGAGTGAATTTCAGAGCTGGAATGACACATCAGGTGTCCTGACATCCAAAATCACCCACTTCCCAGCTGTATTAGTTTCCTGTGCTGCTGTAACAAATTACCACACACTTGGTGGCTTAAAACAACAGAAATTTCTTCTCTCACAGTTCTGGAGGCCAGAAGTCCAACATCAAAGTTTTGGCAGGGCTGTGCTCCTTTTGGAGAGTCTAGCAGAGAATCCACTCCTTGCTTCTTCCAGCTCCTAGTAGCTGCCAGCATTCTTTGGCTTGTGGCCACATCACTCCAGTCTCAGTCTTCATGGTCACATTGCCTTCTTTTTGTGTGTATCAGATCTCCTTGTCTCTTTCTTATAAGGACACTTGTGATGGCATATAGGGCCCATGGGGATAATCCAAGGTAATTGCCCCATCTCAAGATCCTTAACTTAATCACTTCTGCAAGACCTTTTTTCAAATAAGGTAACATTTATAGGTTCTTGGGATTAGGACTTGAAATGTTTGGAAGCCATTATTCAGTCTGCTACACCAGCACTAGGGGTTGCACAGAGAATAAGCATAGATCCCGTTCTGAGAGCAGAAATCGATGGGCAGGAGGCAGGGCTGGATGGGGGGGACCCAGAGGGGACCTACCCACCCTAGAAAAGGCAGGGAAGGAGTTAGCAGGGCGGTGGGGGGTGGGGGTGGGGGTGGGGGGCGGTCATTATTGTCCTTGTGGTGGGAGGTACACTTTGGTCAGCATCTTAAATTGGAGATGTTGGGACCACAGTTCATCCATTGCACATGTAGAAACTGTTGAATTGGTATATGTTTTGCTGCGAATATTCTCAACAACAAGAAAATAAATAAAATTAAAGACATATATACATACAATATTTCAAAAACTTAATATGAAAAAAGAATGTAAAATATCTCATTAATAAATTTTTATATTGGTCACATATTGAAATGTTAATATTTTAGGTATATTGGGCTAAATAAAATATATTACTAAAATTAAAAAAAAAAAAGTTACTGTTCAGATACTCTGTGTCCATCCCTCTGGAGCTCACACTCCAGGCAAGAAAAAAGAGGTAAAGAGATGATTGTATGAACCATGGCAAGAGCTGAGACAGAGAGGGATGTGCTACTGACGACAGGATTTTCAACTCTGCCTGGGAAGGCTTCCAGGAGTAGGTGATGCTTGAACTGAGGCTACTAGATAAGTAGAGGTTAGCCAGGTAGACCCAAGTCAGTGAAAGCACATTTTAGCAAAACAGCTTTATAAAGCTATGGTGATCAAGACCTGCCTGTTCCCTGCGGAGGTTGCCCAGTGGTCATCATAGAGCTGAGCAAATCTGAGCGAGGACGCCTAGAGCCAGATATGTGATCTTGTTTTAAGTGCATATGGTGTCCCACTCCCATAGCCCTCCTTATAGGAGAAATGACAGGTTCTGCGAGTCTTCACAGGGTGGCAAGACTGTCTCCTGTTGAATCCATGCCCTGCTGTTGTATATATGTGTCTTGAGTATGCAAATGGGCAGACTGGCCAGCCATGAAATCTGAACGAAAACTGACTAATTAGAGGCTTGTCAGGTCTAAGAAATCCAGTCTCATGGTGTTCTCAGTGTTAACACACCTTTTCTTTTAAAATTTAAAAGTATATCCTGTGTTTCTCCCAGTGTGAAAGGCTTTTCCATGCACTTAGTATAGAGTGACCTGCAGTGTGGCTTCCTTCCCCCTTCTACCGGGTGCTCCCGAGGTACTCAACATCCTTCTGGTTCTTCTGTCAGCTGCACCAGGTTGTTCTTCTCCGAGTCTTTGCACGTGCAGTTCCCTCTGCTGGAGTACACTTAACCTCCATTCTGATCCTTTCATCTCCTTCATGTCTCAGCTTAAATGTCACTAAACTTATTGCCCATAAACGCAGAAAACCAAACCCGTTGCTGTCGAGTTGATTTCAACTCGTACCGACCCTACAGGACAGTAGAACTGCCCCACAGGGTTTTCAAGGAGTGGCTGGTGGATTCGAAGTGCAGACCTTTTAAATAGCACCCGTAACTCCTAAGCACTGCGCCGCCAGGGCTCGATAATTTTAATTATATGTGCTTGTGCTAATTGCTCGATATTTTCCTTTCTGAGGGCAGGGGACCAAGGCTGTTTTTTTTCACCCAGTCCGTACCACATAGCAGGCACACAATATGTTGAGTGAATGAAAGAATAATAAAAATTTTCTTTCAGAAAGAAAATTTCCGAAATGTTTGATAGTAGGAGAATGATTTAATGATCATGGTACATTCATGCTTAGGTTATAGTCTTTAGCTGTGAAGTAAGTTTTGGAAGAATTTTTTTATTGGAAAATGTTGAATGGAAAAATAAGGATAAAAATTTATAGTCTAATCTAAATTTTATCAAACCCTTACGTGTATTTGCCTGGAAAACCTATCAAAATATTGGCTATGGGTTGTGAAATTTAGGGTAATTGTTTTCATTTTACTTTAAAATTTTTTTCTCTAAATATTTTTTTTTTTAATGTGAACATATCACTTTTATAATAACAAAAAAAATAAAATATCAGTAGAGCTTCTTTGAACCATCTGGTGTCTTGGTCCTTTCTTGTATGCAGTCCTAATCTTTTACATCCCCATTATGGGCTCACTGGGAATGAATTGAAGGCCCCCACTAGAATGATTTAACCAATTAACTTATTCATTAACTGCCATGGTATCTTATATGTGCTGGACAAAAGATTTAGAATAATCCGTATTATGGGCTGGACAAAGGAAATATTTGAAATCCCTCTCTTTTATTTCTTTCCAGCCTTTCTCATGGAATTCCCACAGGGACTAATGCCCAGAAAAAGGGCAAAGTGGCCTTATAGCCTTCGAAAGGAGAATGAGTTCAAGACGTGCCCGTTGTGGCAGTGAGGGCAGGATTCCCATGAAGTGTGCATGTGTTTACTAATTATCCCAGGCTTTCAACTGCATATGCCTTCATTGTAATGCATTCTTGAAGTTTGTTTAAACTTTATTGTAGTGGTAAGCCTTTCTGTGTACTACAGCTATTTTAGAAATTAACTCATCATCATTTTTGCTGTTAAACTACCAAAAGACAATTTTAAATAATACTGTATATTAGTGAGAATGTAGCAAAATGCACGTTGTCCCATATATATATAATAAATTATCCCAACCCTTCTGGAATACTTTTAGACAAATCTTGTACCCTTGACTCAATGATGTCATTCTTTTTTTTATTTTATTGTACTTTAGATGAAGGTTTACAGAACAAATAGTTTCTCTTAAACAGTTAGTACATATATTGTTTTATGACAATGGTTAACAACCCCACGGCATGTCAACACTGTCCCTTCTCGGCCTTGGGTTCCCTATTACCAGCTTTCCTGTCCCTTCCTGCCTTCTAGTCCTTGTCCCTGGACTGTTGTGCCCCTCAGTGATGCCATTTTTGTACTCTTAAGGATATGATCTGAAATAAGGGGAAAAAAAGATTTTATACCTAAACGTAAATATTACAATGTCAACTATAGTAAAGTTGGAAACAAGGTAAAATAAATATCTAACACTAAAGGAAGAGGTTTTCCAGTACTTGTGTTCATTCAGTGGGCTATAATGCAACCATTTGAAATGACTATTAAAAAAAAAAAAAAAAAAGGAGGCAGCATGTAAAATGTTTATTGCCTTAGGTTCAGTTTCTATATTGGTGTGTGGCTATGTGTAGATTTATGTATAAAGATTTATGTGACAAATGACTTTGTTGCATAAGGACACAGATGCCTACTCCACACCCATCCTAATCCCTGCAGAAGTGCACAGAGGGGGCCGTTCTGCTGGTGTCACTATTAATTACGTATTAATAATCATTGTGCTGGAGGTGATTTGGAACAGCGGCAATGTGGTCACAGAGTGGAAAGATCGTTGAAGATTTCAGTCCTCAAGGATGCCCATCATTTCCCTGTATTTCACCTTGGTAAGTCATCAGATGACCCTTGGCTCTGGCTTGCATTCATGAAAATTGCAATCTCTCACCTATTCTGTTTGATGGACAGGCAGCGGTTCTTCTTGGTCCACCTTTCCTGGTTTGCCTGTCTTTATCCTCTCTCCCACTTGACCGTGCTCCAGCCTTAGACAAACTTCCACCCCTTGTGTCCTTGAACCTTTACTTTCCTCTGCTTGGGAATGCATGGAATTGAAAGTAATCACTTGTAATCAGGCCCTTGAGCTTTGAAATAAATATCAGTGTTTTAACTTAATGGTTTCTTGGAGATTACTTTTAACTTCATGGTAAGTTAGGCCTTTATATAAAGCAGTTCTTTTAGGAATCAGCCATCTCACCATTTTTTACCTATTAGATTAACAAAAAGATTTTAATTTTTAAAAATAGAATTCTTATTGCTAGAGAGGGTACAGAAATCTAGTACTCTCGTACGCTCTGTCTACTTCCTTCTTTCCGTCACTGTGTCCACCTGCTGATTTCCTCCTCGCCTCTTCCCTAGAACACTCCTTGACCATCTATCCACCCACCCACCTACCCTCCCACCCATCCGTCTGTCCATTCATCCATCTATCCTACAGATGTTTATTGAGCATCTGCTATGTATCAGGCACTGCTCTAAGCACTGCAGATACAGCAGTGAACAAAACAGACAAAGATCCCATCGTTCATATATATGTGTATGTATGTATGTCTTTTTTTAATGTATGTATATTTTTCATAATTAAAAGAAAAAAAAATTTTCCCCTAATGAACAAAATAGGAAAAATCTTCCTGTCCCATGCAGTCAGTCAGCTCTTCTCTGTTACTTAGAGCTGGTGGTTGTAGACCAGAATTCACATTCAGGCCTACCTGATTCTGTTATACTCCTTTCTGCCTGCATTATTTGCTCTGATAAAAGGACTGATTTCTTGTTTCATACATCAGTAATGACCAGCTGAGGGATAGGCCCTATTCCGCCTTCTCCCATTCTTGCCCATCTTCCACAGAGACCCTGGGGAGGAAGAACCCCAGTTTCACCAGAGGAGCAGGGTGGTGCAGCTCTGACATGGCAAAGCCATCACCATCCCCAACACAGAGTTTTAACCTCCCCTTCTTGCAGATTCTCTTTTACATTTTACTGCAAGAAAAAATGGTCCTGCCATCTCAATCCCATCATGTTGGTCCTGGATGTATTACAAACCCTGGATATCAATCTAGTAAGAATTGGATGGACCTTTTGAGGCTGCGGTTAGAAAAAAATAAAAATAAAATCGCCACTCAAGACGTCTTTCATGAACTGGAGTAATGATACAAAAGTCCATCTGTACTCACCAAACTTTGTGTGACCCTTGTGAGCATCCACAGAGGACATCTGTTCATGAAGGGGGTTGAGGCAGGGCACATCCCCTGTTGACTGGGTTCTCAAAGGACTCATTGCCATGTCTTAATCCAAATTCTAGCCCGGACATCTTGAGGCTCTTCCTCAGTTAACAGCAGCTGTCATTCACAGCCCACCTCTCATCCCTGTACACTTTCTAAATGCTGTCTGGGGACTGTTTGCCTCGATCATCAGGACAGAAGTGTAGCTCTGATCTCAGGAGGTAAAATGAAGTATCTTTTCTTCAGAATTATGGGTGGCTGGGGTTGTGGGTGGCGCAGTAGTTAAGAACTTGGCTGCTAACCGAAAGGTCAGCAGTTCGAATCCACCAGCTGCTCCTTGGAAACCCTATGGGGCAGTTCTACTCTGTCTTACGGATCACTATGAGTTGAAATTGACTCAACGGCAACAGGTGTGGGTTATGGTTTGGGGATGTGAGTGATCACATGTGTTGTACGTGTTCTCAGTGAGGTTCCTTCTAGTAATAAGCATATTCATATTAACAACAGCTCATATTTTCTTGGTGCCTTTTCTCAAGGAACCCAGCAAATTTGGGAACCACAGTTCCTTAGCTTGTCTCAAAGCACACCTTGATGTAGGGCATTGCTGGGGAGAGGACAGCAAAGAGATATGGGCAGATTTTCTTCTTCTAGAAGAGGCAATAAGAAAAGCCCATGGGTGGCTGTAAGTGAGTCCTAGAGGAACCAAAAGCCAACTGTGAACAGTATGTTTAAGGGCGCATTGTGGCTTTGCCTTGCTAGTGAGTCCCGTGTGCCAAGCTGGTAAAGATGACATTTTCTCCGAATCAGAGCCTTATAACTGAGCCCGTGGCTCTCCCAGCCATGTGACCATGAGCAAGCCTGCTCTTCTCTGGACCCTAGTTTGTTGAAAATATTCAATGAACTTTTGCTGTGAGAGCACCATAAAACTATAAGGTGAATGTGCAACATGATTATTATTAACAGTCATGTTTTTTGTACCAAAGGGCCAGCAAACTACCTTTTGTTTTATTTAGCAGCAAGCAAGGCAGTGTGGGTTAGTAGAATGGATACTGGAGCAGGAGCCTTGGACAGGGGTTTAAGTCCTACCTTTGGCGCCGAGTTGATGGGCCATCTTGGGTCAGTCATTTCCCTTCTCTGAGCTCTGTTTAAGGAGCCTTGGTGATGCAGTGGTTAAGTGCTCGGCTGCTAACTAAAAGGCCAGCAGTTCAAACCCACTGGCCACTCCGCAGAAGAAAGATGTGGCAGTCTACTTCAGCAAAGATTATAGCCTTCGAAACCCTATGGGGCAGTTCTACTGTGTCCTGTGGGATCGCTATAAGTTGGAATCAACACAACAGAAGTGGATTTGGTGGTTTTTTTTTTTTTGTGTGTGTGAGCTCTGTTTCTGCATTTGTAAAATAGAGGCTATTTCTGATTCTTGAGGTTTTTGTTTAGATCAGATTAGAAAGTGAGAGTGAAGGGGCTTTGCAAAATGTAGAGCTTTGTCTGCACACTCTAGAGATGAGGGGGAAGAAAGCTGTTAGAATCGTTTTTACTGCCCCCTTCAAGCCTTACTATTAAACCAGTTAATGGTTGGGAAATCTAGTCACATCCCCCTTCATCCCCCACCTGCCCTGCCCCTGTTGTCTTTAACTGATCAGGGTTCAGTCCTAACTTTCAAAATTTAAAATAGTCCACATTCCTACCCTCCTTTGACTATCTATATATAATTTTCTTCATAGCAGTTATCTCTTCCTGACATTATAGTATTATTATATATTACGTATTTTATATATATGTTGTTGTTAGGTGCTGTCGAGTCAGTTCCAACTCATACAGACCCTGTGTACAACAGAATGAAACACTGCCGGGTCCTGTGCCATCCTCATAATCGTTGCTGTGTTTGAGTCCATTGTTACAGCCACTGTATCAATCTCGCTGACGGTCTTCCTCTTTTTTGCTGATAGTGTTTAATATATATTATATCTATATTTTTACCTATCCGTTGTCTGTCTTTGTCCATTAGAATGTGAGCTCCATGAGAGCAAGGACGATGTCTCATTTGTTTATTGCTACATCCTCAGCATCTGGAACTGCATCTGGTACACAGCACGTGCTCAGTAAGTATTCGTGGAAGGAAAGGATGAATACACTGTTGTTCTGTCCAGCCTGAAACCCCCCTTTGAGAAGTAAAATGATGCACTTGTTTGTAAACAGGGCAGCTTCTTGGTTTAGAGAAGCTCACTCTGGAAGATTCACTGACTTCATGAGCTGTAGACATGTGTGATGCTGGCTGGAGCATGTGGTCCTGGGCAAGCAGCCTCATTACTGAGTGCATTTTACTAAAATGATCCATTGATTCTAAGGTCTGTATAAATATGTGAGTTACTTTACCACTCTCAGCCCCCATTTCCTCATCTAGAGAGTAGAGATGAGACTTCCTACTTTAAGATGACTTTCTACCACTTAGTCCACTGACTGGCCTAAAAAGAGAGTGGTAATAACGGTGGTTAGTGTGTGTTCTAGATCTTTCTGGAGAGGAGGGTTTGTTGGGGAAAGGGGTGGAGGTCCTGAAGACAGTGGGCAGCTTAGAGTTTCTCTTAAATAAAAGAGAAACTACTGTGTACCAGGCTCTGTCAGGTGCTTCCTTTGTATTCCAATTAAAATATTAGAGTTACTTAATGAAGGGAGGGGTCAGTACTCCCATCTCCCAAGGTGGAAACTGAGGCTTAGAGAAGTTTAGTACCTTGGCCAAGTCACACAGCTGCCATATGACAGAGGGAGGATTTGATGCCAGGTCAGTCTGACTTCCAAGCCGGTCACCTTCCCCTGGGTCCCAGGAACTTCCATGGAACATCCCTTTGGGGATGCTGGCTTCTGGGATCCAGGCCATGCTGCTACCTTAGTATAAATTTGTGCTCTGGTGATTGAAAAGGACAAAGTGACAGCCACCATCGAGGCATGTCATTGTTGTTGCTGTACTTAGACTTCAGGTGCTAAAGGTTGAGTTAATCATACTTCTCATATAACAGAATATTTATCATCATTGAGCCTTGCAAAGCCTACTTTTGGATTAACTATTGATTCCCTTTTATCCCTATTGCCCACTCCTATTCCTCTTTCCCATAGTAGCTATCCTAATATATTCAAAGTCAAGCCTCTTGCTTATGTATGTTCTTGTAAAACAGGTATTGTTTCATGTTGAAATATTTTTAATTTACTTTGTTGATACTGTGCTGTAGACCCCATTCTGTTTCTTACTTTTCTCTTTTAGCACATTGTATTTAAGGTTTCATTTGTAATGCGGTGTACACTGTTTAGACCATTGTTTTCTAGCTGCTGCAAAACAGTCCATATGTGCATTCACTGCATTTTATATATGCATTCCCCTAGAGTGGTTTCTAACTCTCTGCCATTGTAAACAACAGTGCAGTGGACATTCTCCTGCATGCCCCTAATGGACTATATACCAAGAATGAAATTGCTGTGATAGAGAGCACATGTATACTTAATTTGACTAATTAGTGACAGATTGTTCTCTTCAGTGGCCTAATCTGTACACACTGGTTTGAAGCTTCCTCTGTCTTATATCCCTTCATAACCTCTGACTCTTGACAGACTTTCCATTTTTGCCAATTTGATGGGCGCAGGGATAGCTTATTGGCATTTCTTTGACTATGAATAAGCTTGAGCATCTCAACAAACGTATTGGCCTTTTGGGTTTCTCACCATTACATTATTTCTCCATATCCTTTGTCCATTTGTCAGTTAGAGTGCTAGACATTCTCTTGTTCCCTGGAAAGAGTTCCTAATGTATTCTAAATATTAATCCCTTGTCACTTTTAGATACTACCCTCTCCCACTCTGTATCTGTCTATTAATTTTGCTGAGCGAAAATCTTTAAATCTGGGATAATCAAATTTGTCACTTTTTACCTTACGTTTGTGCATCTGGGCTTTATGAGGTCTCTCCTCCCTTCAGGTGACAACAATATTCTTCTACATTTCCTTCTAATAACTCGCTGAGGCAGAGGGAACATTAGGCTCATGTTCTTCTTAGCAGAAAGCCCAAGCTTTATGGGTCCTGGGCTGACACAGAGGATAAAGAGTTTTGTTTTTCTTTCCTTCAAAACATCCCATAAGCCAACAGGAAGGCAATTAGGCAGAGAGAGCTTTAATTAAAATTTCCATTTTTTAATTTTTATGAACTTCAGGGGTGCTCAAGCCTCACATCATGGACGCAATAGTTAATGAGTGGAGGTATCCCCCAGGAGTTCTGCCGCTGTAACATCTTGAGATGAGGAGGCCTGTGGCCCCCCATCTCCACTGCAGTCTGACAGCCTGTGGTGTCAGGCACAGAGGTGTCTGGGGAAAGAAAGGAGACAGGCTTGTACTGTCTTTTATAACCTCCTGGTGGGCTCAAGCCTCCAACTCAGTGAGCTGATCTCTGGATGGAATGTGATCAGGAGCCTGGCTCAGGGAATTGAGGAGCCTCTGTCCTTTGCTGAGTTTTGCTCCCAGGGACCATTCCTCACATCAGTTTTACATGTTGACAGATCCTAGAAAATGAAAGCAGGACAGGGGAATTCTGAATGTCACCCATTCTGGTCTCCTTCCTTAACTGATGGGGAAGCAGGCCCAGAGTAAGGAAGTGAGATGGAGACACAGGACTAGAATCCTGGCCTCCTGACTGCAGACAAGAGCTCTGCCTGCATCTCCTGGAAAGAGCCTGGGCTTTGCAGACAGCCCTGGGTTGGACTCTAGCTCTAACAGCTGTTAATTAAGTAATTACACAAATAAGTGTAAAATTTGCCATTGTAGTCAGTGTTTTAAAACCAAAAACCAAACCATTTGCTGTTGAGTCAACTCCAACTCATGGGAAGCCCATGTATGTCAGAGTAGAACTGTTCTCCATAGGGTTTTCAATAGCTTATTTTTCAGCAGTGGATCACCAGGCCTTTCTTCCAAGGCACCTCTGGGTAGACTTGAACCTTCAACCTTTTGGTTAGCAGCCAGAGTCTCTGATCAGTGTTTTAGATGAGATCTATTCAGAGCTGTGAGATATGGGGGAAATGTGGCCCAGCTGCAGATCAGGGAAGGTTCTGGAAGGAAATGGGCTGAGGTCTTAAGATGAGTCCAAGTTAATCTGGTAGAAAGGGGAGAACGTGTTGAACGAACGGATGGATGGATTGATGAGTGAATGATTGTGAGCTTGCGTCTAAGAGGTTGGCTGTTTCCCCCACCCTGTTTTTTCACTCCTCAGCCTGCTGGTAAGTTGCTAAATCTGGCAGGGTGTGAGGAAAGAAAGCTCTTTTTCCCTGACTGTCAATCCTTTGAGTGTTTCACTTAAAGCCGAGCGCTTATTCCATTGAAGTGCTTACCTCTGTCCCTCTCCACTTCTTTGAACCCTGTCCCTGGTCCTCAGGAAGGGAAAATGCAAAAGGAAAAAAAAAAAAAAGAGAGACCTGAAAAGCAGTGTTAATCAGGCTGAAATGTAATGCTCCTCTCTGAACCTCGGAAGATGAGAAATTATACGTGCTGATTTCATCCACTACTTAACTCAGGGGGTGACTGGCTGCAATTGCCCAGGTTCTTAAGCCTCTCTCAGAAACCTCTGAGACCTGTTGGTAATTTGGTGGTGTCCTTTCGAGTGACTCTTGTGGCCCTGCCAGCTGCAAGGACAGTTCCCAGTCAAAACAAAAGATTCCATTCCCAGCTAGGATGTGGCCTGTTCTTTTGTTGTTGGGGGACCTGAGATTTTTAAAAGAGAAGAGGGTGGGGAAGAGGTTCTGCAAAGAAATACAAGCAGGCAAAAATGGGCTTGTATGCATTAGAAATGTCATAGCCGTGTCGACAAAGCTTGCTTGTTACTGGAATGGGAAAGGGGAGGAGGGAGAAGACTAATGTTTGTTTGGCACTTACTGTGTACCAGGTGGAAACTCTGGTGGTGTAGTGGTTAAGAGCTATGGCTGCTAACCAAAAGGTCAGCAGTTTGAATCCACCAGGCACTCCTTGGAAACTCTATGGGGCAGTTCTACTCTGTCCTGTAGGGTTGCTATGAGTCAGAATCGACTAGACGGCAGCGGGTTGGGTTTGGTTTGCTTTATGGGTGTACCAAGTACTTCTCCTTCATGAATTTATTGACTCTTCATAACTCTTGTGAGATAGATGTTTTTCCCATTTTGGGAAATAAGATGACTCATTGGGGATTTAAGGTTACTTGCCCAGCACAACAATGATGGCGATGATGATGATAGCAGTTAATATTTATGTGGCAGGCATTATTCTAAGCTTTTTACGTTTATTAGCTTATTGAATCTTCCCAGTAAACTTGTAGCATAGCTGCTGTTATTAGCCATAGTTGTCGTAGAGCAACCTAAGGCACAGAATGATTAAGTAACTTGTGTTTAGGTATTAAATGGCAGAACTGGGATTCAAATGCAGGCAGATTGGCTCCAAGGCTCACACTTTTAACCACTAGGACGGAGATTTGAAAACAGGTCTATCACAGTCCCTTTCAACCACACTCTGCTGCCCTGCTGCTTGGTAAGGATATTGCTGTTATGAAGAATCTTACAGGCAGACATTTATTGAATGCTGGCCAAGAGCCTGGCACTATGCTTGTTGCTTCACACCATTATATGTTTCATTCCCACTGTTGCCCATCAAAATGGGTGGAAACTGAAGCTCAGAGAGGTCAAGTGATTTGCCCAAGATCACATGGTTAATTGTGGCTCTGGGCCACTAAGCTACATGGTTTCACTTGCCTGCTCATTTCATTCAGTTTATGCAATCGTTCCTGGAGGCTTGATCTGTCCAGTGAACAGTGGTTCAACAAACAGTGAGTGGCTGCACTTGGCTGCTCTGTGTGAAGCCCTGTGCTGGGGGACCAGTGATGAGACCCTGGAGGAGCACCTACTCTTGGGTGGAGCTCTTGCCTTGCTGCCTTCCTCCCACATGGGCCACAGCAAGCTAGAAATGGCAGGACTTTGCCTTGAACACCATGCTGGCTGTCTTTTGACTAAAGAATCAGCAGTCTCCACCTGCTTTAGTCAGAGCTAGTTACAGCAAGGGACTATCTCCATTATTATTACTATTAATCTGACACAAGGGAGTTTTGAAACTTTTGATCTTGAGAAATAAAAGGCCCCCCAAAAAGAAAGATCAATAACCATCCAAATTGTTGCTTTTTGAAGGCTACAAGGAGGAAGGTTTTTTTTTTTTTTTTTTTGGTCAAAGCAGGCCATTTGAATTGTCGCATTTGTTCTGTCTCTCTCTTTTTCCTCTCAATAATTTGGACCAAAATGATGATAAAATTGCTCCATTTTTAGGTGATTTCAGTAGACCGTTGACACATTGGATTAGCATGAATAAGTTATTTCAAAAGCCCCAATTCGTGTAGCTAAGAAAATTATGAACGAATAATTACACACACACGTATATATATATTTCATAAATAGCTATTGACAAAATGATGGCAGTTCTTCCATTGTACCTAATCAATAACAGGTGTGCATCAGGGAGGGTGTGATATATATTAACTCCTGGCAGGAGGAATAAGTATTTAAAGAAACCATTTTCTTAGACTTGCCTCATGTTGAAAGAGAAAGAATGAAAATAATTTTGTACCATACTGTTCAAATGTTCTCTTTCAGGCTGACTCATGGGAAGTCGTTTTTTGTAAAAGAATGTTCCATGAGAGTATCAGGGTTCCTAGAGGACATGCATATGTTAAGGATAGAAGAATAGAAAGAGAAACCAACATTTATTGAGTAGGGATCCCTTTGCAGGTGTTCACACATAGATTTTCTCATTTAATCTTCCTGATTCTGCCATATGAGTTAATCCTTAATTCTCCCATTTTACAGATAAGATAATAGAGGCCTAGCAAAGGTTTGCTCAAGATAATCCATCCAATTTGTAGCAGAATTAGCATTTGAATTCAGGTTTCAATAACTTCAAAGTCTAGGTTCTACCTTTTATAATACTTTATTTGTCCAAGCTATGTAAATGACACCTATCATATTATTATTTTAGGAGGAAGAAAATATTGAGTCTTACATGAGAGCTGTGAGTAGGAGAGACTAGTCATTGATTGTTATATGGCCCTGTGCCTTCTGGCAGGGCTGTGGAATTTCTGCAGTGACTTAACGTCATTCAGCTATATTCATCAACCATTTACCTGATGTAATTTCTCCCATGTTTAGATATATTTCAGGTGCTGTGCCTAGGGAGACGGAGTGGTGGTGGTGGTGGTGAACACATCCCCTGCCCTCAAGGAGCTTATATGAATGTGAGGAAGACAGAGAAGTTGATCATCAGACACAATGCATTGGAGTAGGAGTAGCAAGAGCAGGGGAGAGATTAAAATCTGATGTCACAACCAGAGGTGACAATTGAGTCTAGGTAGCATTACTCTTAAAGGCCCCTTAAATTACCCTTGAGAGGCTTGTAGAAACTGAGGTGGACAAGGGAACAGTGGATTTACATTTTCCATAATACCCACTCCAAGGCATCACCTCAATCTGGGGCAGGTGCACTGGCTGCAGGCGCTGGTGAGTTCCTTCCACTATTTGAATCTCTCTGCGCCACAGCTGAATTTGCATAAAATCACTACCTGTGATGCACCTCCCCCACTGGGTTCAGCAAATGTCATGGTACAGTTTTGTCTGAGGGGCTTTGAGAGCTCCAGACACACTGGGCCTTCATCAGGAAGGTGTCCTGGAGAGGGACACTCCGGAGATGGGTCTCGAAGAATGACTGGAAAGCTGTGTGCCTCTCCTAATGGGACCCTGAATCAGCTGTGGAGAATTTCAGTGTCATAGCTGGGATATAGCAGTTATGAGGTGGTGCAGTGGGAAGAGTGTGGTCTGTAAAATGGGCACACAGGTGCCTGTTGTGCAGGTTGTTTTAAGAGTTAAAAAAGTTAGTAATTTAGAGCGACCTCTAATACTAACTGGTGTAATTCTTAGATGGAAACCCTGGGGGCATAGTGGTTAAGAGCTATGTCTGCTAACCAAAAGGTTGGCAGTTCCAATCCACCAGGTGCTCCTTGGAGACTGTATGGGGCAGTTTTACTGTGTCCTGTAGGGTCGCTATGAGTTGGAATTGACTCAACAGCCGTGGGTTTGGTTTGGTTTTGTGAGTTGGAATTGACTCGATGGCAGTGAGCTTGGTTCGGTTTGGTTTTCTGAGTTGGAATCGACTTGACGGCAATGAGTTTAGTTTTTGTTTTTTTTAGACGTGTGCTGTCCAATATGGTAGCCACTAGTCCAATATTGAGCATTTGAAATGTGGCCAGTTTGAACTGATACGTTCTGTAAGCATAAAATACACAATGGATTTCGAAGACTTAGTATCAATTAAAAAAAAAGTAATATTTCTCTTTAAAATTTTTTGTATCAATTACATATTTAAATAGTATTTTAGATATAATGGGTTAAATAAAATCTCTTACTAGAATTAATTTTACCTTTTTCTTTTCACTTTTTAAAATGTGGCTACTAAAAAATTTAAAATTACATATGTAGCTCTCATTAAATTTTTATTGGAGAGTGCTAATCTAAACCAGGGGTTGTGACAAACCCCAGCTCAAGGGCCAAATGCAGCCTGCCACCTGTTTTTGTATGACCTGTGCACTAAGAATGTTTTTTACATTTTAAATGGCTGGAAAAATATCAAAAGAAGGTTGATACTCTGTGACATGTGAAAATTTTATGAAATTCAAATTTTAGTGTCCATAAATAGAGTTCTGTTGGAACATAGCCGTGCTCATTTGTTTATATATTGTCTGTGACTGTTCATGGGCTACAGTGGTAGAGTTGAGTAGTTGTGACAGAGACTGTATGTTCAGCTACAGAGAACCCACTCTTGCTCCTTGGGAGTCCTCCTTACCTTTACTCACACTGTTCCCTCTGCCTGCAGTGCCTTCCCTTCCATCTCCCATATCCCTCCCTGTATCCCAGTTCTCCCCATCCTTCAAGGCTGAGTTCAATGCCACCTTCCTCAGGAAATGGTATCTTCCTCCTTTGTCCTCTCAACACCAACAGGTGCTAAGACTAAGTTCTGCAACCTTTTTAAGCCTCAGTTTTCTCATCCATAAAACAGGAATGATAATATCTACACCATTGCATAGTAATAAGGATTAAATAACATATAGTGTCTGTCACAGAGTAAGCACTCAATAGGTGTTATTGCTGCTGTTATTGTTATTATTAAGGAGCCCTGGTGGCAAAACAGTTAGGTGCTCAGCTGCTGACAGAAAGGTTGGTGGTTTGAACTCACCAAGGGACCCTGCAGGAGAAAGACCTGGCGATCTACTCCCATAAAGACTACAGCCTAGAAAATTGACTTAACGGCACCTAACAACAACTTTGTTAGTATTATTGCCTTTATGTACCTTGGTGCCCTGGTGGCACAGTGGTTAAGAGCTTGGCTGCGAACCAGAAGGTCAGCAGTTTGAATCCACCAGCTGCTCCTTGGAAACCCTGTGGGGAAGTTCTACTCTGTCCTATAGGGTCGCTGTGAGTTGAAATTGACTTGATGGCAGTGGGTATATGTATCTTACGGAATGTAGCACATCTTGAAACTTGGCTTATCCTACCATGAACTAGAATAATTTCACTATGAATTTTTCCTCTTTGAGAGTATACAGAACATCTGCCTTCTGGATCCTCAGACTGGACCCAGAAGGGGTTTAGGAATTATTTCTGAAACTTACGAGTCAGTCTCTCTTTCATCATGTACAAACACATACTGGCCTCCTTTTCTTCAGCTCCAGTACTGCCACTCTAGTCTCAGACATCATCTTCTCCAGCTTGGATTTCAGTTCCTAACTGGCCTTCCATCACCATCGTTGTCCCCTCACACCAGTGACTTAAACTGGTAAATGTTTAACAACTGGTTCTCTGAGGAAAGAAAAAAGCTATGATTTGTTGTGTTTGCCAATTTCCCTGGTGTAAATACTTCCTACCGTGGCTGACTTCAGGTTACCAACATGCGTTATTGAATGCAGAATTGGGAAGAGACGTGCACAATCGACTGTCAATCTGTGCAAGCCAGCTCCAGCACACCACTGCTCCAACTCACTGTCCACTCCACCGTTAGAGTTTAACATTTCACAATGGGACTCTCCCTGCTTAGAGTTCATCAGTGACTTCCATTGATCTCAAAATAAATTTTTAAGAACTTAACACATTTTCAAACCTTGTATCATCCAGCCCCTGCTGCCTCACCAACCTCATCCCCACCACAGGCTTCCCCTCCACTCCTGCCTGTACTCACACTGGCCACCCTTATGCTTTTCAGACACACCATGCTTCTTCAATGTCGCTTCCTCTATAGACCTTCCCAGACAACCTGAGATCTGATCTGGCTGCCCTTGTGCTTATGCTCTCTTAGCACCTCATCCTTCTCTCCACACTTGTCACTGCTGTGGTGAATCCCTAAACCAGTAATTGGTTGTCTCCTTGCTGAAGTATAAGCTCCAAAGAGCAGCAACCATGGCTGTCATGCTCATCATTGTGTTCCCAGCCTCTGGCACAGAGAGTGGCAAAATGTTTCCAGGATGGATGATGGAGTTTGGAGAAGCCTTGTTAGATGGCAGCATGGTCAGCCTCATACAGGCATTTGAGTTGTTTCTCTGGGCTGCCAGGGTCTCATGATTTAAAAATCTTTCCAATTAAAAGAATCTGTGAACAACTCATAATATAATTGTTGCTGGGAACACTGAGGCTGACTAATTCTTTAGGGCTTGTGATGGGCGTCACCAGCCCTCCAAAGAAGGAGGAAGAACCAGTGGGTTGGGTTTTTACTTCATCAAAGACCATGCAAGCACATTATCCTGACTCTTTGGGAAGCAAGTCATCACAACAGAGAGACATGTACCTAATGTCTGATGAGTATTTTGGGCAGATATGGTGCTTGTTATCCCAGCCTAAAGCCTCTTGAGGCTGCAGTTTTTCAGTGCCAGGAGTTGAACAACAATTTGCTATTCGTACTTTGATAAATCTTTGCAATTACATGTATTTTCCTGAAAGTCTGCGTAGCAATCCCGTATTTATCCCGCAATCAAAGCCAGTGTGGATTATCAGGTAAATATCTCATTAGGAAGATTTGGAAACGTGTCTCCCAACGGTTCTCATTTTCCTCTTAAAAACAACTAAATTTTAAAGAAAAAGCAGTGTATCCATGGTATTGTAAATGTCTCTAGCTGAATAATTTTGAGTATCTCTATTAAATCCACTTGAGAAAAGAGACGTTCAAAGTGGTAAATTGCAGAGACTGAATTTGAAAGCAAATACAGGAAAGCTGGTATCTTAGTTAGGGCTACTGGCATGGGAGTCAGACTGAACTGGGATTTAACCCTCCTTCTAGAATTTACAGCTGTGTGATTTGCACCTCAGTGTAATCTAGGCCTCCATTTTCACATCTGCAAAACTGGGATAATAATACTTGCTTCAAGGAGTTACTGCATTCAGTGATATAGAGCAATGTCTACTAGGTATCAAATGTTTAATAAGTTAATAACTATTTTTGCTGTTATTGATATTATCATATAGTCATTCATTATGCACCAGTAAATTTGTCTCATTCAGATTTTTACTGTAGCTTTTCCACACCTGTGAGAATTTTAGTTAGATATTGTGGCTCTTGAAGTCAGTAATGATGGAGATAACTAGAAAAAGAGAGAATCAGATCTGATCAGTGAAAAAAAGTAGTAAGGTTGATGGAGGCATAAGAGGAGAGAGGTGGAGAGGGAACTCCCCAGCTCCACCCCTAGGCCTTTTCATTCATGGATGGCCACATGGGGCAGATAGAGGGTGCTGAGATATAAGGGAGGCTGATGGGAGTTTTGATGTGCTTGGGCAAGCATGTGTCATTACCTGTTTTTGTGGAAATTTGTGGGCACAAGGACCATGTTTGTCCCATTCACTGCTCTATCCCCAGCAAGTGCAGGGCATGGCACATATAGGTATGGAACATATGCTTGTCTAATGAATAGAGTTTCTATAGCCAGAGCTAAGATTATACACCCTTCTGTTTCATGGATGGGGTTTGAAAGATACCTCCTCAGCTATGTCACTTAGGTTAAATAAAGGTCACCGAAAGCATTTCCCATCTCAATCAGCAAAGCAACCTTTCATCTTTGGGAATACAATGGAATTTGAATGGTGAGAACTAAAAGTTCCAGTGAAAACATCAAAAAGACATTGAATATTAGAATGAAGGACCAGCCCCAGAAAAAAATTTCCTTTTGACTTACGTGTTACTTGAAACTAAACAAACAAAGGTCACAAATATCGCATGGTAACAACAGGGGAAAGAGACCCTGAAGTTTTCTAGTTAGCAGATTCAAATGAAGATGGAAATGAAACGTACAGGACACATTTTATAAAAATTTGTTGTTGTTAGGTGCCGTCAAGTTGGTTCCGACTCATAACGATCCTATGCACGACAGAAAGAAACACTGCCTGGTCTTGCACCATCCTTACAGTTGTTGCTTTGTTGAGCCCATTGTTGCAGCCACTGTGTCAGTCCATTTCGCTGAGGGTCTTCTTTTTTGATGATCCTTTACCAAGCATGATGTCTCTCTCCAGGAACAGATCCCTCCTGATAATATGTCCAAAGTACGTGAGACGAAATCTCACCATCCTTGCTTCTAAAGAATATTCTGGCTATACTTCTTCCAAGACAGATTTGTTTGTTTTTCTGGCACTCCATGGTATATTCAATATTCTTTGCCAACACCATAGTTCAAAGACATCAATTCTTTGGTCTTCCTTATTCATTGTCCAGCTTTTGCATGCATATGAGGCAATCGAAAATACTATTGCTTGGGTCTGGTACACCTTAGTCCTTAAAGTGAATCTTTGCTTTTTAACACTTTAAAGAGGTCTTTTGCAGCAGATTTGCCCAGTGCAATATGTTGTTTGATTTCTTGACTGCTGTTTCCGTGAGCGTTGATTGTAGGTCTAAGTAAAATGAAATCCTTGACAACTTCAGTATTTTCTTTGTTTATCATGATGTTGTTTATTGGTCCAGTTTATAAGATACATAAAATAGCCTTTTTTATAAGCGTATGCAGTCTGTTCTTTTTAATTTAGTTCAGTGAAATAACATGAAGGGATTTCATAATTTTATTAGTCCCCCAGCTCTATTTTTTTCTAAAATATTTTTATAATAATTGTATGTTACTGAAAGTCTGCTATTTGCTAGACATTATGCCAGACACTTTATACCCATTGTTTCATTTAACATTATATTAACCCTGAAGGATAAGTGTTTTATCTTCATTTTGTAGATGAAGAAACATGAATTTCAGAGAAAACTGAGTTTCAGAGACAAATAAATTGTTCCAAGGCCACACAGCTGGCACGTGGGAGAGCCACGTGTCAAACTCAGGTTTATCAAATTCCAAAACCCATACTTGTTGCATCACAAGTTGTCTTCTGAGAAAGTATTGTATTTCCTAAATACACATTTTTCTACCTACAGATTGGGAAAAGAACGCCTCATACTGGAATGAGTACCAAATTCAAATGTCTACAGGGATCAGGCAGGTAGAGCTAGTGGCTTGGGTGGGGACTGTGACAGTGGAGGATCAATGGTGGCCCCTTTAAAGGGGACAGCTACTGTTTAACTTCAGCTCACTGTGGCCAAAAGGGAATGCAGCTCCTTTGTCACTACACCTTCTGTTGTTCCAAGAGAGGCCAGAAATCCAGATTTTATGTAAAATTTTGTGATTTTAATTATTGTCAATTAATTTGATTAAAGGAAAATAAAAACTGTGCAGACCAACTAAACATGTCGGGGGCTGCATTTTGCCTGTGTGCAGCCAGTGTCCAACCTCAGATGTTCTGCTCATCGTTCTCATCAGAGTCATCGTACTCGTTCCAGCAGTATTACCATTGCTAACATTTTTGGAACTCTCCCTTGGGAATGTTCTTTAGAACAATCTGATGGGCCACACTGGGAAATCAGTCTGATAATAATGGTCAAAGCTCATTGACTGCTAAGTATGTAGAGGCACTTTACCTACATTATTTCATTTAATCCTCCAACATTCCTTGAGGTATTATAATTCTTCTCTTACTGGTGAGAAAACAGGTTCAGAGAGGTAAAGAGACTTACCCAGGGTCACAGAGTTAGGCAATAGCAGAGCAGGACCTGAACCAACGTCTGCCTAGCTTCTAAGTCTGTGCTCTTAACCTCTGCACTGGGCTGTCTTCCACAGACTATGAATATTGAAGACCTGCCCGGGGCATTTCTTTGTTTGGTGCCTATTGTTCCCCAGGATTGGATATCGGAGAGCGTGGGAACTTGTTCTGGAAACGAACACCTTGCCTGGAAAAGCATCAGTCTTCCAAGTAAAGTGCATTGAGCATCTAAAACCTTCAATTTAGCTCCATTATATTTTCGGTCCATGAGGGATAGATTGCAGTTCATGCCTTCCCGCGGATGAGAGCATCCTATTTCCATGTATACAGTACCTATTAGATGGGGTGCTTTGCAGAATTAGCTCCCTGATGTACAGGTATTATTTCCCCCTCTGTGACATGGCAGAAGCTGTCTGCACTCATTGTGTTCACGCCTGTCCACCTGGAAATGAGATGCCAAGGGAAATGGTGCAAAACTCAGCAGTTACATGGCGTGCTTCTCAAGCTACAGATGTGGGAGACCAGGTCCTTCTGATTGTGCCCCCTTTGGTACTTTATTAGGTGACCTTGGACAAGTCATTTAATCAGTCTGGGCCCCAGTTCCTTCATCTGTTAAATGGAAACGATCCTCTTCCCTAACAGAATTCAGGGATCAGGTCCAGAAGATCTCTTGAAGTACATATGTTTTTGCTCCAATGGCTGTGATTCTTTCAGTCTCTGAGTACGTGGTAAATGTTGAGGAATCCAGGGCCTAATTTTTTGTTTATTTTTATTTTTTTAAAATTGTTTTTATTGTACTTTAAATGAAAGTTTACAGTAACAAATAGTTTCTCATGAAGCAGTTAGTACACATATTGTTTTATGACATTGGTTAACAACCCCACAACATGTCAACACTCTCCTTTCTTTCCTGTCCCCTCCTACCTTCTAATCCTTGCCCTTAGGCTGGTGGGCCCCTTTAGTCTTGTTTTGTTTTATGGGCCTGTCTAATCTTTGGCTGAAGGGTGATCCTCATGAGTGACTTCATTACTGAGCTTAAAGGGTGTCTGGGGAGCATACTCTTGAGGTTTCTCCAGTCTCTGTCAGGCCAGTAAGTCTGGTCTTTTTTTGTGAGTTAGAATTTTGTTCTGCATTTTTCTCCGGCTCTGTCTGGGACCTTCTGTTGTGATCCCTGTCAGAGCAGGCAGTGGTGGTAGCTGGGCACCATCTGGTTGTACTGGACTTAGTCTGGTGGATGCTATGGTAGTTGTGGTCCATTAGTCCTTTGGACTAATCTTTCCCAGGGCCTAATTTTTAAGCTTGCCTTGTATGTAAGTATATGTCCAGTATGTATGGTAAAAGGCTTTATTTTTATACATGGTTGGTCAGTTCTCCTTCTTTCCTCCCATTGGTTTGAACTATCACTTCCAGCACATATCAAATCCCATACGTGCAAGGTCTGTATCCTTTGCTGTTGATATATTTATCTCCCCATCTATGTTGTTGTAGTTAGTTGCTGTTCAGTCAATTCCTGTTCGTGGTGACCCCATGTATGCAGAGCAGAACTGCATTCCATAGGGTTTTCAAGGCTGTGACCTTTCGGAAGCAGATAGCCAGGCCTTACTTCTGAGGTGCCTCTTGGTGGATTTGAACTGCCGTCCTTTTGGTTAGTAGCCCAGTGCTTAACCATTTGCACCGCCCAGAGACTCCATCTCCCTATCTATGCCACCCAGCATATATCAAGCCCCATATATGCAAGCTGTCTGTATCCTCTTCTGTTGATGTATTTGTTTCTCTCCCCATGTGTAGCACACTGTTTATGTAATATAGCTTTTGATGTCTGGAAGAGCAACAGTTGTTGTTGTTGGATGCTATTGATGCTGACTCACTAACCCCACTATGACATAGGATCTAACATGTATAATATCAGTGCCCCTACTGTGAGGAAGTGTGACAGAGTAGAATTGCCCGCTAGGGTTTTCTAGGCTATAATCTTTATGGGGGCAGATCACCAGGTTTTTCTCCCATGGACCTGTGGCGTGGGTTCTAACAACCAACCTTTCGGTTAGTAGCCAAACACTTAACCTTTGCTCCACCAGGGCTCCTGGAAGAACAACTGCCCCTTCTTTATTATTCTTTTTCAAAATTGTCTATTTATGTCAGTCAGGGTCTCAGCATACTTCAAAGGAGTGAAGGAAGGGAGTTTAATGAACAGACTGTTTACAGAGGTGTGAGCAAGGACAGAGGAACTGGTAAGCAATGGTCACATACCCAGGGATTAACAACAGTGGGGAGCTGTTACCACCCTTGGCCTAAAGGATGAGGGGAGAACACAAGGACTGTAACCCAGAGAAAGTAGCTTAATGGATGAGGATCTGTTGGAGGGTTTGAAGCTGACAATGGCACAGTTTGGTTCATACTTAAGAAATATCACTCTAACAGTAGTGGTGGGGATGTGAACTAGTCCAGAGGAGCACTGGGTTTGAGATTTGGTGAAAATGAACATTCTAAACTCATAAATCTTATATGTTACATTTTACCACAATAGAGATAAAGGATTTCTTTTCAGCTAAAGACACAAGAGGCTGAGGGATGTGCACTGAGTTCAGCATTTCAGGCTTCCCCAATTTCCTCACAGTGGTAGCACTGATACTGTATATTTCAGATCTTTTACCCGACCCATATCACAATGAAAGTCCAGCATAATTGCCTTAAACATCATCTGGATCTGATATCTGGATTCAGGAGTCAATGCCATCAGCACCGTCTTGCTGCATTGTCTGCGTTTGAGTGATAATCACCAGGCGTCATACACTCACAGTCTCTGTAATGTGACCAAGCTGTGGCATGCACAGTAGTTTGGTCTGCTGCATCAAAGACCTTGGGGTTACTGAACAGGGCAGGCTTGGCAAGGGGATACCACCCAACAGGAGTGGTTGCCACTCTTCATTAAGGTAGGGCTTACAAGAAGAAGAGATAATTTGGGAACAATTTTCAGACATGTTGGATTTGAGATCCCTACAACATTCTAGACTGAGGATTGAGAGGGTTAAATTTAAGAATTTTCCCTCTCAAGTTAAGATGATTTCTCAGTATATTATAAAAAGGTTTCATTTATAGCCTGCTCATTCATAAATGTTACCCCTAAATAAAATCTCAAGAGAATTGGGCTTAAATCTGACAGTCCATCTAGTCACTCAGTTTCCAAGCAGAGGCGTTCAATTTGGCTGTTGTAATTGGTGTTTGCTTCTGTAGTTTAGATGGTTTCTCCTGGCACAAAGGTTAACTATTCAGCCAGATTTTATTTCCTTGATTTTGAGGGAAGTTGTGTGGTTGTTGTGCCACAGTCTTGGATGTTCCTTGGTAGTGTCACTGACCACAAACTTGGCCAAAGACAAATACCTCCTCCAGCTAAGAAGGCCAGTCTGCCTTCAGCTTTCATTTACATATTCTTTCTTTCTGATCTATGACATAAATTATTAGGATTTTCAGGAAAACATTTTAAAACTTATGCACCGCACAAAAAAAACAGCAGCCATCGAGTCGATTCCAACTCATGGTGACTCCATGTGTGTCAGAGTAGAACTGTGCTTCATAGGGTTTTCAGTAGCTGTGATCTTTCAGAAGTAAATCGCTAGGTCTTTCTTTCTAGGTGCCTCTGGGTAGATTTGAAACTTGTGGTTAGTAGCAGAGTACCTAAGTATTTGCACCACCCAGGGACTCTATAAACTGCACACAGATTTTTTTAAAAATCTGTTCAACAAAGCATTCACTGTATGCCCAGCATAGTTTTAGGAAGTGGGATTCAGAAGTGGGAAGATGAAGCTCCTGACATCATGGAGTTAACAGAGAAGTCAGAGGCAGGGACAGATTACCCAGTAAGCAAGGTAAGCATGTGCTTAGGGCATCAACAAAACCGGGGCACCAGTTGTCCGAAGCAAAGACCCATAGATGCCAAGCAGATAGAACACAAGGAAAAGTGGGTGCCACAGCAGAAGGGAACTGGCAGGGCACTAAGTGGAGCTGATACCAGCTCCAGTGCATGAGAATGTGCCCGCCGGAAACAAAGTTCATGCAGGCTCATGAGGGTGCCCATACACAAGGTTGTTTAAGCTATAAGGTACCTACCAATTCAACACCTTCATTGACATCTGCTTCCTACAGCCCCCTCCCGTGTAATTGAAACTCCTTATCTCGGCAGGTCTCTTGTGGATATAGCATTTCTTTCAAATAAACAAGAGGTAGGGTGGACTGTCGAGTCTAACTTCTTGCTACATTCACCCAGAAACTGGATCCAGCATGAGTGGTTACTGGGAAAGGATGGATTCTATTAATAGGTAATAGGTCTCTGATCCATTTTTAGAGAACTGTCTTGTACGTCCATGTCTGCTGATCCAACAACTCCAGCCAGAAGGGCCAGCAATGCTCTTTGCTATGATACAAACACAAGGGTATGCTCTTGCGCACATCCTGGTAAACAACTAATAGGAACTCTAGTCCCAGATGACACACAAACGTGAGAGAACTTGAGTAAGTGGACCATTGCAGTGAATTCAACCAAGTTACTTTTTAACTGTACAGCATTTACGTACAGACTTACGTCATAAGTGAAATATTTTTTTTGTAGAAAGTGTACTATATAGTAAAAATCTTAGTACTCCTAAACCACTAAAAATTTTATATTCCAGTTTATCTCATTCCACTAAAATGGCATATGCCACTTCTGCATTCAACTGCTATTATTATAGTTGCATTTAAAAAGAAATTATATCATGGATAGCTAAGACACACTCACACACACTCACATATATAGATGTATATGTATAACTCACATATCCCATTCAAATGCATGAGTAAGCAGAGGAAGGGGCACCACAGATTAATGGTGTTTTGGGCCCTCACATTAATCTGGCCCTGGTCAGATGCATACAGGAGCTATGGTAGGCAGAATGAATACTATTATCAGACCGTACAGACTACTGTGGAGACCCACCAAGGAAGAGGATGTGGCTCTATAATGAAGAACTTGGATAGAGGAGAGATGTTCTTTGAGTTTGAAGAGAATCTGATGATGATGATTTTATTTTTGTTTTTATTATGGAAAATGTCAAACGTATATATATATATATATAAAAAAAAGAAGAGACTAATATAATAACCCCCAGGTACTCATCACCCAATTTCAACAATTAATCAACATATGGTCATTGTATGAGTTTGAGTCAAACCCCAGACATCAGCTTGTATTTCTAAAAGATTAAGGATTCCCCACCTAAAAAAAAACCCAGATACAAAATTTTGATCACATATAACTAAGTAGAAATAAACCCTTTTAATAGCATTGGCTGTCCAGTCAGTATTCATATTTCTCTGATTGTCTCATAGAGTTTTACAACCAGTTATTTTTTAATAATACATTTATTTTTTATGCCATAAAGGAAGGTAGGACTTTTATTAAAAGAAAAAGAAAAGCTTTCAAAAATACACAAAAGTCCAATGAAAAATAAAGGTGTTTTGTCTTTTTTACTATAGTATCCTCAGTACTGAGCGTAATACCTGGCCCATAGTCGATGTTCAGTCAGTATTTATTGAATGAAAGGAGGGAGAAAGGAAGTTAGGAAGTTAGAAAGGAAGAAAAGATGGAAGGAAGGAGGGAGGGAAGGAAGGAAGGGAGAGAAGAGAACGCTTCGAATTACCCACATTAATTTTTTTTTTTTTTTTTAATATTTTATTGTACTTCAGGTGAAGGCTTACAGAACAGTTTCTCATGTAACAGTAGTACACATGCTGTTTTATGACTTTGGTTAACAACCCCACAACATTTTAACCCTCTGTATTCTCAGCTTTTTTTTTTTTTTTTTTTGGTGAAAATACACATAGCCCAAGATACACCATTTCAAAACTTTTTTACGTACACATTTAAGTGACACTGACTATGCTCTTCCAATTGTGCTGCCATTCTGGCCCAAGATGAAGGCTTACAGGACAAAATAGCCCCCCATTTAACAGTTACTACAAATGTTGCCCTGTAACAGTGGTTAACAATCTCGCAACACATCAACAGTATCCTTACTCAACCTTGGGTTCCCTATCATCAGCTTCCTACTCCCCCTCTGCCTTTTGGCCCTTGTCACTGGACTCCTGTACCTCGTCAGTCTCATTTAGTTTTACTGGCCTGTCCACTCCCAGGCTGAACAGTGAACCTCGAAGGTAACTTCACCTCTGAGCTGAAAGGGTGTCTGGGGGCCATACTCTTGAGGTTTCTCCAGTCTCCTTTAGGCCAGTAAATCTGGTCTTTTTTTTTCCACATTAATTTTTTAACGCAATTTTTACCTATGTCTAATTTCATGCTTTTGTGTTCAGACCATATTTACAGTGATATAGCCTGCTTTGGGTCCTTGGATGATTGGCATAAAGCCTGCCTCTGCTTTTGGTCCTGAGAGTCCCCAGCCCTGATCACAGTGTCTTACCCATCAGGGCCAGAGCTCTCAGAGGGGAGACCTTCACCTCCCAGGCTGCCTGATAATCCTGACTTTCCAGGCCTCTGAGCAACTGGATGTAATACTGGCATTTACACAGCTGGCACTGTGCTAAAGGTCATTTAAAAAATATTTATCATTTAATTTTCTGAAATTGTCAACCCCATGTTGGGGGGTGGGGATGTGAATTTGCTAAATGGATGAAGAGCTGATAATTCCAAGGCACTTTGGGGGATTCTTCATATAGCAGGGCTGCCGTGACTGTAGCCCAGAGGCATTAGGATGGAAGTCCTGCAAAAGAGCAGTATTTCTTGGGGTAGCCCCAGATCATGGTAAATAAGGCTTTCAGCATGGTAATTACCGCGTTAGCATTTCAAAGTGGAAACGTTTCCATTCCATTTAGTCTGTTTCCATCTCTCAGTTAACCTAATGCATAGTGATACACTTGAGCTATTTTGAAGTTCCAGGAATTGAGAGTTCTTGTGGTCTGTCTTCCAGTGCTTATTTACTTCTAAACACATGCCATACAACACGTTAACTCTGGCAGTCGTTGGTACAAGTGGGTAAGACAATTTAGGGATTATCAACCCACGGCATAAATTTGACACCCCCCAAATTGCCATCAGTTACACTTATTCCCCCCCCCCCCCATTTCTTTGGGAAAGAATGGGAGAACTTGGTCAAGGAATGATCGAGTCCCCGTGGTATCGTGGGCAGCACTTTGTGATTGTGCTGTACTGACAGTGACTTGGTCATTTAAAACTTCACCTTTATACACATCCCTGGGTGGCGTGAAAGGTTTACACTCAGCTACTCATTTAAAGGTTGGAGGTTCAAACCCACTCTGCAGCTCTGCAGAAGAAAAGCATGGCAACCTGCTTCCATAAAGATTACAGCCAAGAAAACCCTATGGAGCCAGTTCTACTCGGTAACACATGGCGTTGTCTTGAGTCGTAATCAACTCAAGGGCAATTGTTTTTTTATTTTAAAATGGGGCCGTCAACCGCCACCCCCCCCACCCCACCCCCGCCAGCAACATTCTAGTGCCACAGGAGGAGAGTTACTTTTTGGAACAGAGTAGGCATCAAAAAAGATAGCTCTCCTATTATCATATCTCTTCTATGGATTTATAGTGTGGAAATGGTTGATGACAGCAAGCACCAGATCATGGAACAAAGAAGGGGGGAAAAAAAAAACAGAGAGAGAGAGAGAGAGAGGTTATTCTATTAGATAAAAAAATGCATAGAAAAGGTTCTGCAGATTATTTCCTTACCGAATACAGTAACACTTCCATCATTCAGGACTAACAATAGTGATGATGATAATGACCTTGACTAATTTATGAACACCACTTTACTGTTCGCAAAGCCCTTTCATATCTATTATCTTGCTTTGTTCTCATAATGGCCCCATGAGACAGATTTTACAGGGCTTATTATTCCCATTTGGCAGGGGAGAAGACTAAAGCCCAGAGGGCTTACATAAATTGCCTAGAGTCAGATAGTGACTAAGGTCAGATTAGGAGCCTGAGCAACCCACAAAGTAGTCTTTCTCTTACACTGCAGTGTAATCTAGCCCATTATTGCAGTAGTGGTGGTGGTAACTATTAATACTTTGTACCAGGTGGTGAGAGAAATATTTCACATACATCCTCTTCTTTGATCCTTAAAGCAACCCAGTGAGTCATGTACAATTATTATCCCTCTTCAGTAGATGAAGGAGCGGGAGGATGGAAAAGGCTGTCACTTGCCTAAGTTTACCCAGGCTCGTTAGGAACTCCAGAATCCCCTTTGAACCACTACCCCACACTCTTGCAGAAGAGATTTAAAAACAGAAGAGAAAGGTGTTCTTTCTTCTTGGATCCATGTCCAGTTGCAAGGCAGGGACCTGGTGACAGGCACCCAACACCTGGAACTGGTCTCATCCAGATGGCCCTGACCACTGATAAGACCCACCATCCAGATGGTTCCCAGCACTAGTGCCTGGGAGTGCAGTCATCACATTTCCAAAGCTGTAGGTCCGAGGAGTAGGAGAGAGGTTGTGCCTTACGCTCCTCAGCCCTCTGGGATAAGAAATGCTGCTTTTTTTTTTTCTGCCTCGCGAGTTTTTTATTTTGACTACTAAAAAGGACCAGAATAATTTTCATTTCTCACTTTGACAAATACTCACTTGTATAAATTTGTTCCGCCAAGATGATGTGATTGGTCACTCTTCTCCCAGATGACTCAACTTGGAGTTGCAGCTCACAGGATAGCCATTTAGCCCTGTGTCTTTGGCATAGCTCACTTACTTTTCTAGGTCTCAGTTCTTTTCTGTAAAATAGGAGGCTGTGACATGTGTCCCACCTTCCTCATGTGATTTTTGTGAAGATCAAATGAAATCATCTACGTGGAAATTTTTCATAATCTGCCAAGACTCTGCACGTGTAGAATATTATTTGCTTCATGACAGTTTATCTTTAGGACAGAGTTAGAAGTTTCAGACTTCTAATGAAGTGGTTGGTATTGATTTCCGATTCTTTGTTGTTTTCTAAATTGTTGTGTGTGTGTGTGTATCTCACATGAAGAATTATCGTGTATCCTTGAAATTTTGTTTACTTTTTTGGTAGCATGTAATCAGAAAAGGGAAGGATGGATGGTCTTGGTTTTGTTCTCTGAAGCTACTGTAAATCAGATCCCTCTTGTGCATGGAAACACGTAAGTATTTGGAGGAAGGCTACTCTGTCACCACTAATTCTTCTTTTTCTACGTGAAATATCACCAGCTCCTTCAACCACTTTATTTATTTTAAGGTAGAAAAAATATATATGGACCTAAGCTTTGAAGCAGACAGACCCTGGGCTTGCCTACCTTGGCCTTGTATAACTTTGTGTGATCTCTCTGAGCCTCGGTATCCCCCACTGTTCAACGGCACCAAGTTTACATGAGCATCAAAGGGATGAGATAATGTGCATTTGCCAAAGAGAGCCTCTTCCTAAATGTTCATTTCTCTCACCTTCCTTCACGATTCCCTGGAATTCATTTGTCTGGACACTAGGTACAGTCCTTCAACCAGCTCCGCCTTCCTTGAAACTTCCCCGTTCCTGGAAATAGCATCCACTAAAATACCGTTGTTGCTAACACGAAGACACCATTCAGTGAGCACTTACTACGTGCCAGGCAGGGCGTAGAGGGCTTCTATGCCACTTTCAGTTTTTCACTTTTAACTCTCACAAACCCTGGGAGATAGTTATTATAAGCCCATTTTGTAGGTGGAAAACCATTTACAAAGGCCCTGGACTCAACCTCTGCAGACAAAAAGCTGTGCATCTATGCTATACTCCAGGGTTCCACAAGCATCTTCTATAAAGGGCCAGATAGTAAATATTTTAGGCATTGAAGATCACAGAATTTCTGTATACTACTCAATTCTACCTTGTAGCATAAAGCAGCAATCGATAATAGGTCAACAAATGGGCATGGCTGTGTACCAATAAAACTTTATTTACAAAAATAGGCTAGCCAGATTTGGCTCACGGGCCAGAGTTTGCCAGCCCCTGCTGTAACCACTTCACTACACTGTCCTGTCCCTTTTTCTCTTGTTCTTTTATTTTAATTGTGCATCTCTGGCCAGTTGATTGTGAATATTTTCTTTGTAGCTTTTCTTGGCACTAGGTGCCCAAGCTCTACGCTATTTTTACAGCTGTTCTGATTTACCTGATTGATTGTAAGTGTTTTTCCTGTACCAGGCGGCACGTCAGACTCATTTATAAACCCTGATGCATTAGAGATCGTCACAGCTCCAGGACGGCACATTCGTGGAGAGAAATATGAGGCTCAGGAAGTCTAAGCAATTCACAGAGTCTGGTTTATCAGGTTCAAGGCGAAGGCTATATTTTTTCCCTGATAACCACATTGACAGTCAGTCCAGAAATGAGATTTCTTAGGTCAGAAAACCTTCCCAGACTTGACCATCAAATAAAGACTCTCCCTCTCTACAAATCATCAACCAGAAACAGAGCCTCCCCTGTGAGGTCTGCTTTATCAGATAGATTTGAAGCGAAGAGGAAATCCCCAAAGAAAACAAATTTGAACTAAACCAACCTGAAACATCAGTTCATGGAATGTCAGAGATTTTCTGGTCCAGGGACTTCCTCCCTGCTCTCAGCGGGCACTGCTCCTCCATCCCTTCCTGCTTAACCAGATGGGACCTGAGAATCCTTCTTAACCTAGGACTCAAGGCAGCACCACTGAGCTGTCACAGTTGGCACATGTGTTGAAAACTGTCAAGCAAGTACACCTGTTACTGCCTCCAAGGGTGAAGTCCCATCACATGGAGGATAGTAACCCACTCCAGGGTTTGCAGGTGTTGGAGTTGCCAACGAAAGCACGACTCGCACACAGGCACTGGCTGGAGCAATGCTTTTCTCACATACAGAAGAGACAGAGCAAGGTCAGCCTTGATGGTGGGCGTCAGACCCCCATGGCCAGCAGGTCCTTCTCCCACAGCACAAGAGGCGATGCTGGTGATGTTTTACTTAGAAAAAGAAGAATTAGTGGTGACACAGTGGCCTGCGTCTCTGCATCAGCACTGTGAGGAGTGACCTGCTGGCCGTGGGGAACTGGCGCCCACTATTGAGGCTGACCTTGCTCTGTGTCTTCTGCTTGTGAGAAGAGCATTGGTCTATCCAGTTCCTGTGTGTGAGTTGTGCTTTGTTGGTGACCCCAACACCTGCAAACCATGGGGTGGGTTACTATCTACCACGTGCTGCCTGAAGGTGGTAACAGGTGTTACTTGCTCAGCAAAAACCATTTGCCATCCCCTTGTTTAAAGATGGGGAAACTGAGGTCCAGAGAGGACAGGTGGCTTGCCCAAGGTCACCAAGGGAAGAAGGGTTTAAGCACAGGCCCAGATCCAGATGTCCTCTCTCCCAGCTCAGTGCTCACACCTTGCCACTCCAGCAACTGCCCAGGAGCCCATTGAGCACCTGTGTGCCACTCATTCCAGCATCACAGTGGCTAAAAATCACGGGAGTTGAGGTCCTCAGCTCACAGGAACACGCAGTCTAAAGCTTGCAGAGGAAAGAACAAGGTCGTGGTCGCGTAGGGGACAGCTCAAGTAAGTACCTTACAAGTAGAGGGGGGTGAAGAAGGGGAGTATTGTTATTTTTATTTGCCCTCAGGTCAATTCCAACTCAAGTCTGACCCCCTGTCTGCTTCATAAGGTTTTCACGGCTGTGACCTTTCAGAAGCAGGTTGCTAGG
Source organism: Dugong dugon (assembly GCA_030035585.1). Taxonomy (NCBI): domain Eukaryota; kingdom Metazoa; phylum Chordata; class Mammalia; order Sirenia; family Dugongidae; genus Dugong; species Dugong dugon. Next base: position 67,533,453 of record CM057467.1, read on the forward strand.
GTTGTCTTCCAAGGCACCTCTGCGTGGATTTGAACCGTCAACCTTTCAGCTAGTAGTTTGAGCGCTTAACTATTTGTGCCACCCAGGGATCCTGAGGAAAGCGTGTACAATATGTCATTTTACCTTGAGAGTCATCTCTATGATATGAGTGCAGTGACATGGCTCAGCTTCCCCATCACCCCTTCCTCTCTGCCTGCTCATCTCCCCAGCACTCAGCACATCCTGCAGTATCTATCCGTGCTCCCCAGCAGCTTGTGAGCTCCATGGAGCTGGGCACCGTACTCCATCTCTATTCCAGAACCCAGCACAGGCCCCGACACAGTAGGTGTTTAGTAAACCTTGTTTTCCTCTCCCATAAGATAAAAGTTTTTAGGGTCCCAAGAGTGCCATGTCTTTTCTCCTTCACGAGCCCTCTAACTTGGAGATAGGCTTGTCCCAGTACTGAGAAGCTGACTTTGTTCATATATCGCCAGCCTGGCTGGAGGGGGAACCCATCTGCTAGGGTTCTTCGTCATTTTTCTGTCCTCAGTCTCTCTCCCTCACACTGACTTTTTCTTTTCTATTTCTTTAAAGAGAACTTGTGTAGTAAATGCTCAATAAACTTTAATTTGTTGTCTCTCTGTGTGTTTCTCTCTTGCTGCCTTCCTCTTTATTTCTCTGTCCTTAGTTCTTCTCTCTCTCCTTTTCTTCCCCTTGGCATAAACTCACAGACACAAGCCTGGGAGGCTGCTGTGGGATTCCCCTGCTGGGTCAGCAGAGAGAACAGGGGGCAGATCTTCCCCAGCCCTGTCTGACTCACTGGCCCTCTCTACCCGGAAAGCTCCACTCCTAATCTTCCGTGGGCGCTGTGTGCATCCTCTGTCAGCAGTTTGCACAAATCAATTAGCTGCAGGCAGTCACACTTGGTGGCTGTCTGTTCCCACAGATGTCACTTGGGCGGCGGTTTAAGGAGTCCATTTGGAGAGAAGAGGCCTATTGGGTGGGGGTTGGACCTGATTGGAGCAGAGGAGACTGAAGGGGGAAGGTCTTGTCTCTCAGTTATGTAGGAGCCTGGGGACACCGTGGCCCTAGAGAGCTGTGGTCTGACCCCTTGTGCATGTGACTGGTGATCATGTGTGGGTTGGAGCATTTAGCTAAAACCAAGTGCCTGCTACCAGTCAGGGTCACCCCTGCCCAGGAAGGCTGACTGACTGCCTCTCTTTCCTACCCTTCAGTGCTCTCTGCTCCTCAAGGCACTGCCCCCGTAGTATTGGAATTCATCTAGGAATGGGAAAGAAGGTAAGAAATTGGCATATTTTGGAGAAATTCAGGAGCTAGGCTCTCCAGAATTCAGTACTAGCTGAGTTATTTACCAGGCATCCAGTATGTAGCATATACTTTTCTTGGATCCTTTATACATGTTATCCTATGAAATAGGTAGGATTATCTTCATTTTATGAATTACAAAATTAAGGTTTAGTTTTTAGATTTGAGGGATGGGGAAAAAGAAGAACTAAAAGTGATCGTGAGGTTTCATTTTGTTCCCATGGCACCCAGCACAGGGCTTGGCACCACTGCAGCTCCCATCAAGGCTTGTTGAACTGTTGCACTAAGCCGTGGGGTAATTAGGTAAAGAATAATGCCATTAAAGGTTCAAGTCTGCCCCGAAGAGCTTTGGAAGAAAGGCCTGGCAATTTACTTCCAAAAAATCGGCCACTGGAAACCCTGTGGAGCACAGTTCTTCTCTGACACACGTGAGGGCTCCATGAGTTACGGCTGACTTGACTACAACTGGTTAATGTCATTAACATTAAAAGAGTGATGTCAGGGACTTTGGTGAAGGGTGAGACAGTACATAATACTGGGGAAGCCAGCACAACTTGTACAAGGAAAGGTCATGGAAGCTCCACAGACACATCCAGACTCCCTGAGGGACTGAATTACTAGGCTGAGGGCTGTGGGGACATGGTCTCGGGGAATATCTAGCTCAATTGGGGATAATATATTTTATAAAGAAAATGTTCTACATTCTACTTGGGTGAGTAGCGTCTGGGGTCTTACAAGCCTGTGAGCGGCCATCTAAGATACACCATTGGTCTCACCCCGTCAGGGGCAAGGGAGAATGAAGAAAACTAAAGACACAAGGGAAAGATGAGTCCAAAGGACTAATGGACCACAACTACCACACCTCCCACCAGACTGAATCCAGTACAACTAGATGGTGCCAGGCTACCACCATGACTGCTGTGACAGGGATCACAACAGAGGGTCCTGGACAGAACTGGAGAAAAATGTAGAACAAAATTCTAACTCATAAAAAAAGACCAGACTTACTGGCCTGAAAGGCACTGGAGAAACCCCAAGAGTATGGCCCCCGGACACCCTTTTAGTTCAGTGATGAAGTCACTCCTGAGGTTTACCCTTCAGCCAAAGATTAGACAGGCCCATAAAATAAAACAAGACTAAAGGGGCCCATCAGCCCAAGGGCAAGGATTAGAAGGCAGGAGGGGACAGGAAAGCTGGTAATAGGGAACCCAAGGTTGAGAAGGGAGAATGTTGACATGTCATGGGGTTGGTATCCAATGTCATAAAACAATAGGTGTACTAACTGTTTAATGAGAAGCTAGTTTGTTCTGTAAACCTTCATCTAAACTACAATAAAAAAAAAAAGATAAATTTTACTTCAAAAAAAAAAAGTGATGTCAGGGGAGAAACAGGCTTTGGGTGGGGAAGATGATTTGTCTGGGTGTTTATTTTATTAACAAATATTTATTGATCACCTTCTGTATGCCTGGCACTGTCCTAAGCCCTCCATATATATACTAATCAAATCAGACAAAAATCTCTTCCCTCATGGAGCTTGTATTCTAGTGGGGAATGACAGACAGTGAAAAACAAAACAAAACAAAAGTACATAAATATACTGTATATTAGAAGGTGATAAGTGGTATGGAGAAAAAGCAGGGAATAAGGAATGTTGAGGTCGAGGCTGCAAATTAAACTAGGGTGATGTTTGAACACAGACTTGGAGGCAGTACGGGAACAAGCCTTGTAAATACTTGCAGGAAGAGCATTACAGGCAGAGTGAGTAGTAAGTGCGAAGGACCTGAGGTAGGAGCATGCCTGCTGTATGGGAAGATGAGCAAGGAGGTGAGTGTGAACAAACTAGTAGGAAGAAAATGAGGTCCAAGAAGTAAAGATGTGGGGGGCAAGGGATGGCAAATCATGTAGAGTCTTATAGATCGATGTAAGGATTTAGCTTATACTCTGAATTAGTTGTGGGCTATTAGGGGATTTTGAGCAGAGGAATGACATGATTGACAAATGTTTTAATAAAATCATTCTTACCACTGGATTGAGAACATACTGAAGGGGCGTGGTGTGGGTGGGCAAGGGCAGAAGTAAAAGTTTGGAGGCTATTGCAGTATTCCAGGCAAGAGGCGATTGTGGCATGTACTAGAGTGTTAGCAGAAGAGGTAGCTGGAAATTGGGCTTGAGATGCCTGAGTGGTCAAGACATGCACAGGTGATCCTAGCAGTGATTAGCTAGGAGTCAGAATCTAATTCATGTCTGTTGGTTAAAGAAAGGAAAATACAAGTTGGGGAGCTTTTTCTTAGGGTGTACTAGAGAGACAGCCCCATTCTAATGGGCGTGTGGTAGATGTGCATAAAACTGTATGCAAACTTGTATTATATTCCTCACTAGACTAGAAGCTCCCTGAGGACAGAGGCCACATCTGCTTCATTTCTTTGGCCCCTGTGCCCAGCCCAAGGCCCAGCACAGGGTGAGTGATAGAGGAACGAATTTGCCTTGTCCCTGGGACTGGCTTTCCGGATCCGGACATGGGACTGCTATCATTACAGGTTGGGATGGAGGAAATATGAGTTCTACTGGGCCCACTGTTTACCTGCTGTGTGATCCTGGGCGTTATTTCCATATCTGTAAAATGAGGGTTCAGTCATTCATCCAGAAATATTAATAATCCCAATCCTAGCTGCGTCTCAGAGAAAGCTTTCCTGACCACTCGAAACAATTCCCCCAACTCTCTCTCCCCTTACTCTGCTTTATTTTGTTACCATCTCTCTCCGAAAACATACCAGTTATTTATTTAGTTATATATTGTGGGTTTCCCCTGAAAAAGTGTAAACTCCACAGAGACAGAGGCTTTGGTCTATGTTGTTGTTGTTAGGTGCTGTCACATTGGTTCCAACTCATAGAGACCCTACGTACAACAGAACAAAATGCTACCCAGTCCTGGGCAATCCTCACAGTCGTTGCTATGTTTGAGCACAGCATTGTTTTGCAGCCACTGTGCAAATACATCTTGTCAAGGATCTTCCTCTTTTTGCTGACCCTCTACTTTACCAAGCATGATGTCTTTCTCTAGGGACTTGGCCCTCCTGGTAACATGTCCAAAGTATGAGACGAAGTCTTGCTATCTTTGCTTCTAAAGAGCATCCTGACTATACTTCGGAGACAGGTTGGTTTGTTCTTCTGGCAGTCCATGGTATATTCAGTATCCTTCACTAACACCAAATTCCAAGGCATCAGTTCTTCTTCAGGCTTTCTTATTCACTGTCCAGCTTTCACATGCATATGGGGCGATTGAAAATACCACGGCTTGGGTCAGGTGCACCTTAGTCCTCAAAGTGACATCTTTGCTTTTTAATACTTTAAAGAGGTCTTTTGCAGCAGATTTGCCCAATGCAATACATCATTTGATTTCTTGACTACTGCTTCTGTGGGCATTGATTGTGGTTCCAAGTTAAAATGAAATCCTTGACATTCCTTGGTCTATGTTACTCATTGCTAAATCCCTAGAATCTAGAATTGTGCCTGGTCCATTAAAGGTGCTAACTATGTATTCCCTTATGAATGAATGAATGAATGATTGTGGGACTCAACAATCTCTGTGAATATGCACTGGCCCATAAGGGCAATGCAGATGAAAAGTGTTTGGCTGCTATTATAAATCTACTTCACCTTGTGGTACAGCTCTGACTCCTCCCACAGCATTTTTCAAGGCAGAATGGGTAAGAATTTTTTTTTATTCTCCATATGGGTTTTCCTCAAAGAGAAGAATTCAGACAACCTAATTTAAGACAATTTCCAGTTGTAGAATTCAGTGGTGGATTCTCATCTCCTAGTAGCTTCCCACAGGAGCCACACTCCACATGAGAGAGGTGACAATTTAAAGTGTGTGTACTAAGTGTCAAAAAAGAGTGCAAAACTGGGACAGGTGGAAGGAGGGAGGATGTGATTTCCCCCAGGTGGTGGAACGGGAGCAGACCTGGAGCAAGGAGTCAGGAGACCCTGGTTCATATTCTCACTCACCACATGATCCTGGGCAAGCCACTCCTCTCTGAGCTTCATTTCATCTATGCAGTGAAGAGGGTATTAGTTTCCCATTGCTGCTATAACAAATTACCACAAACTTAGTGGTTTTAAACAAAACAAATTTATTATAGTTCTGGAGCCCAGAAGTTTGAAATGGGTTTCACTGAGCTAAAATCCTGGTGTTGGCGAGCTGTGTTTCTCAGCTCCAGGAGAGAATCGTTTATATTACTTTTCTCAGTTTCTAGAGGCCACTTACATTCCTTGGCTCAAGGCCCCTTACTTCATCTTCAAAGCTATCACTCCAACCTCTTCTTTTGTTGTCACATCTTTTCCTCTTATCCTCCTGTCTCACTCTTATAAGTACCTTGTGATTATATTGCACCCACCTGGATAACCCTGAATGCTCTCCTCATCTCAAGGTGCTTAACTTAATTACATGTGCAAAGTCCCTTTGACCATTTAAAATAATATATTCACAGGTTCTGGGGATTATGGCATGGACTTCTTTGGAGGCCATTACTCAGCCTACCACAAGAGGTGTTGACAAGATTCCTTCCAGCTCTATCCTACAATTTACGTCGGGCACTTTGAAGATAGTAACTACCATACTTCGAGCACTTATTATATATAAAGCCCTGTGCTAAATATTTTATGTGTATGATTTCATCTAGTCCTCACTTCAACTCTGTGAAATTGGGATGGTGATCATTCCCATTTTGCAGGTGAGGAAACTGAGGCCTATAGAAGGTAAGTTACCAAGGTCACATAGCTAGCAAGTGATAGAACCATGATTCAATATCTGATTGACTTGCTATCAAAACCCACTGCATAAACTGCCCCCTATTCCAACTCTAAGATATCTTGCATGACCCCTCTACTTGGATACAAGATACTAGTTAAAGAGATCCTGCCTGGGTTGGGAGGGCACTTCTGGGGGCAACTAGTGTTTGCTGTTAGATTTCAACTTCTGTGAGATTAACTACAACATTGCTCAACACTCTATTCTTGGCATGTAGCCTGGTACTGATACATGATGGATATCCAACAAATGTTGACTATGTAAAAGAATGAATGACTGGGCTCTATTAAAGGCTGGTGATGGTGACAATGGTTGAACACAAAAGCTTACAGAATGGTTTTATCCAGGTGCCATGGGAAGATGGGGCCCTTCATGGTCTCCTTGAGAGAAGTGAGGGAAATAGTAATAACTGTTGTTATTGTTGTTGGGTGCTCTCGAGTTGGTTCCGACCCTATGAACAACTGAACAAAACGCTGCCCAGTCCTGCACCATCCTGACAATTGTTATGCTTGTGTTCGTTGTTATAGCTGCTGTGTCAGTCCATCTTGTTGAGGGTCTTCCTGTTTTTCACTGACCCTCTACTTTACCAAGCATGAAATCCTTCTTAGGGACTGGACCCTCGTGATAACATATCCAAAGTATGTGAGACAAAGTCTCACCATCCTCACTTCTATGAAGCATTCTGGCTGTACTTCTTTGAAGACAGATTTGTTCATTCTCTTGGCAGTCCATGAAGTATTCAGTATTCTTAAACAAAACCATAATTCAGAGCATCAATTCTTCTTCAGTCTTCCTTATTCATTGTCCAGCTTTTGCATGCATATGAGGCAATTGAAACACAATGGCTTGGGTCAGGCACACCTTAGTCCTTAAAGTAACATCCTTGCTAGTAGACAAGAATTATCTTGGTGAAGGAAAGGACAATATACACTACAGGGGAAGTCAGCACAACTGGACTAAAAAAAGCTAAGAAGTTTCCTGAATACAACCAAACACTTTGAGGGACAAAGTAGGAGGGGTGGGGGTCTGGTGACCACAGTTTCAAGGGACATCTAGGTCAATTGGCATAACAAAGGTTATTAAGAAAATGTTCTGCATCCCATTTTGGTGAGTGGTGTCTGGAGTCTTAAAAGCTAGCGAGCAGCCATCTAAGATGCATCAATTGGTCCCAACCCACCTGGACCAAAGGAGAATGAAGAACGCCAAAGACACAAGGCAAGTATTAGCCCAAGAGACAGAAAGGGCCACATAAAGCAGAGAGTTCATCAGCCTGACACCAGAAGAACTGGATGGTGCCCGGCTACCACCAATGACTGCCCTGACAGGGAACAAAACAGAGAGTCCCTGATGGAGCAGGAGAAAAGTGGGGTGCAGAACTCAAATTCTAGTAAAAAGGCCAGACTTCATGGTTTGACTGAGACTGGAGGGACCCGGAATACATGGCCCATGGACTCTCTGTTAGCCCAGAACTAACCCATTCCCGAGGCCAGCTGTTAGGACAGAGATTAGACTGGACTATGGGACATAGAATGATACTTATGAAGAGTGTGCTTCTTAGCTCAAGTAGATATGTAAGACTAAATGGGCAGCTCCTGTCCGGAGGTGAGATGAGAAGGCAGAGAAGGTCAGGAGCCGATTGAATGGACATGGGAAATCCGGGGTGGAAAGGAGGAGTGTGCTGTCACAGTATCAGCAGAGCAACTAGGGTCACATAACAATGTGTATATAAGTTTTTGTATAAGGAACTAACTTGAATTGTAAACTTTCACTTAAAGCACAAAAAAAAAGAAAAAAAAAGTGACATCTTTACTTTTTAATACTTTGAAGAGGCCTTTTGCAGCAGATTTGCCCACAGTGCAATGTGTCTTTTGATTTCTTGACTACTCTTCCATGGGTGTTGATTGTGGATCCAAGTAAAATGAAATCCTTGACAACTTCAATCTTTTCTCTGTTTATCATGATGTTGCTTATTGGTCCAGTTGTGAGAATTTTTTTATGTTGAGGTGTAATCCATACTGAAGGGTTTGACCGTCATCAGTCAGCGCCTCAAGTCCTCTTCACTTTTAGCAAGCAAGGTTGTGTCATCTGCATATTGCAGGTTGTTAAATAAGTCTTCCTCCAATTCTGATGCCCCATTCTTCATATAGTTCAGCTTCTCGGATTATTTGCTCAGCACAGAGATTGAATAAGTATCGTGAGAGGGTACAACCCTGATGATCACCTTTCCTGACTTTAAACCACACAGTATCCCCTTGTTCTGTTTGAGCAAATGCCTATTAGTCTATATTCAGGTTCCTTATGAGCACAATTAAGTGTTCTGGAATTTCCATTCTTCACAATGTTATCCATAATTTGTTAGGATCCACACGGTTGAATGCCTTTGCATAGTCAAGACACAGTAAACATTTTCTGGTATTCTCTCCTTCAGCCAGGATCTGACATCAGCAATGATATCCTTCGTTCCACGCCCTCTTCTGAATCTAGCTTGAATTTCTGGCAGTTCTCTTGATGTACTGCTGCAGTTGCTTTTGAATAATCTTCAGAAGAATTTTACTTATGTGTGATATTCATGGTATTGTTTGATAATTTCTGCATTCTGTTGGATCACCTTTCTTTGGAATAGGCACAAATACGGATCTCTTTCAGTCTGTTTACCAGGTAGCTGCCTTCCAAATTTCTTGGCATGGATGAGTGAGCGCTTCCAGCGCTGCATCCATTTGTTGAAATATCTCAATTGGTATTTCGTCAATTCCTGGAGCCTTGTTTTTCACCAATGCCTTCAGTTCAGCTTGGACTTCTTCCTTCAATACTATCGGTTCTTGATCCTATGCTACCTCCTGAAATGGTTGAACGTCGACCAATTCTTTTGATACAGTGACTCTGTGTATTCCTTCCATCTTCTTTGGATACTTCCTGTGTCATTTAATATTTTCATTATTAAACAATAATTAACACCTGATATGTGCCACATAAGGAGGCTTGGTGGTGCAGTGGTTAAGCACTCAGCTGCTAATTGAAAGGTTGGTGGTTTGAATCCACCAGCTGCTCTGCGGGAGAAACACGTGGCAGTCTGCTTCTGTAAAGATTTACAGCCTTGGAAACCCTATGGGGCAGTTCTACTCCATTTTGTAGGGTCGTTATGAGTCTGAATTGACCAGACAGCAATGAGTTGGGTTTTTTGGTTATATGGCACATTCTGCCAGCTGTCTTTTGCCTATTTTATTTCATTTAAAGTTTGCAACAACCATGACACTTCAGTGATATGTTCCTAGTTTTACAGACAGGGAGATGAAGGCTGACAGAGCATAGGGCCCCAGGAGCTCAGAAGCAAAGATGCTTGCCAGAGTCCCAGATATCTGGAAAGTGTGGCAGTCTGCAGGCCTCGCTGCAAGCAGTGTGATACCGAAGTGCTGTAGAATGAGGTTTTTTTTGGGGGGTAGGCACTGAGGCCAATCCCCTTTACACCTCCTTTAATGGGGACAAGAACCCTGGCCCTAAAACCAGTCAGTCCAGTCAGTCTCCTTCATTATCTTTGAGTTCATCATGGGGAAGAGATGAGTCAAAGTCAGCTTTTGCCCTTATCATCAGGCCTGAGAATGTAAGAGCTTCCTTAAATGGTTGTTCAGAAAATGCATAGGAAGCCATGAGGGTTTGGTAAAGAGTGGTTCTAGAATCCCTATGCAGGATTTCATTCTGGTGGGGTAAGGTAGGCTAAGCAGGCTCCAGGACCTGCCTGGAAGCTTCATCTGCCTAACAGGCACATTTTTTGACTTAGATTTCGTGTTTAATTGGAGGTGGCAGAGAGGTTTAGGGTGGAGGATGGGACAGTGGAGTTTATGTGGACACTAAAGCACCCTCTTCATCCCTTGATAATGTCACCACTGATTTTGGAGGAGAAAGGGCAGTTTCTAAGTAAGATTCATCCCTAGGTAGGAGCATATTGGACTGAAGGAGGAGAAAGTGAAGCCAGGATGTTGCTTGCAGGAAACATGAGCTTTAATGGAGGCCTTTTTGAAGGTATGTGGTTTGGCGGAAAAGGGAGAGAAAGAGAAGAATTTGAGAGACAATGGAAGAGAACATCCCTGAGATTAGGGTTTGGGGCCTAGGAGGAAGCAGGGATCTCGAGAATCTTTTACATTTGTTCCAACAAATGTAAAAAGTATATGGTTTGGAAATCACTTTCAGATGCTTATAAGATCTTTACTGCAGCCCTGGGGCAGTCAGAGGAAATGGTAATATGCCCATTTTACAGATGAGAAAAGTGCTGTTGTCAGTGGTTGAATGGTTTTCCCAAAAGAGTTAGCAGGAGACAGGAAGAGAAGCTGAGTATTTTGATTTCAGCTCCAGTTGTCCTCCTTCCCCTAATGACAGGAGATGGCAGACTCCAAGGATTTGGCTTTGCGAACTAGGACATGGTAGTTCCTTTTGTGGAGGTGATAATAGCAGCATCAGCAGGAGCTCCTCATGCTCCCCCTCCACCTTACCCCAAGCACACTATTACCACTATGGCCGTTGCTGCTACAGCTATAATTGAGTGTCTGCGGTGTGCCAGGCACCATGCTAAGCACTTGGCATCTGTCTGCTTTAATTGTCAAACAACCCTAAAGGTAGGTATTGTTATACTCATGAGGCAGAAAGAAAAAGAGACCCAGAGTTTGAGGTCAACAGTCTAACTTACGGCAAAGCTGTTTGTCACAGATCCTTATCTACCTGAATCAACAAATGTCAGTTGTTTTCATCATGCTTAATGATTATTACTATTAGGAGTAGGGAAAAATGTCCTCTTGGGAATTACAGCTGCTTGCATAACGGAATAAGCCAAAATGAACTTCGGGATTTTATTTGCTGATGTCTCCTCTTGCTTCTCTTTTGCCCTTCAAACCAAGTAGTTGGGATACTTTGAAGGGACAAGCTGTTACTATCAACTCCATGCAGTTATAGTTAAACTTTGTTGAAATAAGAGTCCACCTAAATCTTGCTATGATGGAAGGGACCCCAGGCAGCATTTCCAGAAAAGGGACTCCCCATCTCTCCCAGGTGACTCAGTAACTGTGCACTGTGGTCAAATCACTTCCACTTTGGTCTATCAAATGGGAGAGGAGATCAGGACGTTCTTCTCAAACTTGAAAGTACATACATATCATCTGGGGATGTTGTTATAATGCAGATTCTCATTAGGTAGGCCTGGGGTTAGGTCCCATTTGGTCAGCGTGAGAATATGCATTTCCAACAAGCTCCCAGGAGATGCTGATGCTCCTGGTCCATAGACCACACTTTGACTAGTAAAGGTCTCATATCTAAGCGTCCTTCCAGCTCAGTAAGTCCATTTGGAAGACCTAGATGGGCCCCATTAAAATACAGTCATACCTGTGCTGTGGTTCTAAGACGTGGCTGCATGATTGGAATTATTGATCATAACAAAAAATAATTTATTAAGCACCTAATATTTGCAAGGAACTTCCCAACAAGACGTGAAGTAGGTATTAGTTTTATCCTTTTACAGATGGGGAAATTGAAGTTCAGAGAGATAAGCACCCCTAAACTTATATAGCTAATAAGTGGTGAAACTAGAATTTGAACCCTAGTCTTCCCCACTCGGATGTGTGTGATTTTCCCATAGATTAGGGTTATGAATATAAAAATACCCAATGACTGAGAGAGAAAAACCACTTGATATATTGGCCATTAATGTCTCTTATGATAGAGATAACATAGGAGAAATGTGTCTTGCAAATTGTCAGTACTCTGTTGATGCCAATTTTTCTTATTAATAATCAAATAACAATATGAGATTTAATGACACTGATAACATGAAAAAATCTGAGAGAAGGTAAGCGTGTAAATCAGTATTTAAGCAAAACATAACATTTGTAATAATGCCATGTACATTCAGCAGTAGGAAAACCCAAGAACAATGAATATCCATTGAGAAAGAAGCCCATGGCATTTGAGATGAAACGAAACAGAGAAAAACACCCGTGCATTGGCTTTGCTCCCTCCCCTTTGGGTTCAGAAAATAGAATTGAGACAATACCAAACGGGGTGGGTAGAGGGTTTGAACAATGGATACACATCACCAGCATCAGCTGTGTATCTAGTTAACATTAACCTGATGCATTGCAAGTGAGCTGCAGTTAGAACAGTAATTACAGTAAATAGAATCCATTTGGAATCCTCAAGCAACTATGAGCAGAGAAGAAAGACGGGCTGAAAAAAAATCCAATACCTTTTGAAAGTTACGGAAGCTTCAGATGGCAGTGATTTCTACTGTGAATTGCATCCGACTAAGAAACAGCAACTTGAATGAATCTATCTCAGCTCTCCCAATGCATTTAGAGGGTGAATAAAATGAATTACCAACTCTCTTAGTTATCTAGTGCTGCTATAACAGAAATACCACAAATGAGTGGCTTTAACAAACAGAAGGAACCCTGGTGGTGCCGTTGGTTAAGTGCTGGGCTGCTAATCAAAAGGTTGGCAGTTCGAACCCAGCAGCTACTCCGAGGGAAAAAGATGTGGGAGTCTGCTTCTGTAAAGATTTACAGCCTTGGAAACCCTATGGGTCAGTTCTACTCTGTCCTACCTACATGGTTGCTGTGAGTTGGAATCGACTCGACGACGTTGGGTTTTTTAAAAAAAAAAAACAATAGGCAGTTTATTTTCTGACAGTTTAGGAGGCTAGATGTCTAAATTCAGGTTGCTGGCTCTAGGGGAAGGCTTTCCCTCTCTGTAGGCTCTGGAGGAAGGTCCTTGTCTCTTCCGAGCTTCTGCTGCTGGGCTATCTTCATATGGCTTCGCATCTCTCTTCCCGCTTCTCTGCTTGTTTGTCTAATCTCTTATATCTCAGAAGAGATCCACTCAAGACACACCCTACACTAATCCTGCCTCATAAGCATAACAAAGACAACCCATTCCCAAATAAGATTATAATCACAGGCATAGAGGTTAGAAATTACAATACATATTTTGAGGGGACACAATTCAATCCATAACACCAACCTTTCCAGCCAAATTCATTTTCCTGAAATACTTGTCTTGGTAATTTAAGTAGAATTGAGAGGGTTGCCTAGCTACTCTACTTCCTGCCTTGGGCTGTATGTCTTAGAAAAAGAAACATTGCCCTTCTAGAAAGGTAAAAATAAAGAGCTAAGGTGGCAAGGGAGAGGTAGAGAAGGATTCTGAGCCTCTCAGAAAGTGGTCTGCACTCTTGAGTTTTGGTTAAAGAGATATTTCATTTTCAAAGTCTCTGCTGCCAGTCCACACTATTGGGTACTTACAGACTCTTATCTACAGTGCTTTCTAACTATAGCACTCTCATGCACTCTGTTCCTGAAAGCTCAGTAGTTCCAGCCAGCTCAGCTAGGACCAGCAACACAGGTATGAGACCTTCTTGAGGGTCCCTGTCTTTCTCATTTCCCAGCATTACCCTCAGCCCCTCCTTCTCTGCCTGTGTACCCCCCGGTCAGACTTCCTTCTCTGGCTTCTTGACCTTGCCTCTTTCAGCTGTTGAGGAAGAGATATTTCTTCCCTCAGCCTGTTTTTCTAAAGCCTCATATGCTGAGTGGCCCCCACAGCCACTCATGTGAGTAACGATTGAAAAACTCAGGGGTATTTAGCCTGGAAATTGGGAGACTTAGGCACTGTAAGTGAAAGTTTTCCACATACTCATTCATCAGTTATTTATTAAGTGCCTACTGCGTGCCAGGCACTTTCCTGGGTGCTGGGGATATTTGAAGCTCATTTCCTCCTTTGGGATCTGGGATGCCCCTGTTGATGGGAGAATGGCTTAAAACAGGAATAAAGTATTGACCATCAAAAAGAATAAGCACTAAAAGCAGCATCTCTGTTAATCAGCTAGGAAGTGTCTGTGGTGTGCAGACCTTGCACGTGTTCTGTGTGCCGTCCAAGGGGAGGCCTGCCCTGTTAGACCCAGGCATGGGCCAAGGGAAGCAGCCCTGCTCACCCCTCAGCTTCCATGGAAAGGACCCCAGATGGTCGACCTTACACATCTTCGTGTTGATTGGGTGCCAGGATGAGATCTAATTAGCATTGGTAATAAGCTCATTAGTCTTCCAGAGAAGAAAGAATCAAAGTTGAAATGGAAAAAAATAATACTCTGGTCTCAATCCATTTTTTTTCTTTCAAGCTTAGCTATACAATTTCTTCTTCAAACCACATAAGCGTTAGTATTGGGTCCCTTTTAAAACGGGTGAATCAGGAACATTTTTATCAAGTATTAACAGACCTGTAAATACCCTGTTAGCTGCTTTACAGAGGTCAAGGCACTACCTTTTTCATCCTTACAACAGTACTGCGAAGGAGGTATTATTATCATTCCCAACTTATAGGTGGGAAACAGAGACCCTGAGAGTTAAAACTCAGGCTCTGGAGTCAGCCAACCTGGGTTTGAGATCCAGTGCTAGCATTTGCCCATTTACAAAACCTTAGGCTAAGTCACTTCACCTCCTTGAGCCTCAGTGTTCTCACGTACGAAATAGGATGATTTAAAATGTCTGCTTCATAAAGTATACAAAACCAAACCAAACCCATTGCCATTAAGTCAATTCGGATTCATACTGACCCTATAGGATGGAGTAGAGCTGCCCCATGGGGTTTCAAAAGCCGTAAATCTTTACGGAAGCAGAGTGCAACATCTTTCTCCTGCAGAGTGGCTAGTGGATTCAAACCAGGGCTTCAACTGAATCCTTGGTTCAATCATAGCCGAAGAAGCAACGTTGGAACAGACCCGAGTTTTTAAAATTTGGATAAACCAGAACCATAATCAGAATGGGAAAAATTACAGATTGAAGCCTTGCTAGTAGAAACTTAATTTCCATCTTAGAAAACAAAGGCAGAGTACATGTTGCATAGCAACCAAATCTCTTGCTGGTAGGATTTTGCAAAGAGTTGGAAACAGCGACGCTTTGCTCAAAGATGGCAGCCAACCGGGCCATTTTGCATGTGTGTGGTTCTCCTCAGTCCTGGCACTAATCTCATGCATCAGGCTCCTGAAAGGGCCCACTATGCCTCTTCTGAGTCTCCCGTTCTAGGGCTTCAACCCGTAATTTTTCCCATTCCAGTTATGTTTCCAGATCACCCAAATTTAAAAAATTTGCATCTGTTCTGGTTTCCCTTTGTCCACCATGACGGAACTGGTTCAAACCAGTTTGAAGTCCTTGTTCAAATCGCCAACCTTTCGGTTAGCAGCTGAGTGCTTTAACCACTGTACCACCAGGGCTTCTTCATAAGGTATAATAAGGTTAAATTAAATAGCATGTATATAAAGCACTTAGTCCAATGCTGGGCACAGTAAGTGCTCAGTAAATGCTATTTCCTTTCCCTTTGTCTGGGGACAGTGGGAAGATGTCTCCCCTTTCTATCTCCTTGCCCCCAAGACATTCATGCTAGGGGTAGGCCCCAAGAAAGCCTCAGTGATGCTTGGGGTGAGTGGGGAGCGCTGAGGCCTCAGGAGCCCATCCCACTCTAGCTTCCATCAAGTTCCAGGCGCCTCAGGGCAGAGCTGCCAAACCATTGAGACTGTCTGGCCGGCACTGGGAAATGAGGCAGTTGGAATCCTATCCTCAAACAAAGGTACAAATACCCCCAAAGGCCCGGTTCAGTCTAAGGACAGGAAGTGAAGTATCATGTTCAGGCAAAAGCTGCTGGGCTCGAGGGGCATGTGCAGGGGGGCGGGAAGTGTTTAAACAGCACTGGGAATGGCTTAAGGTAATTAACCGAATTGGAATCCTGATGACTTAAGGCTGGCATCCTGGCCCTGGATGGAGGCTGAGAGCTGTGGTCCTTAACATCAAAATCACCTGGGGAGCTTTGACAAATACTGGTGCCTGGGTTTCACCCCTGTGGACTTTGATTTAATTGGGCTGGATTGCAGCCTGGGTATCAGGATTTTTAAAACTCCCCAGGTGATTCTACTCTGAAGCCAGGGTTGAAAACCACTGTGCTGGAGAATGGCTGGGAACCCCTTGGGCTTTCAACTCCTAGTCATACAAGAGACTGATAGAGGCCCACGAAGCTCCCTATTTCCATGTTGCCCCACTGTTCATCCAGGCACCCACCCAGATACCCTCGCTTTCCACTTCCTCCGGCCCTCCAGCTCCCAGGCCTTGTTGAGTGTCTGTGGCTTTGGCCACAAACCCCAGGCTCCTGCATTTTCAGCTTGCCCTGTCCATCGGGGCTTTATCTCTTTGGCCTTGGCTCAGCCCATGTGCACTGCCTCAGTGCCCTTCTCTCGCCAAGGCCCATCAAAATCACACCCATCTTTGACAGTCACAGGCTGGCTTCTCTGAGGAGCTATCCCTCCCAACCCAAGACTGACCTTTGTCATATCCCCATTCTGGCAGCACCAGCTTGGACAACTCCCAGAGTACTTAGCCTTACACTTTACAACAGGGTGTTAGTATCAGCCTGTGGGCTCTCAGTTGCCACGTTTGTGAGTAGGGACTGAGACCACCTTCCCAGTGTTGCAAGGCTCCGAGACAAAGGACAAGAGCAGCAATTCACCCACACCCAGTGCTCTTGTCTGCACATTCTCTTTTATCCTCACCGGTGCCTCTTCTTGTAGTGATACTATTGCTTCCATTTTGCAGATGAAGAAATTGAGGCTTAGGGGAGCATATCTGCAGGAACTCACCCACAGGTTTCTTAACTAGAAATCCTGGACTCCTTTTGCTCTACCACGCTACCCATAAGGAAAGCTCGTTGAAGAGTGTGCAATGAAGTGCTTTACATATGCTAGCAATGGCTGCTGCTGCAAATAATCTCATTTGGTTAGAAGTTTTAGGTCCCTCCAGGGCAGACACTTGCTTTCTATGTCCCTCACAAAACAGGGTTCATTGAACAGAAATAACTCCTTGGAGAGGATCAGGAAGGTCCCAATTCAGTTAGTTACTCGTTCTACAGTTGTTGGAAGTTCCGTTAACCCCAGCCTGGACCAGATACCGAGAACCCAGAGACAATTTAACATCTAGTCTGTGATCCCACTTGCTGATGGAAGAGATCAAACTGAAACCTATGATTAGCGAACAATGTGTCCTGGGCTCAAGTTCCAGCTCCGTCATGTACTAGCTGTGCAACTTTCTTCCAGCTCTATATGCTTTAACCTTCCTCTTGGTAAAAGGGAACGATAATAGTACCTGCCTGGCAGCCTTGTTGTAAGATTAAGTGAGAGGCTTGTATGGCAGTCAGACAGGCCTGGACATGGGAAGCACTCACCAAATGTTAGCCATGAGGAGCTGCATTGTGGAGAGAGAGTTCTGTGGGATCCCAGAGAGGAAAGACAGACGTTGACCAGGAGTATTAGTTTCCTGTTGCTGCTGTAACAAATTACAGCAACACTGAGTGGATTAAAACAACACACATTTGTTATCTGACAGTTCTGGGAGTCAGGAGTTCAAACCCAGTCTCACTGGGTTAAAAGTCTAGGTGTCAGCAGGACTGGTTCCTTCTGGAGGTGATGAGGAGAGACTGTTTCCTTCCCTTTTTCAGCTTCCAGAGGCCACCTGCATTCCTTGGCTGGCAATCCCTTCCTCACATTACTCCAGCCTCTTGCTTTACATCTCCTATTATTAACTCTGATCCTCCTGGCTCCCTCTTAATGAGGTCCCTTGTGATTTCATCAGACCCACCTGAAGAGTCCAGGATAACCTCCCCATCTCAAAATCCTTAACTTAATCACACCTGCAAAATCCCTTTTTCCAAGTAAGGTAACATATTCATAGGTTACAGGGGTTAGGATGTGGGCATCTTGGTGGGGGTAAGGGTAGGGGGTCATTATTCAGCCTACCACACCATGGGAGGGAGAAGGAAGCCAGCCCAGGAGAATGAGGTCTGGGGTGGCTTTCTAAAGAGGCTCATTCCAGCTAATTCTTGAGAATGAGTAGGACTGTGCCAGACTGACATGCAGGAAAGAGAAATCCAAAGAGGGGAAGGCACTCCAGAAAGGGCCCGGAATCTGGAAAGGAAAGCCTGCAGTGTTTGTGAAGAGGTGAGAAGTTCATGGCCACAGAAGCCTGGGTGCAAGGCACGGAATGATGAGCAGGAAGGCCTTTTCTGCTGTGACACCAGAAACAAACGTGTGGTACAGCAGCAGCTGCTGGTGGCCTCTCTCTGCACTGTGATGTCCTCTGCAGGGAATCCTGACATTCCACTCTGGGCCTGTCTAGCCAGCCTCAAGTATATCATGTTCCAGCCATGTGGTATGGCTGTCTGGCCATCAGGAGCTGGTGGTCCCTGGGAATGTCCCCTTTGTCTCCTTTTTATTGCCTGCCCCTCCAGCCCAAAGGCCCTAACACAAGAGCCCCAAACTCTCCCTGACCGCCGCTCCTCCCCGAGCCACAGAGCAGAAGATCAGCTGCAGTGATGGAGAACAAGACCCATTGCTCCTTTTTTGGAAGCCATTTTCCTTCTCAATATCTTCAGGAGAGGTGGACCAGCAAAACGACATTCCCACAGAAATAATTTTTCAATTTCTTATAATAGGACATAAAAGTCGGCCCAGGGAAATTGATTCCATTCGGAGCTCCCTTTGTACAACACTTTATCTTCCATTGCGGCCTCTGTATTTCAGCAATATCTAAAGCCCGAGGAAGTCTCGTTTAATATTTTTCGCCACCCTGGCAGAAGGCTTTTGTAGCTCAGCTGAATGGCTCTGCTGAGCTGTCACTTCCTCACGCTGCTGCCAGCGGCCCCTCCTCATGCCCAGGGAGCCTCCACCCACATCCTACGCCCAACTATGGGGAGCAGTTTGTCGGCTCCCTGCGGCTGTCCACAATGCACCCCTAACACCGGGCCATTTATTCTCATTTTCTCCTTCTCCATCCCTCTCCCCTCCTTCATTTTCTCCTCTGTCTTTACCTTTCATTCGATATCGGCTTCCTCTCATTTTTCCTCTCTCTTGCTCTTTCACTTCTCTTCCTTCCTCCCTATAGCTCCTCCCCTAGGGTTATTTTTGTCATGTAACCATGTGACCAGCAGGTTACTCAGTCTCTATGGATCTCAGCTTCCTCATCTGTAAAATGGGGATAATACAGGTCTCAAAGAGTCATGAGACGGATTCCACAGTTAGGTGTTCAGTAGATCCCAGGGAGAAAGGGCCACACAGAGGGGAAGGGAGTATGCATGCTAGGCCTATAGCTCTGCACAGGAGCCCCTAAACTTGGCCGAGCTTACTTAGGGGAGGAGGCTGCAGTGCTGCTTCCAAACTGTGCAGTATAGTGATACTTCTTCAGAGGCATGTTGTTGTTGCTGTTAGGTGCAGTCAAGTTAGTTCCGACTCATAGCGACCCTGTAGAACAGAGTAGAACTGCCCCATAGTGTTTCCAAGTAGCGGCTAGTGGGTTTGAACTGCCAGCCTTTTGGTTAGCAGCCGAACTCTTAACCACTGCACCTCCAGGGCTCCTTTCAAAGGCATAGAGCTTGTCAGTTTACCAAGGCTTTTCTGACCTGTCATGTTTGAGGTCCATGACAATGCTTTGGTGGCAATAGAGCGGGTATCCTCTGGACTGGTTTATAGACCAGAGAATGGAAGCTCAGGGAACTTGAGTGATTTGTCCAGTGTTACCCAACTGGTATGTGGGCACTGGCATCCTGTGCCCATTGAGTCCAGGATCCTTTTCTCCACTGAGTCATAGAGCTGGATGTCAGCGGGAAACCCTGTCCAACTCTCTCCATGTTTGGCCTCCTGCTCCTTTCCTGGCCTGGAGATGTCTAGGGGAACACAGGTGATCCTGGATCTTCCCAGCATTGGGAGCCCCAGCTCTGTTTCTGTATTGCGTGGAGATTTGAGAAGGGGCTGCAAGCCAGGCTCCATCAACTTCAAGGCTGAGACAGGCCCCAATGTGAACTAAATGCACCAACTGATTTACTAAACGTTAACCTGACTTCCACACTGATCTTGAAGCAAGCAACCCATTTGAACACTCTGTGCAAGCAGATGTCATTCTCAACTGGATAGTGTTATTCTCCTCCTGAAGATGAGGAAACTAGGCTCAGCTGAATTTACTTACCCAAGGTTTTGCTGGGACTCAAGCACAGTTCTGACCAAAGACTTTAGGCCTTTTGGTCTCAGGTATGTCAGGCAACTGGCTCAAGATCACCTAGCCGATTTGTGGCCACAGTCAAACTATAATTCATGTCTCCCTAGGCCTCATTGCAAAAATGTTTTTTAATCCAGACTGTGATTAAGATAGTTTAGGCTGCTTCTGTGGGGCCCTGAGGCTGAGAACCAAGGTCAAGGGGAAGGAGTTATAGTTAAAGTAAACTTTCTACCTTTAGGGTTGCCCTGGAAGGGACAGCCTGTGAAGGTCATTTGTTCCCTGACACTGGCCATTTGGGTGGAAGAGAGAGGTCACTTCTTGGAGATGCTGTGGAGGGAATGCCTGCATCTGCTCTCAGAGGGGCAGTTAGGTACCATCCCATTCTGAGGATTAGATGGTTCTTTGCTGCTTCATACTTCCCAGTGCTGACCGGGAGTTGAACCAAAGCTGATGGCGGCTGCTTTTCACAAAAAAAATTCTCAAGGGAGAAGGAAGTGGAAATTTGCCCCAGAAGAATCTGGAATCCCAAATGAAGCAGCACTTATTGCTGTCTGTGGATGAGGATATGCAAACCTGCCTGAAAAGCTTATCACAAATGGAGAGTCCTGGGCTGAGTAACTGATTCATTTAACAAATATTTTTAAGCATCTACTCTGCAGCAAACCATCTTCCAGGCTCCAGGGGTACAGCAGTAAACAAGATGAGACTGTCCCTACCCTTGCGGCACTCATATTCCAGTGGAAGAGACAGATGCTAAACAGATAATCACAAATATCTATCTATCTAGTACTGTGTCTTCCTTTCTGTAAGACTTCTGTTGACTCATTGCCATCGAGTCAATTCTGACTCAGCAACCCTATAGGACAGAGAAGAACTGCCCCATAAAGTTTCCAAGGAGTGGCTGGTGGATTCAGACTGCCGACCTTTTGGTTAGCAGCCCAACTCTTAACCATTGTGCCACCAGGGCTCCTCTATAAGATTCAGTGGATAGTTACACAGCTTCTTGCAGCCTGAAAATCAGCGAGACACAGTGGAGAGAAAACAGAGCTTGTGCTCTGAAGACCTGGACTTGGATCCGGACAGACCCTGACCTAGCAAGTCTGCATACCTGCCTGTGTCTCAGGTTCTTCATCTGTGTCTTAGTTTCCTAGGGCTGCCATAACAAAATAACACAAAGTAGGTAGTTTTAAAGAACAGAAATTTGTTGTTCCACAGTTCTGGAGGCTAGAAGTCCAAATTCAGGGCATCGGCAGGACCATGCTGTCTTCTTTCTGCCCACTCCAGAAGATCCTTCCTTGTCTCTTCCAACTTCTGCTAGGCCCGGGTGTCTCTTGGCTTGTAGATACAGCCTTACATGGCACCCTCTGTGTCCATGTCTATTCTACCCTCTTATAAGACACAGCTCAGAAGGGATCATGACCCACCCTACTCCAGTATGACTTCAGTGATTTAAATGATAACAAAAGAAAAACTTGTTTCCAAACAAGGTTACGTTCACTGGTACAAGTGTTAGTACTTCAGCATATCTTTTGGGGGACATTATTCAATCTATACCAGTCTGCAGAGTGAGCATAGCATTCCCTTTTTTGCTATTATCCTGGTCAGGGTTGTTGATTGCAAGGAACAGAAACTCACTGAAGCTAACTCAGGGAAAGAGTGGTTTGTTATAAGGTGGCAGGGAATCCAAAGATAAGACCTGCAGCGCAGCAGGACCTCACAGAAGTTAAAACTGGGAATCTGGCAGGAGCTAAGACACCTGTGTGATCTCTTTCTTAGTGGCTGTATTTCTCTCTGCATTTCTACTTTGTTTTCCTCTGTTGACCCACTTCTTTTGTTTTTCATAGATTATAGTACCACAAAGCTTTGATTTGCATAACGCCCACCATGGCTACCTTGGCCTTATTAAGAACCTGGCAACTCTTAGTACCTGCTTTTGTCTTCCCTCCCTCTGCCAACTGCCCCAGTCTCTGTTGCCCAACTCCAGATCCCCAAGAGAGGAACCTAATTGAGACAAACAGCAGGTTACTGGCCAGCTAGTGTTTCAAAAAACCCCTGCTTCCAGGGGACAGATGCCCACCCACCCCTGGTGCAATCAGCTGTGATCATAGTTAGCATGGTCACATGACACAGAACATGGCTACTCTAGGTCACATGGTACAAAACATGGCAGAGCTGTGCATGTGATAATTTCTCTTAGAAGCTGGTGATGGTGGTGGTGTGCAGTCACCATAAAACATCTGGTACACACCTGCCTCTCCCAGGCTGCCCTGACCAGTTAAATGAAGTTAAAAAAAAGTAGCTAGCAGATGATTCCCTCGACTCCGCAAGGATTTATCGAATGTATGCCGTTTGCAGAAAGCCTTGGCAAATGGTAAAGTGCTGTACAGATGTGAGGTGTGAGAATGCCTAGAGAGTACTGCCAAAACTTAAACTTTGCAGAGACTGGCTTGGCTGGCTTTAGGCCGGTTGCTTCAATCGGGGAACGATTAGCTTGGTAACCTCCTTGTTCCCTCAGCTGTTGCATTTCTCTGGGGCCTAGAAAGACTGTGCCTTGAATGTGGATTTCTCAGAGTGGCTCCATGCTGTGTCCCTGAGTGGGGTGAGGGCTCAGCCTTGGAAATTACAGTTTGTCTTATCCTGCTGGGCACGATTGAGTAAGTGCTGCTGTGTGCACTGGCCAATCCCAGCAACTTGGGTCCTCCTGGGCAGCTGGCCAGCAGGAGTGACAGGCAGTTAGCAGGCTTCCTCTGCCTTCTAGTGGTTCTAGATAGAGAACAGAAGGATGGAGAGAAACTCAAATACGTTGCATCCTTATTGGGCCTGGATCTTTACATATTATCAAGGAGACATTATAATCCCCATTTTACAGATGGAAGGCTTATAGAGATTAAGTACTTTTCTCAAAGTGGTAGAAACCAAATGGGAACACAGTCCTGGCTCGTTGGGTTCCTCAGTGTGTTGCAGTCATAGCTCACAAGCGTTGTATCAGTCAATTCATTCTGAGCACATCCTGTGTGCCAAGCATTGCTTAGTGTGTTGTGCTTTTTAAAGCTCTTTTCTCGCTCATCATCTGATTCCAAGGAAGTAGGTATATTGGATGGCTCTTGTTATCCCCATTTAACAGGTTAGAAGCTATGGCCCAGAGGAAGATACGGGTTTACTCAAGGTGACACAACTAGTTAGAGTTAGTGGTAGAGCAGGGTCTGGAATCAGATCCCCTGACTACAAGTACGAGGCTCTGTAGACAAAACCATGCTTCCCTCCCACCCCTCAGCACACTCTCTCATATGTTGCTGTTGTTGTTGTTAGGTGCCATTGAATCCATTTTGACTCATAGCAACCCCATGTGACAGAGTAGAACTTCCCACATAGGGTTTTCTAGTCTGTCATCTTTACAGGGGCAGAGCCCTTTACAGAGCCGCTGGGTGGGTTTGAACTGCCAACCTTTTGAGTAGGAGCTGAGCATTTAACCGTTGTGCCACCAGGGCTCCTCTCTTCCGTAAAGAAGGGGGGGAAAAAAAAAAAACAAACTTAAAAAAATTGTGTTTGTTTGTTTTCCTGTTTAGTTCAGGGTTAGCTGACATCATAGCTAATGCATTGGAGCTAGTCAGATTTGGGTTCAAATCTTCTCCTGTCAATTACTCACGGTATGATCTCTCTGAGCCTCACGTTCCTTATCTGTAAATTGGTAATAACCCCCATGAAAGCACTCTGGGAATTTAGACAGAGAATCAGCAATGAGGATGTCTTAGAAGAAGTGATTCCCAAGATGGCCCACTTGAAAGGGGGCCAGCTGTATGCTACCTGAAAGACTTTCTCCTGTAATAGTCTAGTGATTCCTACTTTTCAAAATTCCTAGGAAGCCTCTCCAATTGTTCCAGGCAGAATGAGTCACTCCAGCCCCTGGGTTTCTATAGCTCAGAGATAGGGGAAAGGGCAGCAAGCACCAGCAGCTCTCTCCTCTCTGGACAGAAGTGTCTTCTCCATACTCCTTATAGGCCAAGATACACAAAGACCCTAAATGAAAGATTGGGGTGGAGCCCATCTCACGGACTAAATACGTATGTCCGTTTGTGGCCTCAGTACTTACAGAGCCACTCCACACTTCAGAAGTACTCTGGTGTCCTCTGAGAAGCATCAGCAGGTCATCAGTCCTGACTTCAAAGTTTGCTTTTCCACCTAAGCTGAATAAAATCGATGTAAGTGTTCGGATGGCTGGCTTGGGCAGGAGAGAAGATGCAGCCCGTTCTTGGTTTGTATCTTCTCCGAAATGCTAATCAAACTGCCTTGTAGCAAACTAGCTGTTTCCTAGCAACACCAAGTGAGATAGCAGGATGGCATCTATTTTGAGTCTTCCAGAAGTGACCCGTTGACTGTCTTTGAGCGTGAAAGCTATTGCCTTTTGATCATGTTGCCTTCCCATGGGGAGGGGGCTTTTCCCAGTCACAGCAGCAGGATGCCTGGCAGGCTTCTGCACTGAGCCAGGCTGAACCACATCCCCATCATGAATATGGGTTTGTTCGCTCTCTCATTCACTCATGTACTCATATAGCCCATCAAACAATGTCTGTGGACCACTGTTCCAGGGATTATGCCAGACACTGGCGGCTTCTAGAGAAGACTCAGGCTGATGCCTCAGGGAGCTCATACTGTAGCAGAAACCAGGCTTGTAACCAGTCCTGTGATAAGTGTTATCATTAAGGCAAGAATAAAATCAAGCCTGGACTTTACAGGAATATTTTTCAGAGGAGTTGTGAGTTGAACCAGACTCTGAGTTATAATTAAGAGTTTTTGCAGGTAGAGAAAGCTTTTGTTTTAATAAAAGCTTTTGTTGGAGGGTATAACATGATGCATTACTCTAAAGGTATAGACAAAAAGATGGAAAGTTGGTGACATCAGCAGCTAATCTCAGAATCTATCTCTTGGGATGTTAGTGGGTATTATTCTGTCACCAAATAAGAAATTCAAGCTTAAAGTTAAACATCTCTTTATGACAAGACTTCTCAGCCATGTACAGTATGAAATATGGCTGATGTTCATTGTGATTCTTCAAGATCATAAAATGGATTGCAGTATTTCCTAGATATAACTGACTTCTCAGGATGATATTTTCTTATACCATCCTTTAGGAGTAGGGTTCCTGGGAAGCTACTTTGGGAAACACTGAACTACAGGGTTGGGTTGGTTGTTGTATATGGTCAAAGATGAGAATGGAGACGTAAGCAAGGGCCAATTCCTGAGGAACCCCTGACAGCATGGAGTGAGGCTGGATTTTACCCTAAAGATGATGGGCAGCCGTGGAAGGGATTTAAGCAAGGCCTCTGTGTCAGAAAGCACAGACGGAAGGTGTACCAGGGAGCTGACACTGGGAGCTGGGATTCTAGATTAGAGGCCATTGTGACAGTTACTCTTTGGTGTCCCTTGCTGTGGATGTGTAGGCATCATCTGGCACCTGGGATAGGTCAGGGGGCTTAGCCTCAACCTAAGATAATCATGTTCAAAGACGTTGTTGAGGATTTCCATAGGAGCCCACTTTGGGGTCTAACTGAGTTCTCCTGGACTGTCTGTGACCATGTAAGGCATCCCCCTGCTCAGCAGCAGTTTCTTACTTTGAAGGAGGCTGGGACCTGCTCTTTGGTTTTGGTGCTTGTTGTTGTTAGAGCTGTCATTCGGTTTATTGTCAGTCACAAGCCCAGTTAGGTAGTCAATGGTTTTTGCTGTGCTTAGTGTTGATGTGCTTGAGGAGCTTCAGATGACTTAGACAGATCATTCTTTGTGCTAAGACAGGAGGAAGGAGTTACCAGGATATGGGATCAAAGACAGTAATCCAAAGCAATAGTCCTATTCAAAGGAGAAGAAATTTAACAGGTGTGACAGTGAAACCCATTGTCAATGGAAAAATGTAAGCTCTGGCGTCAGCCACGAGCTCACATCCCATCTCTATGACTTAGTCGCTATATGATCGTGGGCAAGTCATTTAACCTCTCTGAACCTCATTTTTCTTGCTGGAAAATGGAAATAGTAATACAGATTTTAAAATGTATATATAAAATCCTTAGCCCACAGAATTTGCTTAATAGATGTTAGGCGTTAATTCCATTCTTCTGGGTCTCCAAACCCGGTATCCCAAGACCAGACATGGCTTAGTAGTAGCAGCTGTGAAAACAATGTTCACAGTTTTGGTTGAGAAGTTGCTTGTGGGAAGGCTGCCAGAAAAGCTGATCTGAGCATAGACTCCATTCACAAAAGCAGAGAGCCCCACATCAGGAAGGGGCCCTCCCAGACACATACTATCCAGTCTCTGTTCAGAGATCTCCTTCCATTCTGGACAATAACTGTAATAGGGATATTGGCACATGTTCATACCAACAAGTCAGGAAAGGAGAAGAGTCTGTGGGAACTAATCACATAAATATCTGATGAATGAGCCCAGATGTTTTAGCCCGAAAAAAAAAAAAAAAGATGATAGAAGTGGCATGGTAGAAGGGAAAGATGTCCAAAATGGTGTCCAGAACAGTGCCTGACATATAGTAGGTCTTCAATAAATATTTACTGCATGAATGAATGGATGGATAGATGGATAGATGGATGGATGGATGGATGGATGGGAGGGCTGGCCATGGAATTGGGCAGACCTTGTTTTGTATCCTCTCCCAATCGTATACCAACTTCTGACCTCGGGAATGGTACTCAGCCTTCTGCCTTTCAGTTGCAAATGGACATAGAGAAGCCTACTGTGCTGTGCTCTTCTAAACATTCAATGAAAACATGTATGTCAAGTGCTGAACACTGAGCTCACTGCCCTGGAGGTGTTCAGTGGAAGTTCCACCTCCTTCCCCTGCTACACTTACCGTTGGTAGTTGTCAAAGCCTGTCATGTGGAAGGAGAATTGGGCATGATTGCAGAGTTCTAGAGGGATGGACGGGTAAAAGTTCATGGGACTTTCTCAAGACGAGAGCTGTTTAAAAATGATTAGGGCTACTGCCACAGGAGTGAGTTCCCTGGTCCTAGAGGAGTGCCAGTAGAGGTTGTAGAACACTTAGCAGAGACGACATAGAGGGACAGACCATATCTTCAAGGTCCCTCATATTCAACAATTTGTAATGATTACTTGTAGAAAGTTATGCAACCAATTTAAGCCCTTAGCCTCCATTTACCCATCAGTGAAATGGGGAAATAACAATGTTGGAGAGCAAAGTAAAATGAGACAGTGGATGTGAAGAGTGCTTGTGAACTGTAAAGCAACAATAACAGAGGTTGCAAACTGCTATCCTATGGCCACAGTTAGTTCCCAGATGGATTTTGGTTGCCCAGCATAGTGTTGGCCTTATTATTATTTTTTAATTAGTTGGCAGCATTTAAAAATAGAGATTTCACATGAAAGTTTAGGTTGTTGAACTTATTTTGAAAAAAGGATGGAAGATATGGTACCTGTGCCCTCAATTTCACCTTGCAACCTGGAGCTCTACTCTGTACTGCTTCATCTTGCCTCCCTGAAACGGAGGCCAGGCCTGCTTTCTGGCCTCTGAAGCCATTTGATATGTGATCTGAGTCCTCTGTGTTAAAATCTGAGAATCTAACGTTGCAATCCAGCCTACAATCTGTGAATAATACACACATGCACCAAAGGAGCTTGGAAGACAGCCTGGTGTGGTGGCTAAAAGCATGGCGTTGGGCTACCTTGGGTCATGTCCCCGCTCTCCTTCCTGTTAGCTGTGTTGATCCTGGTGCGTTTTTACTCTCTCTGGACTTAGTTTCCTCAGCTATAAAATAGAGATAATAATCAAACCTGTTTGCAGGGTGGTGTGAGGATCAAATTAGTACCTGGTACTCAGTAAGCAGTTAGTAAATGGAGGCTTGCGTCTTGCTATGATGCTGAATAGGTTTCAGTAGAGCTTCCAGACTAAGGTGGACTAGGAAGAAAGGCCTGATGATCAGCTTCCAAAAATCAACCAATGAAAACCCTATGGATCACAACAGTCTGATCCTCACTGATCATGGAGATGGTACAGAGCTGGGCAGCATTTTGTTCCATTGTGCATAGGGTCATCATGAGTCAGGTCTGACTTGATGGCAGCTAACAACAGTTTATTAAAGCAAAGCATATTCTTGTATTACAAATCATCATCCCCCTAGGTTGATTTGATTTTTGCTGTGGTGCACCTGAGCACCAAAACCTGATAGGTTTAGACAACCATGATTTCAGAACAAGTGTCCTTTCCACGTGAGTAGCAGAGGTTGCTGGGCCTGGAGCCATTATGTGGCAAAGCGAAGATTCTCTCTGGAGCCCCCACCTATGGTGGGCTGGACAGGGGTGAGCTGGCTGGGCTCTCCCCATGTGGACATGTGGAGGGTGGGCAGGCTGAGCTCCTCAGACCCCGAGAGACTCACCATCCTGGTGGTTTCAGGAAGTGCTGTGATTTACCAGGGCCATTAGGATCCATTCTGCATCCAACAATTTATAGCCTTCCTAGAGTGAGAGGGAACTAATGTGTCACATTTGTATAACATTTAGAAGTGAGTTGATGGTATTTTTTTTCTCCATTCTTTTTTTTTCCCTTCCTGTTCAGTCTACTATGTGCAATAGACATTTGGGAGCAAGAGAATGCCTCTCAGTAGAGTGAAAAGGCACAGTCACTGTGGTAGGCCAGACCTGGGTTTGCATCCCAGCTTTCCTCTGAATCCACTCTGTGAGCACCCCTCAGCCTGCACTATATCCCTCTGAGTCAGTTGGCTGGTTTGCCTCCATTTTACAGGTGAGAAAGTAGAGGTGCCAGGGGAGCTTATGTAAGCCCCTTGCTAAAGATCACACAGCTCATAAGTGCTAAGAGCAGAGTCCATACTGAGGACTGTCTGGCTCCGAGGCCTGGGCTCATTAAGTCTCTGTAAGCCTGAGGAGAAAAAAAGAAAAAAATGTTGGTCATGCAACGGAGTGAGTAAGAAAAACATCTGCTTATCAGCCAGGGTCAGCCGTCTCCACCAAGGGAACACACTCGCCTTTGTGCTGAGTACAGTTAGGGCTTTTTCCAACAGGGCAGCCATGCTTTTACCTCTAAACTCTCTCTAACTCAAAATCATTTCTCCTAAACAGTGCAAGCAAATCCTCTTCTGCTCCTGGTGAGCCTTGCTCTCCCTCCTTCCTGTCCAGGATTGAGGAAGATCTACTTCCCACATCTTGCCTGAGTCTCATTTTATTCATGCTGTTGTGCCTGCAGAGCTTGGCAAGGGAGGACTGCTGACATGTCCTTGTGACCCCATGTGACATCTGTTGCTCCCGTGAGAAAGTGGGAGCTGACCAGTCCTTGGCTGGGGTGGCCCCAGCAGCTGAGAATGTCAGTCTGACTGCCTAGGGCTGTTGGAATCAGCTACGGGATCTACCACGCATTAGCTGAATCAGTTTGGACACATCACTTAATCGCTCTGAGCTTCATTTCCACATCTGTCAAATGGGGTAGTAAAACCGCACAGGGCTGATGTGAGGACTATGATGTAATGCCTGTGGGACCCTTAGCACTTGACATTGGTAGCTGTTATATTATTTTGCATTTGATTCTCACAGTTACCCTTGGAGGATGTTAATATTACCGTTCTACTTTGTATATGAAGAAATTAACTTTGGTTGTCTGTTCTTGCATTCATCTTTATTATGTTCCTTGTGTGCACCAGGCTGCGTGCTGCGTGCAGAGGAAATAAGGAACACTGAAGCCTGGGGTCAGCTCTCAGGGAGCCTAGAGCCTAATGGAGGTGTTCTTTCCCCATAGCCCCCTGTCTTTCAGGAACTTCGGGGAAGCCAGTGATTCAGGAAGTGGCTCTGTCATTTTCCCTGCCACTCAAGCCCAAATCCTAGAAGTCGCTCTTTCTTTTTTTTTTTAAATTGTTATAAAAACACAGATAACACAGCATTTACCAATTCGACATTTTTCATGTATACAATTCAGTGAGATCCATTGCATCAATTGTGTTGTGTAACAATCACCAATATCCATTGCCAAATTTTCCATCTTCATAAACATAAACTCAGTGCTTCCTAAACAATAGTTATCCCCCATTCCTCCTACCTCCCATCCCTGGTAACCACTATTGAACTTTGATCTCTGTATATTTGCTTGTAGAAGTCATTCTTGATTTCTGTGTTTTTCTCACCGGTACAGACACCCAGGCTACTAGTAAGTCCTGTTGAGTCTACCCCTGAGTCCAGTGGTGTGCTGGAGTCAACTTGCATTGACTCAGGAGAGCCCCTTGTGTCAGCTCTTCCCAAGTCTGCGTTCAGTGATGCCGAGTGGTTTGCTGGAATCCGCCATGGTGGAAGTACTTACACCATGGAATTCGGCAGCCGGGGCTTCTTTCCCCAGCAAGCCAGTCATTAAACATTCACCAGCACATTGTTGCCCCAATCTCTCCACTTCCCTTTATTTCTGTTTCTAACAGTTTAGTCCAAGCCACTTTAATCTCTTACTCAGCAAGTCCTGCTCAGCCTCCCTGCTTGCCTCTCTGCTCTCCACTCCTTACAAGGCAGCTGGAGAGATCTTTAAACAATGTAAATCAGCTCCCATTACTCCCCTGTTTAAAACCTTCCCTTGGCTTTCCGAAACACTCAGAATAAAAACCAAGCTCCTCACTGAGGTCCACACAGCCGTACTCTACCTGGCTTGCCAACTTCTGATCTCATCTCACCCTCTCCCTTAATAACCTGGCCTTCCACACACTGGCTTTCTTATTGTTACTGGAAAAAGCCAACTACTTCCTCAAAGCTTCATACTTTTGCTTCTGCTGGAAGTTCTCCACCCCCAGGTCTTTGCATGGCTGGATTCTTCTAGTCATTCAGGCCTTCACTCAAGTGCCACCTCCTCAGGGAAGACCTCCTTGACCATGTCCCTGCCCAACCCTGCCCCTCCTAAAGTCACGTTCTATCATAGCTCCCCATATTTTTTGCTTACTAGTTAATTGGCCATCTCCTCCACTGAAACAAAAATTCTACGTTACTTGTGACTGAAACTAGAACACCAGATGTGCTTAGCAAATACTTGTTCGATGCATAAAAATTTCACTTTTCCATGAGAAGGTGATCCCTGAGAAGGTCTGTACCATCACGGCCTCAGTCTCTTTGAATCCTTGGAGTACCTAGCTGTGTGTGAAGAAATTCTACTGTTGGTGGTGGTACCAGATCTGGAGAAGGTGGAAAAGAAATCCATGTGCTGAGAGGGAAAAGGAGAGATCACTTTAGAGAAAACAAAGAAGTGCTCAGCTTCTCCTAAATGGTGTCCAAAAGGCCAGCACTTGGTCAGGTTTTGATTGGGCTAGGGCAGTTGTGATGGTTCCCTGGCATGGCTGGAAGGGCAATTTTGTAGGAACAATGGCTTTTCCTATGGAAAACTTTTCTATTGTTTCAGAAAGAGTCTCTGGAGTCAGGCCGGCCTTGGGCTTTATCGTTCTGGAATACTAGGCACACCCTTGAGCCTCTAGGAACCTCATTTTCTTTTTATGTGAAATGAGGCTCATACTGCCTACCTTTCAGTGCAATAACATTAAAAAAAAAAAAAAGAAAGAAAGAAAGCTAAACCTGTTGCCATCCAGTCTATTCTGACTCAGAGACCCTATAGGACAGAGTAGATCTGCCCCACAGAGTTTCTAGGGAGCGGTCGGTGGATTCAAACTACTTACCTTTTGGTTAGCAGCTGAGTTCTCAACCACTGTGCCACCAGGGCTCTGCAATAACATAGAGATGTGCTTAAAATAGGGCCTATCACATAGTAGGTGCTTGGTAAAACCCATTGCCATTGAGTGGATTCTGACTAGTGATCCTATAGGACAGAGTAGAACTGCCCCATAGGGTTTCCAAGGCTGTTAATCTTTATGAAAGCAGACTGCCACATCTTTCTCCCACGGAGCTGCTGGTGAGTTTGAACTGCTGACCATTCAGTTAGCAGCTGAGAGCTTTAACCACTGTGCCACCAGGGCTCCTTAGGTGCTACGTAAATGTTATTTTTCTCGCTTCCTGTATTCTCTAATTATAGACCAGCATAAGCATGGGCAGTCATGTGTATACCCTCTAGAAGATGATCCTTTTTATTTCATCGTTGTTTGAACTGCCTCTTTCCTTACTCTTTCTCCGCTACTTAACTCTGGGCAGGCACTCTGAACTGGATCCTGTAGTTGCTGCAGGGACAGAGTTGGGTCCTGGAGGGTTTGCTGTCCCAGGAATAAGAAGCCACTTAGCACCAGGATAGAGGGGCTTTCCTGGAATCAGCTGGGTGATCTGTGATACTTGGGAGACATACTCTGTCTGTACCTCTGTTGTGAGTTTCTGTAACCTCTGTGTGGGTTGCAAAGACAAAGTACTTTCTTCCCACCCTAGGGAAGGAGGGGCAAGAGTTTTAGAGACGAAAAATCACAGGGCTGGAATTCAGCCTGCTACTTTCTGTTTGGTTGCTAGGTAAGTCACTTGACCTTTCTGAGCCTTAGTTTCCTCAGATTAGATGAGTGTGGTCACATCCACCTTGTGGTGGTTTTAGGTGCCATCCAGTCGACTTTCAACTCCTAGAGACCCCATGTGACGGAGTTGCATTACCCCATAGGATTTTCTAGGCTGTAATCTTTACGGGAACAGATTGACATGGAGCTGCTGAGTAGGTTCAAACCGCCAGTCTTTCGGTTAGCAGCTGAGCACTTAACTGTTGTGCCACCAGGGCTTCTTGTGAAAAGAGAAGGAGATTATTTAAAATGTCTAGCATAAGCATCCATTCTCTTCCTTTCTGGTATTCCTGATTGAAACAGAAGTTCTGCTTATATGTTGGAATGGGTGTTAAAGAGAAATGTTTTGGTTTTCAGATAACAAGGGAAAGAGACATCTTGCTAAGCAACCTTGTGAAATAGTCTTCCCATGCTTACATCCCTCTAGGCTCTTTGGGATTGTCACAGGGGGCTTGGTCAGGTCTCTGGGCTGTCTTTAAGCGTGCTGAAGCATTCACTCCCGAAATTGTGCCCTGGAAGCATTTTCCTTCACAGTTCTTGGGCAGGGCCTAAAAACCTTTAGCTCCAGAACACGTTCCTATTTTAGTGGCATTTAAAAGACAGTACTGGAATTGCTTCTTTGGAGATGAAAACACACAGAGGCCTCTGAGGTACTTGGATTCAGATCGCTGGGCTTAGATTCCTTTCCTCAAGCTGTCTTTTGCCACCACCCGTTCTTCTACTCCTTCGTAACTAGGTCTGGTTACATGCAAAGACTGCAGGACTTGGGGATCAAAAAAAAAAAAAAAAAAAAAAAAATCTCATTTCAAATTCTGTCCCTGCCCCTACTAGATGTATGAGTGACCTTGGGCAAGTTGAACAAATTTGCTGAGCCTCAGTTTTCTCAGCTGTAAAATGGTAATGATAATGGACACACTGGGTTGCTGGTAAACTTTAAATTGAGATTGACTTAAATGAGCTGATAAATATGAAAGTGTTTTGTACAGAATGTTCGCTGTGGGTGGTGAGGTATCAATTGATATATTGTAAAACGGTCCTTTCCAATGCAGTTTTGCTACTAGTCCTAAACTTTCATTTGCTGTGAAAGAATGAAATGAAAAGTAATTGACTTGTAGACCTTCCTCATTGATTCGGATTAAACTTCACTGTCATCTAGTGGTGAAACCCTTGGCCTCTAACTCAATCATAGTATTTTATTTCTGTAGAAATATTGTATCCATTAAAATTATCTATTTCTGTGGCACTGAAAATTGTCAACATAGTCTTTTTGCTTCACCTTCTGGCTGACTTGATATAACCTCACTTGGCTAAGGCTGGGAAAATAGGTCTGAGTGTTTGCGAAGATTAATGGTCTGTTTTAAATATCAAGACCTGCGTATAATTCAGTTCAGGTCAACTCATATGTTTAATTGAGCATCGGTTGCAGCCAGGGCATTAGAGGTGGGTGAGAAAAAGAAGTAAGATGAGGTCCCTGCCCTTAAGGAACTTAAGATCTAGTTTTTTATTTTTAGGTTTTTTTTTTCTGTGTTACTGATTTGTTTGTTTCCTAATTTATTTAATGCTTGATAGGTTTACTATATACCTGGTAAGGGGTGGGGGGAGACAGAGAAATAAAACTTGGTCCCCTCCCCCAAAGGAGGTTTCTGTCTGGCTAAGAAAACAGCCATGCGGATTAAAAAGCTCCAGGGAATGGGAGAAAGAAACGCAGTTGAATGGGAACAGAGTATGGAACGGCAAGCATCACGGCTCCAAGTTGGAATGTTGGGGTTCTGGTGGGAGAGGACTTGCCTATAGAGCCCATCTCTGGTGCATGGTTGCTACTGCAGAATCCCACCTGAATCTAGTAGTAAGGAAGACATTCGGGAATAAGGGATGAGAAATACATGAGAAGCTGACAGTTTTTATATCATACAATAAACCAGTTGCCTTCAAGTCAACTCCGACTCATGACGACTGCATGTATGTCAAGGTAGAACTGTGCTCCATACGATTTTCAATGGCTAATTTTTTGGAAGTAGATTTCCAGGCCTTTCTTCAGAGGCTCCTCTAGGTGGACTCGAACCACTACCCTTTTGGTTAGCAACCGACGATTGTTAACTGTTTATACCACCCAGGGATTCCGTATCATACAATAAGTGCCGCAGAAGACAAATGAGCCAAGAGCTACATGACTTAAGGAAAGAGGAGGTTATTTTGGTCTGAGGAGTCCAGACTGGCTTAGAGGAGAAGGAGGTCCTTGAGGTGGACCTTGAGGACTGGATAGAAACTTGATGGGCAAAGATAGGAAAAAGAAGGCATTGATGACCATAAGCAAAGGCACGAATGTGGGAAATTTTGGTTGTGGGTGTAACTTCTGGTGGTCTGGTCGGGCTGGGTTATATGTGACAGGGGAAGTAGAAGACAAGCTGGAAAGGAGAGTCGGGGGCCTTAGTTATGAAAGCTTTCTGAGTCCATCTTCTACTTCATTCTGCAGGTCGTTGGGAGCCAAAGATGGTTTTTTAACAAGGTTCTACTTCAGAGAGGTGGAATTAAAAATAAAGAAATAAATAAACCTTGTGGATTACACTATATTAGGAAATCTCTTCCTCCATAATATGTTCCTGGGTTAAAGTTCACATTTCCTCTCTGAAAGTGGTGGTTAATAATAGGCACACGACCCAAAGTGGGAACAGGAGAGGCACGCAGAGATGCAAGCAGGCACACATTTAATGAGTTCACTACACAATTCTGTTTCCTAATTTTCACATGCCCCCCATCCCCCCCACCCCACCCTTCCCACCCTGGTGTGAAAATTCCCTCCTGGAGCTGGTGTCTCATGCTCCCTTGAGGGTGGCAGGAGCTGCAGGGTGTGATGATGTAACTTCTAATGCTAGATGTGATGGAGCCATTGGGTGTGTTATCATAGAGGCATGATGGGGATTCAGTGAATCATCCATATCTTTGACCTGGTGAATTGTAAAATAATGTCAATAATCCCTATTCACTGAGTGCCTACCACATACCAGGTACCATGATCTTAATTGAAACTTAAGACAATCTTTAAAGGTACGTATTTGACGGAGGAGGGTGCTGTTGCTTGTAGGGGCTGTGTTACTTGTCCATGCATATCCAGCTAGTAACTGGTAGAGCCCAAACTACACCAGTAGGACATTCTTTTTAGAGCACAACAAGGGCAAGCAGAGGACAAAGCAGGTGGAGAATTGTGTGGTCTTTGACAACAGACAACTCTGAGTTCCAATTCTGTCTTGTCCACTTCACTTCTCTGAGTTTCCCATCTGTAAAATGGGTGTGAACATTCCTCTCATAGTATCCTTGAGAAGATTAATGTAGTCTATGTGTGGCCCATGTCAGGCATTCCATAGGTGTTGATTGCTCATGGAGAGTCATTAAAGGTTTAGGGGCTGGGGACTCCCCCGCCTCCCCACCCTGAAGCATGGGGAAGCACTCACTTCTCAGGAACTGAACAGAGCCAACCGAAAGCTGTTGTGGCCAGCTTTCTCCTGTAACACCCTTCCTCTCTCCCTCCCTCACCTGCCAACCTTGGAGCATCTCTGTGACTTATGTGGACACTGTTAAGTGGGGGCGGGGCACCAGAGCATGTAATGAGTGTCCATCTTCTCTGAAAAGCCCATCACTGTCCATATGGCAGTTTGCATTTGCCAGGCCCGTCTGTCTAAGGGGATGGAGCCACAGAACTGCTAGCCTTGCCTCCTAGGAGCAGTCCCTCTGACATCCATTTCACCTGACTCCTAAGGCAGAGCAGCTAGTTTATCACATTCGTTTTGGTTCTGGAAACTCCCTTCCTCACACTCTCTGTGGCCCCTTCAGGAATCCCTGATGGAGATTGTCCCTGGAGGAGAGCAGTAGTGTCCCCTACTCAGAATACTCCAGAGTCCTTAGTCGCTGGGGGGGGTTGCTCCAGAGGGCAAGGCAGCTTCCTTAGGAAGCCCCAGGGCTTTCGCTATAAAATACCCAGACCCAGGAAATGACCACCAGATTATGTGGCAGGAGAGTGGGCCGATGCTTCTGAGCAAGAGTTCAGTCCTCTAGTGGAAAAAGCACTAGACGGAGTGTTTGAAGTTTATTTCTTATTCCTTTATTCATTCATCTATCTATTCAGCTGTCCATCCAGTGGTCAGCCACTTTTGCTGTATACTAATTACATGCTGTAGGGTCGCTATGAGTCAGAATCAACTCGATAGCAATGGGTTTGGTTTGATTTTTTAATTATATGCTGAAGGAGCCCAGTGACACCATGGGTAAGCATTCAGCTGCTAACAGAAAGGTCAGCAATCTGAACCCACCCAGGGGCTCCACTGGAGCCCTGGTGGCAGAGTGGTTAAGTGATATGACTGCTTACCAAAAGGTTGGCAGTTTAAATCCACCAGTCGCTCCTTGGAAACCCTATGGAGCAGTTCTACTCTGTCCTCTAGGGTCGCTATGGGTCAGAATTGGCTCGATGGCAACGGGTTTGGTTTTTTGGTTTAGTGGCTCCACTGGAGAAAAGGCCAGGTGATCTGCTCCGGTAAAGATTACAGCCTAGGAAACCCTATGGGGCAGTTCTACTCTGTCCTATAGAGTCGCTATGAGTCAGAACTGAGTCAGCACACAACAACAATTATATGCTGAACCCTGGGTTAGGCCCTCTGGGACCAGATATGAGAATAAAAGACTGCTACCTTAAGGAGATAGACCCATGCATAAGTAACTCGATTATAATAAGTTCTCAGTACCAAATCGATAAGACTTGTCGTGTAGAACTGTGCTTTGTGGCAAAAGCATCTATTGTGAGGATGTTGGTCTTTACAGCCCAGAGAGTCTTTATCCTTTGTGAGCAGTGGGCCCATCTGAGAATCCCACACACGGCCGTGGAGCCTCCCCCAAAACAGTGCTCATCCTAAGACACATGGTATGTTGTAGACTGTTTCAGGAGGTGCAGACACCAGGTCAAAGCCCCTCTGGTTTACAGAGTTCTGTTTATGAGGATTCTCTATTTCATCTCTTCCCAATGTTAATAATGAATGTGCTTCTCCAGCGAAGATGGTTTGTTTTTGTCTTGCAAACGTGAACTATGTGGCTAATGATGTCTTGTTTTCCCTATAGACTCCTAGGGGGTGTAGGGTTAAATCTGAGGTCTGTTTGTTAAGAAAATTTTATGACAGACGTTTTTTCCTTAGCTTTGTTCCTAGCTCAATTTTGTTTTCCTACCTTTTTCTTTTTTTTCCTCATCTGCTACCGGTTTATCACTTTATCCCAAACTGCTAGTTATTGTTGCTTGCATCCCTTTTGGCTTAGCTTCCTAGTGCTGCTGTAACAGAAATACAAGTTGGTGGCTTTAAAGAACAGAACTTTATCTTGTCACAGTTCAGGAAGCTAAAAGTTCAAATTAAGGGCCCGGGAGGGGAAGTCTCTCTGTTGGCTCTGAGGGAAGAGCCTTGTGTTTTTAAGCATTTGTCCCCTTAGCGTTCCTCAGCAATCTTCACATGGCATCCGTCTGTTCCCCCAACCTCCACCCCCTGAGCGTGCTTACTTCTTACTCCTGTATCTAATCTGCTCTTTTAATAACTCAGAAGGGATTAGGTTTAGGACACACTACACTGGTGTAGCCTCATTGACATAACAAAGAAAGCCTTTCTTCTAGACAGAAGTACATCCAAAGGTATAGTAGTTAGGATTCCAACACATATGTTAGGAGGACATGATTCAATCCATGATACCTTTCAACTGCTTAAATACTTTTTTTCTGGAGGCAACAAGGCAGGGTGGAAAGATAAACAAGAACTATGATGGATCCTACAGTAGAGAAATGTACAAGGTGCTATGGACCGTAGAGGAGAAGCAGCTGACTCAGCCTCAAGGGATAGGACCAGACACACAATTCGTTGGATCCTTCACAAAACAAAAATGCGAGGCCCCCTATTCAAAAATTATTAATAATTTGAAAATAGCAGCAGAACATTAAGCAAAGGTAGGGTCCTTTTAAACACGAAGCCCTCGGTACCTGCAGAGGTCGCCCACCCATGAATCTAGCCCTGGTTAAGGCAAGGAGATGTCCCAGGCCATGTGACACTTGAAACAGCTCTTGAGAGGAGGGCGACACTTTGCCAGCAGAGCACAGGAAGATGGGCCATCTGGACAGAAGGAATAGCTGGTGCTAAGAGACAGATGTAGGAGTTAAGTCATGAGAGGGGGGTGTGCAGGAGGTGATGCTGGAAGGTAAGAACAGGTGAGGTCAAGTCACCAGGAGCCTTGCCTGTTTCCCTGTAATTTACATGAACCACAATCCCAGAGGGCCTGAATGAAGCTAGTCTCACATTCAATTCCAGGCCCCATGGAGTCACATTTTGGCCATAAGCCAGTACATCCTCATCTGTCCTGTTGCATCTGCCTTTTGCTCTTCCTGATATTCCCACGATGCACTGGGACACATCAAACAGCCATTGCTAATGTGAAATCTGTACACAGGCCCCTTAATGCCTCCAGCTTCCTGCTGTTCCAGACTAGCTATGATAATGGGGGAGGCTCTAAGACATGTACTCTGTGCCCCACAGTCTGTGTGTGATTTTGAGACATCAGCAGGCCCCGTGAATTTCTATCAGTCCCTTCAGCATGTCCTAAATTGTCCATTTTTCACTGCTACCTGCTTGTACAGAAAGTCATCAAAGGCGGCCGGCCCTGTGACAAGTTGTTTGCGTGCAGGCGGGTCGCCTGCTTCCTCCCGGCCAGGTCTACATCTCTCCTTCCCAGCGAGAGCTGGGTAGTTAGCCCCCTTCTCTCCTTCCCAGCGAGAGCTGGGTAGTTAGCCCCTTTCCTCCCCGTGTTTTCTTGCTGCTCTTTTACATCACCTTCTCTGATAAATCATTTGGGACGCCACGCTGTCAACAGCGTTGCCATAAACCCTTTCTCATAAATGAGATCACGCTCTGAGGAGAAGCATTAAGCAGCGATTCAGGAAGCATTTGAGGCTGTTTATTTGCCTGAAAATGTAAAAGGCGAGGTAGGGGGTGGGGGCGAGTATGCATGTGGTGAGTCTGAAAGTAGCACATTGCTGCTCTCCTTTCAGTGGAGAGGAAAACATCTCATATAGGCTCATTCCGGCACCTGAGGGATCCTGGTGCATCCACGCTAGAAGGGACCATAGCGTAGAGGGCCCTTGAGCAAAAGTCCTCACTGTATTCATGAGTAAACAGGCGCAGCGAGGCCAAGAGACTTATCTAATGTTGTACAGCCTCTAAGTGGCCAGGCTAAACCCAGGTCTACTCTTGAAATGTAATAATTACTAGGATAAATTCTTCAAACATTTTAGCTGTGTGTCTCTGAGCAAGTCTCTTACCTTCCCCAAACCTCGTTGTACTCATCTGTAAAATGAGGATACTACCTTTTTCTCGAGATTAATAGAGGGTGCTAAGAGGAGCATTTCTGCAAAGGCATCTAACACAGTCCTTGGCCACATGACCTGGAGCAGGTTGTGTAGCTTCCCTCAGCCTCCATTTCCTCATCTCTAAAATGAGTAAGAGACCTGAATTTAGACAGTGCTTGGAACATGGTTAGTACTGAATAAGTGTTCATTTTTTGCGTTGTCATCGTTATGCTCATCAGCAGCAGAGCAAGCCCTCAGTAATTGTTTTTCCCCTTCTGTGTAGACAGAGTTGCGAAGTGGTTACAACAAGGGCACTAGATATAAACATGAGTTTCAACCCTGGTTCAGCCACTACTGGCTGTGTGATGCTGAACAAGCTTCTCAACTTATCTGAGCCTTAGTTTCCTCATCCGAGAAGCGAGAAGCAGGATAGCAATACCTACCTTGAGGAGCTCCTAGTGAGAATCAGAAATCACTTGCCTGCCACGTCGTTCGTGCTCAGAAAAAATTATAGCAATTATTATTTTTCTTTCCCAGCTGCGATTCTGATGGATTTCAAAGCAAAATTCCTTTGGGCCAGGAGCCAGCCTGCGCTCCCTACACCCCGTGTTTGTTGCTGCAGAAGTCATTGCCCATGATTTAGATAGTTTGCATCATGCAGCTGTAGCTCAGCATTTCCATGCTGTGGAGGCATGATGAAAAAGCAATTAACACACGCAGCCCAGGGATCGTGGCTAAATGGGGGACCACAACCTCCATGGGTAAACACTGAGTGCAAACTCTTGCATTCGGTTGCAATCCTGTGGATTTTATCAAGGGTAGAAGGCTGCAAAACAGGGGAGGAAGGAGAGCCAGCAGGCTGTGTCCTCTCCTGGTGAGCTCTGGGCCATGTCTGCCCCACGAAGAGCTGTGCTCTTCCTGCTCTGCTGGGACCCTCCCCACCCTCACAATAGAAGGTAGGTGGGCAACAAGAGAGGGAGTGAGCTCACCTGCAGGCCAGTTTATCCCTGGAGGAGTCTCTACCCAGTAGAGCATGTTATCAACCAACTGCAAGCCCAGCAGGGGCAGTCACTGGACTTGGGGATTAAGGTGGTGCTTTCAGGTGGGGCAGGTTGGAAGGCTGGCTGGCTGGCTTCACTTGAAGTTGTTCATTGTTTTACTGCTCAGTAAAGAATATGGTGGTCCGCTGTGGAGTAAGATTTCTGTAATCACCTGCATCGCTGTGATACAGAGGTATGTTGTCCTGCACAGATTAGATACCTAGTTTGATCATATTGTTTGCTCCTTCGCTAACCCTCGGATAAAAGAAAAAAGGGTTTGTTATCCGTTAGCATAGATACCCAAGGCTTGAAATCATGTTGTATGTTGTTGACATTCCCTGTAGCATGTCCAGAATTGCCCATTAGGTGGAACAAGATACAGTTGCTGATATTTGACGTTTTATTACTTAGAAAGGCAGTGATTTTATATGAATCTACTTAATTTAGGTGACCCCATGTGACAGAGTAGAACTGCCCCATAGAGTTTTCTAGGGTGTAATCTTTACAGGAGCAGATTGCCAAGTCTTTTTCCTGCGGAACTGCTGAGTGGGTTCGAACCACTCCTTAAAAACGAAAACAAAAACCAAACCTGTTGCTATGGAGTCATAGTGACCCTACAGGACAGAGTAGAACTGCTCCATAGGGTTTCCAAGGAACACCAGGTGGATTTGAACTGCCGACCTTTTGGTTAGCAGCCAAACTCTTAACCACCGCACCACCAGGGCTTCCGAACCGCTCCTTAGTTGTTTATTGCTGAATGAAAAAAGTGAACATGCTCTTAATTTATACGTTGTCTTCATGTGTTGATTGTGTGAACTAACGCTTCTGAAATCTGGAACTGGGAACAGCCCTCTCTTCTTTTTCCCATACTTTACAAATCACTTTTTCCTAAAGCATAATGAGGGATAATGAACCAGTAGGTATTGCGCTTTTCTCATAATAATCAGTGCAATGTCCTGATTTAAGGAAAGGGGATTTGGAATCAAATGTTTTATCACTGCTACATACTATTCTGTGACTCTAGGCAAGTTGCTTAATCTTTCTAAGCCTCAGTTTTCTCATCCGTAAAATGGGGATGATGTTATTCCCACTCTACCTTATGGGGGTTTTATTGAAGATAAATGAGATAATGCATAGAAAGCTCTAAGCACTGCTATTGGTACACAGTAGGTACTGAAATACCAGCAGCAGTGCTGCTGCCGCTAGATAC
Source organism: Dugong dugon (assembly GCA_030035585.1). Lineage (NCBI taxonomy): Eukaryota > Metazoa > Chordata > Mammalia > Sirenia > Dugongidae > Dugong > Dugong dugon. The sequence goes on from CM057467.1 coordinate 67,575,703, forward strand.
TTCGATGGGCTTAAAGATTTAGGTGAGCTGCCCTAGTGGCGCAGTGCTGAAGTGCTTGGCTACTAACTGCAAGGTTGGCAGTTCGAACCCACCACCCACTCTGCAAGAGAAAGATGTGGCTGTCTGCTTCTGTAAGAAACCTTATAGGGTAGTTCTGCTCTGTCCTATAGGCTCAGTATGATTTGAAATTGACTTGACAGCAATGGGTGTGGTTTTTTTGGTTTATAGACTTAGGTAATCTTATCCATGACATTGGTGGCTCAGTGGTAAAATTCTTGCCTTCCGTGCAGGAGACTAGAGTACTATTCCCAGCCAGTGTACCTAAAGCATATCTACCTCTTGTCTGTTAGTGGAGGCTTATGTGTTGCTATGATGTTGAACTACAGCTAAGACAGACTATGAAGAAAGGCCTGGCAGCGTTTTGTTTTGTTGTGCATGGGGTTGCCATGAGTCAGGGGCTGTCTCTCAACAGCTGCTGACAACAACAAGCCATGACAAAGGCCATCCAACATCCTCTGATTGCCCACCTCTCCCTCTAATATGGTAAAGTCCTGGTAAAGTTGTAGAGCCACCTTGTACTGAGTCATGACAACAGATTTTTAAATTTTTAGAATTTTGTGAGCCAGTTGCTAAACACAGGCATTATTAAAAATTAAATTATATAAACTTACACTTAAATAAATTATGTTAAAAACAAAGGGAATAAATGCTTGAAACTCAGTACTTCCTGATTATTTTACTTCATTTTACTATGCTCTTGAGGTTACGTAACTTCTATTTTATCTGTGTAGTGGAAATGCTGTCTAGTGGTTGTTACTGCACATGTCTTCCCAGCTACACTTTCAGTGACTTCATTTTGATAGCTTGAAATTGGCCGTGGTAGGAGAATTTACACCATGGAAATTAGCAAACACTATATATCAGGACTTTTTTGATCTGGAGAAGCTTGTTGTTACATATTTACCAGCACACCTTTGGGTAAAATTCACTAAATAGTAAGATTAGCTGTTTCATTGTTAGACAAGTGCTGATGGTCAGAAAATTTCTTAGTACGTATGTAGACCTGGAAACCCTGGTGATGTAGTGGTTAAGTGCTACGGCTGCTAACCAAAAGATCGGCAGTCGAATCCACCAGATGCTCCTTGGAAACTTCTACTCTGTCCTTTAGGGTCGCTGTCAGTCGGAATTGATTTGACAGCAACCGGTTTGGTTTTTTGCTTTTGTTTTTGTTTTTCTTGATGTTTAGATGTGAAATGTATGTTCTTGTAGCTTCTACCTGTTGGAAATTTCAGTGATTTTTTTTTTAAACTGGTATATAAATATCCTGGCCTTAGATGATGTCTTGGTGCCTATTCTAGCATAGTGCATGGAGCATGGTGAACCCTTGAAAAATTACTGTTGTGTTAAATTGATTCTCTTTATATTCGAATCAAGATTTTTAAAATGTCATTTCTGAGATGGGACATTTTTCCTCTAAGCATGAGCCAGTTTCAAAAATACTTCAAATGTGATATAGAGGAAATCTAGTCTCAAAGCTGAATTTTACTTAAATTTTATCACTTTGAATATATGCTGCTTGACTCTTTTCTTGAATCAATAACTGAATAGAGGGTGAAGCAGATCTTGTTTTTGGAAAAATCAGTCTCCTTCCAGAAGGTGCTTTTCCATGAGTGACCAACTGCCCACAAAGGACAGTTCCATCGGTGTCAGACAAAACCAGGGGGGAAATGTCAGCCAAGATGTAAGACCCAGAGAGGTGAAATTGGCAAGTGGAAAAATAACTAGAAGCCAGTGGAAAAGAAGATACTGTGAGACATTGGAGCTTTTGAGACTGAGGCAGAAAGGCAACTGAACCAGTTGCCCCCTGGTCATCTGGTTGGGGATTTGGGATCAGAAATGCTAGAGATCAGATTCTGGTATTGTCACACTTCTGAGCTGTGTGACCTCAGGCAGGCTGCTTAACCTCTCTGAGCTATCATTTTACCATCTGTGAAAATGGGGATCATAATTCTCATTTCATTGTCAAATGGACTAAATGAAAGCCCAGGACACAGTAGGTGCCAATAAGTGTTAGCCACTCCACTTATCATATCAAAAGCCACACCAACTAACTTAGAGTTTTGATTTGAAAACGCTCCTAAAAAATTAGGTATCCTGCCTGTATCAAACACAGCTTTTATAGGTTGCACATATATATTATTTTGTCATTTTCCTACTTAAAAAAAGAGAGTAAAACTGTCCATGTTCACTTTACTATGCTCATTATGAAGGAGAGAGTGATTTTGTTCCACTACTTTGTAGGACAAGCACAAGTTTAGGTACAAGGGGTTGTGTCCTCCTTGAAGCTGAAATAGCTGAAATAAGGTGCGGGTATTAACAATCTTTTGGTCCCATACTACTCTCTCTAGGCAGAGGAGCCCAAGTGGGAATATTGAGCTCAATGTTTTATAAACTTCACCAGCCTAGGAGGAAATTATGTTAAAAGCCTTTTTTGTCATCTTCCATTAGACACGAATTTCCTAGGAAAAATAGAATGTAGGACACTGTTGTATAAGTGAAATAACAGAAGTGTGGCAAGAGGTTAATAACTCCCATTGCCCGGTTCTGAAAGGAAGAAAAGTCATGGTGTCACTTCTACTCTTGACATTTTGTGCTATGTCACCCCTTGAAGCAAACAAAGTGTCGTTGTGCATTTTAAAGAGACCTCATTTCTTTCTTTCCAAAGTTCTTGAGAGTTGTGCCTCTAAAGTTTTTGGTTGATGCTGAGCAGTGGGAAGCCTAAGAAACCTAGCTGTGGTGGGGAGCAAAACTCCATTGCCATTGACTACCAAATTCTTAGTTATCTAGTGTTGCTATAACAGAAATACCACAAGTGAATGGCTTTAACAAACAGAAATTTACTTTCTCACAGTTTAGGAGGCTGGAAGTCCGAGTTCAGAGCACTGGCTCTAGGAGAAAGCTTTTTCTTTCTGTTGGCTCTGGGGGAAGGTCCTTGTCTCCTTTCAGGATCTGTCGGCATGGCATTCCTTGAAGATTTCCATGTGTCTTGGCATCGATCTTCCCCTGGGTCTAGGAGGTTCTTAGTGCAGGGGCCCCTGCTCGAAAGGATGCACTCCACTCCGGCTCCTGTTTCTTAGTGATAGATCCCTCTCTCTCTGCTCACTTCTCTCTCCTTTTATTTTTGGTAAGATAAAAGGTGTGCCTCAAGCAAGGGCATGACTTAAGTAAGGCAGTGAGTGGGGTGGTGACTTAAGTAAGGCAGTGACACCCCACCCTAATGCTGCCTAATAGAGGTTTTAAGATTTATAACACATAACATGGAGGATGATTACATCAGATCACAAAATGGAGGATGATTGCATTATTATATAACTACCAAATTGCATCATTACGTAACTGCCAAACCACTGAGAATCATGGCCTAGCCAAGCTGATGCATATTTTTGGGGAACACAGTTCAATCCATGACACAAGACTTAGGCACTCTCCATCCTTTTCCCACCACCAGCTTCCCTGGGGCTGGTGGCAGCAAGCCAACAGAAATGGGAAGGAATTCTCAAGTAAATGAAATCAGTTGCGCACTTTGAGAAACATAAAATTACTGCAGTATTTGTTCGAAGACTGGTGTAAAAATTTACAAAATTTTGTTGAAATAAAAAGGAAGACCAAGAGCACTTTAAAGTTAACTCTACAGATGATAACACGAACATCCAGCCACCTGTGTTCTGCTAGGTTCTGCTTGCTCTGCTTGCACAGACACTTGCCCAGCTTCACAGCTTAGTCCTACAGTCATTTGACCCTTCAGCCATGGTTGGTTGTTGTTTCTTTTTTGGTAATTTGTAAATGATATCAAAACCAGCCTTGTTTTTTTTTTTTTTTCCTTTTTCTTCTTCTTTCCATTGTTCTCTCAGCATAGCCTTTCCAGCAGGCTCAGTCTTACTCTCTTTCTCTATTGATCTAGCTCCCTCTTTGTTCCCACTGCCACTTTCTTCACCCGTCTTGGAATTCTGGGAGATATTGGATAAGAATCACCAGTGTCCCAGAATTAGGAAAAACAAGCAGTGGCTTTCAGACATTTTAAAAAATGCAATTCATTGTAATAAATACTTTTTAGATCCTACCCAGAATACCCATGTATGTATATAACAATACTTGCTCTTTACAGAGTAATGCACTCTGATACTTTTTATTCTCTTCTGTTCAATTCCATGCCATTCTTGTCTTTAAAAAATAATGCTGTTCATGATGCATTAAATTAATTCCATGACTCACAAGTGGATGCAACCTACAGTTTGAAAAAACTGGCCTAGAGCAACGTGTCTTAGACTTTAATGTTCATAGATATCATCTGGGGACATTGTTAAATTTCAGGTTCTGATTCTGTAGTTCTTGATAGGGGCCCACAATTCTGCCTTCTTCACAAGTTCCCAGGTGGTACTGTTACTGCTTGTCTGTAGACCACACTTTGAGCAGCCTTGTTCTCCATCACTAGGATTGTTCAGCACCATGGACAGATAAACTAGACCCGTGCTTGACCCTCACCCAATGAACTTTGCCCCCTGTAGTGCATGCTGCACCCCGGGGACTTCCCAGTGGTTGTCTATTTGGAATGCGCTCTTTTCCACTGGAGGAGGTTTCCTGGTTCCCAGTGGTGAAGCACTTTGTAGCAAGGTTCTGACCAAGGACTGGGGCACAGAGTATAATCCTGGTGTCCTCAACGGGTTCCACTCATGGGCGTCAACTCAGCCCTTTTTGCTTCCCTCCTGATTTCCCTGGTTTGCTCCAGCTCCTGGCTATTGACTCTCTGCAGCTTGGTCTTTATTTGGAATCTTGCAGAAAAGGCTCAGAATGCCCTTCTCTCACATTCTCTTTCTGGTGAACTCCTATTCCCATGCATTAACCAAAAACCAGTTGCCATCGAGTCATCTCCAGCTCATGGTGACCCCATGTGTGTCAGAGTAGAACCGTGCTCCATAGGGTTTTCAGTGGCTGCTTTTTCGGAAGTACATCACCAGGCCTCTCTTGCAAGGCCCCTTGGGGTGGATTAGAACCTCCAACCTTTCAGTTAGCAGCCAAGCATGTTAACTGTTTGCACCAGCCAACGACAAGGCATTATCTTTGCCTTTTCATTCCTATTAGAGCCTTGTTAGCTGCTGTCGAGTTGTGGTGGCCCGACGCACAAAGAAATGAAACACTGTTTGGTCTTGTACCATCTCCATGATTGGTTATGGATCAGACCAATGTGATCTATAGGATTTTTGGAAGTAGACTGCCAGGCCTTTCCTCCTAGTCCTTCTTCGTCTGGCTCCACTGAAACCTGTTGAGCATCATAGCAACACACAAGCCGCCATTGACAGAAGGGTAAATCAGTTGGGAATTGAACCCAGGTGTCCCACATGCAAGTAAATCACCAGTGTCTCGTATTGAAGCCTTAAGCATGTTTTATTAAAAGCATCTACGTGTTCATGTCTTCCCCCAAATAGTCCAGTTGTTCTCAGCACTGACCTTGTTAGAATCACCTGAGGAGCTTCAGCAAAATACCGATGCCTAGGCCTCACCCCAGACCAATTAAATCAGACTGTCTGGGTATGGCCTCTAGGCATCAGGATTTTTTTTAAATCCCCTAAGTGCTGCCTGCACTGAGAATCACTGTATTAGACTATGAGCTCCATAAGGACAGAATCATCCCTTATTTACTTTTTTTTTCGTAATTTTTCCAGCACCTAGCACAATGTGTAAGACTCCCACTAAGTATCTAATGAATGAGCAACTAATGTCAATATTAGTTGAAATTTCTTTGTTGTTGTGGTTAGCTGTTGTTGAGTCAGCTCCAACTTGTGGTGACCTCCGTGTATGACAGAATGAAACATTTCCCAGTCCTGGACCATCCTCACAATTGTCGATATGCTTGAGCCCATTGTTGTAGCTGTTGTGTCAATTTTTTTTAGCACCTACTATACGCTGGCAACTAAAGGCTGACATTTACCTTTGCCTCATTTAGTACTCACAACATCCCCATGAGGCAGTTATTATTTATCCCACTTTGCAGAGGATGATACTGAGGCTTAGCAAGGTTACATCACTTCACTGAGGTAACATAGCACGTGGCAGAACCAGGATCTGAGGTAGAGCCGGTGGGGTGCGGGAACCAGTTGATACTGACTCAGAGAACTGATCGTACTCATGTCTTCCCAACTCTTCTGTGTCCAAAGACATCAGGTCAATAGCTTGAAATTGGTTGTGGTGGGAGTATTTATACCACAAAAATCAGTAAGTGCTGAAAATCAGGATTTTTTTTTTTTCCTGGAGTCTAATAGCACACCACCACCCAGATCTGTCTGACTCAGGACCTCTCCTCATACGTCAGTGCCTCTCCATGAAGGACTGAAAAAGCCTGAGTGGCTTTGCTGGGAAATGGGGCTCTTCCTACAGCTAGGCCAGGCAAATAATGCAGCCTTGCACGTTTCAACCAGCCCAGCTCCCAGGTTATGGTCCCCCTGAGATTGTTGAGGGAAGGCAGCTTAACGGCAGACAGGAAAACCCTCCGGCTTAACCCAGAGTGGACAGAACGCTGAGCACTCAAAATCCAACCAGGAAAAGCCATGTCTTTAGTCCCAGGATGCATAGCATTTGCTCATTGCTGACAAGTTTTATTAAAGTGAAAAAGCGATGGGGATTAATAGCCACAGTGTGCAGAAGACTTATCTCCTTTCCAAATTTGCCCAAGCTTTCTCAGCTGAGTCATCTAATTTTAGCAAACCCTCTTTCCCATATGGATCCCACTCCCTTCATTTCCTAAAAACCTTGTAGCTACAGAATTGAACGCTTTCAGATTCAACCACTTGTTGTTGAATACCTATTGTGTGCCGGGCATTGTGGCCTAAGGACTCAACTTTTGTAACCCTATTTAATACTCATAAAAATGTAGTCGATTTGATGTGACTTTCTTCATCTTACAAATGAGAAAGCAGGCTGAGCTGGGGTTAAAGAGGCTATACTAACCCAGAGTCGCATGGCGCCAAGGTCTTGCAACCTCCAGCTTATAACGTGTGTGCACATGTATACACACATACACACACACACACACACACACACACACGGCCTTATTGGAATTTTCAAGCCCAGTTTAAATTTCTTTGGATAGAACTAGCACAGCGACTGGAGTGCATACTTGGGGAAGTGATTTAATGGGGACAGAGTGGGTGGAAGGGACCTTACTGAGTACATACACACTTGTGTGTCCTTGTGTCATTGAATCCAGGGGAGCTGCCTTGGAGGCACCCACAGGCTCTCATTTAGAGAAGATTAAAGCTGCTGGTCATTACCATTTAGTCAGCAATAGTCAGTTTCTGCCTCCTGGCCTTCAGAGCTGAGCTCACTCCCTGTCTGGGCCTTGTTGGGCCTAAAGGTCAGCTGCCCTCCTTCCTTCTGGCAGGAAAGGACCTTGGACACTGCTTCTATCTCTCCTCACTCCTCTATCCTTGGCTACATCAGGCAAGGGCTTACCACTGCCTTCACTGGAAGAGGAGAAAATCAAGTGGCTTTTAGCTCTTCTTCTGGGTAAAATTCATCTTAGAAAACTGAAGGAATAGAAAGATTAAAGGGGAGTCTCGCTAATGTGACCTTAGCGGGATGCTCTTAACCATTGAATTTTATTTTCTCTGGGGTGGAGGAAGCACTTGCCATTCTTCACCATTGACTTTGTAATGTTGACTGCCATAGAACCCTCTGTTAATCCAGCTCAAGAGTTAGCTCTTCTAGAAGATCTTCTCGGATGCATCATGTGAGGCCTGGAGACAGGGACATCTAGCATCTAGCACAGGGCCTGACCCAGTGTGGGCCTTGGGTACTGCCAGCCTTCTCAAACTCAAGCATATTTGGTCAAGGGGTGCCCAAAGCCACAGGTAAATTTGATTTATTTCTCTCTACCATCAAATTACAGATAGTATTATATTAATACTATTACACTATTGATTTTTAAAAATAGTTGTACTCATTATTACGTGTCTTCTGTTTGCCAGGTACTGTGCTCAGTAATTCATATCCATTACCTTTATTATCCATGTGAACTTCATGGTAACACTGTGAAGCAGAGATTATTATTCCTACTTTGCAGATGAGAAAACTGAGGCCTTGGTAAGTGGCCTTTGCAAGGTCACACAGTCTGAAAGCTGAAAGCTACCTGAGGCCACACAATCTTAAAGTGCTTGAGTTAGATTTGAACCCAGGTTTTTTTGACTCCAAAACCTGTTTTCCTAACCACTCTGCCCACTCTGCATTTGCAAAAACCCTCTTGGCGTGATTATCTCATTAGATTTTCAGAGCTCAGCACTGAGATGGATGACATGTTTGGAAGGCTCAGGCTGCAGAGCAGAGGACAGATTGCAGCAGAGATTGGTCACCTGAGAGAAAAGGACATAAATGGGGTCTCCACACATCAGAAGGACTTCATGTCAAAAGTGGCAATGGCTCAGTCTTTACCGCCTCGCCAGAACTCCCAGTGTTCTGGTATGCCTCCCAGGACAGTGGCGGAGGCACGTCCATGGCAGGGCTGCCACTCCGCCTACTTAAGAAGAGGAACAGAAGAGCCTCTGTTGTTGCCTCTGGAGCTCCCCGATGATAGATGGGGGACCATTTGTCGAGCCTGAAGCCATCATTCAAGGAGGACAATGGCCCGCTGGGACCCAACACATTTGGAGAAGAGCATGAAGCAGACAGAAGCCGGATTATATGAAACAAAGTCAAAGGAAATTTGTTAGGAGTCTGATTTCCAAAGCCTTCAAATCAGCAGGAATGAAGCTCTTTCTGTGAAAGAGTTATTAGCAAATGTATTTAGAGCCGAGGCAAGTTCACTAGCTTCCTGGTGTCCATTACCAGCAAACACTGGAAACGATTGTGTAGGATTTAGCAAAGGATTATCCTTTTGGAAAGTATTACGTGGGATATATTTTGGTGGGGGGTGGGGTGTGCCTGGTGCATGTAATTTACTGTGCTTTGTAGTGAAAAACTAGGGTGGGGGCACCAGGATCAGCATCTCCAGAACCATCAGCCAGGGTTTTCTTTGTCTACCTGGAGCCCTGGTGCCTTTGTACAAGGTCTGGGAATGAACAAGTGAAAGGATTAATTTCCCTTGGTTTTGGAGTCACATTCTAAAGTACTCAAAAGCACCCCGATTTGTAATCTGAGGAAAAGTTAATGTTGCATTTATGAAATGTGGGGCTTAAGGTTATAAAAACAACTAAAGTCAGAAAAGTATGATGTAGGATCTACTTCCTTCCCTTCCAGTTTTGGGTCAGGGAGCATTGCCAGCCACATAAACTGATTATTTCTGACAGTGGCTAAGGATTGGGTCTTCCAGAAGATAAGCTGAGTATATGGAAAACTTAATGAATGCAGAAATGGGTAGGCAGCAAGTCTGGATGGTAGGAATGCACACAGTCCATAAGCCTGGGCTCACTACTGAGAAAGCATTTGCTTGCCCTGGCAGAGGAGGCTGTGTGGGGTGGGAGTTGGTACATCTCATTAAGAGAAGGGAAACAGCCCGTTTCAGAATGTTCTAGTGGCAGGCTTGGCAGAGGTTGCATCCACTCTGCCAGGTGCTTATCCCATCTTGTGTCTCACCAGCCTGGTGGCAATTGTCCAGAAAAGGGGTATTGGGAACACATGTGAATTGAGCCCTTGCTGACTGCCTGGTTCTTGACTAGGCACTGGGGATACAAAGCTGAATGAATTCAGATGTGGTGTTATACAGTGGTTAGAAACATGGTTGCTGAAGCCACATGGTCTGGGTTTAAGTAGAAGCTCTGCCCCTTGCTTCATTTGTGACTTTGGGCATATTTTGAAGGCTCTATGTCAGTTTGTTCATCTGAAAAATGGGAGGGACTGTAGGATGTACCTCACTGGAGGCTGTGAGCCTTAAATAAGTCAATACATGTAGAACAAAGCCAATACATGGAGAACATTTACAATAATGCTTGGCACATGGTAAGTGCTACATATGTGTCTGCTGTTGCTCCTCCTCCTCCTTCTCATACAGGTATTTGTTATATAATATACCATGTATAAGGCACCCTGGTGGTGCAGTGTTTAAGCGCTTGGCTGCTAACTGAAAGGTCTGCAGTTCGAACCCACCTAGTGGCTCTGTGGCATAAAAGACCTGGCAATCTATTCCGGTAAAGATTACAGCCTAGGAAACCCTATGGGGCAGGTCTGTTCTGTCCTGTAGAGTTGCTAGGAGTTGGAATTGACTCGACAACACACAACAACAATATACTATATGTAATATACCATATTATATGTATATTTATTATTATCATTATGTAGATATTTACTGAAATTCTACCCTATGGCAAGCCCTGTGCTGGGGAAATGGCAATGAAGAGTATGTATCCCCTGCCCTCGTAAGCTCACACTGTTGAGGAGGCAGCCACATAAATGTCATACTCTCCATAGTAGGAAGAGATGTGTCCTCTGAGAAAGATGCTGATGGAGTACTACAGAGAGGGGTATATGGGAGAGATCATGACCAGCTTGATGAATCAAGGAAAGCTTCGTGGAGGAAGGAACACATATTGTGGACTTTGAAAGATAGGGAAGAATGTCTCAGGTGAAGATAGCAGGATGAGAGTCTGCATGGCCCTGGCTTGGAGGAGTCCTCCTTCATGGGAGAGTATGGCGAGACCATGACAGGTTCATTCACTCACGGCCCTGCCACTAATAAACCAGACCCGGGGAAGAAGAGACCATGGCTATTTCTCTGAGCACTGTGGGATTCACAGGAGGGAGAGGCAGCTGGGACTTAAGTTGCAAGGAAAAGCTTCTCACAGGTAGACAAGGGCTGGAAGTGGAAGGGTTTGGATTGTGAGATTTCTCTTGAAGAGGAACAGCATGAGCAAAGATGCAGAGGCAGAAATGGGCAAAACATATCGAGAGAAGGGTGAGTGGACTATTATGGAGGCTACAGAGTGCATGCAGGGTAAGAAGGTTGGCTGGTTTGATGTGGGAGAACCCCGAGGGAAAGCTTCAGTGCTGGACTTTAGTCCTCAAGCCAGTGAGTAGCAGGTGAGTTTGATTTTATCCTGAAGATTTTTATGGACTAGTAAAAAACTGTATATTGTGGACTTGTAAAATATTGTCCCAATCCACAAAGTAGGATTAACAAGGTGCAATGGAGGTGAAGTCCAAGAAAATAATAGCACATCCGTTGACTTGTTCCCTTCCGGCCTCAGCTCCCTCTAGCACTCCAACTCTCACGTCTCTGAGATGACAGTGGTAGGGACTGGGAACAGCCAGCATTCAATGCACTGGACGCTGTGCTGGCCACTTGACCTTCATCGCTTCACCCAATCACCAGTGTGAAAGCCCTGCGAGATATAGGCATGGAAACTGAGAATCAGAGAGGTTAGGGGGTTTCAACTTTTCTGACTCCAAGCCTCTGCCTCGCGGGTTTATGACCCTCGTCGGATACACGATTCTGTCTAGTTAGAAAGCTGGGTTTCCATTGTTTTAGCCAGAGCATTCTCAGCCCCCTTTCATGCCTTGTTTTTCTGGGCTTGACTTACTACTGTCAGGGTGGTGAAGGAGTATATTAACCTGAGAACTTCTGTCTCCAAGCAAGTACTCTCTTAAACCAAAGTTTTTTTTTTTTTTTTTTTTTTTGGGGGGGTGGGTAATACTTTAAACATAAATAATATTTTAAAAATAAAATCTAAAAAAAGCTGAAGAAAGACTTCTCTCCGCTTCCCCTTCCATGCTTGTAGTGAGGTGAGGGAGGGGCTTTGGGCTTCTCTTCTGAGCTCCATGTTTTATTCCTTTACATAGAAGGCACCAGAGAAACCCCACAATGGCCCCCTGCTCCCGATCCCCCAGACCTATTGCCGTGACAGGTCTAGAATATTGGGGCAGGGGTCGAGGGTGTTAGAGATCATTTAATGAAAGACAAAGCTCCTCCACTCCCACCCTCATACCCGTTCCCCACTGCCTTTTCCATGCCTGTGATAAGCAGTGATCTAGGATGGTCAGGGTAAAGAAAGTCCATTGGTAATTAAAATCCATTGATAATTAAAATGATGAGTTTGATAGACTGGAAGGAACCCTGGAGTTGTGTAGATTGCATTGTCTTGCCTTTTTTCCTTCCTGCCTCTCTGTCCTCAAAACGAGGGTCCTTCCAGCCACAATGATCCACAGTTCTCCAAGTCTGTGGTTGACAGCCTTTGAAACTCACTTTTATCATCCCACACCTGCAAAATACGTGTATCTTACCTACTTCAAGAGCTTGTGGTGGGAAGAAAATGGGGCAGTGTGTGAAAGTAGCTAGTGTGGAGCCTGGCACATGTTGGACCTTCAGTAGCTACTCAGTTTGCCTCCCTCTCTTGTTCACAAGAGGGGATTATCAAAGAAACAGTGAACTTCCTCACCTGAGTGTTGGCTGGTCTTGATGTTATTGACCAAATCTTCTTAATTATTTTATCTTGGGCTTGGGACCGTTTGGCATGGTATCTTGAAATGGAGATGGTGTTGGTGACCTCTCCTGTAATAGTCTTTGTTTGCAACCTCCTTATACCACTGAAGAAGGGAATTTATACTATGCTTGTACATTGTTTCATCCAACCTACATGTGTTGAGCACCTGCCATGTGCCAGGCCCTGTACTGGGCTCTGAGTAAACAGAGATGGACAAGGCAGGGACCTGCCCTCCAGGAGTTCCCAGCCTGGTTGGAGGGGAGACAACAGTGGCAATCCTGTATGGCAAGTATTGTAGTTGATAGAGGTACAGAGGGCTGTGGTCCTGAGCAGGGTCACATCTGCTCCTACCTGAAGGAGTCAGGGAAGCTTCCCAAAGGTAGACTTGATATGAATCATGAAGGTCAAGTCAGAAATGGCCAGATAAAGGAAGGAACAGCATGGGCAGCTGCACTGGGCTAGAGACTATGACACATTCAGGGAACCATGAGTTACTCTATTAGAGTCCTTGAGTGGTGCAAATGGTTGACACACCCAGCTGATAACTGAAAGGTTGGAGGTTTGAGTCTACCCAGAGGCACCTCAGGAGAAAGGCCTGGTGATCCACCACCAAAAAAATCAGCCATTGAAAACCCTGTGGAGCACAGTTCTACTCTGACACACACAGGGTCACCATGAGTCAGAATCCACTTGACAGCAACTAGCTTTTCCTAGAGTGGCTCTGTTAGAGTTTTCAGAAGAGGACACTGATGCTAGGGTAAATCAGAATTATTCAAATGACAAATGTGACCCTGGGCAAGTCTTTTCCCTTCTGTGGACCTGTTTCTCCATCCTCCACATGAGGGTCCCTTCCAGCCCTAATGATCCATAATTCTCCAAGTCTGTGGCTCACAGCCTGTAAATCAATGTGAAGGAGACTTGGATCTTTGTATATCTTATCTTCTTATTTATATTTGGAAGCCTGTTTCTTCATCTGTTAGAATTGCCTGTATTACACGCCCTGGAAATACCTCTGTTTACTTGATGTGCTGTGAGCACTATCTCGGGTTATTAATAAAACAAGGCAGACTTCCAGCAACATGGAGCTGGGAGCACAACTTTAGAACCAGCTGTCTCTGTTCAAGGAGCCTTAGTTGCCTGACTGAGAATGCCCACGCTGCATGAGCATCATCTGACCTCTGGAGCCAGAATACAGTGAGGACCCTCTTTGCTGCCATGGGAAACACTGATCTGTTTAATCTTCTTTCCCAAGCCTTGGAATTCCCCTATCTGTAGCCTCAAATGCTGCAAACTGACAGCCTGCAGACATGTTTTTGGGCCCACACACTGTTTTAAATATCAAGAAATTTAAACTAAAAACCAGGACATTTTGCCAAAAATATAGATTTCCACCATCTCTTGGAAAGTCAGATTTGGCAACAGTCAGTCCACTTCCTGGGTGGTGTCCTCCACTGGAGTGGGAGCTGCCTGTTTCAGAAGGGCGTGTGTTCTTCTGTTCCACAGTCCCCAGCCTTCCCCCCTGCCGCTTATTACTCCCATAGGCATTTGGTTTTGCCACCCTGGATCTACCTCCTCACTGGAACGCAAAGTTCATATTCATTGATTTCCCATGAGCAACTATATAATAATTACTCATATGTTACTGATATATATGTGCGTGTGTGTGTGTGTGTATGCAGAGCACTGTAGCGTTCAAGCATTCAGCTGCTAACCAAAAGGTCGGCAGTTCAAATCCACCAGCTGCTCCTTGGATACCCTATGGGGCGGCTCTGCACTGTCCTGTAGGGTTGCTACGAGACAGAATCAACTTGGCAGCAATGGGTTATCTAGGTAACAAGGCCTTTTGGTATTCATTTTCTCGTCCTATCCACACAGCAGCCTGCAGAAGTGGTGCACTTGTTCCAGTTTTACAGATGAGAAAACCAGGGCTCAGGAAGAGTGAAATGATTTGTCCTGTGTCAAATGAGATTTGAAAGTCTTGCACCTGGAAGGTAGCTCTGCAGAGTGGGCAAAGCATGACCTAGGAAGCAGCAAGTGGCCTGTATCTTGGCCAGGTTTAACTCTTAACTTGCTGGGCAGCCCTGTGCAAGTCCCTTCTCCTTTTGGGACTCTAGTTTCCTCCTCTATAAAATACAATTATTGCCCTAGATCAGAGGTTCTCTTTTTTTTTAATTTAATTTTTTTATTGTACTTTAAATGAACAAATAGTTTCTCATTAAACAGTTAATACACATATTGTTTTATGACAGTGGTTAACAACCCCAGGACATGTCAACAACTGTCCCTTCTCAACCTTGAGTTCCTTACCAGCTTTCCTGTCCCCTCCTGCCTTCTAGTCCATGTCCCTGGACTGTTGTGCCCCATTAGTCTCATTTTGTTTTATGGGGCTGTCTAATCTTTGGCTGAAGGGTGAACCTTGGGAGTGACTTCATTACTGAGCTAACAGGGTGTCCCGGGGCCATACTCTTGGGGTTTCTCCAGTCTCTGTTGGGCTAGTAAGTTTGGTCTTTTTTTTATGAGATAGAATTTTGTTCTGCATTTTTCTCCAGCTCTGTCCAGGGCCCTCTGTTGTGATCCCGGTCAGAGCAGTCAATAATGGTAACCAGGTACCATCTAGTTGTGTTGGACTCAGTCTGGTGGAGGCTGTGGTAGTTGCAGTCCATGAGTCCTTTGGACTAACCGTTTCCTTGTATCTTGTTTTCTTCATTCTCCCTTGCTTCTGAAGGAGTGAGACCAGTGGAGTATCTTAGATGGCTGCTCACAGGCCTTTAAGACCCCAGACGCTACTCACCAAGGTAGAATGTAGAACATTTTCTTTATAAACTGTGTTATGCCAACTGAGCTAGATGTTCCCCAAGACCATGGTCCCCACAGACCTCTGCCCAGCAATTCAGTCCCTCAGGGAGTTTGGATGTATCTATGGAGCTTACATTACCTTTCCTTGTACAAGTTGTGGTGGCTTCCCCAGGATTGTGTACTGTCTTACCCGATCAGAGGTTCTTAACGTGAGCATGTGCATGAGAAATAATAACTGAAAGTTAGCATTTTTTTCCATTGTGAATATAGACAATAACCACATTAGCATTAGCAGTCCCAGGGACTTTGTCACCAGGAGGAATCACAGATATTTTTGAATCCCATTATAGTTGTTGGAGATACCTTGGAACATCATTTACACCGATCCCTACTTCAGGGTTGCAATATATAGTTAATAGACCTGCCGCTACATCTTGTTATGACTTAAAAACTAAATCTAAGTATTATTATATCACAACTTTTTAATTTGAACATTTGGTTAGCTATTTCAATATAATCGATTTCCTTTGTAATCCTGTGTGTTTTTATGCATTTAGAAACATTATTCTGAGAAGGGGTCTGTATGTTTCAGGAGCCTGCCAAAGGAGTCCAGGGCACAAAAGAAGCTAAGACCTTTGACCCAGGTGATCTCTAGGCTGGCTTGGACACCTGGGACTCCAGGTTCCATGAGTATCAGTTCTGGAATCACTAGCCCCTGCCCAGCCCCACCTCTTGCCCATTCACCCAGCCCTGGGAGTCCACCCTTGGAATAATCTTACTGTGTGCTCACTGGCCCGTCGAATGGGCCCCTGCCAGAACGATGCGTACAGAAGCCTGTTAACCCTCCGGATTGTCATTGTGGGAAGGCTAGAGGGTCTAGGGGAGGAGCTGAAGTGGGTGGGAGCTATCCAAAGACTGGGGACAGTGGCTGTTTAACAATTGGTATGGAAATGTTTCCATATTTTAAACACAGGCACAACAATCTTGATGTGCCCTCACTGATCTAGCCTGTTGATCTGGGAAGGCTTCCCTGAAGAAGTGACATTTGAGCTGAGATTTGAAGGCACGGACTCCTGAAGCGTGCCAGGCAGGGAAACAGTTGGTGTAAATGTTCTGAAGCAGGAGAGAGAATGGGGTGTTTGAGGAAACAACAGGATGTCAGAGTGGCCAGAGCTCCAAGAGTGAGGAGGGATATGGAGAGAGAAAGCAGAGGCTCCAGCAGGAGCCAGGCCTTACTGTAGCTGTGGTTGGGGCCACATCTTCTTGAAGAGCGACATGGAGCCCTGGAACATCAGCGGGGCATTTTCATGAGTTTATGCTGGCTGAAG
The DNA here is from genome assembly GCA_030035585.1 of Dugong dugon. NCBI lineage: Eukaryota > Metazoa > Chordata > Mammalia > Sirenia > Dugongidae > Dugong > Dugong dugon. The sequence continues at coordinate 67,592,288 of CM057467.1, forward strand.
CAGGGATGAGAAAGGATGCAGGGGACCAGTGGGGAGGCCCTCACGGATGCTCAGGTGAAAGATGATTGAGGCTTGGACTAGGGTAGTGGAGGCAGGGTTGGTGAGAAGTGGGCAGAATTGAGAGAGATTGAGGAATTAGAACCAGCAGGACTTGATGATAAGTTAGATATGGGGCAAGTGAAGGGCAGAGGAGTGTCAAGGAGATGGGAGTGGTAGAAGAGGACCTTTTTTGGGAAGAGATTGTAAGTGTTCTATCTCCATCACGTCGCGTTTGATATATGGGCTCGAGTACCAGTATACCTGCTTCAAGGTCCATCTCTACTGCTCTGCATAATTGGGGCAAATCACTTCTCCTTTCTGAGCCTCATTGTCCTGAACTATAAAATGGGTGAGTCAAACCTATTTCATGGGATTGTCATGAAGGTTATTATGAACATGAACTGGAACCACCAAGCACGTAGTAAGCAGTCAGTGAGTGACCTTCGGAGCGGGGAGCGGGTCACTGGTAACAATTGATTTTAATTCAACATATATCCTCAGGAATCTTATAAGAGCCTGTTATGAAGCGGCACACGTGGTTCATTTTCTCCCTTATGAAATAAAATCTGGAGTCCATGATGATGGTGGTGGTAGTGATAATGATGAAGACAACGGTGGTGGGGATGATCATTCTAAGTTTTCTCGACCATTTGAAGCATATTAACCATCTGCCTCATTGTTTAGGGAGATAGTGTTGTACAGAGGGAGGGTCACTGGGCTCAGAGGCATAGGGGGGCAAAGGGAGAAATTACTCCTGGGCGCAAGTCCAAGAACGTGCCAGACGAGATGTGGAATGACATTCTGAGGTGCCACAAATATGAAAGGCACCTGACTGACGCAGCCAGACAAGGGGGAGGAAGGCATTTCTGCTGATGGGTCGCAGCTATCAATGTCTAATTGTCTTGAAATTGGAGGAAGGGGGTGCCTCTGGGTGCTTGTTGCCCTCGCTTCAAACACTCCGTGGGCTCAGATTCAGAAATCTGAGTTCAGTCCATGCCTCTGTGGCCTTGGGCAGGTCATGCAGAGCCTTAGTTTCTTCAGTTGTAAAATGGGGATAGTGAGAATATTTACCTCCCAGGGTGGCTATATTACAGTTAGCCTAAACGAGGTAATGTAGAGTTAATGTAATGCCAATTGCCAGGTGCAAACCCTTTGCCGTCAGTCAATTCCAACTCATAGCAACTCTATAGGACAGTGTAGAACTGCCGCATAGGGTTTCCAAGGCTATAATCTGTTTACAGAAGCAGACGGCCACATCTTTCTCCCGATGAGTGGCTGTTGGGTTCAAACTGCCGACCTTTCAGCCAGGCTCTTAACCACTGCACCACCAGGGCTCCACCAGATGCATCCAAAAAAATCAAACCAGTTGCCATTGAGTTGATTCTGACTCAAACTCATAGTGACCCTAGAGGACAGAGTCGGGTTTCCAAAGAGTGGCTGTTAGATTTGAACTGCTGACCTTTCAGTTAGCAGCCAAGTTCTTAACCACTGCACCACCAGAGCTCCACCAGGTGCATGGTGGGTACTTAATAAAAGTTACTCCTTTGCTCTTATGTGCGCTTGCTCCTGTGCCTTAGGGAAGAAAGTAGAAAATCGCACCAGGCCCCTGCAATGTGACCTCAGCCCATGGCTCCTGCCTTGGCCTCCTTTCACCTCCTCTTCGTTGCCTGCTATTCAGCCACAGCAAACACCACCAGTTTCTCCACACACGTCTTCCTTCAGCCTGGAATACCCTTTCCCTCATCCTGTTCCTATGAAATGCCTTCTTAGTCTCCAGGGCCCAGACAAGTGCCACCTCTTCTGTGAAACTTTTCTGATGCTGCCAGGGAGTATTCACAGTTCCATCTCTTTTGTCCCCACAGCACTGTCTCTTGACCCTCTCTTGAACACATCCTTGCATTCAGCTTTGCATTACAGCTCAGATATGTCTCCTTGACTGCAAGCCTCTTGGGCCCATGACCTTGTCTGTTACAGTCTTGCACCACCCTCAAAACTGAGCACAGGGTCCACACACACAAACATGTTGAATGGAGTGAAATTGAATTAATGTGGCTGATGAAGGCTGGGGCAGCAGCCTCAGTCATCCTGCCTGATTCCAGGCAAGGTCTCTGAGATGGCATGGGGATGGAAAAGCCCACAGTGAAGGATGCCCTGTACCAGCCAAGCCATACAGGGGCGGGATGGGTGGAAGTCTTTGCAGTTGGCTCCTGTAAGGAGCCTCTTCAGAGCAGCTCCGATGCAGCCAGGCTTTCACCTTCTAGTGACGAGTCTGCTGTAGTCAGGCTGCTGGGAGGAGCTGGGCAGGGGCAACTGGCAGCCTCACGAACAGGATCAGGCTTGGCTCCATGGCTCTCCGTGCCTCCAGCCTCACCCTTCCAGTCCATCTTCACTGTGGCTGGAGTAATGGATCTCTAGAACCTGTGACCCTGTTATTGCTCCGTTTAAAAACCTTAAATGAATGATCCCATTTCTAGAACCTGGCCCAGGAGGTCTTCCATGCTCCAGCCTTGCCATCCTGTGTGGTCCCTGCCCCACTTATCCTTCTGTTGCTTACACTTCTCAGAATGGTTAGCATGTTATTCCTCCTTGGACATTTTCTTTTGCTAAGACTGTGCTTATGAATCTTGCCTGAAGCTTGTCATGCCCATTCCCATCCTGGTAGAATTGACCCCTAACTCACTGGATCCCACTATACAGCACAGACTCATCCTATCAGTAACATTTCGTACCCTGGTAGTGCAGGGAACATATCTTACTGATGATCATCAGTAATAGAAATAATAAAAACAGTGACCACCGTGAATAACTAACTTGCAGACCTTGGTTAGGTGCTTAGAAGTGTTACCCCACACAGGTCTCACAACAGCCCTGGAAGGTTCTGATATGGATCTCCATCTTGCAAATGAGGAAGCTGAGGCTCAGAGAGGTTAAGTAACATTCTCAGTGTCACACAGCTCGTAAGAATCAGAGCTGGGATTTAAACATGGGTCAGGCCCGTGCTTTTTCCACTCTTCCCAGCCACCTCTTCCAGTCCAGGACTGACACAGAGTAAGCAGCCAGTAAATTCTTGTTGAGTAAATGGCCGAGTACATGAAGCTGCTGGGTGGGAAAGCTGGTCTTTGGAGAAGAACTGACATGCTTGGTTTTTAAAGATTAAAAAGACTGTCTCACGTGGTTTCTGTGGGCCTGGTAGAAAAGAAGTAAGAGTATCATGCAACATTTTAGATTATTATTGTCTTCATGTTTTTAGGTAAATAATAAAACCATCATTATCTCAGCCATACAACCCAGAAAACTGTCCTGCTCTGAGAGCAACGTGATGTAGGGTGTCCCCCGGCAAGGATAAGGCAGCTGGCATGAGAGCACCCAGAGGCAGCCAGGCTGGTCCTTGGAAGGCCAGGTAATTCATGAAGATCTCACTCCTGATCCTACCCAGCCATAGTTGGTTGTTAGGTTGTTGGCACTGGGGCCCTGTGGTTAGAGTACAATTTTCACATCCTAAATTGTTTCATGGCATCACACACACAAAAATGAAGTGAAACCAAGAGGCAGTGAGAGGGGACAAAATCTTTGACTCTCAAATACTCAGAAGAAAGCAAAAGCGAGCATGTTTGGGGACCTAATCTACAGCAGAAGTCCAGGAAAAAAAAGAAAAAATCCAAGTACCAACAATGATGAAGCTGGAAACTATAGACCATGGTCCTCGGGAGAGAGTGCTTCCTTACTTAGACATCTGGCTGCAACACGATCGGCTTAGTTTGGATCAACAGAATTTCCTGAAATCAGCTTCCACATCTGAAGAGGAGATACTTAGAGCTCAAGAAGCAGCCCTGAGCCCCAGGGTCCCTGGGACCTTGTGAGGAGGGGCTATGGTAACTCCCAGAAAGAAGGTATTAGACCACACCTTCTCCAGCCTTGCTTTGCTGAGTCACTGGAGCCCTTACCTCACAGGCCCTGATTCACACAGGCCTAGAGCCCATCCAGATACAGTTGGAAATCCAATGGAAGCCTCAGCACTCCTAGTAGATGGGGTCTGGAAGTTCTGGTGCCCTTGTCCAGCCCACAGGGTTTCCAAGACTGACTATGGACATCCCATTGTCCATTCCAACCCCCACCATATTGGCCCAGCACACAGCATTGGACTTCTGCCTCAGTTTCCTGTTCAGTTGCTTAGTTCTCACCAGGAACTGGAAAACTGTCTTGAAACCTCAGTGAGTTTGGTTGGCTCCCTGCCATCCCAAACCCCATCCCAACCACCCCAGCTCCTGGAGTTCTATCTGAGTGGGCAGCCCACCCGTCATGAATAATAATGAATAGTAATTATTAATAACTAAAAATTATGGTAATTCATTAAGTAATAATACTTATGATTAATAATAGAGTGGTTTAGAGCATGACCTCCTGAGCCAGACTGCCTGGATTCAAAATTGTGGCTCTGCTGTTTATTGTGTGGTCTTGGACAATTGTATTCCCCTCTCAGGGCCTCAGTTTCCATCTGTGAAATGAGGAAAATAATAGTACCTACCTCACAGAACTGTTTATGAGGGTTAAATGAGTTATTATTTGTAAAGCGTTTAGGACATTGTTAACTAAATAATAATAATTACAACAACAACCACACTCACTGAAATTTACTGATCCTTTGCAACATGATAGGCACAAAAGCATTGCAGCAATTCAAGGAATAGGGGCTTTTATTAACCCTGTATTTCAGATGAAAGCACAGGGACTTAGGGGAGTTAAGTATGCAGCCCAAGTTCATCCAGCTGGGGAGGTGGTAAAACCAGGGTCAGACCCAGGTACTTTGATTCCAGAGCCCTTCTTTCTAACAACATTTAACAAAGACTTGTTGAGTCCCACTAGGTATCCTAATCACTCTCCTTGAATCTTTAGATGAGAAAGGACACTCCAGATGGAGGGTGTGGCATGTTCAAACAAAGGAATCTTGAAGTGGAAACTAGGGAGAGTGGCCGGGGATGAGGCTGATGACATAGGCAGGACCCAGACTGTTTACAGCATCATGATCTTGTCTCTCCAACTGAAACTCAACCTCCTACAGGGTGGGAAAGAAGCGTTTATTCTTCTCCTGTGCCTCCCTTAGCATGGCTCAGAGCCTGAGCCCTCCATTAGAAAAAAAGTTTCTGTAGAGTCAATTCCAATTCATAGTGATACCATAGGACAGAGTAGAGCTGCCCCATAGGGTTTCCAAGGCTGTAATCTTTACAGAAGCAGACTACCACATCTTCCTCCTGCAGAACAGCTGGTGGGTTCAAACTGCTGACCTTTTGGTTAGCAGCCAAACACTTAACTACTGCTCCACCAAGGCTCTTTTCCCTCCGTAATACCAAAATCAAACCAGACACTGTCATCAAGTTGATTCTGACTCAGAGCAACCCTATCTATAGCACAGAGTAGAGCTGTCCCATGGGGTTTCCAAGGAGCCGCTGGTGGATTCAAACTGCTGACCTTTTGGTTAGCAGCCAAGCTCTTAACCACTGCCCCACCAGTGCTCCGCAAATTCCTGATGCCCTAATTATCTTCCACTTCATGCCCAGTACTTCAGTGTGGCTAGAGTTGACCAAAGTGAGTCCATTGACACCTTAAGTGCAACTGACCATTATGCCCAAAGTAACCCTCCATGATTAGCTTGAGAAGAATCCAAATTAAACCAAGGAAGTGGTAGCTCCACACCCCCACCTGATCTTCAACTTCCATCCCATGGCCCTCTAGGAAAGGGGCGGAAGTGCACAATTTCACTAAATTCAGTGGGCTGACTGAATGCTGAGTTTTGAGGTCAGGGGAGACTCAGAGAGCAGGGCAGAGATGTAGCTACAGGAGATCTGATCCTCTCTGACCTACAGTTCACTTTTTTTTTTAATTCAGGAAAATAACCTAAGAGGAAGTATTAAAAAATATAGGTACTGATCTATAGAAAGGAAACCATCAAGTCAGTAATGCTACATAATGCAAATTTATTTTAAAATGTTAGGACAGAAGGCACAGGGGACCCATAATTAATTCACCAATAAAACCTAGAGGTGATTGCCTGCTCCTTGGAATGGTTAGTTTTTGCTTGTTTGTTTGTTTTGTTTTTTAATAAACTTTATTTTTTTAGAGCAGTTTTAGGTTTACTAAAAAATGGTACAGAAAGTACAGAGTTACAATATACTCCCCTGCCCCAGCTTCCTCTGTTACTAACATCTTACATTCGTGTGATCCATTTGTTACAATTGATGAACCATTGTTGATACATTTTTATTAACTAAAGTCCACAGTTTACATTAGGGTTCAGTCTGTGTTATACAGTCCTATGAGTTTTGACAAATGCATAATGTTGTATGTCCACCATTACAGCATCATGCAGAATAGTTTTCACTGCCCTAAAAATGCCCTTGTGCACCACCTGTTTTCTCCAGCTTCCCTGGACCTCTGGCAACCACTGATCTTTTTACTGTCTCCGTAGTTTTGCCTTTTCTAGAATGTCACGTAGTGTATCATACAGCATGTAGCCTTTCCAGACTGGCTTCTTTCATTTAGTAACGGGCATTTAAGATCCATCCATGTCTTTTTGTGGCTTGATAGCTCATTTCTTTTATTGTTGAATAATATTCCATTGTACAGATAGGTTTTTTAAATTGTTAAAAAATACTAAGAAAGACATGAATTTAATATGTATTTGCTGAGTGCCTAGTGATGTGCTAGGAACCATGCTAAGTTCTGAATAGACGGTTGTGGATAAGATAGACTCAGCCCCTGCCCTCATGCAGCTTGCAGTATGGTATTCATTAAACAAACTATGCCAAACAGTACCTAATTGCGGTTGTGAGACATGCACAAAGGAGAATCTCAATAAACAGCCAGAGGAGCTCGGGCTGAGTCTCGGGCTTCAGGAAGGGCATCTCTGAGAAGATAGCATTTAAGCTGAGAGGCCTGAAAGATGAGTTTGGGTTAGCCAGGCAAAGAGGAGAGTGAACAGCATGTTCAGAACCCTAAATAGGGAAGAAGTACGCCCCATTTGAGGACCTGAAAGGAAGACAGTGTGGCTCAAGCGTGTTAACTGAAGGGGAGATGGATTTTTTGCAGGAGCGAAGCAGTATAGAAGCCAGGTCCTAGAAGCAGCCTTGCAGGGCACAAGGGCACATTAAGGACTTGAATCTTATCTTCAGTGGACTAGGAAGCTGTTAAAGGGTTATAGGCAGAGGAGTTACATGATGTGATTTGCATTAAAAAAAAAAAAAGTCCGTCTGAGTTCTGTGTGGTGAGAGAATTGGAGTAGAGGATGTGGGAAGATCAGTGGGGAGGCTACTGTAAAAGTCAGGTGAGAAGTAATGGTAGCTTAGACTAGGGTTGTGACACTGGAGGGGGGAAAAATGAACCAATTTAAGGTATACTTAGAAGGTAGGACCAAGAGACTGGTAACTAATTGTGGTTAGTGATGTGTAGGGGGGTGTCAAGGGAGGCTTCCAGGTCTCTGGTAGGAACAGTCGCAGATGGTGGTGGCATGTACTGTGATTGAGCATGCTCGAAGACAGCTAAAAAGACAGTGGAGGTAACAGAGAAATGGCAAACTCTTATGTACCAAACAAGACAGAGACTAGCACCCTACAGAGAAATGAGTGAAGAACAATGAGCATGCAGTTCCCCAGAGAAGACGTGCAAATGACAAGAAACATAAAAAAAGATGTTCAATTGATTCTGAAAGATGCAGATTAAAATAACTGGGTACCATGTACCTATCATATTAGCAAAGACAAAAAAAGGCATTCTAATGCCCAATATTGATGAGAGAGGGAGGAATTGGCATGCTCATACTGCTGGTGGAAATGAAAAGCGATACAGTCTTTTGTAGGGGGAATTACAAATTAAAAAAAAAAAAAATTAAGCAGTACTCTAAGTACATAACCAAACAACCCCTCAAAGAAATATATTTAAAAGTATTACAGTACTTACCAAACCCCAAAACCAATCCCATTGCAACTCATAGCAACCCTATGGGATTCCGACTCATAGTGACAGTATAGGAGAGAGTAGAACTGCCCCATAGAGTTTCCTATTTGCAGCTGGTGGATACAGACTGCAAGCCTTTTGGTTAGCAGCCTGAGCTCTTAACCACTGGAGCCGTGGTGGTGCAGTGGTTAAGAGCTCAGGCTGCTACCCAAAAGGTCGGCAGTTCGAATCCACCAGCTGTTCCTTGGAAACCCTATGGGGCAACTTTATTCTATCCAGTAGGGTGGCTGTGAGTTGGAATCAACTTGATGGCAATGGGTAGAGTACTTACAGTAGTGAATAATTGGAAGCAGCCTATATATCCATCAGTAGAGGATTAATTACATATCTGTGTAACTGTTTAACACCTGTCTATCAGTTTGTCCTACTGTGGTGGCTTGTATGTTCCTATGATGCTGCTATATATGCCACCAGTATTTCAAATACCAGCAGGGTCACCCATGGTGGATAGCTTTCAATGGAGCTTCCAGACTAAGACAGACTAGGAAGAAAGGGCTGGCCATCTCCTTTTGAAAATTAGCCAACGAAAACCTTATGGATCACAACACGCTATTGTCCGATACAGTGTTGGAAGATGAGCCCCTTGGGTTGAAAGGCACTACATAATAGGCACAACAGTGGACTCAAACATTGTGGTTATTAGTTGCTGTTGAGTCGATTCCTACTCATGGCATCCCTATGTGCAGAGTAGAGTGGCTCCATAGGGTTTTCAAGGCTGTGACCTTTCAGAAGCAGATCACCAGGCCTGTCTTTAGAGGCACCTCTGGATGGGTTCAAACCGCCCGACCTTTCAGTTGTTAGTCAAGTGCTCATCCGTTTGTGCCACCCAGGGACTTCAACAAACCAACAATCATATAGGTGGGGCAGGACTGGGCAACCTTTAGATTAAAATCAGTGTGTGTAGTATGATGCTGTTTTGTAAAATATCAGAATGTGTATGTATGTCACTGTCTCTGTGTGTAGGTATTCATACAGAAATGTTTAGAAGAAAATATATCTGCAATGTTAACAGAGTATACACTAGTGGTAGGTGAATTTTTATTGTTCCTTGTGTTTTATATATCTGGGTCTGTAGTCAGAAAAAAAATGATACTTTCAAAGACGGGGAAACAATAACTACAACATAATAGCGACTGTGGTAAGTGTTACAGTAAGGGAGCCCAGGAGAGGGAGTGCCTAATCTGACATGGGTTGACTGGTGGGGCATCACGGAAGAGATGTCGTTCGACCGGAAATGAATAATCAGGGCTCAGTTTGTTTTCTTGTTTCTGCATGGCTTTGAATCTCATATTCAGTGCAGAAATGGGAGACTTTACAGAAAAAAAGCCTGAAGCCAGTTCTGCAGGCCTTTAAGCCTGTTTGCTCTCTGGTCTTAAAAAAATTCATGCTAATTAACTTTAAACCAGGTGACAGGAAATGAAAGCTCAGAACGCCTAGGACATTGTACAACAGCTTCAGTCGGTGTCCAGTACAGTCAGTCTGCCACTTTCTCCCACTTTCCCTGACGTGGTTGGGATTGTATCCTTGTTTGCTGTGGCAATAGCATTCCTGGGTATTACGTTATCAGCCCTTTCTATTTCCTTGGCTACTCTCTTGGATCTTTGAATTAAGAATCACTTTCAGTTCTCATTTACTAAACTTGGTTTTAGAAATTATGCAGCTTCTTACCAAATTGCCTTTTCAGAACTTAAATATGCATTGATATGATCTAGCTATTTTATGGAAAAGCTGGGGCAGTAACAGAGACGATGACCGTTCCTTGATTTGGAAACAGAACATCACTGGCAGACAGATGCCACGAATTGGAGATTTAGTACCTGAGGAGGGGCCATATGTTTTGCTGTTGAGTCGCTTCCAGCTCATAGCAGCCCTATGGGACAGAGTTGAACTGCCCCCATAGGGTTTCCAAGGTTATAATATTTACAGAAGCAGACTGCCATATCTTTCTACCACAGAGCTGCTGGTGGGTTTGAACCACCAACCTTTCGGTTAGCAGCCAAGCACTTAACTACTGTGCCACCGGGGCTTGAGAAGGGGCAAAGAGGACTAAATACACTCAAGGAGCACAGGGTTAAAAGTGGGCAAACCGGAGCCCAAATCCTAGTTCTGGTTCCTTCAGTTCCTAGCTGAGTGACCTTGGGCAAAGTTTTTTTTTTTTTTAACAGAATAAATAGTTTCTCATTAAATAGTTAGTGCACATATTGTTTTATGACAATGGTTAACAACCCCATGACATGTCAACACTGTCCCTTCTCAACCTTGGGTTCCCTATTACCAGCTTTCCTGTCCCCTCCTGCCTTCTAGTCCTTGTCCCTGGACTGTTGTGCCCTATTAGTTTTGTTTTGTTTTATGGGGCTGTCTAATCTTTGGCTGAAGGGTGAACCTTAGGAGTGACTTCATTACTGAGCTAAAAGGGTGTCTGGGGGCCATACTCTCGGGGTTTCTCCAGTCTCTGTCAGGCCAGTAAGTCTGGCTTTTTTATGAGTTAGAATTTTGTTCTGCCTTTTTCTCCAGCTCTGTCTGGGACCCTCTGTTGTGATCCCTGTCAGAGCAGTCAGTAGTGGTAGCCGGGCACCATCTAGTTGTACTGGACTCAGTCTGGTGGAGGCCGTGGTAGCCGCGGTCCATGAGTCCTTTGGACTAATCTTTTCCTTGTATCCTGTTCTCTTCATTCTCCGTTGCTCCCGAAGGAGTGAGACCAGTGGAGTATCTTAGATGGCTGCTCACTGGCTTTTAAGACACTTGGGCAATTTGCTTGACTTACACTAGGTGTTACGTGTTTTTCTGTTTCGACTTTGAACCATTGCATACTTAGGTGTGGCACCCACTTTGGCCTGACTGTCTTTGGTGTAGTGGGTGGCTAGAGAACACCCTTCCCAGAGCTTAGTACAGGAACAGCGGGAAACAGGAGACAATTTTAGGTAGTGCATGGATGAGCATTTTAAATTTCAAAAGTTATTTATTTCAATGAGTATAGATCGCACCTCAAACCTACGACTTCATAGATACTTTTGCATAGGAAAGCAGCAATGAAAAAATTCCTTTAAAAATCAATACACGTAGAAAATGTGAGTAGATTTGGAGGAACTAGCAAATATAGCAGAGGTGAGACATGGCTATGGCGGATCCAAAGTTACTGCAGTGTGCCGTGGATGAATTGCTGAGCCTCGCTGGATTGTGGTTTTCTCACCTGTAAAATCTCCCAGAGTGGTTATGAGGATCATGAGATAATGTCTGTAGCTATCATCGGCTCAACAGCTGTCACATAGTAGGGACTCAAATATATGAGTTCCTTCCCTTTTCCTTAGCCTAGCCTCTTCAAGTTAAAAGAATCTCTGAGATTTGCCAATCTAATTTCATCATTTTCCAGATTAGGCAAATGAACTCAGAAGGAGCCCCAAGGGCTCCTAAAGTCCTGTTGTTCCTCACTCCACTGGGCTGCCCTTGCCGAAGACCTGACCACAGGCCTAAAAGATGTTTGGTGGAACTACAAAAGGCATTGGGATGAAAATGAGTTACTAATAAGGGTCATGGTGTAGCACTGGGTTTAACTATGCTCTATATAGTACTTTTAATACAATATATATTTATAAACCCCGCCCTAAAAAAACCTAAAGTCTATGTATAGAAGACCCAGAAAAAAAACAAACCCGTTGCCATCAGGTTGATTCTGACTCACAGGGACCCTATAGGACAGAGTAGAACTGCTCCATAGGGTTTCCAAGGAGCACCTGGGGGATTCCAACTGCTGACCTTTTGGTTAGCAGCAGAGCTCTTAACCCCTGAGCCACGTACCCCAAAATGCTGGAAGTGAATGTGTTGAGTTAATGGCGCTTTTCTTTGCTCTATTTCCCCTGGTATTTTTAATGATTTTTTTTTCATTTGACGTCAGTGAAAAGTAAAGATAAGTGCCGAAATAATTGCAAGGATGAAATTTCTATACCAAGAGTGGGCACCATCAGAGTTATGTGCTTGACACATAACTATAGATTATCACACTTACTTTTTGGTTTATCATTCTTAATCTTTGAAATAGTTGCCTTCTAGCCCCTGGCCATTTTCCCCAGTTAGGTGGGCTCACAGTGGTTGGCACCTGGATTAGGTATAACACCTATGGTGCGTTTTAGTCCAGAGATCTCAAGGGATTAATTGTGCTTACGTTCTTTTTTTACAGATGGAGAAAATGAGAATCAGAGAGGGCTAGTGATCTCTCGGACACTCTGTTGGTAGGTAAGTGACGTGCTAAAAGTGGACCTGAAGACAGATATGCTTCTACTTTCCCTGGCCAGATCTCTCTGGGCCCACTGTCCCAGTCTTATGACTTTTCTGATTTGTGCAATTCAAGCCAGGAAGTAAGATGTGTTGGTTTGAGACGTTTGGTATTATTTGTACTTGTGGTTGATGTTCATTCCCAATGTAGAGTTGGAATGTTTATCAGGTGAGTTTGTGAAAGCCCCTTCAGCTCTGCCTGGCCCTTGTTGAGTCTTTCCCTGGGAACAGTAAAACCTGGCCCACTCTGGCTGGTGGAGACTCACTGACCCTTCAGTAGACCCAACTGTTTGGTGCATTTAGAAGAGAACCCTGGACAAGGAGGCCAGGGCATCTGGGTTCAAGTCCCACACTGACCTGCCTTGTGACCTTGGACATCCATGACCTTAAGCCATGGATTCACTCATTTTTCATTTATTCCTGCAAACTGTTTTTCCCCAGAATACTTGGTTCCTGCCTCTGGGCCAGGCATTGGGTATAAAAAGATAAGTACAACATAGGCTTTGCCCTTGAGAAGCTCACTCCTCAATTTCTGAGCTCTATTTCTTCATGATTGTCTTCATCATGAGAATTTCTAGCAACTTCTTTGAGTTTAGCGATTGGAGAGTATTTTTGATCTCCCCCAAACTGTGTAAGATGAAAAAAAGTTATTATTGCCATTTTGCAGAGGAGAAAACTGTGGCTTAGAGAGGTGGCCAAGACTGTACACTGAGTAAGGGTCAGAGCTGGCCTAGGAACCCAGATTTACTGACTCCAGAGCTTTTATTTCTAATAATAGCATACTGCACTACCCATTGGTTTTTGCATTTGAACCAGCGTTTTTGTACCCTACCCCTTAGCAGCGGGTATCATGAAGGGAGACCAACCAGAGCCAGGATAGCTGGTAAAGGGATACTTTTCAGCAAGGAGTTGTTTCCTCATGTCTACCTGATTGTTCAAGAAAGCAAAACCTTCTCTGCTGGGAGTGGAGGCAGCTTTGGGCTCAGAGTAAGCAGATAAGCATAGAGAATATGCCCTGGGCCCAGGCTGCCCCCTCCTTGTAGCTGGGATTTAGCATATCAGAGAGAATACACCATGGGCCAGGGGGCACAGCCCCCTTTGTCTTTGGCAACCCTGTAAAGCTTAGTGTTTCTGGACTCTAAAAGACAAGTGTGGTAGCTCCTGCTTTTACAGTCTGCCTTGCCTTAAGCAAGATGTGGAGCATGCTGTGGATTAGAGGTTGTGCTGTTTGTTTGGTCAGGATGACAACTCCTTGAGGATGAAACTCTTGGTCTGGCTTAAAAGTCTGCGGTTTCAGAGGGTGCATGAATAATATCAGGACTGGACTGGATTTTCTGTTCTACAGCATGCGGATGTGTTGTGAATGGTGGCGTCCTTGATGCAGATGAACCTATGTGTATGTGATGTATGGGATGTGTGAGGTTTGTGGGGTGTGTGTGTGCGTGTGTGGGGTGTGGGGTTTGTGGGGAGTATGTGTGTGCATGTGTGAGGTGTGGGGTTTGTGGGGAGTGTGTGTTTGCATGTGTGAGGTGTGGGGTTTGTGGGGAGTGTGTGTATGCATGTGTGGGGTGCAGGGCTTGTTGGGAGTGTGTGTGTGAATGTGCGGGGTGTGAGATTTGTGGGGAGTCTCTGTGCATGTGTGGGGTATGGGGTTTGTGGGGTGCAGGATTTGTGGGGAGTGTGTATATGTACATGTGAGGTACAGGTTTTATAGAGAGTGCAAGTATGTGTGTTTAATGCCTTCTTATGAAAAAGAAGAAGACGCTTAAGGGTGTAATTTTTCAACAGGTCCCAGAAATGGGCTTTTAATAAGCATCATTAAACTCTTTGATTACAAGAGGAGGCCAGCCGTCCTTTCTTCCTGGTTTGGGTCACACAGCTCTCCCTTGCCCTCTTCTCTGGGGTCAGATAAAAACCCCAGCTATTTGTGCTGATCTCACCAAAACCCTTTCTCCCCCTTCTGTCCTCCCCACCCCGCCCCAATGCTTGTCTGATCTCCCCGCTTGGATCTGGACACAGACAGGGCTGGTGTCAGGATCGACAGACGATCGCTTCTCGAGTGTGCCTGGAATCTGAGCGTCCTGTGTCCTGTGTTGTCCCAGCAGGAAACTTTAAGGTCTTTGTTTAGGAGGCTCTCTGAGCTGAGAGACTAGAGACTCCTTCCTTTTCCCGGGGGTCACTTATAGCCACAGACACCCAGCAGGACAGTGTGTGTGCAAACCCTTTTCTTTATGGATTGGGTTTCCCCTTGTTTGACATGGGAGGAGGTGAAGCTCTGTTGAAAGGTAGGTTTCACTCTAGATGGAAAGCATTCCGCCAGGTCTCCTAAGGAGAGCCCGTTCCCAGAGTGATTATCTTTCCTGAGCCAGCGTGATTATTTTTCCTGAGCCAGCGAGAGCAAGGTACTCCGTGACAGGAAGCGAGGCAGGCTTAGCAACAGGACTTATTATCAGGCAGTGCTACGAGAATGTTCATTCCTGTACACAGGTCTGGGTTTGTACGATTTTGTTCTCTGTGCACCAGCTCTGTGCTGGGGCTGGTGTGTTCTGATTTGCATGGGGCAGTGCACTCCCTGAGGTTTAGAGTTCTGCCTGCATCATCCTTCTTCACTCTCACAGTACCCAGCAAGAGGCTGCGTGTACAGGAGGGGGCCAGCCAGCGTCTGTGGTCCAGTGGAAGCCACTGGCTCCAGGGAGAGGATTGCTCTGGGTGGAGCACTTGTGCCTTGTATCATGCGACAGGCCTGCATTGGGTCCCGGCTTTGCCTCTTATTGCACCAACGTACTCAACTTCTCCGGGAAGTTTGTTGCAAACTGTTGTTGGGGAAGGGTCCTACATAAGGCTGCTTAGTCAACGGGCAAGTGAGAGCTAAAAACCAGCCCAGATTCCACATACTAAGCTATGTGTCCCAGGGGGGCCACGTCTGCCCAGAGAAAGGGGCGCCTTTATCAAATTTACACTAATCAGTAAGGGGGCTAGTAGTGCCCTGTCTTTTTCAGCCTCAGTTTCTTCGTCTTTTAGGTAAGAAGTTGTAGGGAGGATTGGTGATAATCTTTAAACTATATCTGACATATAGTAAGAGACTGGTAAATAATAGTTGCCAGTAGTTGTAATAGTGACAGTAACGATGTTAGTAATGATAATGCCTTATTTTTGTAGTACTTTATATTTCTCAAGGTTCTTTCATACTTGATTCTCTCAGAAACTTTGCTCTAAAGGCAGGGCTAGGATTATTCTCCTGATCGGATAGATAAGGAAAATGGGACACAGAGAAAGATGATGTGACTTGCCTACTGTCAGTCTCCTGAAGGCCTTGCCTGACTTGGAGCCTGTGTAAGTCATCTTGGCTATAAGGTGGGGCCAGGGGGTGGGGATGCAAGATTGCTCTTGGAGCATGACTCTCCTTCTGTCTACCCCTCTTCACCATCATCCAACTTGGTCCTGGAGGGCCTGCCCACTTTTTGGAACATCCTGCCTGGTTCTTGTCAGCAACTCCATTGGAGTTAGCCAGCCTCTGATCCCTGTGGCTCATCACTGGCTCAGATCTGGCTCCAAAGTAGATAAGCCACCAAGCATCCCAATCCTGCCATACACCAGGATGGAAGTGTTGCCTTGCCCTTGAGACCTACCCAGACTGACCCTCCAGGGGTGGGGAATGATAGCCATCTGCATACACTTAGACAGTTTTAAATGCTTACTCAAGCTCTCTGGCCAATAGACACTTACTAAGCACCTGCTATGTGCAAAGCATGGTGGTAACATCTTATGTATACATTTTTCCCTTATATTCATATCTACTTTCCAGATGAGTTACTAAGTGTCAAAGAAGTTAATTATGCCCAAGATGACATAATTATCCAGTGATAATGCTGGCATTTGAACCCAGGTGTTTTGGACAAGAAATGATGCTCTTGACTTAGAGAAAGCCTGTAGCACACAATGACTACCAAAAAATGGTTGTCATCTATTACTGTTAGTTCTTTTAAAAGTAATCATTAATAAAGCGCTTACCACACTACATTCTAACTGTTGGTTCTCCTATGGTCCTTTCCCACTGAACTGTAAGTTTCTTGGGGGAGAAACTAGAATCTCTAGCCCTTAGCAGGGTACGGGGTTTATAGCAACTAACTAATAAATGTTTGAATGAATAACAGGATTAATCTACTGATCTTTGACTGTGTGCTAGGCAAAGTGCTAAGTGTTTTCTTTATATTGTTTTTCTTAATCCTTAAAACAACTCTGTGATATAGATACTGTTATTTCACCCACTTCACACTAAAGAAAACAGAGGCTTGAAGAGTTTCACGTAAAGTTCCCAGAGTTACACAGTTGGTAAGTGGCAGAGCTGAGAACTGGACCCAGTCTGACTGACCTGAGAGCTTTGAGCTTAACTGTATTCACCTCCTTTGCCCAGATGTACCAGCCACCCTCAGATGTCCCAGTGTACATCACAGCCACAGCTGATGCCTGTGGCTCCTTCCATGAATTCCTATGAAGTTGTCACTTAAACCCAATGCTTGCTAATCCAGGGCTGTGTGAGGCTTCCGTCCAGAAGGAATGAAGCTGTTAAAGGCTGGAAGGCCATAGTCATGTATGAAAAACAGTATGAACAGCTAGTAATAAAATTAACAAGAAAAGGATGTCTTTCCTGGAGAGTAGACCCCATTTGTAGGAAACAAGTGGGAGCAAAGTAATGAAACATCAAGAGACACGATCTTTGGAGTTCTGCGGAGAACAACAGTGAGGTGTTTCAGCGGCATTTTCTTGGGCTTGGCAAGTACGCTACAGAGGACAAATTGGTGAGTGAGGCCAGACCAGAGGGTAAAGTCTTGGTGCGTTGCTGTCCTCCCGTCTGGTACTTTCTTGCAAGACCTCACAGATCAATGACTCATTTCATCATGTAGAGCTTCATCTTATGCAAGCCAGTGAAATGGTACTTGACTTCGTAGCCAGAAGATAATCGACCCCTTGTGACATTGTCCAAAGGGTAGCAAGAGCATGTGCTTTTAGGAAAGTTAAGCAACAGGGAGGCAGATCTGAACTTAGAAAGACAAGGCCTTGGATTGGCTCTGGGGGCTGGCTGGTCAGGACTAGAATCCAGGCTGCTGACTCTGGACTGTGCTAGGACTCTCTTTGCATGAATCCAGGCTCTGTTTGGAGTCCAGAGAATGCAATGAGGAGGCTGGTGCCCTCATCTAGGCAAGGTGAAAGATAAGCAGAATAACAGTATGATAGCATATCAATTAGAACCTTCGTGAACATGTCTTTGGGTGGGCCCAGGGCTCTGCTGTCTTGGAGGTTACACTGTGCACACAGAGGGGAGTGATGAAGCTGGTCCTTGAAGCTGAGTCTAGAAGGCACTTACTCTTTTTTCCCCACAGAAATGGTTTTTGAAGATGTTCTGTGGACCCCTGGGGACTTAGTGGAATCTTCTCTGGGTGTCTTAGTTATCTACTGCTGCTATAACAGAAATACCACAGGTGGATGGCTTTAACAAACAGAAATTTATTCTCTCACAGTCTAGGAGGCTACAAGTCTGAATTCAGGGTGCCAGCTCCAGGGGAAGACCTTCCCTCTCTGTGGGCTCTGGGGGAAGGTCCTTGTCATCAGTCTTCTCCTGGTCTAGAAAATTCTCCACACAGGAACTCTGGGTCCAAAGGATGCCTTATTCTCCTGGCTCTTGTTTCTTGGTGGTATGAGGTCCCCCTGTCTCTATGCTTATTTATATCTCAAAGGAGATTGACTCAACATATAATCTAATCTTGCAGATTGAATCTTGCCTCATTAACGTAACTGCCTCTAATGCTGCCTCATTAACATCATAGAGGTAGGGTTTACAACACACAGGAAAATCGTATCAGATGACAAAATGATAGACAGTCACACAATACTGGGAATCATGGCCTAGCCAAATTGACACACGTTTTTGGGGGACACAATTCAGTCCATAATATTGGGACTTCCTTTGAGGATAGGTGGACAGTTCTCTTTTGGCTCCTGGGCCCCCACCCTGCTGTTCTTCTCCCTGTTTGCACAGTGGGCTTCCTTGTTGCCGAGGCAGATTTTGGCTGGGACGTACCATCATGGCCGTGCTGTTTATTTACAGCTGACATCCATTCTCATTGGCCAGCATGTCTGTTCTGATTGGTCACTGTCTGTGCCATATCAGTTGGTAAATATTTTAAATTTCACTCCTGCTTGCATCCATCCCTTCCTTTGTACAGAGCCAGAAGGCACTGCCCCCTACCAGCTGCATCTTAATGTATGCATACGACACCAGCGACTGGGCTCTGAATTACATAGCGCAGTTCTGTTGTCTTTGAGAAATGCTTTCCATGTGTCCCCATCCCTCCAAGGCTGCAGAGTCACCTGAATATCACCAACCATGTAGCCCTGTGGGGGTTGGCAATTTGTCTGCTCTCTTCACTCCCAAAAGCAAAAGCCTCGACCTTGTTGAGGTGGCGGAACCAGGGGTTGAAATTTGCCTTTTCTGTCCCTGCCATTGGCATGTCTCCTTAGGAGGCAGGTAGTAAACTTTATTGCCAGCCCGTGGACATGACTCTCAGATCTAGTCAGCCACGCCTTTATGAGCAAACCACTGTCTCACTTGAGTAGGACTTGCCAGTTTTTCTGGCAGAAATTCCTTATGTTCGTTCTTTCCTTCCCCATTTTCTTAAAAAAAAAAAAAAAAGAAAAAAGCCAAAAGGAATGGCAGAAGCAATGTTATATGAAGGACAGAACATGTACTTTGGACTCAGCAAATTAAATCCAAGTTACATTCCGCATTAGCTGTTTAACCTTGGGGAGATGGCCTAATCTCTTGGCCTCAGTTTCCTTGTCTGTAAAATGAAAATAATAATAAAAATAACATTTACCATGTCTCTGGAAGATTTCGAAGCACTATATATGACAATATATAACAAGGAGCCCTGGTGGTGCTGTGGTTAAGTGTTTGGCTGCTAACCAAAACCGTGGTAGTTCGAATCCACCAGCCACTCCTTAGAAACCCTGTGGGACAGTTTTACTCTGTCCTGTAGGTTCACTATGAGTTGGCATCAACTCTACGGCAATGAGTTTTTATATATGACAATTCCATGATGTAAGGAACATTATCCTTCTTATCTTACAGATGAGAAAATTGAGGCATGGAGCCACTGAGTGACTTTTCCAAAGCCACACAGCTAAATGGCAGAGCTGTGACTCCAATCTAGGTGGTCTGGCTACAGAGCCCACACACCAAACCTCTGTACCATCCCGACTCTGTCTCTGGGCTGTGTAAGGATTGAGTAATCCCTGAATGGGAGTTACTGGTTCTGGTTCAGTGCCTGAGCTGAGGGTGCTCCCCTTACAACTTAATTCCCTTCTCCTCTTGTTCTCTGTCAACAGTAATAAAAAAAACCTTTTGTTCACTGAGAACATACTGTATGCTGGGTGCTACACTATGTGCTTTGCATTCATTATTTCATTTGAATGTCACAGCTTTCCCTTTTTATTATAATTTCCATTGTACAAATGAGGGGACAACAGGATGAGCAGCCTTGTGAGTAGTGAGCTCCCTGTCAGTGGAATGGTCCAAACAGGAACAAGACGGCCACTTCTGAGGGCTGTAGCAGGGATACTGACGCTGGATTCTTAGGTCATAGCCTAGATTCCATGATGCTCTTCAATGCCTGGTCCAGACTGTGGCTCTGGTCACTACCAAGGCCCCAGGGTCCTGGTAGTCTTGGGACTAGTAGAAAGGCATGGGATAGACTCAGTGTTCTCTATAAATCATATACTGACCCCTGACAGGACAGCAGAAGCCGGCTAAGCTGTTTCTGCCTGTGGCTGGAATAATACGATTAGGAGTCAAGAAACCCAGATTCTAGTCCAGGCTCTGCAGTGAACCTCCTTTGTGATATAGGAAGTCATTTAACATCTCTTGTATCCTTTGTTCAAAAGAAATAATACTAATCTTAAAAGGGTTGCTGTATCTATAAAATACATATATTGAAAGCATCATGCCAATGAGAGTAATTAGCATGTATTGATCCTCCTTCGGGGAACACCTTTGACCTATAAGGATTCTAAAAAGTAAGTCAGGTACAAATGTTATTTATGTCCTTTAGGGTTAGAGGCTGGCCGGAAGAATGGCTGAAGATGAGGGGAAGAGAGCGACTGCATCATTTTAGACTAGAGAGCCTCCAAGCCTAGAGCTGAAATACACCTCTAACACAGACAGAGGAGGAGGCCCTCCATGGTGCAGATGGTTAAGTTTTGACTACTAGCGGAAAGGTTGGTGATTCAGACCCACCCAGAGGTGCCTCTGAAGACAGGCCTGGCAGTCTGCTTCTGAAAGGTCACAACCTTGAAAATCCTATGGAGCACAGTTCTACTCTGCACACATGGGGTAGCTATGAGTTGGAATAGACTAGACAGCAACTAACAATGATAGGCAAAGGAGAGCGAAGGATGGAGAACTTGGAGTTTCCTTGCAACCAAGGGAAAAAGAGAAAGCCGGTGGGTTGCATGTTGATCCTATTGGCTAAAGCTGAGTCTTTGTTGAGGTGTAAATAAAAGATGGCAAGTTATTTGCAAGACGTAGAGAGGTATAGCTTGTGCAGAAATGACAAATACATGATGTATTGGGCTGAGTTCCTAAGGATCAGTCTCTGGGACAAGGGTTTGCGTGCAGAAAGTTTATTGGGGCATACCTACAGGATCAACAGCTGTAAGGGAATAAGGGAAACAGGATTGGGTCAGGGAGGGAGGAGTTGAACTGCAGTGTAGTCACAACAAAGGCATCAGCTGATCCTACAGGGGGCTTTGGAGTGGGACTTATTGGCCCCTGCAGTGACAGCTGTGGCGTGCCCCAAATGAGGCAGCTTTTTTTCAGCTGAGGGCCATTGCTGGAGAAGGATTCAACTGAGAGCTATCAGCAGCCAGCAACAACAGTGCCAGCAGCTGGAGGAATGAGTGCCTCGGTCCCAAAGAGGGTATCTGGGTGGCACACCACAGCATCTACTACACATGGCATGCAGGCTGCCATTCTTCCATTACATCCCACCGCTTTTGTTCTTAGGTGCTGTTGAGTCGATTTCAACTCACAGCAACCCCATTTGACAGAGTCAAACTGTCCCTAGGGTTTTCCAGGCTGTAATCTTTACAGGAGCAGTTTGCCAGGTCTTTCTCCTGCATAGATGCTGTGTAGATTTGAACCAGCAACCTTTTAGTTAGTAGCCGAGCATTTAACTGTTGCACTACCAGGGTTCCTTCATCCTACTGCTTGTTGTCGTTAGGTGCCATCCAGTCTGTTACAACTCATAGCAACCCTATATACAACAGAACAAAACACTGCCCAGTCCTGCGCCATCCTCACAATCGTTGTTTTGCTTGAGCCCATTGTTGCAGCCACCGTGCCAGTCCATCTTGTTGAGGGTCTTCCTCGTTTTTGCTGGCCCTCTACTTTACCAAGCATGATGTCCTTCTCCAGGGACTGATCCCTCTTGATAACATATCCAAAATATGTAAGATGTAGTCTCGCCATCTTTGCTTCTAAGGAGCATTCTGGTTGTACTTCTTCCAAGACAGATTTGTTCATTCTTTTGGCAATCCATGGTATATTTGATATTCTTCACCAACACCACAGTTCAAAGGCATCCATTCTTCTTTGATCTTCCTTATTCATCATCCAGCTTTCATATGAATATGAGGCAATTGAAAACACCATGGCTTGGGTCAGGCACACTTTAGTCTTCATGGTGACATCTTTGCTTTTCAACACTTTAAAGAGGTCTTTTGCAGCAGATTTGCCCAATGCAATGTGTCTTTTGATTTCTTGACTGCTTCTTCCATGGGCGTTGATTGTGGATCCAAGTAAAATGAAATCCTTGACAACTTCAGTCTTTTCTCTGTTTGTCATGATGTTGTTTATTGGTCCAGGGGTCAGGATTTTTGTTTTCTTTACATTGAGGTGTAATCCATACTGAAGGCCGTAGTCTTTGATGTCTTCACTTTCAGCAAGCAAGATTGTGTCATCTGCATATTGCAGGTTGTTAATGAGTCTTTCTCCAATCCTGATGCCCTGTTCTTCATATACACCTTTCCTGACTTTAAACTACACAGTATCCCCTTGTTCTGTTCAAACAACTGCCTCTTGATCTATGTACAGGTTCCTCAAGAGCACAATTAAGTATTCTGGAATTCCTGTTCTTCACAATGTTATCCATAATTTATTATGATCCGCGTAGTTGAATGCCTTTGCATAGTCAATAAAACACAGGTAAATATCTTTCTGGTATTCTCTGCTCTCAGCTAGGATCCATCGGACATCAGCAATGATACCTCTGGCTTGATGTCCTCTTCTGAATCCAGACTAAATTCCTGGCAGTTCCCTGTTCCCTGTAAAACTGCTGCAGCCGCTTTTGAATGATCTTCAGCAAAATTTTACTTGCGTGAGATATTAATGATATTGTTTGATAATTTCCACGTTCAGTTGGGTTACCTTTCTTGGGAATAGGCATAAGTATGGATCTCTTCCAGTCAATTGGCCAGGTAGCTGTCTTCCAAATTTCTTGGTATAGAGGAGTGAGCACTTCAGTGCTGCATCCATTTGTTGAAACATCTCAATCAGTAATTCCTGGAGCCTTGTTTTTTGCCAATGCCTTCAGTTCAGCTTGGGCTTCTTCCTTCAGTACCATAGGCTCCTGATCATATGCTACCTCTTGAAATGGTTGAATATTGACCAGTTTTTTCTGGTATAGTGATTCTGTGTATTCCTTCCATCTTTTGATATGTCCTGCATCGTTTACTATTTTCACAGTAGAGTCCTTCACTACTGCAACTCGAGGTTTGAATTTTTTCTTCAGTTGTTTCAGCTTGAGAAATGCCGAGCATGTTCTTCCCTTTGGGTTCTTTACCTCCAGGTCTTTGCACATGTCATTGTAATACTTTACTTTGTCTTCTTGAGCCACCCTTTAAAATCTTCTGTTCAGCGATTTTACTTTATCATTTCTTCCTTTTGCTGTAGCTACTCGATGTTCAAAAGCAAGTTTCAGAGTCTCTTCTGACATCCGTTTTGGCCTTTTCTTTCTTTCCTGTCTTTTTAATGACCTCTTGCTTTCTTCATGTGTGATGTCCTTGATGTCATTCCACAACTCGTCTGGTCTTTGGTCGTTAGTGTTCAATGCATCAAATCTATTCTTGAGGTGGTCTCTAAATTCAGGTGGGATAAGCTCAAGGTCATACTTTGGCTCTTGTGGACTTGCTCTAATTTTCTTCAGTTTCAGCTTGAACTTACATATGAGCAGTTGATGGTCTGTTTCACAGTCATCCCCTGGCCTTGTTCTGACTGATGATATTGAACTTTTCCATCTTCTCTTTCCACAGATGTAGTCGATTTGATTCCTGTGTGTTCCGTCTGGTGAGGTCCACGTGTATAGTCGCCATTTATGTTGTTGAAAAAAAGATATTTGCAATGAAGAAGTCATTGGTCTTGCAAAATTCTATCCTGCAATCTCCGGCATTGCTTCTATCACCAAGGCCATATTTT
Source organism: Dugong dugon (assembly GCA_030035585.1). Classification (NCBI taxonomy): domain Eukaryota; kingdom Metazoa; phylum Chordata; class Mammalia; order Sirenia; family Dugongidae; genus Dugong; species Dugong dugon. The sequence continues at coordinate 67,616,133 of CM057467.1, forward strand.
CCAACTACCAGTCTTTCTTTGTCTCTAGCTTTCACATTCTAATCACTGGTAATTATCAGTACAGACTGATTGCATGTTTGATCAATTTCAGACTGCAGAAGTTGGTGAAAATCTTCAGTTTCTTCATCTTTGGCCTTAGTGGTTAGTGCATAAATTTGAATAATAGTCATATTAACTGGTCTTCTTTTGGGGGTGTGGATATTATCCTGTCACTGACAGTGTTGTATTTCAGGATAGATCTTGAAATGTTCTTTTTGACGATGAATGCAATGCCATTCGTCTTCAATTTGTCATTCCTGGCATAGCAGACCATATGATTGTCCAATTCACAATGGCCAATACCAGTCCATTTCAGCTCATTAATGCCTAGGATATCAATGTTTATGCGTTTCATTTCATTTTTGATGATTTCCAATTTTCCTAGATTCATACTTCATACATTCCATGTTCCGATTATTAATGGATGTTTGCAGCTGTTTCTTCTCATTTTGAGTTGTGCCACATCAGGAAATGAAGGTCCCGAAAGCTTGACTCCATCCACATCATTGAGGTCGACTCTACTTTGAGGAGGCAGCTCTTCCCTAGTCGTATTTTGAGTGCCTTGTAACCTCATCCTATGGCACTATATCAGACAATGTTCTGCTGCTATTCATAAGGTTTTCACTGGCTAATTCTTTTCAGAAGTAGATCACTGGGTCCTTCTTCCTAGTCTGTCTTAGCCCCCACGGGTCTGTCAGTTTGTCCTACTGTGGGGCTTGCATGTTGCTGTGATGCTGGAATCTATGCCATGGGTATTCAAATACCAGCAGAGTCACCCATGGCGGACAGTTTTCAGCTGAGCTTCCAGACTAAGACATCCCACTGCAGCCATCACTAATTGAGACAACTCTCTTCATCACTGCATTCAGATGAAGTCTCAAAATTTTTCAAATGCAATGCTCTGGATAAATATTATCAATCAGTTGGAATTGGCTCATGAGAAGGAACCCATTTTCTGCCTTTGGCCTTTACGTCTGTAGGAGACATTTATTGATGGTGTAATAATAAGTCTCCAGTGTTATGATTGCTCTTTCAAGACTGAACAGTTGGCAAACCTTAGATAATTTCCCCGACATGTCTGCGGAAAATGTGAGTTTCTTATATTTTTCCTTATTATCCCCTCTGCCTATAATCCATTTGAACTCTGAATCCTTTTACTCTACTAAACGCAGTTTTCTCCATGGTTCATTTCTTTCCCTCCTTTTTCTTTTTCACCCCACACTGTCTCTTATTATCTCATCTATACCTACCATTTTAACCATCAGCCCACCTGATACATCTCTCCTTCACCCCTGTTTCACATTGGTTATCATCTGTGGAATCTGTTACCTGATTGGCCTCTTTTGTCTTTGGAGCAACAACAAATCACATCCATGTTTAACTCATGAAGAAACTGAAGCTTAGAGAGGTTAAGATGCTTTCTGAAGATGAGTTATCTTGTAAGAGACAGGGCCAAGCTTTTATCTTAGGTCTGTTGGACCCAAAAGCCTATGTTTGTTTCTTCTACACCTTTAAGATATTTGTTAGGGTGATTCCTGATGACTCCAGGTTCTTCTTATTAGGTGTCGCCTAGCTGAAAATCCTGCAAACTTCTGTTGTTATTACCACAGGTCATTGAAAATCACTGCAAAGAAGTGCTGGGAGTCACCCCACCACAATGTGTGGATTAGAAACCTTTCTGCTTCCTTTAATAGGATAGTTAAGATTGCTGGGCACAGCCCATCCCTTGGGCCTACCAGCTATCCATTTCATTTAATTCCAGGCATGCCTCGATGGCGAGGAGCCTTTGGGATCACAAACTCACTGTCAGGGCTTATGGGATGGGCCTGACACTGAAGCCAAGTAATGGATTTGTTATGGCTCTTGATGAATGAGACTGCGGTCAGTCCAGCTGGCCAGCTGCGGGAAGCCTGGCAGCATCACTGGGGGGGACCTACCTGAGTCTCTGTGCTGAAGATCTTTGCTCTCGTCTGTCATTCTCCTCCTTCAAGGAAGATGCATGTGGTAAAGGGAAGTCTTTCGCTTTTTGCCGTGGGCTGGTTCCATAAAAACAAAGGATCAGTGAGGCCATTATTTGCAAGGATGTGTGAGACCCCTGCTCGGTACCAGTTATAGGGATAGGCCCTTGAGGATACCAGTACCCACTCCTCAGCTGAGATTTGGGCTAGTGTTTTAGTGTTGTTTAAATAGCAGACTCCTGGTGGTATGGGATTTCTGAGCTCTTCCAGTCAGCTTGTTGATTCTACCTTCAGCCCTTGAGATCGTGACTTCTTTGGACAGGGAGGAATTAAGAATCCTCATGGTGAGTAATTAAGAATCCCTGGTTTGGGTTTTTATTCCTCTCTCTTCTATACATTTTCTATGTGACCTTGGACTGGTCACTTGACCTCTTTGATCCTCAGTGTTGACTCAGTGTCAATGTATATATTGGCCATTGCAATGTCTCAAGTGGCTGTACAGTTGGGGAAGTGCCTTATATAATGCCTTGTGCACAGTAGGTGCTCTATAAATAATACTATATTTTCCTTCCCCACCTCCAACTAATTACTTAGTGAGATTACTGGGGAAGAATTTGTTAGACATCGATGACCTACAGAACATGACTATTTCCTCAAGGAACTCAAATCTTTGTTGAATGATCCAGGGCTGGATAGGTTCTGGGATCTCCATTGGGCATGATTTCTCACTGGACACCAAAGGGGCACAAGATACAGCCTCAGTACCTCTTAGGAGCCATGACTTGGAGAAAACTCCTGAATTCCGTTCATTTTCTGGTGCTTCGCCACCCGCTCCCCCGCCCCACCACCTTCCTGTCTTCCTTCCAAGGTTCCTCGGAAGAAGAGGTGGCTATGGTGAAGTGGAAGAGGTCCCATGTGCCAGCTTTATGAAAACAGAACACTCTCTTGACCTCTCCAAGACTTAGTCTTTTCATTTATAAAATAGGATAATAATACTTGCCTTGCTGGCGTTCTCAGAGGATTGCATGTGATAACGTGCATGAGAGTACGCTACAGAAAAAACATGTGCCAATACAAGGATTTATGGTTATTGATTCTTCCTTCTTCTGTCAGTTTTCATTTCTTGGCCTGGCCCCTTCACCAAAAGCCCCCAAACCAAGTTCCCAGATCTATTTTGTCTATGCAGATAGCTTGTTCAACAAGCTGTTTGTGGATATCTCATGATGACCCTTCCCAATGAACTTATTTTAGTTATTTATGTGTCTGTCTTCCTCTCAAGACTCTACGATATTTAATAACAAGGTCCATTCTTAATTCATCCCACATTCCTAGAATGTAACAGATGTTCAGTAATTGTTTCAATAAATAAACGAATAGGAAAGAAAATAGACACTATGAGTACTTACTGCATATCTTGCTTTGGGTATATAAGGGCTCAGGTAGTCATCACCGCAGTCCTGTGAGGTAGGTTTTATTCTCACTCCTGAGAAAAGGAAACTGAGGCCGAGAGAGCTGAAGCCACCTACCTAAGACCACACAGTATATAACTGAGTGAGGGATGACAGCCTCAGATCCCTGGACCCCAAAGCCTACGCCCATCTTCTAGACCGGGCTCGCTTATGCTTTCTCATGTGCTCTCTCTCGCACACTCTCTCTCTTCACATTTTTATTGTACAAACAACATTAAAACAACAATGGCAGGAAAAAGAAATAGTATCACCTCCCATCCCTCCATTTCTAGCAAATCAGCTGCTTCCATTTTCCCACATTCCCAACAGTCTCTTTCTTGCATATTTTTTATGACAGCGTTATTGAGCTATAATTCTCATACCATAAAATTTACCCTTTTAATGCGTAAAATTCAAGTGGTTTTTAGTATATTTGTAGAATCATGCAACCACCACCCCTATCTAATTTTAGAGCATTTCATCACCCCCAAAAGAAGCCCTGTACCCATTAGCAGTCATTCTCTGTTCCTCCCTCCCCCTAGTCCCTGGCAACCACTGATCTGTTTTCTGTCCCTATGGAATTGCCGATTCTGGACATGTTATATAAATGGAATCATAAATATGTGTTTGGCGGCTTCTTTCACTTAGCTTAATGTTTTCCAGGGTTCAGTTGTGTTATAGCACGTATTAGTACTTCACTCCTTTTTACGACCAAATAATATTCCATTCTATGGATAATACCCCATTTTGTTTATCCATTCATCAGTTGATGGATATGTGGATTGTTTCCACTGTTTGGCCGTTAGGAATAATGCTGCTATGTAAATTCATGTGCGAGTTTTTGTGTGGATGTATGTTTTCAATTCTTGGGTATATACCTAGGAGTGGAATTGCTCAGCCACGTGGTAATTCTGTGTTTCATCGTTTGAGAAACTACCAGACTTTGGATTCTTTTCACCTTTTGGCTATTGTGATGAATGCTGAAATGAATATTGGTGTGTGAGTATCTGTTTCAGTCCCTGCTTTCAATTATTTTGGATATATACCCAGGAGTGGAGTTGCTGAATCATAGGGTAATCCTGTGTTTAACACTTTCAAGAACTTTCCAAAGTGGCTGTACCATTTTACATTCCCAGCAGTAATTCATGAGAGTTCCAATTTCTCCACATCCTCGCCAGCACTTTTTATTATCTGTCTTTTTTTATTTTAGGCATCCTAGTGGTTGTGAAGTGAGACATTGGTGGGTCAGTGGTAGAATTCTTGCCTTCCATGCTGGAAACCTGGGTTTGATTCCCAGCCAGGGCACCTCACATGCAGTCACCACCCATCTGTCAGTATTTCATTCTTTTTGATGCTATTGTAAATGGAATTATTTTCTTGATTTCATTTTTGTATTGTTCATAGCAAGTGTATAGAAATACAATTGATTTTTGAATATTGATCTTGTATCTTGCAAACTTGCTAAACTTGTTTATTGGTTCTAATACTCTTTTGTAGATTCCTTAGAATTTTCTATGTACTATATCTTGTCATCTATGATTAGAGATAGTTTACTTCTTCTATGCCAATACGCACATCTTTTTTTTTTTTTTCCTTGTCTAATTGTCCTAGCTAGAACCTCCACTACTATGTAGAATAGAAGGGGTGAAAGCTGACATCCTTGTCTTGTTCCTAATACTAGAGGGAAAGTCTTTTAGTCTTTTACCTCTAAGTGTGGTATCAGCTGTGGGTTTTTCATAGATGGTCTCTTTATCAGATTGAGGATTCCTTCTATTCCCAGTTTGATCAGTGATTTTTATCATGAAAGCATTTTGGATTTTGTCAGTTTTTCTGTGTCTATTGAGATAATCATATGGTTTTTGTCCTTTATTCTGTTAATATGGTGTGTTACATTGATTGATTTCTGTATGTTAAATCAAGCTTGTATTCCTGGGATAAATCCCACTTGATCTTGCTGTGTAATCCTTTTGATCTATTGGTGGATTTGATGTGATAGAATTTTATTGAGGATTTTTTGGTCTGTGTTCATAGAGGATATTGGTCTGGCTTTTCTCGTGATGTCTTTGTCTGGTTTTGGTATTAGGGTGATACTCAACTCACAGAGTGAGTTGCAGAGCATTCCCTTCTCTTCTTTTTTTTTTTTTGCAAGAGTTTGTGAAGAATTGGTATTAATTCTTGCCTTTCTTTTTGAGAAGTAGAAAACGTCATGATGAGCACAAAGCTCATGACAGCCCACAGTTTTGCCTTATCACCTTTTTCTAAACAGGAGCCCAAGGGTAACAGAGTGCTTGTATCAGAAGAATCTATGAGCACCAGAAACTTGACATTGAGTTGAAGTCTGAAAATTTCCCTACAGACAAGGCAGTGAATCTCTTGCCATTATACTAGGCGAGGTGCTTGATCAACTGGGAGCCCAGAGTAGACAGAACAGACGTGGTTCCTGCCTTTTTAACAGCTCTAAGCACTTTAGCACAATATCTGGATGGATATTCCATTGCAGCAACACTTTATTCTCTGTAACAGGCTAACAGATTGGCTGCCCAACCACATGCTGAACAAGACCAATGCTTACACCCTTATCTCCTCTGGAATCCGTTCTTGTCCTCCAAGAAAATAAAAATATCCACAAGTATTAATAGCTTGGCACCTAGGTTAACAAAAGAGTTGAATGTTTGTTGTTGTTGCTTTTTAACATTTAAAAATAAGGAAAGAACATTCCTCGTTTAAACTGCTTAGAACAAAGAAGTGAAAGTCTAAGATGGCACCCTGAAATACAGGAATGTCACTACATTCCAGTACAAACAATGATAATCTTCAATTCCTGAACATTTCTAAAGGAGAGAGGCTTGGAATTGTGGTCATTCACTCATTCACTCAGTGACTTCATCCATTCATTCAGCAATTATATGCTAAGCTTCTCCCTTGTGCCAGGCCCTAAGCAGAAAGGTCAGGACTCAGACAGGAATCTGTGTGGGTCCCTTCCCTAGAGGAGCACCTAGTCTGATGGAGGATGTTGGACTCTAACTAAATAGTTACAACCAAGTATGATCATGGCCGTAATATGGGCTTAAAGGTGGGGGGGCACAGATTTACAGAGAGAGGAGAAGTCAAGGACAGACAGTGTCTGAGGTTGTAGTCCAAAATGAATTTGAAGGACACGTAGGGATTTCCCTAGAGGGCCTGTGGGACAGGGCCATCCAGGTCCAAGCAGAAATAGGAGGTGAGGGAGAGCACCATCTATTTGCACATTGAGAGGCATTTACAATGGCTCGAAGGAAGAGAAGTGAAAGATGATGTTGGGAAGACACCAGGAGCCAGATCATAAAGCCCTTGCATTCTTTGTGCAAGAGTCTGATCTTTATCCTGGGACGTTAAAGGTTTTAATGATTCAGGACCTTTTTCTAAACAGAAGCCCAGGGGTACCAGAGATGAAGCACTGAGACAAGATTGGAGAGTCGTCCTTGGGAGTCAGTGGCCTACTTAGGTGGAATGCAGGGCTGATCCTTGTCTTCCCTTACATGGCCCTAGAAGGGCTACTCCTGCCCACTAAGAGGCCAGACTTAATAATTCAGCTACTGACTCTTATTTCCCAACTGAGGACTCTTGGGGCAGGTTAACTCTGAATCTCACTTTTCTCATATGTAAAAGAAGGACACTGATGACTTACTTCCTAGGGTTGCTGTGAGGATTAAATGAGATTTAATGAGTTAAGAGGTCTCCAGAAACCTCCACTGCAAGCTGGACTAACGATGTGCCAGTCTGTTGTGAAAGAAAGACCATTGATATTGGGAGCTACTGAGATCTGGGTTCAAATTTCAACTTCCGGACCCTGGACAAATCATTTAACTTTCTAAGCCTCAGTTTTCTCATCTGTAAAATAGGCATTTTCAACATACCTCCCTTGCAGAGTTGAGAACTGAATGTGATGATACCTGTGACATCTCCCAGCATACCAAAGGTGCCTAAGAGTTACCTTTTGAATCTGAAAGTGAACAAGGAAGCTCTGTTTTTCCAGTAACTTGGGAGCCCCTGGCAGGCTGCTCATGTGTCTCCTTCACCTCTCTATGCACAGAGCCTAACGCCATGTTTGAAGCATAGAAGATGCTCAAATGTTTTTGCAGTTGCGTTTTATTTCCAGGTCTCAACCCTTTACTCATTCCACGTTTCTGTCCAATTGAAAAAGAATTGACTGTGACCTTTTAGAAATATAAATAAATCAATAAAGAAAAAAATTTAAGTCATCTAATTTTATATGTTTATTTTGGTGAGTGGGCCAACTAGATATTAATGAATTTGGGGCATCCCTAAGGGAGCATGCAAGGCCGACCAGCTCTTGTTCCCACTAACCCAGTATGGCTGCCCCAGTTTCTCCAACAAAGAGGCAGAGCATCAGGGAGTTAGAAAGTTTAACCTGGGAGAGGTGCGTTCTTAATGATGTTTTATACCCAGGGGCCTCCCAAGAAGAGAGCTTCAAGAAGGTTAAGTGGGACAGGAGGCTGCAGGAGGCACATACCAAGGGGCAGGGATGTGGAGAGATAGGGAATTACACCCCGAAGTGTCCCGGGGTAGGGCCTGCATGATTGCTGCGGCCCTAGACAGGTTTAGTACAGTCTACAACCAAGACAAGCTTCCCAGTCTGGTTCGTATGCTTGGCATCCATTGCTTCTTTTGTTCGTACCCAAATTGGGACGGGGAACAAGCTAAGCAGTTTCCAAAGCCCAAGAGCAGGTTCTGGAGCAATGGTATCAGCATTGCTTAGTCTCCCACCAGCATCACTTACTGCCTCTGGAAGGAGTGAGACACAGCTCTACCCTGGAGCTGCTCAAGGTTTAGTGGGGAGACAGCCACAGAAGGATGAAGGAAGGTCTTGGGGAGCCCTTTGGAGGTGGCTGTGAACTCTGACTGGGCCTGGGGATAGAGGGAGGAAGAAGAGCTGAGAAAGCTGCAGAAGAGGAGGGGATGTTTGATGTGTATCTTGAAGGGTGAGAAGGAGTTCAGAAGAAAGAGGAGGAAGCACAAAGGCTCTGAGACTTCGAAGGCTCTGGAGTCCTGGGGAAATGGAGAGAAGTTCAATGTAACAGAAACAATGAGTGAGGGGGAGGCATGAGGTAGGTGGATGGGTTGTGAGGTGGGAAGACAGGTCCTGGCCTGGTTAGGAAGGTCCCTGTGGGTCAGCCTATAAGGAATTTGGACTTGCTACTCTGGGTGGTGGGGAGACAAAATAGAGAGAGAAGGTAAGCTCTGCCTAAAATAGTTCTTAATTCTTTCATTGAGCAATCCTTTATAAAACATTACTAAGTGCTAACATCTTGCTGGGCTCTGCGGATCCAACAGTAAAGAAGACATAGTCTTACTCAACTCAAGCTTATACTTCATCTCCCTGTCTGCCTGCCTTTCTTGCCTTCACACTATCTTATCTGCTGTCCCTCTCATCAGATGTTAAGCTCCCCAAGAGCTGTTTTACTTATCCTCTGCCTGGAGCACTCACTCCATAGCCTTTTGTGCAGAACGTGATTAAGAAATGCTGTTGGAATGAACCCATCGACACTTTGGGGAGTGCTCTGAGACCATCAGATTGAAAACTCTCCAGGCTGATGCCTAGCAAAGGAGTCCCAAAGTGGTGGACTTTCGACTCGGTGGGACCACCCTCCCTGGCCCTAATGCCAAATCTAAGGACATTTATCACCACCTATCCATCAGTTTGTTCTACTGTGGTGGCTAGCATGTTGCTATGACACTGGAATCTATGCCACCAGTATTTCGAATACCAGCAGGGTCACCCATGGTAGACAGGTTTCAGTGGAGCTTCCAAACTGAGACAGACCAGGAAGAAAGGCCTGGAGTTATACTGCCAAAAATTAGCCAATGAAACCCCTGTGGATCACAACAGAATATTGTCTGATATTGTGCTGGAAGATGAGCCCCCTAGATTGAAAGGCGCTCAAAACATACAGTGGCTTCAACAATGGACTTGAGCATACCAATGATTGTGAAGTTGGCACAGGACTGGGCAATGTTTCGTTCTGTTACACGTGGGGTCACTATGAGTCAGAGCTGACTCAGTAACAGCAACTAACAACAAGGACGTTTAAAGGACCGAGCAATAGGTTTCTCTCTGTGTGTCTGTGGACTTGGCGGCTCTGCGCGTATCTGCAGGTGTGGAACACCTGTGGGCGTGTCTGCTCTGTGGGCATGTGTGTTCAGCCTTGCATGTGTGTCAGGAAGGTGCATGTCCCTGGCCTGTGTGCTTGCTTGTCTGTGTCTGCACAGGTTGGCTTGCTCTTGAGATTTCCTTGCAGGCTCTGTTTGTTTCTGTGCAGATGTGGACCCCTGTCTTGCCTTGAAAACAATCCTGTTGTTTGTGATTTCCCGATAGTGACAGTGTCACCACACTTGCCTGTCACTCATGCACATGTACATGCATACCCAGCACCACTCGGGATCTGCTGGCTCTGAGAATCCCCGAGAGACTGCCATGGGCCACTTGAGTGGCTCACTAATGGGCCTGCTTCCTTCCTCTGAGAAACAGTCCAGGAAACATCTCTGGAAATGAGATTTCCGTATCAGTTTAACATCAGTAAAGTATAGCAAAGATGAAGTGGCAAGGATTGGGGTGTTTCCTGTGGGCCTGCTTGGGTGGGGAAACTCTTCCAATGTCTAGAATCTAGGAAGAGAATCCTTCAAGGAGCTTCCCTGAAGTGCACACAGTCTTCCCCATTTCAAGCAGGCCCTGGTTTTGGGTCCTGAGCTTTTAATCAAAACATTCTGACAGTGAGGCTACCTGCTCTGAAGGGTGCATATCTGCAGAGACCAGAGAATCATCCAGTGGGACTGTAATCGATTTGCCCAGCTAGCCTCATTCTCCCAGGTGTAAACAGCACGTGTAACCTTGTGTTTCTAGACTCATCCTGCTGTCTTCATTGGCTCTGTTCCATGTCTCCGTGAGTGAGGGTGCCATCCCCTTGGACATCGTCACTAGCTCCTAAATTCCCCTGCCTTAAATCCTCTTTGGAACAAGGTAAGAAAATAAACAACTGAACAAATTACATCCTGTTCCATCCCTATATTACCAGTCACTCTTTCAGTTAGATGTCCATTCTCTCTCTCAAATCTGCTTTCTCCTTCTCTCTTCTCTGAATGAATTTGAGAAACCAGGAGGATTTCATTTGTACTATGCTGCCTCAGGCAGAATTAGCTTTTCTTGTTCCCTTTTACTTTGTAGAGACAGGTTGTAAGACCATGAGCTGAAATCAAGGCAGGAAGGCAGCTTTTGTGGGCCTCCTGGTTAGTAGCACTTTTTTTTTTTTTTTTTTTATGTTTTATTGTACTTCAGGTGAAGGCTTACAGAACAAATAGTTTCTCATGGAACAGAAGTACACATGTTGTTTTATGACATTGGTTAACAACCCCACAACATATCAACCCTCTAACTTCTCAACCTTTTTTTTTTTTTTTTTTTGGTGAAAATACACATAGCCAAAGATACACCATTTCAAAAATTTCTACATGCACAGTTCAGTGACATTGACTACGCTCTTCGAATTGTGATGTTATTCTCACTTAAGATGAAGGCTTACAGAACAAAAGAGTTTCTCATTTAACAGTTACTACAAATGTTGCCCTATGACAATGGTTAACAATCTCACAACACATCAACAATATCCTTACTCAACCTTGGGTTCCCTATCACCAGCTTCCTTGTCCCCTTTTTCCTTCTGGCCCTTGTCACTGGACTCCTGTACCTCGTTAGTCTCATTTGGTTTTACGGGGCTGTCCACTCCCAGGCTGAACAGTGAACCTCGGAGGTAACTTCCCCACTGAGCTAAAACGGTGTCTGGGGGCCATACTGGTTAGCAGCACTTTTGAGTTGGCTCTCTGCCCACACCTCATGTCTCTAGGCTCCTTTCAGGCTGCGTTTCTGGGCTGGATGGTGAAAACTGGTCATCAGGATAAAGAAGACTCGAAACACAAGGCAAACTCCAGGAGTGAGGCCTGGAGGCACCTTGAGAGTCCCTTTACCTGAACTCCTGTTATCCAAGTGGGAAAACCAAGGCTCAGAGAGGCTTATTCGGTTACTCCAAGTTGGTCTCACAGGGGCAGGCCTAGAACTCAAGTCCCTGGACTCCAGAGTCAGTGCTTTGATTCCCTAACTATGGATCATACCGGAGTAGCACACCCACACCATTGTCAAAAGATTTCCTTACAAATGCATAGAGACCAAAAGTAGATTAGTGGGTACCAGTGGGGAATGGGGAGTTACTGATTAATGGATGCAGAATTTCTGTTTGGGGTGATGGAAAAGTTTTGGAAATAAATAGTGGTGTGATGATTGTTACACTTAAATATGCACATAAATATGAGATTTTCTGCTGCTGTTGAAGCAAATAGAATTGCAAGGCTTTGGGGTCAGTGCCCTCATCTGTAAAATAGGGATAATAAGTTTCTCTATTTTTATAGAGCCATTGTAGCGATTCAGTGAAATCGTGTATTTAAAATTCCTAGCGCTGTCCCTGTATCACAGTAAATGATCAACAAATGTTAGTGCCCTCTCCATCTGGAAGCTGACAAATTCAATTAGCCAGAACCGCACCCCCTTCCCCCATTTCCCAAGCCTCCCCATCCACAGAATCATAAATCTTGTGTCTGAAAAGGAGCTCCATAAATCATCTGGCCCAGCCCCGTTAGTGGAGTTCTCCCCGTATTTGGCTCAGTGTGTTCCCCAGTCTTTTGCTGGCTCAGCCTGTCTAACTATAAGCAGAATTCCCACCAGTGCAGCCAAAAAAAGGGAATAATGCTGTCAGTGGATTCCACAAAAGGCTAATATTAGCTGGGCAGGAGGATAGGGGATGCACCTATATTTAGAATCTGTGTTTTCAGCCCTTTCCTGAGGCAGCAGAAGTTGGGGGAACGGAGGGGTGGCTGCAGCCTGACTCTGAGGGGCAGGCAGAGCCCTGGGCTGGGTCTCCCTTCCTCGCCACTGGTTGGCTGCCTCTCTCCTTAGGAAGTGGGGAAGGAGGGAAGGAAGTCTCAAAGGGAGGGAGAGAGGCTGCATGCAGAAGGTTCCCAAGAGCAGCTAGGAGTGTATCAGTGACAGAGACCCCCAAGGGCTTCAGTCAGGACACCAGGGCGATTAGAACAGAGCAGAGGGGCCTCCCTCTCTCCATCTCTAAGATGGTATCGCACATGTGGTGTAAAGAGAGGGATATTCCTGGCATTATCCTCCTAGACATGCCTCAGAGACACCAGTGTCAGGGGCACTTGGCCTAGGCCAGGGAGAGATACAGACACTGCATCCTAACCGGTGGCCCTTTGCACTCGCTCCTCTTTTGCAGAGTATCTGCCCTCCCATTGTCTGCCTGATAAACTCATTTTGGGGCCTTGCTCTAATCTTCCCTGTCAACCCTTCCTGGTCCTCAAAGCCCCTGCTAGCCCTTGAAGTGCCTCTATGCAAATTAGAAAAAGATGAGGAGACCCTGGGTAGTGCATACAGTTAACGTGCTCTGCTGCTACCTGAAACCTTGGAGGTTCAAGTCCACCCAGAGGTATCTTGGAAGAGAGGCCTGGTGATCTGTTTCTGAAAACTCAGCCATTAAAAACCCTATGGAGCTCAGTTCTACTCTGACACATGTGGGATTGGCATGATTGATCAACTCAACAGTAACTGGTTTACTGGTCCTCCAGGCAAACTCAGCCCTGTACCAGGGCACAGGGCTGGGTAAGCAGAGTGTGAGCTGGAATTAGGCCCCTTTCAGTCCCTAAGTGAGCCCTTCTGTGCAGTGCACAACCTGAACAACCCCACATGGAGACCCTGATACTCCTCGTGCACACAGTACCATGTCCCCACATGTGCTGCACAGCCCTCCTGTCCTCATACCACACTGAACTGTGACTGGATGAAGGACACAGCATGAGAACCAAACCCTGGGGCTGAATGAAATTACCAGTGGCCTAAGTTCTAGTCTAGGTTCTGCTCCTTTAGCTGGTGAATGCCAGCAAGGACATTTCCCAAACTGGGTCTCAGTTTTCCCATCCTTGCAATGAGGGAGGTGAACTTGATAATCTTCAAGGCCTCGTTCAGCATTAAAGTGTATTTACCTGCTCATTTTTAGGTGGCATACTAAAGATATAATCGGAAAACCTTGGGTGCTCTACCCAACAGCCAAAGAGAAATAGAAATTACTTTTGATTTGTTCATGGTCTGTCTTTCATTTGCTCCGCTCTGCTTGAGTCTTAGGCTGAACCCAAAGGCCTGTCTGTGTAGGAGGCTAAGGATTACTGGTTACTCAGGGAGAACCAGCCTCAAATCTCATTTGCCCTCAAGCTGGATCTGAGGCTTTGTCATTAGGAGAGGCCTAGGTTTGGAGGCTGCACCCCCTGAGACTTTAACAAATCTAATTGTTGTTGTTAGCGGACTTCAGGTCAACCCCTAACTCATGGTGACCGTGTGCACAACAGAACGAAATGCTGCCTAATCCTGTACCATGCACCATCCCCATGATGAGTTGGGGATCGAACTGTTGTGATCCATGTGGTTGTCACTGGCTGATTTTCAGAAGTAGATCGCCAGACCTTTCTTCCTAGTCTGTCTTAGACGGGAAACTCCACTGAAACCTGTTCACCATCATAGCTACACACAAGCTTCCACTGGCAGACGAGTGTTGGCTGCATATGACGTGCATTGGCTAAGGACTGAACCCAGCTCTGCCGTACGGCATGAGACAATTCTACCACTGAACCACCAGTGCTGCAGATTTTCTAGCAGCTCATCACCATCTTGCAGTGGTTAAAACCAAAAACCAAACCCATTGCCCTTGAGTCAATTCTGACTCATAGTGACCCAACAGCACAGAGTAGAACTGCCCCATAGAGTTTCCAAGACTTATGCAAACAGACTGCCACATTTTTCTTCCACAGAGCAGCTGGTGGATTTGAACCACCAACCTTCCGGTTAGCAGCTGAGCACGTAACCACTGCACCACCAGGACTCCTTCTTGAAATGATTACTGGACTGCATTTACTATCTTCCGTTCTCCATTTAGGAGAGATAGACAGAAGTCAGGGAGGATCTGTGGGAGGGAGGTGAAAAGCAGCAGGAGAACTGGAGGGCCGAGGGTGTGGGTACCTGCCTGGAGGGACTGTGGTCTGTCAATCAGTTCGCGGGTTTGCAAGCTGCAGGGTGACGGTGTACCCCCCCCCCCCCCCCCCCGCAGAGTACAACCTCAGTGATTTCATGAGGCACAGAAGTATGCTTGCCCCACTTTGCCTGCAGGCAATTTTTGCACATAAATAACTTGCGAGCAGCCAGACTTTCCAGGTGAAATGTTTGCATGTGGTTTGTATCTGAGAAGCACAGGCATCAAAAATAAAAAAAAAAGTGGAAGGATTAAAAAAAAAAAAAAACATACAAACATACCATTCACACATACCCAGCACCTTGAGACATTTTTGGGTATTGTTTGTTCCCGTGAATAGATTGTGACTTGGTGATTTTTAGAATCAGAGAATGTCAGCACAGAAAGGAATGTATGAGATTATTCAGTCTGGTGGATTTCAAACTTTTTTGGGCCACAGAAGCCTGTCTTCAAAGGAAATTTTGTAGGGACCCACGTGTATAAAATCGAGAAAAGCCATGCTGTTCTGGATAAAGTGGGGAAGAGGGGAAAGGGAGGCCTTAGGATTCCCCTAAAGGCAATGTGAAAGGCACTGAGCTCTTCAACCCCGTCAAGGAAACCGAGGTCCAGAAAGGGGAAGTCTCCTGGCCAAGGTCACACAGCAAGCGAATGGTGAGGCCTAGCCTGTAACCCAAAGCTAAACCATGGCAAAAGTCATTTCATAGCTGAGCTAAGATGGAAATACTGCTCTTCCCAGTGATCCAAAACCAGCCGTCTTTCTGCTACAACAGGCTGCCGCTGTTAGATGTTCGGGCTTCTTCTCTTCCTCCTCCTTCTCCTCCTCCTCCTTCCTAAATTTATAGCAGAATCATGGAGAGCCACAGCTAGAAGTGCCAACTCAACTGTTTTTAATCTCTCTTCTGACTAGTGCGGGATTTCACTGGGAGATGCGGAGGCCCGGTGAGTCCTGCCCTCTGCTTCACCAGACTAGCTCCTCTCTTGTCGGTTTTACAAAGATTTCATTTGCACATATATAAAGGGGATTGGCGAGGGGTACTTTAAACAAACAGCCAGAAAGGCTCCAGAGACTCCCAATAAGTACAGACTTTCTCCAGTGAGGAAATCAGATCCCTGATTTCCTTGACTCCATGGAAATGAAGGCTCAAAACCCTGTATCTTTTGTCACCACAAGAGCAGTATTTGTCACCTTGGCCGCCGCAAGCCTGTTGCCTCCCGCAAAGAGCCTCTTGGGGATTTGTGGGCAAATCTAGTCCCCCATGACTGACCAGGGGGCCTTCTGCCTTTTGTCCTCAACCATGGCTACCCAGCTAGCTGTTTGTATTTGTCTTGTTTCAGGCACTTATGACCTAAGGTGGCTTCCCTCACACTAGGACCACCCCCCTAACACTGCCCCTGGCCAATTCAGCGCCATGGACCCTTCCACACTGCCACCTCCCACAACTGAATGCGCTTGAGGAATATTGAAGCTTGCAGATACACAGGAGGCAGCCAGCCTTCATTCTTCCCTTCAGCTGGATATTGGAGCAAGCAGAGCTGTGCAAATCCCTCACTCTGCCAGCCTGCTGCCCCCGGGGAGCCAGGCTTCTGTCCTCTGTCAGATCTTCGCAGGGGGTCTCCTTAACCTGTTGTTTTCAAGGGTTTGTTCCTGTCATTAAATCTAATAAGCTCATGGCTGACGGTTTGATCTCAAGCTTGTTTGAGGAGTTTAGGGCCTTTATGTGCATCAACAGGAGGCTGCTGACAAGCTTTTGGAGCTTCAACCAGCCTCTGGAGCAGAGGCCTTAGAATCTGTGTGGCTTCATGGAGGCCGCCAGGGCTTGACATTACACAGGCCTAGATTCCAGTCCTCGCTCTGCCACGTGCTAGCCGGGCAACTTCCCTTCTCTGAGCTGCCATTTCTTCATTTAAAAATGAGGAGTATATCAAAGAAGAGTGTTTTGAGAAGTAATTATAGTAATGTAAAGAAAGTGGCTGGCACATAGTGGGGACTTATTAAATTAACTATTCCTCCTTTCCTTCTGGTTTCTGGAGCACCTAGTGAAGCCCAGTCTCATGACTATGTAATTTGACACAGACCACAGCTCAGCATCCCTTATCTAGGAGTCCTGACCAGTGACTCTCCAAGGGGGAGGAAGGGGGCCACTTGCCATATGTCTTCGATTATAAGACACAAATAATTTGACATTTTACCATCTCTGCAATTGGAATTCGTCTTACATTTGAAGGCAAAGTAATAATTTAACTGGAATTGTTGTTTTGCCCCTCTTTCAGTGGCACATAAAATAATAACGTATTTATAATTGGCGCAGTAGTGATTGATAGCATCTTAGATTTGACGGAATTGGATGTTAAGCACTTACTATGGGCTGGGTACTGTTCTGGGCCACTTTATATCGGTGTTTACAAGAGCGCGATTTAGAGACTGATAGCCCCATTTTACAGATGGGGAAACTGAAGGTCAGAGATGTAAAGGGACTTGGCCAGGACACTGAATAGTGTAGTAACACCTGCAAAAGCCAGAGCCTGTGTAAGGCAGAAACCTGTCAGAGAAGAAAAACTCAAATATTTTCTACTAATAGAAAGCAGTAGAAAAGTGGTAAAGACTGCACCCCGTCAAAAGTAGAAAACTTGGAAACAAGGCAGTCCCTTCGAATTTCGGCTCTCACAGGTTTCAAGGTATGTCCTTAAACTGCTCCCAAGTGATGTATGAGCTTAAAAAAAAAAAAAAAAAAAAAACCATTGCCGTTGAATCGATTCCGACTCATAGGGACCCTTAGACAGTATCTGTTGACTTCCTGGTGGGTGAAGCAAAAGCTGAGCTCCCTGATACCCACCTTCCCCGCCTTATACTTGCAGTTTATTGTTGTATATCTGCTGACAACTCAGCCCCCCGACTCATGGACCTAATGCACAACAGAACGAAAAGCTGCCGGGTCCTGCACCATCTCCCTGATTGCATAATCTGTTGTGAATTAGATCATTATCCTCTATAGCATTTTCAGGGTTGGCAGATTTTTTTGGAATAGATCGCCAGGCTTTTCTTCTGAGGCACCTCTGGATGGGCTCAAACCTCTAACCTTCCGGTTAGCCACCAAGTGCGTTAACTATTTGCACCACCCAGGGACTCCATCAGTTAAGTCCCTCTTTTATCCCTCAACCCCCAGGCCTGAGATCTGCTGGAGGAGTTTAGAGGCAGGAGGGGTCACTTGTTCAGTGCTGGAGAGGGTCAGAAAAGATTCCAGGGAGGAGGTGTGACGGAGCTGGACTTTGCGGGGTAGGAAAGCAAAGGGAACAATCCCAGGCGAAGGGAAGGAGCTGGGAGCAAGTGTGGGGTGAGAATGCCTATGGCACACTGAGGGGGAAATTATTGCTTTTCATGGGCCTCGTATCAGGTTAGATCTTTAAAAAATCCCCGGTTAAGTGCCTTCTGTTTTTGTACAACGTCCTGGGAGAAAGGACACCAAAAAAAAAAAAACAAAAACCAAACCCTTTGCCGTCGAGTCGATTCCAACCCATAGCATCCCTATAGGACAGAGTAGAACTGCCTCATAGGGTTTCCAAGGAGTGGCTGATGGATTTGAACTGCCAACCTTTCGGTTAGCAGCTGAATTGTTAACCACTGTGCCACCAGGGAGAAAGGAACTGGGGTACTGTTTGGGGGCCAGAAAGCTACCTGTTCCCAGGAAGGCTTTCCTGAACTTGTGGTATAGTGTAATGGTTAAGCCTAGCAAGGGCTTTACCTTCGAGCAGACCTGATCATGGCTTTGCCCTCCTAGCAGTGTGATCATGGGCATATGGCAAAATCGCTTTGAGTCTCAAGTTTCTCCATCTGTAAGATGGGGAATAACAGCAACAGAATTCACCCATCTTGTTGTTACTATTAAATATAAAGCATTCAGAACATGCCTAGTCTACAGTAAGCACTCAATAATTACTAGTTTCCTTTTCAAAATACTTGTGTTGCCTTCCTCCTTTACATTTTCCACTTAATACTGAAATTAAGGCTTCCACCTCTATCTCCTACATTAGCTTGTGACCTTCTGGAGGGCAGGAGTATGCCATATTTGTCTCTGTCACCAGTGTCCCCCATGAGGCCTGACACGTACAGTTGGCTCTCAGGAAATGACTGTTGCATGGTATTGAATTTACATTGGTTGGATCCTTGCTGTTATGCTGTGGAGTGTAATTCAGGATAAGGTGAGCCAGTCTGGGAGCCAGGAGGATATACCAAACCCATTGCCGTCGAGTCAGTTCTGACTCAGAGCAACCCTATAGGACAGAGTACAGCTGCCCCATAGAGCTTCCAAGGAGAGGCTGGTGGATTCAAAGTGCAGACCTTTTGGTTAGCAGTGGAGCTCTCAACCACTGTGCCACCAGGGCTCCTAGGAGGATATGGGTGGTAGAAAAAACACATGGACTTTGGAGTCACGCAGACCTGAGTTTGAACCCTTTTTTTGCCATTTACTCTTCTTAGCCTTGGTTTTGTCACCTCAAAAAATGAGGACAGAAATTGCTACCTCCTAAGGTTGTTATAAGGAGTCTTGGTGGTACAGTGGTTAAGCGATTGGCTGCTAACCAAAAGGTTGGTGGTTCGAACTCACAAGCCATTCCATGGGAGAAAGATGTGTCAGTGTGCTTCTGTAAAGATTACAGCTTTGGAACCCTGTGAGGCAGCTCTACTCTGTCCTGTAGGGTTTCTATGAGTCAGAATCAACATGGCGGCAACGGGTTTTGGTTAAGGTTGTTATGGGGTCCCTGAGTGACACAAACAGTTAAGCACTTGGCTGTTTACAGAAAGGTTGAAGGTTCAAGTCCACCCAGAGGTACCTAGGAGGAAAGGCATAATGATCTACTTCTGAAAATCAGCCATTGAAAACCCTGTGGAGCACAGTACTACTCTGACACACGTGGGTTTGCCATGAGTCGGAATCGACGTGAGGGCAACAGAGTTTTTTTTTTAGGGTTATTGTGGGAACTAAATGAGATAACCTGTTTTATCATTTTACTTGTGGCACAGTGGTTAAAGCCCTTGGCTGCTAACCAAAAGGCTGGCGGTTCCCACCAGCCACTCCGCTGGAGAAACACGTGGCAGTCTGCTTCTGTAAAGATTACAGCCTTGGAAACCCTATAGGGAAGTTCTACTCTGTCCTATAGGGTCACTATGAGTTCGAGTTGAATGGAAGACAATGGGTTTGGTTTTTTTTTTTGGACGAGCTCTTTGAATGTGCCTGGCATAGTCCCTAGTACACAGTTGGTGCTCAGTATACAGTAAATATGTATTTGCTTCCCCTTCTTTTTCCTGGAGCTGGCAAATTTTATAACATAAAGAACAAAAAGACCTCGCTAGGAGTTGGTCTGCCCCATAAGACAATCAATTCCAGGTCACACATTACCAATCCATCTACTGCCCACCCAGCACATAGTGGGAAGGAGCACGGTGAGCATGTCTGATGAGGAGCCAGTGTTCCTGCTCTGTGCGTGTTCAGTGCTTATGGGTGGAGTCATGGAAGTCTGAACACTTGGGCCCCGCTTGGGCTCCACTCTCCTCTAACAGCTGTGTGACTTGGCCAGGGCCCTCGGCCTTGCTGCACCTGGGTTTCCCCTTCAAAAGCTGAGGAAGTGTGCTCAGCAAACGTAGGCTGCCTCTGGGAGTATAAATATGAACACAGTTCAGGCCCTGCCTTGAAAGGGCTATGGTCCCTTAGAGAGAATGGACCTGTAAAAGCAACATTCCAGAATGGTATGGAAAGTGCAAACGTACAGACACAGGAACCCAAAGGAGCAAGTGGCTTTACCATCTCTGTCGTCATTTAAAAAGACTAGAGAACTGGGTCTGTAACCATAAACCAGTCTCCCAGTTAACATGTTGTGGCCTCTTCAAAGGCATGACCCCTCTTAGGAAGAAGTTTTTTCAAATGGGTCAGTGTCACTGGCTGTTTAGTTCAGTTTGAGTATCCCCCTTCCAGCTTTAGCTCAGATTACGAGGTATTCATTGGTCAAAGTGCATCATTTCCTGCTGGCTTCCGACTAACTCCATCCTTAGCCTTCAGAAGTCATCAGGAGTCTCAGGGCCTCAGTTTCCCCATGAGACAAACCCAATGACCTACAGCAGCGTTTTATGACAGTGGAACTTTTCTTCAAACTGTATCTCTCATGAAATCCCAGGAGTCCCATACTCAGCCCTTCTAGAACCAAGCTCCTCATTGTCTCTCCACACCTGCTTTGTTTCCAATCTCAGTGAATGATCCCACCATCTATCAGTCACCCCAGCCAGAAACTGAAAGCCATCTTTGTCACCCTTGTCTCCCCTTCCTGTCATCCACATTTAATCAATCATTAAGTCTTGTTAGTTCTACTTCCAAATCATCTCTGAAACCTGTGCATGTCTCTCCATCCGCAATGCCAGCCCCAGGGTCCAGTCCACCATTATCTCACAACTGGTCTATTGCAAAGTCTTGCTGATCTTGAACCTAACCCGCACCCCACCACAATGTTCTGCAGAGGCCACCTACCCTATTCAAATCCAAAGTGGAGTGTCCTAACATGAGAACAGTGTCAGAAACGTCTCACTGCTCAGCCCAGAGTTCTAATTCTGAGAGTTGTAAGGATGCAGGCTGACGCTGGATAAGCTATTTGGAATGATGTGGTATAAAGAAGTAATTAGGTTCTGGAGTCAGACACATCTGGGTTCAAATCTCAAATCTTTCATTTCTTTGTTTGTGACCTAGAACAAGTTACTTAACATCTTTGATCCTTGATTTGCTTATCTGTAAAAGGAGATAATGATACCCACCTCCATAGTGTAGATTCTCTTGACCTATACACTATATATCATAAAGAATAAGTGATATAAGGTATGTTTAGCATGGAGCACAGTATCTGGCACATAAGTTCTCAATAAATGGTAGTTAGCTAAACAGATTATTTGCAGAAAGTTAGTCTTTATCTCCTTAAGGAAAACTGTGATTCCTGCAGAACCCAGATTTTGCCCCAGAGGTAACACTTTATTACTGGAAAGTTCCCACGTGCCTACATAAGCTCCTATAAATTGATCATGTCTCTGACTGTGCTAAGATAACCCCCTTCTAGTATAACCAAGATAGAAGATCCTTTCTGCTCCTATTATGGGGGTACCAGGATTTCCCAGCTTTTTAAGATTTTGAGCTTTTTAGCATCAGTGTAAAAAAGAAAATGTTATCAGTTATAAAACATAATCTTGAAGAGGGAAAAACAAATTGTTGAGTAGATGCACAGACAATTCTTGTGTTGGAATCAGAGAGAACTTTCTCCCCTGTGAACTCAAAGAGAAAATTTGGAGTAATACAGGGGTCAGCAAATTTTTCTAAAGATCCAGACTGTAAATATTTTAGACTTTGTGGGGTATGCAGTCTCTGTTGCAGCTACTCAACCCAAAAGCAACCTTACGTAAGTGAATGATAATGGCTGTGTTCCAATAAAACTTTATTTACAAAAATAGGCGGCCACCTCGTGTGCCATAGTTTGCTGACCTCTGCTGTAATACAGTGCACTACATTCAAGATGTCTGACTTTGGATAAGTCATTTTTTCTCTCCAATCCTTAGTTTTCTATAGAAAAATATGGGAGTTATTGGTGTTTAGTGAGTACTAAGTGAAATCAAGTGGATGAACAAGGTGTCCAAAATAGTAGCCAACACTGGTGCTGTTATAAACCTCTCAGTTAGTAACGATGTTGTGGCAATGCTGTTATTACTAGTTAATAACAATATTCTTATCTCTTAATACTGCAATAATGCTATTACTAATTAACCACGTTAGTTTAATTATATTTGTATCACTTAACAAGAGAGCTATATTATTCTTAAGTCATTCTGTGCAAACTCAGCCAAAGAGTGTATCCATGTCTTCTTTTTCCTATTTCCTGAAGGGAAAAACAAAAAATGACGATGAAGTCTTCCTACTGACTATCTCCCAGGGCCTTCTGCAGACAGAAGGGAGAAATGAAGCGCTCTCTGGAGCAGCAATTTTGGGCAAAGTTCTGAGCAGCACTTCTAGGACAGAAGCAGGGAACATGGTGGGGCCCTGAGGCTGGGCCCCGCCTGGGAGAGAGCAGTTTCCTCAGGACCTTCCGTTGCCCTGATGGCCAAGCAGCCTCAGGAAGGGAGAGCACCCAGCTCTTTGCTGCCCTAGTTAAAATGCCGGCCTGGTATTTATTTGTTTTCTCCCAGGCAGATGCCAATTATGGGGGTTTGGGGAAAGAGACAATGGCCCAGATCTGATTGACAACGGCTGCTGAACAAGGGGCCTCTGTGGCATGTTTAATGAAAAGGCCACTGTGTTTTTATTGCATCTATTTGATTTTAGAGTGTCGTTTATAAAAACAATTCAACCGGCAGGATTAACGGCTTCTGGACTTTCTCTTCTCCCTGTGGCTCAGTGGGTATCCTGCTCTCCCTGACTTCCCTTCCTCCCTCTCCCCCAGCAGGTTCCTTTCCACACCTTCGCCTGCCTCCCAGGGAAGCAAAGGACAAGTGGGACCGGCCAGGCCTGCGCAGAGGCCAAGCCAGGCAGTGACTCCTCAGTGGCTCCTGGTTTGTCCCCACGACCCCATCACCCCAGCACCACCTTCCTTCAGGCCAGAATCAACTCTTGCTTGGTTGCCTGCAGAAGTCTCTGACGCTTGCTTTCCTCAGTGGTTCACAACTCTCCCCAGGAGACTTTTGGAAGTATGTAGGTCACATTTGTGTTGTTAACAATGAGTGAGCAAGCATAACTGGTGTTTAACATCTGGAGTATGTGCAACAAAGAATAAATGTGCTGTCCGAAATGCCCGTGGCCCCAGATGAGTTGATGCCCTTTGCTATTTTGTAGCCAAAGTGACTTTAGTTTCTAGTCCCAACATTTAATAACCAAACAGTATGGGAATTATATCTCAGTAAATCTGTTACATATATTTAAAAAATCTGATGACCGTATTTCCCTACTTAAAACTCTTAAATGACCTGCCATCATCCACATTGGGTCAAGTTCAAACTCCTTGCAGTTTTATCACATTCTAGGCCCTTCCATATCCCCAGTTTACCTCTTTCACTGCTACCCGGAGCCCTGGTGGCACAGTGGTTAAGAACTACTGCTACTAATCAGAAGATCGGCAGTTTGAATCCACCTTGGAAATCCTATGGGGCAGTTTCTGTTCTGTCATATAGGGTCACTATGAGTCAGAATCGACTTGACGGCAGTGGGTTTGTTTTTTGTTTTTTCACTGCCTCCCACTGATCACAACTCCCACCCTTTACCCAAACACACTCTTCACTTAGATTCCAGCTCTTCCTGCTATTCATATTTTCTCTATGTAGAGAATCCTCCATCTCATCTCCTTCCCTGGTAGAAGCATCCTTTAAAGTTCAGTTTAGGTGTTATCTCCTCCAGGAAGTTCACCATGACCCGTCCCAGCCCCAGGCGGCCTCTCTGTGCTCCCCATGAATAATTTGCAGGACTGTTTCCCTATCGGAGCCCTGATGATGCAGTGGTTAAGAGCTACTGCTGCTAACCAAAAGGTCAGCAGTTCAAATCCGTCAGCTGCTCCTTGGAAACCCTATGGGTCAGTTCTACTCTGTCTTATAGGGTTGCTATGAGTCAGAATCAACTCAACGGCAACAGGTTTTTTTTTTTTTTTAATTCCCTACCAGACAACTCTTTCAGGGCAATGAGCAGGCCAGACTCAGTGCCCAGCAGAGAGCTGGTCCCCCAGATGCAGCAGATCAGGAAGGGGAACAGCTTCCCTCCCCGCAACCAGAACAGCTCTGCCTCTTCTTGTTTTATGTATTAGAGATCCAAAGAAGAATGCCCACTTGGGAGTGATGGTAGCCTTTATCCCAACCTGGTTTGTGTCTAAGAATTTATGTAAGTACCTACCTCTCCTACAAAATTCTAGTATGGAAGGGCAGAGATCCTTATGTTTCTCCCACTTTGTTGAAGGAATGCAGTGGCTTTTTTTTTTTTAAATGGTTGCTCTTTCTAGATGATTCTGAAAACCTTACAAGTCTCCTTGGTCACTCCTGCTGTGCCTGTAAGAAAAGGGAAAGCTGTGTTTTGGTCAGGTCAGAGCCTCCTTCGCCTCCCATCAGAAGCAGTAAATACCTACTGTCACACTGTTATTGCACCTCCTAAACTCTTTAGTACACAGTGTAAGTGAAGCGTTGTTGAGACTCTGCTAAGGAAGTCTCTAGTGAGACCGGTAGCAAATAGAACAGCCTGTGCCTTTCAGAAGGATGGGCTGCGGGGCAAAAGAGCTCACTCTCCCCCTTTTCCTCCGCCATCACTTGTCTTCTTCAGCACCAGCATTTGTGAATACTTATCGAATATCTAGGCATCAGGATGATGCAAGGTTACTTTTCTGTCTAGTATATAAGCTCCATGAGATCAGCCCTTTTTGTCTGTTTTGTTCATTGCTGTCTCCCCTGTAGCCAGACTGGGCTTGGTATTTTGATACATAATAAATTAAGGCACTTCCCTTTGATGAGGAAGATCCAACATTTACTAAACGTGGCAGATCTTGGGCCTGGCCTCAGAAACACAGAGAAAACCAGCCCTGCCCTTGAGAAGTCTTATGAAGGACACCTACTGGTCAACAGATCATAAGCGTCCCTGGGAGAAGTGCCACAATAGTGATATAAACCAAGTTCTGGAAAAGGCAACAGGGGTACTACTGACTCCACCTAGGAGCTCAGGGAGGGCTTCACAGAGGAGGTAGCATTTGACCTGGGTTTTGAAGGATGACTAAGAGTTCCACGAGTAAGAAATGTAGAGAAGGGCATCTAAACAGAGGAAACAGCCTGTGGACAAGGCTGGAGGTGTGACGGGCTGTGTATTTTGGAGGAGCTTCTAACTGATGTGTCCAGGACAGATCCTCTCAGGGCACCGTAGGAAGTGTAGGCCAACCAACTAGTGTGTGCCTCAGCCTGCCCCATCTCTAGACCATTTTCTGCCTTCCTACATGGTCTGCACGTGTAAGTCTAGTCTTGAACCCCCACATCATCCGTGTGGGATTTTTTATGTATATTCAAATTCACCACCTCAAAGGACTTTCCAAGTCACCTCATGAACTCTGGTTATACTATAAATGAGGATGTGAGGGTTTGGGGGAAGGATCTGAGACAGTTGTCATAGTCATTTACAAACAAACACACCTGGGCAGAGGGATGGGGATGATGATAGGCAGTGCATCCTCCCAGCACTAGAGAAGGACTAGCTTTTTATCTGAAACCCTACTCACTCCCTGCCCAGTTCTCATAGTATTATCATCCTGCCAGAAAATGAGGAGACAAGGAGAGGAGAAGAGAAGGAAGTGGAGTTTGTTGGTGGAGGAAAACTGTTGGGAAAAAAAAAAAAAAATCACATGCAAGGAACACATGGATAAGTGCATTAAAAACAAAACAAAATGTCTCAAAGCTGTGCTCATCAATAGAAACATAATATTTAAAAATTTCTAGTAATCACATAAAAACCAATAAAAAGACAGGTGAAATTAATCTTAATATATTTTATTTAATGTAATGTATTCAAAATACCATTTCAAGGTAATATAAAACGTAGTAAAGAAAAATTAAAATTTTGTTTTCGTGCTCAGTCTTTAAAAATCCAGTGTGAATTTTACACGTAAAGCGCATCCCAATTCTGACTAGCCACATTTCAGGGCTCAAGAGCTACACGTGGCCAGTGGCTACTATATTGGATAGTGCAGGCCTTTTGCCTACAATGTAAAACTGAAAAATCAAGTTTAATTGCTTAAACTGAAGAATCAAGAAATGCCAGGGATCCATATATTCATCCATACATTCATCTATTCAGCATTTATTTAATGTCCATCATGTGCCAGGGGCTTCTGTCCTGGAATCAAAGAAGGAATTATATGTCATTCGGAAGTGGGAAGTTTCATGCCTGAGAAGCAGTGAACTAGCCATTTAAAGGGGACTGGAATCTGTTGGTTTAGCAGAGGTTCAAACTGCGGCCTGTAGGCTGTGTGTGGCTGGCAGACGCATTTATCCATTTGTTTTTTTCCTGTACTGTGTCTTAAGAAAGGAATTCCTGGGTGGTACAAACAGTTAGGTCCTCGACTACTAGCAGAAGAGTTGGCAGAAGACATCCAGAGGCACCTCAGCAAACAGGCCTCGTGATCTGCTTCCAAAAGGTCACAGCCTTGAAAATCCTATGGAGCATAGCTCTACTCTGACACACGTTGGATTGCCATGAGTTGGAATCAACTTGACAGCAACTAACAGCAACAACGTGTCTTAAAAAACAATGTAACCAGGCAGGTGTTTTGCTTAGTCTCAAGACAAGCAGTTTGGCATCTTTTGCCCCATACTTGGCGCCCTTCATTCGTTAGGTTACCTCTAGGCTGGGCCCTCTGCAGACATTTGAGTTCAAGAAGCCTGGATCAGAAATCCCTGAGAAATCTCAATTGTTGATAAGGCCAAAGCTGGAACGAACCTAAAGAGCATCCTGGTCAGCGATTTGCAACCCAGCTGCGTAATACAATCACCTGGAGTACTTTTTGGAGGCCCTGGGTAGTGCAAACTGTTAACAGCCTTGACTGTTCAAAGGTTGAAGGTTTGAGTCCATAAAGAGGTGCCTCAGAAGAAAGGCATGGTGATCTACTTCTGAAAAATCAGCCATTGAAAACCCTATGGAGCATAGTTCTACTCTGATATACCTGGAATCACCATGAGTTAGAGTCGACTCCACGGCAACTGGTTTTGTTTAAACATACCCCTTCCTGGTCCCCACCCTCAGAGCTACTGATTCATTTGGTCCAGGGTGGGTACCAGGTATTTTTAAAAAGTTCTCCAGGTGATTCTAGTTGAATTTCTAACATTTTACTGCTGAGAAACCACAGCTCAGAGAGACTGTATGTTTTGGCCAAGGTCACACAGTATGCCAGCCACCTAACTACTGACCACTACTATTCTCACCCAACATCACTCAGAGCAGGGTATCCTCAGAGCCTTCATGGAATATTCAGGAGGCATTGCAGCTACCAGGAGCTTGGAGCAGGGGACAGGAATCTGTATCCACTGTGTTGCCACTTCAAGAACAAAGCCCTTGTTGGTTTACCACTCTGGGAAGATTGCCAGGCTCAAGTATTAATAATAATCCCTTTGTTTTTCAAATGGCTTATAATTGCATAAATAAAGCTTACTTTCTCTTCTTTAATGGTAATGAGCCTTATTTGACTGATTGGTTGATTAATAATACTCTAATTCTTCCACTGACAAAACACGAAGGCCAAAAGATCAATGCTGGGCTCCAGTGGCTTGGGATATAAAGCAGCCATTTGTTTGTTGCTGCCTTAGTATCTCGGGGCCCTGGTGGCATGGTGGTTAAGAGCTCAGCTGCCAGGCAAAAGGTCAGCAGTTCAAATCCTCCAGCTGCTCCTTGGAAACCCTATGGGCAGTTCTACTCTGTCGTATAGGGTCACTATGAGTCGGAATCGGCTTGAGGGCAGTAGGTTGGGTTTGGTTTTTTGGTATCTCATTGAGCAAAGTGGCCTGGTTTCTCCACAGCCAGATGCTGATCAGGAAGGGCTACAGCCAAATTTAGGAGACTGGCCCCTGCAACTCCTGCTGGGTTATTACTGAACACCTTTTTCTTCACAATCTGCAGTGTCTGTTTTATGAGGACCTATGGGAGATATTTCTAGTTTCAGTACCAGTAATGGTTATGCTTGTCCTGAGTCACTAATGTGTGTACTCTTTTGGACACTAGGAATTGTGAAACAGATCAAAACTGATCATGTTTGCCGCTTCCCATTGGCTGCTTGGAAACTCAGAGCTGAATCTGTATCCCACCTGCAGTAAGTATAAAGGAGTTATCAGGGTACATTTTGTGTAATAACGAGTTTCAAAAAACACCGTTGCCGTTGAGTCCACTCTGACTCATGGCAGCCCCATGTGTGTCAGAGTAGAACTGTGCTGCATAGGATTTTCAATGGCTGATTTTTCAGAAGTAGATTGCCAGGCCATTCTTCCAAGGCTCCTCTGGAGGGACTCAAACCACCAACCTTTCAGTTAGCCACTGAGTGTGTTAAGCAGTGGTTCCACTCAAGGACTCTGTAATAACAACAGCTCCCATTTACTGAGCATTTTCCCAAGTACATGATCTCTTTGATACCTCAACTTCCTGCAAGCAACATGTTCCTGAAAAACTAGAGTGCAGATCTCACTTTTGTAAATGGAGCAAGGTTTAAATGCCTGAGGGGAATGAGGAAAACCATTTACATCAGAGATTCCTGTGCTGTGAATAATGACCTCCTAACTCCACGTGTTTGCAGTGTCATTTGCTGATTTTCAGACTCTCTCCTGACTCACAGAGGAGGCCAGCTAGGCCTGGCTGCCTCTGAGTTGGCTGTGAACTCAGCTTCCTTTTCCTGAACCCAGCAAAGGGCCTGCTGTTGTAGGAATCACAAGGCCGGAGCGGAGCCATGTCGGGGGACTGGAGTTGTGGACAGCTTTGCACCGTCACATGCTGGCCTAGAGACAAAGGGAAAGGGGAGGGCGTTTATTGGTCACTTGCCTCCTTGCAGTGGGTTCCTGATAGATAGCAGATGGAGAGACATGGGAGTTAATGAGATCTGTGTTCTGGCCAAATGCTTTCCGTCTTCCTCTAGCCACTGAGCCCATTGGAAAGGAATGTTGTGCTGAACAGGCAGGTCAGGAAGAGCTGTAAAAGCTGAGCTTTCACCAAAGGTCTTTAGGGGTGGGGGGCGCTAACCCACACTGATTCAATTCAGCTCAATTCAGTGAATATTTATTAAGTACCTTCTAAGCTAGGCCACTGGTATTTCAGATACCAGCAGGGTCACCCATGGTGGACAGGTTTCAGCAGAACTTCCAGACTAAGACATACTAGGAAGAAAGGCCTGGTGACCACTTCTAAAACTTAGCCAATGGATCACAACAGAACGTTATCTGACTCTCTTGCTTTGGACATGTCATTAGGAGAGATCAGTTGCTGGAGGAAGGCATCATGTTTGGTGAAGGAGAGGGCCAATAGGGGTGAGGGAGACCTGCAGTAAGATAGATTGGCACAGTATGTACAGTGATGGGTCGAACATGCCAGTAATTGTAAGGATGATGCAGAACTGGGCAACATTTTGTTCTGTTTTACGTGAGGTCACCATGAGTGGCAGTCGACTCGATGGCATCTGTCTATCGTCCATCTGTATTAATCACCCTTAAGTATGTCTCATTATTCCTCAAAAATACCTATCTATGTAGGTATCATCAGGAGCCCTGATGGTGCAGTGGTTAAAGCACTTAGTGGCTGACCAAAACGTTGGCAGTTCAAACCCACCAGCTGCTCCGAGGGAGGAAGATGTGTCAGTCTGCTTCTGTAAAGATTTGCAACCTTGGAAACCCTATGGGGCAGTTCTACTCTGTCCTACAGGGTCACTATGAGTTGAAATCGAAATCGACTCAATGGTAGTAGGTTTATTTTTTGTTTTTTGGTAGTAGGTATCATCAGCCCATTTTAAAGCTGAGATAGTTAAAAGACTCAGAGATGTTAAGTAACTTGTCTAATGTCACACAGCCAGCCTAGGACTGAGCTGGAATTTGAATCTAAGTCTCTCTTTTTAACCTAGTATATACCAAGCTGCTTCTCCAAACGGTTCTGGTTCTACCACTCCCTTTGTCACACATTCCTTTGTAAATTGTTTTCAGAGTTACATCTTGAGGTCTCATTTCCGAAGCATCTCTTCTTGCTGTAGTGAGGAAATGGGGGTGGGAAAGAGACCGATCTTCAAAGCATTGGGGAAACGAATGGAATGAGCAGTTTACACATATAAAATTTGTTTTCAATTCTAGCCAGGCGTAGTAGTAATTTAATAGTCAGGGCTGGCGTTCTTCTTCCTTGGGGACTCCCTGCCCCAAACCAGATTTTTTTTTTTTTTAATTGAATCTGGTTATTGTCAAAGAAAGGTCCAGATTGGAGTATCAGTGAACCGCTGGTCACTGTGAATAGAGACCGTGGAAGAACACAGGGAAGCCACTAATGAAGTGTGTGCTACACCGCACTTGACAACTCCACAACCTTTTCCTTCTCTCACAGCAGCCCACTGAGACAGGCAGCATCATTAGCCCCATTTTATGGATGAGAAAACTGAGCCTCTGAGACTTTCCCAGGTCAAGTGCAGAGCTGCAGGCCTGGTACTTGGCCCATAACGAGCACTCAAGAACTCAGATTCTAAGCTCCGAGACTTTTTCCTTCCATCACACCATCTCTGACTAGAGAAAAAGTAATTTGTCCTGAAGGCTATTTTTTTCAAAATATAAGAAAATCCTTGCTGGGCTGTGATCTCATGTTTCTCCACAGGCCCCTTTGGAGTCCCCATGGACCACGCACATTACTTGCTTTCATCCATCCAAAGGTTTTAAGAAACCAGTTGTTGGCAGCGTAACATCTTTCTTTGGAGGAACTCAGAGGCCTCCCCTAGTATTGTCTCTGGGGGTCTGGGAAGAAATTAGAGAGGCTGTGGAGGAAAGAAGGCATTGGCTTTGTTTTGTCAAGATCTGTACTTTTTAAATATTTTCATCCCTAAACCCACAGTACCCCTCCTCCTAAAGAAAAACAATAAAAAGGTTTTTTTTGTTTTTTTTTTTTTTAAATACCGTGTCCTATAATGCCTACAGCTCTCTCTCTCTCCGTCTTTGTATTCCCAGCCCAACCCCTAAGCCAGTGGAGGGTTCAAGAGCTGATCCCAGGGGTCACTGGTGTGGGGCTCTAAGTAGATCTGAGGATGGGGTAGGGGCTCAGAACCCAAGTTAAACCAAGAGGGAAAAGGCAGACCACAGTCTAGAGGAACCACCAGAGGGCTGAGAGCATGTGAAGTTGTAGAGCTAATGGGACCCATCAGAGAAAAAGGCAGGATGCAAGGAGCTGTGGGGTAGAGGGAACATACTAGGACGCCAAAGCTTGTTGCGCCCGTTATGTGCCAGGCAGTTTCCATACATTTTCTCCTTTATTTTCACAGTAACTTTGTGAAGCTGCAAAATGAGGAAGGTGAGACCCAGAGAGTCTCAGTCACTTGAACCAGGCTGATTGCTTTTCCAGGGTAGGACTAAGCCCAGGTTTCTGATGCCCGAGCTGACGACAGGGTTGGGAAGGAAGCAGACTTGCTAACATAGCAGCCAGCAGTCCTTGTATACCCAGCCTGGCAGATGGTGTGGGTCAGAGGTGTGTGTTCTTGAAGACACTGGATAATTCAATCACACTGAACATATTCTAGGTCTAGACCTGTGCTATCCAATATGGCGGCCGCTAGCCACATGTGGCTATTTAAATTTAAAATTAAATAAAATAAAAAAATTGAGCTCCCTGGTTGCACAAGCCACATTTCAAATGCTCAGTTCCATATATATGAGTAGCTACATTGAACAGCACAGGTTTATGGAATATTCCATCACTGCAGAAAGCTCTATTGGACAGTGCTGGTCTAGAGAGTTTCAGAGCCAGCCAGACACAAACCTGAAGGGTTTGAATCACCGCTGTGTCTGAAGCCCCAGTCAGGGCCTGTCCCAGAGGCGGGAGTAATCCTGGCCTCTCCTCTAGGTCCGACTGGTCACTCTGGAGTACAAACTCCTGTGACCGTTGTCAGGTACAGTGCTTTCAGTTTCTCCTGGCCAGGGTTGTCAGCATCAGCTGTGTGGTGTCCTGCAGCTTCCTACTGATGGGAATCCCAGATTTCCTGAGTCAGCCCTGAAGTCGTATATTCTTTCCCACTCTGCCTTTTAGAACATTTAATCCCAATTATTTTATTGTGAAATATATCCAGGACAAGGCTTAGCGCAGAGACCCTAGACATTGGTGAAATCACAGCCCTGTAAAGAAGACAGACAATAGTCATGACAGCCTGTGATAAGATTTTATTACAGGCATTCATTCATTCGTAAACATTAATTGAGCACCTACTATGTGCCAGGCACTGTGGAAACAAAAATAATGATAGAAAGGAGTGGCCATTTCCTGGGTGGGCAGGGCGGGGGTGGAGATGGAGTCAGACATGAACAAGGTTCCTGGGGAGCATAGCGCCAACTCTCTTGTGGTCAGGGGTCTCCTTGGGTGCTGAGGTCACAGGGTAGGGACATTGTATATCCAGGAGATGAGGCCAGAGTGAAGACCTGAGATGGCAGATTGAGTGGGAGGTCCTGGGCCAAACTTCATGTCTAAATGGGATAATAATAGTACCTACCTCATAGGAGTGTGGTAGGGATTAAATAAGTTATATCTGTAGCCTTTAGAAGACTATCTGGCATATAGTAAGTGCTATATCCTTGTCAGAGGAGCCCTGGTAGTGCAGTGGGTAAGTGCTTGGCTACTAATTGAAAGGCTGGTGGTTCAAACCCACCAGCCGCTGCAAAGGAGAAAGATATGGCAGTCTGCTTGCATAAAGATTACAGCCTTGGAAACCCTATGGGGCAGTTCTACTCTGTCCTATAGGATCACTAGGAGTCAGAATGGACTCGACGGCAGTGGGTTTATATCCATTTTAGGGTTTTATTATTATAAAGTCTGGATTTGCTGTGTAAGCAGATTCATCCGCTGTCCCATAGCCAGTCATGTGATCTGGCCTGTGTACTAGTGGGGACAGTGGGGCAGAGGTTTTGCATTCCGAGGAAAACTTAGAAAATCAGGAATCCACAATCTGTATGATCTAGTTCTGACAAACTCATATGTTCCTGTTTAAATCTCCTAGGCTAAAGTATTTGCCCTGTTTCATGTTATATTTTGAAAATTTTGAGTATTTGGCTCGTCCTCCCTATTGAAAAATAAGCTTCCAAGATCAGGAAGTGTATCTTATTTAGTAACGGAGAGAGAAGCAGATTGTGAGTGAGAAAATATGGATTCCACTAATTTCCTTTTAGTGGACCCATCTTTTTTTTTTTTTTTTGGTAACTGCTTTATTGAGATACAATCGACAAAGCATACAGTTCACCCGTTTAAAGCAGATAATTCAATGGCTTTTAGTAGATTCACAGAGTTGCACAACCATCATCACAATCCATTTTAGAACATTTTCATCACCCCAGAAAGAAACTCTGTACTCATCCCACCAGCCCTAAGCAACCATTCTTGTGATGCATCTTTTTCTTGTGGAAAAGGGGTCAATAACAAGCCACTTGGTGGGATCACGGCAGCTTTAAAAGAGTCCTGGTGGTGCAGTGGTTAAAGAGCTCAGCTGCTAACCAAAAGGTCGGCGGTTCGAACTCACCAGCTACTCCACCAAAGAAAGATGTGGCAGTCTGCTTCTTTAAGATTTACAGCCTTGGAAGGGCTATGGGGCAGTTCTACTGTGTCCTACAGGGTCGATATGAGTCGGAATCGACTGGACGGCTATGAGTTGCAATTGACTTGATGGCAATGGGTTTGGTTTTTTTGTTTGGGTAGCTTTAAGAGAAAGAATAGGTGGGACAGGCCTAGCACAGGGCCAGGAACAAAGCTGTTGCCTAATTGATATCTATTCTACAGCCCCTGGCACAGGGCCCAGTGCAGGTTCGTGGGGTTGAATTCTGCCATCTTCCCCTACCCGAGAAACATGAAGGCAGCTGCTAGGTGATCTTGCAGAAGCTCAGGGAAGCCCAGCTCCCATGCAGAGCCAGGTATTGCCTTGTGCTCAGACTTGACGGGTAGGTTGGTGAGGGGAGTTCATCAGTGGGGAGGTATTGCCCAGGAAACTTCTGGCACTCAGGGTCCAGCCTGCCAGCTCATGTCAGAAATCACCCACTAGTTGCACCCCTGTCCACGCCTATCAGGTGAGAGGCAAACAGGAACACTGGCCCCTGGCTATGAAAACATCGTTTTCATGGCCCAGTTGTTCCTTTGACCAAGGAGCCTTCAGGAGAGAGGAATGCTATGGCCCAGGGGAGGCCTGGACATTATCTGGATTTGGGTCCAAGAAGAGCCTCAGGCCATCCTATCTCCGGAGCAGGGGGATGCGAGGAGGGAGTGAGGGACTCTGGTGACAATGAGGGGGCAGCCTCAGAGAGCCTTGAGCCAGCACCATGAGGTGTACTGTCTGGGGAGGAAGGGAGCTGAATTAAAATAAATAGTGAATCACTGATTCCACAACCTTGGGTCTGCTACACGAGGCTCTAAGCTGCATATTGGACCACAGGGAAGAATAAGACACATCTCCTGTCCTTGAAGGATATTCTGGTCAGAAAACAGGCAGATCTGGATTCCAATCCCTAATTCTTAAATAAAGCATATACCTTCTTTGGCCTCAGTGTACTCTCCTGTACAGTGGGGCTAGTATTATCTATTTTGTGGGGTGATTGTGAGAACAAAATAGGATGATGTATACAGAAAGCACATTGCAGGCACAGAGAATGTGTTCATTAAAGGGCTGCTGTTTTTGTCACTGTTGATGATATTGAGACGTATAGGACTAGGGTGCGGCGAGTGAGGTGCCTAGGGAGTAAAATTGAAGGAGGCACTCACTGTCAGGGTTGTACAAGTGCAGTGTTGGCACCAGAGAGTGAGTACCTTAAAGTGTTTCACCCTTGGTGCCTCAGTCACCTCACCCTAGTCCTGGTCCTGATGTTTACGTAATGTTTGAAAGTTACTACCAGTTTAGTGATGCCCTTAAATGAAATTATAATATTTTATTTGACACAACAATACCAAATCTCACTTGAGAAACAGTTGCCCAGCTCTGTGTCAGGCGGAAGTCTTGCTCAATCTACAGAAAATGAGCAACCTCCTTAATAAAACTACTGCCCTCCGGGCACCCACAGCCCTCTGATTGGTAGTGACCAGTCTGCATCACTGATTTAACTCTTAACTGTTTCCTTTATCATAGAGTTTTTAATTTTGTGGGTCTCAGAAGTAGCCATAAAAGGATGGCACAGAGCCCAGGAGTCATGCCTGCAAGCAATGTGGTATCGACCCATCTGGGGCAGTCACAGTACATGGCCAACAGGGGACAGTTCTTACTTGTTTTCTTTTTCAATTCCTTCCTAGTGCCAAGTGCAGCGGTGAGTGCATAGTAGATATTTGATGAATACTTGGTGATGGGTTAATGGATATAGGCATAGATGCACGGACAGGTGAATGGATGAACAGGTAGATGGATGGATGGGTAGATGAATAGATGGGTAGGTGGATTTCATTAGAATGTAAGTTCCCAGAATGCAGGGACTTTCATCTCTTCTGTTCCCTCATGTATGTCCAATGCCTAATCTTGGTCCATAGTAGATACTCATTAAATAGTTGTTTTCAAATTGGATAAATAGATGAAATACAATATGAATGGGTAGATGGATGCTCTATGAATGGATACCAATATTCTTTTGAACACCACTTTCCAGTTTACACTCTTTATTTGATCCTTAGCCCAGCTGTGCAAAGTAGTTTAGTGTCAGGTGCCTACCAACCAAACCCTCTTTGGACCAAGCAATAGCCTCAGTACTGCGTACCTAGTTCTGTCCTGACGCGTCCCCGGCCCTTTTCAGAACTACGAGCTCATCGAAGCCTGGGAATAAATCCTACTCATCTTCATATCCCTAGCACTGAACACATGGTCTAGCAGAATGTGGATGGTCTGTGTTTGTGAACCAAATAAATTTGATGATCACCATTTTGGAATGGACCAGAGAAGTGAAGAAACCGGCCTGGTACCAGGCTAGTGTGTGGTGGAGCCAGAATGGAAACCAGGCTTCAGACTGCTCATCCTGGGCTCAGCTCGCTTCAGATGAGCATGAAGATGATTTGCCTGTATGGAGAAGTGAGCAGCTCATATGAAAAAGTGACAGACATGTGATTCTGGGGAGCTGGGAGCCAGGAGGGGAGGGGAGCACTCGCTTAGGAAGAGACAAGCAGCTTTCTCTCGGTCTCCCTGGTTGGAAGAACCACATCTGCCTGAGCCCTTGGCTCCATTAGCAGACAGGGATTATGTGCTGTGCTCAGAAGCCTGGCCATCTATTGGTATTTAATGGATTCACTGCCAGTAGAGATTCCTTGGTACAGCACACTGATAGGATTTACAGATGCAGGCAGGAAACTTCTCACACTTGGAAACCGATGTTTTGCAAGCCAAGGCCACTTTTCCTTGCTGCAGACCTGACCCTGGTGAAATGAAGCTGCATCCTGGTCCTTGCAGGCAAAGCAAGAGGGCGTGTAGAGTTGTGAAAGGGGGTTAGCCTTTGGAGCCCAAAGACTGGGGTTGGAATACAGACCCCACTAACTACTAGCTTGGGGAGGCAGGGAAGGGAAAGGAAGCAAATATTCGTTGAGCATCTAGTGCTTACCAGGCCCTCAGCTAAGTGTGTCACTTGCATTAACTGATCTTTCCAATAGCCCTGAGAGGAAACAAGGCTCAGAAAGGCTATGCGTCTTATCCGAGGTCTCACCGGCATTGCCTGATAGAGAGGCCTGTTTGTCTGACTCCAAAGCCCTTTCCGTCTCAGCGTGTGACAAGTCACCAAACCTCTCTCCTTATTAACAAAAGGAGATAAGAACAAATTTTCCACCCATGCAGTCTTTGCCATGGATCCAATGGTTATCTGTCACCTCCCAGGCGTTTGCAGGAAGAAGGCTTGAACTCCTCTTCTCCTGCCCGAGCAGGCTCACATTATGTGGGTTGTTTGCAGCCATGATGCTGGCGGGTTCTCAGATGACCAGCTTTTTGAACTTTTGCCAGTATCTCAACCCTTGTCATTAAAACTACATTATCTGTGTTGATTCTTGATGATAGTGTTTGTGGAGTCGGCATATTCTCTGGTCTCAAGTTCGGTTTGAAATTTTCCCTTCTCAGCAGCATACGCGGCAGTCTCAGTCCTGGGTCAGGTGGAGATTCTGTGTGACCTGTTCCGGTGGCCTGCATCTTTTCTTTTATTCCTCTGCTTAAGGAGCCTGAGCCTGCCGGGCAGAGGGTTTGATACACCATGTACCGAAGACACCTGTTGACTGTTTGTAATTTATTACTTTTATTGCATAAGCTGTGTGCCCCTTACCCTCTATCCTTTCACGGTTCAGGTGGCAAGAAGCAAGGCATCATTGTTGGCTTCCTGGCTTCCAGGGCTGTTTGCCTTTGGGAAATCTTGGGGCCATTATTTCTGTCAGACTTCAGGGAGAGCTTCTGGCTGGTGTCTAGGCCTGTGGGCTTCCTCGTGCTACCCTCTCCCTCTAGCTAAGGACCCTTCCATCTACAGACGTAGTGAGCTCCAGGTCCTATGACCAATCCTCACCTAAAACAGGAGGAGAATAAGGTACAACATCCCAAGTAATGGCTTCATA
This sequence comes from Dugong dugon, assembly GCA_030035585.1. NCBI lineage: Eukaryota > Metazoa > Chordata > Mammalia > Sirenia > Dugongidae > Dugong > Dugong dugon. Next base: position 67,653,983 of record CM057467.1, read on the forward strand.
GGGGTTCCTTGAACTATTCTGTTGACTTATGAATAAGTTTGAAATTTTAAAAAATGAGTTCTTTAGGAAGTAGCATAAAAGTTCTTTGGGGTATATCGTCCAGTTCTGGAGGCTGCTAGGCTGGCCCAAACCTTGGCCCCAGTCTTAGTTCCTTAGTACACTGGACAAGGTCCACAAGGATTGTCCTTGTGTGCCTCTCCAGCCTCATCAACTGCCTACCACCTAGACACAATCCTGAGTAGAAATGCTGAGCGGCCAGTGTTCTCTGCACATCACTGTGCCTTTGCTCAGATCGTTTCCTCTGCCTGGACTGCCCTGCCCTCCCTCACCACTCTCCGTGCCTTCACCAGGTAAACTCTTACTCATCCCTTAAAGTGCACCTCGGCAGTTGTTTTCTCCAAGAAGCATTTGCTCCTGCGCCAGCCTGGGTGAGACACCCTCTGCTGTGTTCAACACTGCACCCCGCACAGATCTTGTATGACGGTCGCCTGCTTGTGTGTTTGCATTTCCTGTCATATCTTGCTTGTCTTGGCAGCCCCATAGGACCTGGAGCAAAGTAAGCCCTTAGTAATTGTGGAATGACCACAGGGATGAATGAATGAGGACATAGAGGACTGATTAGTTACCTAGCTGAGCTTCTACCTCATTCCCAAGCACCATCCCCAGCAATCCCTGTAGCCCACTGGAATTTGATGGTGGCCAGTATGCAGTTCTAAGCCAGGGAGTACAAACTGAGGCAAGACATTTAGGAGTTGGAACCCATGAGACAAAGACATTGATATAAGACAGTATTCCTACTAGATTCAGACAAACCTGTCATGGACAGTCTTAAAAGCCCAGCCTTCTGAATCCTCTCAATACTGAGACGAAACTTTGAAATGTTCTTCTGTAGTTGGCACCATTTTGCAAAGTCTCACTGACAGCTCATTTCTCAGTTGAAGTTTACCCTTTGGCTTTTCAGCAGTGTAATCAAGTGGTCAGATCTCCAGACTTTCAAGTTGGACAGTCTTGGCTTGAAATTCTGATTGCAGCCAGTTCCTAGTGGTGTGACCTTAGACAAATCAGTGCTCTTCTCTGAGGGTCTCTGTTCCTCTGGAATGAGGGTGCTAAATGAGAGGGTAAGTGGTATATGCAGGAAACTGAGGGCATGTTCAAATAGGTAATTGAGGAGAGGTTAAGGAAGGGCAGGGTTTAGGGAAACCTACAGGGATGATGGTACAGCACCCCAGGACTAATAACAGCAGGGAGCCATTAGCACCCCTAGGCCTAAAGAAGAAAGGGGGGAAGTAGTTACTGAGAAAGCTGAAGGTACAGGAGAGGGTGCTGAACAGGAGCTGCGGCTTTTGGTAGAGGAGAGAAGCCACTGCCAACCCATCGCCTAGCAGGGAGGACTTGGGGGAGGGCATAAATACCCCACCTTTTTCCCTTTTTCTGCCCTCTGATCACTTGTTTAAAAAAAAAACCCCGTTACTGTCGAGTTAATTTCAACTCATGGTGACTCCAGGTGTTTCAGAGTAGAACTGCACTCCATAGGGTATCAATGGCTGTAAACAAGTAGACTGCCAGGACTTTCTTCTGAGGTGCTGCTGGCTGGATTCAAACCACCAACCTTTCAGTTAGTAGCCGAGCACAACCATTTACGCCACCCAGGGACCTTTTAGTGCCTCTCATTGGCTAAACCCAACCAGAAGTCAGAGGGTAAGAGATACCATTGATACCACCCCAAAGCAGCAGCCTCCTGGGGCACAGAACAGGGTAGAGAAGGATAGAGAAAGGAGCTGGGGGGCCAAACAGAGAACACCCAGCGAGCCCTGTCCTGACACACAGTCAATTCTCGGTACAGGCCAGTTTCTTCCTTGTCTTTTCCCTTATCTTACTAACACCTCTACCTCTATAGGAAAAGGGACAGAAGAGAAGATAAAACAAATGTGAGCATTCCTTATAGGTCCTCACAAGGGTATGTTAGGGACAAAGTTAAAGTGAAGAGAGAGAATAAAGGATTTTTAATTTTGATTATCTGTGGATTTCTTTTATCCACGTTATCTCTTTCTGCCAGTAGCTGGGATAATTGAAACTTCATTGCCTTCTCTAACAATGGCTGTTCAGTCTGCTGAAAGCACATCAAAAATGTTTTCGTGAGGAGCCGTATGCTGTAGTTTTTAATTAATTTTAATTTTATTTTTACGTTTGATCTAATACTTAGAGTCAAATGAATCTTTGTTGCTCAGATATCGCCGAACTGGTGAAATAGCTCAGCCTTTCCAGGAGGAGTTCTTTGAGCTTCTTTGCGTATATAAATAACTTCTCCTGTTGAACTCCGGGCTCTGAAGGATACCTGGCTGGAATCTTGCAGGAGTCTGTGTGGGATGCAGATATGGTGTCGGGGAAATGAGAGGTTAGACGGACCAGCAGCTCAGTAACTGCTCTGGATGGTGTCAGCATCCCATTCGTTCCACAAACAGGGCCTGCTGTGGGCCAGGCACTGTGATGGGGGTCTGAGAGGCAAAGGAGCCAGAGGTGCCACCTGTGCTCTTCAGCTTAGAGTCCAATGGGAAAATGAACGTGGACATTTGAGATGGAAAAATAGTGGGGTGTCTTTATTTTTCCTCCTCAACCTGCCTACCTGTGGGAGAATTTACCCCATGCCCACCCCTCTGCAGAGTCCCTGGGTGGTACAAATGGTTAACACACTCAGCTGTTAACCAAAAAGTTGGAGGTTCAAGTCCACCCACAGGCACCGTGGAAGAAAGGCCTGGTGATTTCTAAAACAATCAGCCACTGAAAACCATACGGAACACAGTTCTACTTTGACACACATGGTGTTGCTATCGGTCAGAATCAACTCCATAGCAGCTCCCCCCCCACCCGCCCCCACCACACACACACACACACACACACACACACACACACACACACACACACACACACACACACACACACACACACACACACACACACACACACACACACACACACACACACACACACACACACACACACACACACACACACACACACCCTTCCTCCACAGTGCCCTGCCTTCCAGAGCTTTTCTGTCATCCATGGTGGCTGCTGCCCCTGCTTCTCAAACCAAGCAGGACTCACTCACTGGCTAAGGAAGGTGTATGATTTATTCAAGGTCATAGAATTAGGGGTTAGAATCCAGATCTGCCCGTTTTCTGTCCAAAGAATCCCTCAAGGACGGGAGATGTGTCTGCCAGGGTGTCCCTGCTGGGCCCTGTCCCCGACAGGTACTCGATGTCCTTCCAGTGCTGGGAGTGCTCTGCCTCTGTCTGTCTAGTGGCTTTCGAGATTTCATATAGAAGGATCTGTTGTGCTCTGACATTCACCGTCTCCCTTCCACGTTCCCAAGCCCAAGTTTCTTCTTTTTTCTAATAATCCCCAGGAGAGAACAGCTCGACCTTGCCAAAGAAGACCGCTCGGATGATTCAAACAGTCTTCTCCTGCCAGGTCCTTCCCGTGCACAAGTCTGTTTCCCCTTGTGTACTGTGACTCCCCTCGCTCCCAGCCTTGCTCCGTCATCATCACCTCGCTTGCATGGCACTGGAATACATTAGAACCCACACTTGACATTATAATAACATTTATTAGATTTTTAATATGGGAAAAGGGTAAGGAAGATAAAACTGGGCCTTTAATCCCACTGCCTGCATAACTCCTGTTAACATAAAAATAAATAAAAATAGATGTACATGGTCAGAAAATTCAAAGAGTACAGAGAGAGAAAATAAAACATGTGACTCATTCCTCATCCCATGTTCCATCTTAGGACCCTAGTCCTTTCTCTCCAGAAGTGACTGCCCTAAGAGTTTCTTGCTACTCAGCCAGAAAAAAACAAGTTGAGAGCCCTGTGTTTTATTTACACCAAAGGGGTCATTTTATCCATTGTCCTGTACCTTGTGTTTTCCATCTGACAACATATCTAGAGATGTTTCAATATCAATTCCTATAGAGCTCACTTGTTAACCACTGCACATTGTTAAATACTTCCATTGTTCAAATGTACTGGAGATTGTTAACCTTGTCCTCTGCTCATAGACATTAGGTATTTCTGGTTTTTTACTATCACAGGTAAGTCTTTAGTGAACTCCATGTTGTTGTTGTCATTGGGTGCTGTAAAGTTGATTTCTGATTCATAGTGACCCCATGTCACAGAGTAGAACTGTCCCATAGGGTTTTCTTGGCTGTAACCTTTACAGAATCAGATTGCTAGGTCTTTCTCCTGTGGAGCTTCCAGGTGGGTTCAAACCACCAACCTTTCTGTTAGCAGCCAAGTGCTTAACCATAGTGCCACCAGGGCTCCTTTTTAGCGAAGTCCATATACACCTTGTATTTTGAGGGGTGGATGTAACTGGAGAATAAATTCCTAACAGTAGAATTGATGAGCTGTGATGGCAACTTGAGTAGGCCATGATTTCGTGGTCTGGCAGATACTGTGTAATTATCCTCCATTTTGTGATCTGATGTGAGCAGCCAATCAGTTGAAAGCCAGTAAGTTTTTTGGGAGGTGTGGCCTGTATCCAGTATATATGGATGTTCTGACAAAGCTCTCTCTGGATCCAGCATCCAACTCGTCATCTTCTGACCTCTGGTTCTTGGGACATGAGCCAGCAGCCTTCCACCTGACCTGCCAATTTTGGGTTCATCAGTCCCTGCAACCACTCGAGTCAGGAGAAGCCTCCAACCTGACACCTGACCTATGGATTTGGGATTTGTCAGCCTCCACAACTGTGTGAGCCATTTCTTTGAGATAAATCACTCTGTATAGTATATATTTATATATATACACTTCTAGAGGTTTTGCTCCTCTAGAGAACCCAGCCTAAGACCTGGGCCAAAAAATATGTGTAGTTTAAATTTTGATATTGCCAAATTGTCTTGCAAAAAGTTGTACCAGTGTATGTGCTCATCAACAATGTATGAAAGTGAGTGCCTCTTACAGGAAAACAAGGGAAATTATCAAGCTTTTCCATTTTTGCCAGCCTGATAAGAAAAAAAAATTCATTGTTGTTTTGGTTTGCATTTCTTTAATTATCAGAGCAACCAAACATCTTTTCATATGTTTATTAGTTGTTTGTATTTGTTCTTCTCTGAATAGACTTCGTATCCTTTGTCTGTTTTTTTCTGCTGGATTGGAAATAAATGTCAAAGTATTTCTTGAAATAAAAAGCAGGATTCAAATCTCAAGTATTTCGATTTTATCATAGATTTTATTTTAGTTCATTTTGAGATGCCACATCGAAGTGAGAGATGAGGGTCGAAACAGCTTTATCCTCTGCTGCTCAAACAGGGAACCCTCTGCAGCCTTTGGGAATGGTCTGCTCATTCCCACCCCAAGTAGAACAGGCAATTAATTATTTAGGAACCCAGTTGTTCAGAGGGGGAGCTATACTGATCAAACCGTTCTCTGGCAGCTGCTAAGTAGCATGCACTAAGACACGGATCAGCTGTGGGACTCCATATCATCCATTTAGATGAAGCTTTGTCGATTGTGTATTGTGAAACTCCAGAGGCCACCTCCTTGACACCATCTGCTGGACCATGAAGATCATCAGCGTGCCAGGGAGTCTAACAGGCTGTGGTTATTTTTCATTCTAGTGCGGTTTTTTCCTGGCATGAAGGGGATTCACTTTCTGGGCAATCTCTTTGTGTGGAAGACACCTCATAAAAGGAAAATGAGCCTCTTTGGGTACATTTATGTGCTTGTCCTAGCCTTGGGGTGGTCACTTTCTGAGTGTGAGGTTGAGTGAGTACAGTTTTTAGACCCAGCAAATGGGTTGTGATTCATCTGTTCATTCATTTATGCATTCATTCACCAAATATTTGCTGAGAAGCAGTATAGAAGTTAAAAGTGTGAGCTTTACAGACAGAATAAGCTTCTGTTCTTGAACCTGCTCTTGCGTGACACCGGGCAAGTTGCTTTACTTTGAGCCTTTGAGTTTCCTTAACTGTAAAATGGGGACAACCATGTCTACCTCAGAGTTGTGAAGTCTGTTGAGGTAATATATGTACTAGGCAACTGTAGGAGCCCTGGTGGCACAGTGATTAAGCGCTCAACTGCTAACCAAAAGGTCTAGTTCAAATACACCAGCTCGGAAAGATGTAGCAGACTGCTTCCGTAAGGATTACGGCCTTGGAAACCCCACGGGGCCATTCTACTCTGTCCTATAGGGTCGCTATGAGTCAGCATTGACTTGATGGCAATCCGTTTGGTGTGGTTTTGATTTAGGCATCTGTTGCCACAACAATGCTGCATTAAAAATCCACTCAAAAAAAATCAGTGGCTTAAAACAACAGTAATTTATCCCCACTCATGTTTGGGAGTCAGCTGGGCTCAGGGATCTGATTTGGGTTCAGCTGGCTTTGGCTCCAGTCTGTGGGTTGGACCCAGATCTGCTTCATGATGCTTTCATCTTCCTTGGCCCGTTAACCTGGCTGAAGCATATTCTTCTCATGGCAGTGGGAGAAAGACACAAGCCAAGCTCTATCACGGAAGCACGTTTCAAGCCTTTCCTCACATCACATCTGTTAATATCCCATTGGCCAAGGCAAGTCATGTGACTAAGCCATTTGGGTTGGAAAATACACTCTGCCCCTAGTGGGAGGAACTGTAAAGTTCAGAACAAAGGGTATGAATACAGAGAGAGTGAAGAATTAGGAACAATATTGCAGGCTTTCACGAGATGCGTAGTTCATGGTACATATCAGTTGTCCTGGTTTTCTGGATGGCACGATGTTTAACAGAGAGCAGATGGTTAACAGAGTGCGTTCTTCCCAAGGATGACTGCTAAAACGTGCTTCTTTTAGCCTGTGGATTATTCTTAATTCTTCATCTTCCCAAAGACTGATCCCACTGAGAAAACTAAAGGAAACCAACACGTAGAGGCTTTACAATTTTTTTCTTTGCCTTTGCTATCCCAGAATTTCATGTCATTCATCACTTTTACAACATTCTCAGCTATTATCTCTTCAGATATTTTCTCTCTCTTTCTCTCCTCAGAAGAAAGGCCTGGCAATCTACTTCTGGGGAAAAAAAAAAAAAAACAGCCACTGAAAACCCTATGGAACACAGTTCTATTCTGATACACATGGGATCGCCATGAGTCAGAATCAATGCAATGACAAATGGTTACTGGTCGCAGCCTCTCCTTTTGAAATTTCTGTTAGATAGATGTTAGATCTTCTAGTTCTGTCCTCCTCTGTTTTAACTGATCTGTCGTATCTTTAATCTTCCTTTTCTGCATTAAGGGAAATTTTCTCAAACCTGTCTTTTGTTCATTAAATCTCTTCAGCTGTGCTTAATTGGCTGTTTACTTCAGCAGTTGAATTTTAATTTTAATGTCTGTGTTTTTCATCTTTCAAGCCCTGTTTGGTTCTTTTCTAACTGTTCCTTTTATTCTTTTATAGCATTTTGTGTTTATGATTTTTATTCCTTCCTCTGTCTTTTCAGTCATTTAAATGTATGCATAATCTTCATCAGATTTTATTAGTATTTCAAGAATGTCCAGCTTCATGGTTGTACCTGCTGGTGGTGTTTTCTTGGGCGATTTGTAATTTTTTTGTGAGCTCATCTTCACATGATGAAGTTTTGTTGTTGTTTTTTTCCAGTAAGATTTCCCTGCATTCAAGGTTATGAAAGTATCCCTATAGAGCTATTTCGTGCTTGATTCAACCAAGCACCACAAGGATTTCTCTGGTCCATGACCAGTTTTTACATTAATTTCTTGATTTAGGATTCCAGAAACCCCTAGGTAGTATAAATTTGGACTTCATACCTACATGTGGCACAGGCTTAAGTTCTTCTGTATCATGAGATACTTTTTCCCCATACAGAGCCCTGAACAGAAGCAAGCTTCTTGACCTCCTCTGTAGGTCAAAGGGCAAAGAACCCATGCATGAGGGAGGTGGCTCTTCCAAGGTCCTGATCTTATGCAGGACTTTGAGGGTCTCAGTTCTAACTTCCTGCCTTGTGTAAACCTGGGTCCAAGTCTTCTTTTTCCCATGTGGATGTTAAAACCCCAGCCTCTAGCTGTTAAAGTCTGTGGCTGTATCCCATTTACTTCTGGGCTACTACAGCTTCTGTTCTCTCACTTAACGCTCTTGTTAAATATTCCCTCTTCAAATCTGGCCCCTGGTATTTACTTTTTTTTAATTTTTTTTTTTTTTACTGAGTGACGTATCTGATTTTTTTCCCCCTCATTTTAATTTGTCTAGCATTCCCATGTGCTTTTAGTGGGATGGGAGATCCTATATAAATGCAATCTGCCATATTGCCAGAACCAGAAATCCAATCCTTACAACCTCTCAAAAAACCGCTGCTGAATCCTTTTGTTTTAAACTTCTTTGCAGGATATAGCCTGAAGAAATGCACATTCATTAAGTAATTGAATAGCTGGGCACCTATTGGATTTAAAAAGCAATTGAAATTTTAAGCTTTTGCCTAGCAAGTTGCTGCCTCAAGTTGACTTCTATTGACTCCTCTAATAACTAGAATTTCAATTATTCATTTTCAATTACAAGCATGGCATAGTGATCACAATTGTCGCTAACCAATTGAATTGTGCCTAATGTTGGATTGATAGAGGGCAGTACTTCCTAGGATTATTCCTTTCTTTAATGCCTGGAAACCAGACTTCCCCAAATGGAAGAGGAAAAGTGATAGCAGAACTTTCAAAAGATGCAAAATGGAGTGCAGCCAGTGTCTTGAAACTACGTGGCTCTGTTTCCCCAGCTGCGACAAATATCTCCACTCTGATCCACTGCAGGATTGGAAGCCACCAGATGTGTGTTCAAATTCTAGATTTGCTACTTGCGAGCTTGTATCCTTGGCAAGTTACCTCAGCGCAAAGAAAAATGATAGCTGTGTAGAGAAGAGAGTCTTCAACAGGCAGACCCAGCCCGGTTCATATGCCTGCCCTGTGCCTGGCACCTGCTTAACCCTTGACATGAATCATCTCCTTTGGTCCTTACAGCAAGTGACTTTCCTAGGCATTTTCGTGGATGAAAATTAGGGCAAAACATGAAGAGTGCACTGGGAATCCTCAATACAACAGTACACAGTTATACCACAACTACAGCCGATAATAATTGGTTATTCAGCTCCTACTAGGTGTCAGTTACTGCAATAGGCACCTTCGGGCATTTTCTGAGTTAATCTTCACAAAAATTTCCTGAGATTACTCCTATTTAAAATATAGAGAGACCAGCTTGGAAAAGTCAGTCCAATCACACAAGGCCATATAACTAGGGAATGACAGTTCTGGAATTCAAACCCAGATCTCCGAGTTTAAATGACCAGCTGTTTAAGGTTGTGTGTTGGCTAAGTGAAGAAGTTGAGAGAATATTTCTCAAATAAATAAAATCTGTGAATGCTGTGACATGTTTTGGTGGCTTGGGGCTTTTTTGTACAATTTCTGCTTCTCAGGAGAGTTTCAGAGGGCTGAGTTTACTGGGTGGGTGAATTTGAAATAGTACTCAGCACTGTATATAGTAGGAACTTAATAAATATGTAATGATATGATCAGTTCATTAATGATTCAGTTACTGGCTGAGGGGTTATATTGTCACTTCTTTTTAAAAGGTAGCCTAGAAACATGGTAGAACATGCATAAGCTAGGCTTGGTATTAGAAGGGACTATGGTCAAATCTTGGCTCTCATGCTTACTAGCTCTGCGTCCATGGACAGGATAATTAATTGCTCTGTGCCTCGGTTTCCTCATCTGTAAAATTGGGACAATCTTAATACCTAGCTCATCAGGTTTCTGTGAGGATTAAATAAGTAAATACACATAGAACACTTAGAATAGTCCCTGGCAGATAAGTTAGTAGTAGGTAGAAGCTGTTGTTATTGTTGTAAGCACTCAAACAAATGGGAATTATTATTGATAATGGTATGCATGGCATCAGTGCTGTTAATGTTAATTAGTGTTAATGATACTGAATGGGAATTGGTGAAGACCCATTCATTGCTGAAGAACAAGTGAGAATACCTGGATTGAACAGGTAGCATCGTCAGAAAGTTTGAATTCAGAGGACGTTTTCTTCCTCTTTCCCCACTTTCTGATACCTGGTGCCCAGCTTTTGCTATCACAGAGATGTGGCCAGGGGAAGTAACGTATCAAAAGTAATGGGGTAGGGGGAAGGGAATCTTGTCTTTCTACCAGAGGAACAAAAATAGCCCATTATTCAAAGTCTCTGCTGAAAGGGGAAAAAAAAGAAAAAAGTTCTCTGCCGACAAAGTTGACCATATTCAGCAGAAGATGCTGTAGTTTCCATGGCAATTAATGGTGTTAAGTGCACTTCAGAACTCAAAGGTCTCCAGTGAAGATGGAGAGGGAGAAGGGAGAAAGGTGTGTGTGGTTTTTTAAAAACAGTTCTCGAAGATTTCTTTTTTTCCTGAAAATCCTTTTACTGCCTCTATCAGGCAGGAGTTTTATTTTCGAATCCTTGGAAAGATTTGCAAAATGACTTTAGGAATAGAATTACAGATACCGTTGAGGCGCCCAAAATAGGCTCTCCCGGAGGCATGCAGGATGCTTTGGAAAGAAACTCCATACATTTACTCTTTCAGGCCAGCAAAACGCTATCCTCTGGTCCTGGTGGCAATTCTCTAACACTGTGGTCCTTGGGAGACTTGGTGGTGCAGTGGTTAAGAGATCAGCTGCTAACCAAAAGGAAACTCTATGGGGCAGTTCTACTCTGTCCCACGGGGTCACTATGAGTCGGAATCGACTTGACAGCAAAAGGTTTGGCTTAGGTTTTTGGTGGTTCTTGGCGATGCAAGGAAGTGTCCTAACGCCCAGAACAATATGAACTCTCAGGAAGGAGAGGTTTGTAGAATCCTTGTGCTAACCCTCTGTATCATCTAGGCCATTCAGTAAAGACCCAGTCAGCAAGTATTTATTTATGAAAAGCCTTCTATGTGCTGTCAGAAAGGGATGACGAAGCCTCCAGGACTTGGATTTAGTATGTTCTCTTATGCTGAATTCCATTCTATTCTGTCCTTGGTTGTATCAGCTTTCAGTTCTGGGTATGAGATGTTTTATAGTCCCATCAGAAGATAAACCTGTCTTTTTGTTTTGTTTTGGGGCTTTTGAATATTTTGTTGTGTATAGAAAAGGGCACCTCACATACATGTAGCAGCCAACCAATAATCACGAAGTGAACAGCCACCCAGAGCAAAAGTAACACACCTGATAATACCCCCAATGCCTCCATGTGCCCCTTCCCGGTCCCAACAAGTCTCACTTCATCCCCTACCTCCTGCCCCCAGAGGTAAACACTACCTTGACTGGTGAGAACTTCATCTTTCCTTTTCCTTATTGTTTTGATATCTGAGTCTGTGTACCCAAATGATATAATTTAGTTTTGGCCTATTTTTGTACTTTATATAGTAAGTGTTCTTTTGTACCTGGATTTCTTTGCTCATCCATGTTTTTAAGATTCATTCAAATTGTGTGTAGCTCATGTTTGCTCACTTTTGTTGCTGTATGAGATTCCATTGTATGAATATCCACAAATTGTCCATTCTACTGTTGAGGGGTATTTGGATTATTTCAGTGTTTGGCTGTTACAAATAGTGCTGCCATGGACATGGACATGAACGTGGACATGAATTTTGGGGATGCCCCTCTGTTGGGTGTATTCCTAGGAGTGGAATTGCTGGGTCATCTTTGCTAGATAATTTCAGAGTCTTTTCCAAAGTTTGATGACTTGTCTTTTCCTTAACTGTGTTGTAGGCGAGACAGTTCTGCCAGCCCAGTCTAGAGAGGTCCTAGTTTCCTTATCAATAAAATCGAGGAACATTTATTTTACAAGATTGTTACGAAGATGGAATGAAATAACATTTATGTGCTTAGCAGTGTTTATCACAGAGTTGCTATTGTTGTTGTTGATAGTTTCTGTCGAGTAGCTCCTGACTCATGGTGACCCCATGTGTGCAGAGTAGAACTGCTCCATAGGTTTTCAAGGCTGTGACCTTTTTGAAGCAGATCACCAGGACTGTCTTCTGAGGCACCACTGGGTGAGTTCAAACTGTCAACCTTTTGGCTAGTAGTCAATCACTTAACTGTTTGCACCACCAGAGTAGGGTCTTAATAATAGCTAGCATTACGGAGCGCTCAGTAAATGTAGTTCCTTTATCTGGTCTCCTTAATCGCACTTTCCACGCATGCATATATCTGTGGATTCTGGCCTGAAATTATTTAAGAACATAACCTCTTGCATTTCTCTCTCTCAAATTTAGGGTTTCCCATTAGTGCAGTGGTTAAGAGCTATGGCGAGCAACAACTGCTAACTAAAAGATCAGCAGTTCGAATCTACCAGCTACTTCTGGAAACCCAATGGGGCAGTTCTACTCTGTCCTATAGGGTCGATATGAGTCAGAATCAACTTGACAAGGGATTTTTTTTTTTTTTTTTTTTAATTCTACTAAGTTGATCTTTTTCTTTTCTTTTTTTTAAGGGCTGTTTGCTCTGTGCTTTCCATGTGTCATCTGATTTAACCTTCTCAATATCACCATGATGTTGGTACTATTATTATCCACGATTTTCAGATGAGTAACCCGAGGCACAGAGAAGTGAAGTGACTTGCCCAAGGTCCCTCGGTTAGTAAGTGGTGGAGCAAGGGCTCATATGCTGCCTTCTGACTCCAGGGAGGGCACCCAGCCAGGACTCTTCAAGAAGGAACTTATTTTGGTGCCATTTAATGCCCAGTTGACACTTGACTACTGGCCTGCCTCCTACTTTGGGCTTTGTTACTATAATCTGGTGCTTACAAGGCATGGGGTTCCCTCCCTCACTGTGTGATGATAGACATGGAGACTAAGAAACCTCATAAAGTCAGTCAGTCAGTCAAGCACACAGTGGTTTCCAGGCTTCTGCTGCACAGCGGGGATAGCAACACACAAGTTAGAGGCTCCAGGTTTGAGGCAGGTCTGTGTTTTACCAGCCAGGAGCATTCAGTCTACTAGGAGAGAAGTCATGGCCATAAACAGCTGGCATATAAGGAGATGGTTTTCTGTACTGCTCAAAGACAAAGATAAAGGATTATGGCCGTGGAGAACACTACTGCTTGGAGAGATCAAGGTGACCTTCAGGCCTTACTTCCTTGAGTCACCTTCTGCTATTAGAGGGTTGGCCCAACTCATGCAACCATATATGACAGAGTAGAATTCCCCATAGGGTTTCCTAGACCGTAATCTTTACAGGAGCAGGCCACCAGGTCTTTCTCCCACGGAGTGGCTGATGGGTTTGAACCACCGACCTTTGGGTTAGCAGCTGAGCACTTAACCATTGCGCCACCAAAGCTCTTTGCCCACAGGTAAATAACTCTTTTCCCCAGACAGCCTCCCTGGGATCTGCCTTCTTTCACCGTAGAAGTCTCTAGTTGTTTAAGAAAGGCCCTGAGCTCTGTGCCTACTTCCCTGTCTCACCCTCTGCCCATCTCCCCACCCCCACCCCTACCCCCACTTCTATCGCTGGTCTGCTGTGAATACAGGCTTGTGAAAGAGATGACTGTTTGTTTTATAACAGGAACTTAACACTATTCATTTCAGATTCCCCAAGGACTTTTGTAAAGTTTGGACTGAGTCATAATATATTTTTTTATTAAACTCCAAGACCCAACAAGCAGGAAGCTCTGTTCAACAACATAATATAACTGATGTACTGCAAGGTGGGCTTTTTTATGGGTGAGTCCTCAAGCTGCTCCAGAAACTCTCTGGCCTCTCCTATCACTCTGCCTGGTCCTGGAGGGAGATTAAAACGGCTTTGGAGAATCATCACACCACCCCCAACACACAAGCCACACAGGAGGCTCTGTCCCTCCAAATGCCACAGCTAAAAGCTGAGGGTCTAGGGACAAGAACAGTGCCTCTCTGCAGTCCCACCTCCAGACTTTCCCAGGACCCAGGGCCTAGTATATTCTCCAGAGCAGAGAAATCCTCCACATAGCAGCGTGTGAGCAGGCTGAGAACGCTCCCACACCCAACGGAGCTGCAGTGAGGACAGTGATTTTCTAATTATGGTCCCTGGACCAGCAGCATCAGCATCATCTGAGACTTTGGTAAAATCCAAATTCTCAGGCCTCGCCCCAGACCTGCTGAGTCACAAACTCTGGGGATGGGGCTCAGCAATTATTGTTTTAAGGTGCTCTGCAGGTGATTCTGATGCTTGCTAAAGTTTGAGAACCACCGGTGTAGGGCCTTGCTTCGCAAAGGGGGGTCCCTGGACCAAGCAGCATCAGCATCACCTGGGAGCTTGTTAGAAATGCAGACTCCCAGGCCCTTCTCCAAGCCTGCTGATTCAGAATCTGCTTTTTATTTTAAAAAAAAAAAAAAAAAAAAAAAAAACAAGATCCCCAGGTGAATTTCACCCACATTAAAGTTTGAGGAACAACTTTGCAGGGTACCACTGGACATCAGCCCCAGCTGGTCCTGAGTTGAATTCTCGCTCAGTCTCTCAGGAGCTGCATGGCCTTGGCTGGACACATGACTTCTCTAAGCCTCAGTGTCCTGATTGGTAAACATGGTGTCTTTGCTCTCCTGCTTGTCCAGACGTTTATGAGAATGCCTCCCACAGCCCCGGCTCTGCGGAGGTACCCCAACACTTTCTTCCTACCATTCCCTGGTGAGCGTATGACCTCCTGGCCCCTCTGACACCCGCCCTCCCTGAAGGACAGTGGCTCCACTCTCCCTGCAGTTCCCCCTCCTCTTATCTTTCTGTTTTGTCTCGTGATTAAATACTCCAGGCCCCACAGCATTTTGTTGTAGTTCTCAGATTCTGCTTGTGGGAAGGCTCAAATGGTTTCGCCTTTGAAGTGTTTCTTTGTTTTCTTTAAATCCAGATCCAGCATTGCCCTCTGATCAGGGCATGTCCAGTGACCTCTACTCACAAATTGGGAGGAGGGTTTTTCCAGTGCAGTCCAGAACAGATGCCACATGCATTTGAGGCAGCGATTAGACATTTGCATCAAAGCTCTCCCATGCACATGATGTTGTTGTTGAGTTGACTCATAGTGACCGTATGTATAACAGAACCAAACGTTGCCAGGCCTTGTGCCAGCCTCACAGTCGTTGCTGTGTTTGAGCCCATTGTTGAGGGGGTCACCTGCTGGCACTATATCAGACAATGTTCCACTGCTATCCATAAGATTTCACTGGCTAATTTTTTTTGTTTTTTCCCTAGAAGTAGATCAGCAGTAGAAGTAGTAGTCCTTCTTCCTAGTCTGTCTTAGTCTGGAAGCTCTGCTGAAACCTGTGCACCACGGGTAACTCTGCTGGTCTTTGAGATACTAGTGGCATAGCTTCCAGCATCACAGCAACACACAAGCCACTACAGTATGACAAACTGACAGACAAGTGGTGGCCCATGCACTTTAAAAAAAAAAACAACCTGTTGCCGTCAAGTGGATTCTGACTCATAACAACCCTATAGACAGAGTAAAACTGCCGCATAGAGTTTCCAAGGAGCGCCCGGTGGATTTGAACTGCTGCCTTTTGCTTAGCAGCCATATCACTTAACCACTGTGCCACCAGGGTTTCCTATGCACATAGTGGTCCTTTAAAAAAAAATGTTAAAATGGAGAAAATAAGATACTGTGGGTCTGAGAAGTTGCTGGAAGGTGCTAGTAGTGATCTCAGAATCCTAGATACCGCCTCACACATTCCCTGGCCCCTACTACGTCACGGATCCCTGAAGGGAGCAAGGAGCTCACAGAGCCTCCTCAGTGACTCACCTGAGAGGTGCCACAGCCAGAAACAAGGGGAGCTCCAGACAATGGGGGGAGGGGAAAAGGGGGTTGAAATTCACTGACCCGTCCTGAAGCTACCAAAGGGGAGATTAAAACCCAGTTGCTGTTGAGTCAACCCCGACTCATGGTGACCCCATGTGTGTCAGAGTAGAGCTGTGCTCCACAGGGTTTTCAATTGTTGATTTTTTGGAAGTAGATTACCGGGCTTTTCTTCCAAGGCACCTCTGGGGGGACTTAAACCTCCAACTTTTAGGTTAGCAGCAGAGTGCCTTAACTGTCTGCACTACCCAGGACTCCAAAGGGAAGATGGAGGAATCAAAACCTGCCCTAGGCCCTATACAAGTGGTGATTTCCTTTCCTAGGGTGTAGGGTTTAAAAAGCTACCCTGGCCTGTGTGCACTGAGGGGCCCCTCATGCACTGCTGAGAGGCGGATATTGGGACTGCTTGTGAGAAACACAGCTTGGCAGCAAGATTTAAGAGCCTCAGAAAAAGTCTCCACCCTTTGACCCAGTAATTCTGCTTCTGGGAACCTGCCCTAAGAAAATATGCTGAAATGCAGACAAAAATTTATACACACGGGTGTTCATTGCAGCTTTATTTATAAGAGTGAAAAATTGAAAACCACTGAATGCTCCACTTTAGGGAATTGGTTGGGTAAATTATGACTTGTTCACAGAAGGGAATATTTTGCAACCGTTAAAAATGATGTTTACAGGGCTTTTAATGACATGAGGAAATGCTTATGGTATACCGTTAAGTGCAAGAGGCAGGATATAAAATCACACACCCAGTATGATCTCAGCCATGTAGACCAATTATAGAAAAATTACAGGAAGGAAAGACACACAAAAAGTTAACAGTGGTCGCCTCTGAGTAGTGGGACTGTGGAGAATTGTTCCCCTTTTCTTTCCCCTTTTTTTCTTCCTGAATTTGGAAACTGATGCTCATCAGCATTAGAAAATGTATTTATTTAAGCTTCACAGCCAAAGAAAGGAAAAGTCATCATTAGTCTGATGTCTGGTGAGGGACATGACAGCTGTTTTTCCCTCCTGAACATAGATGGCTTTTGAAATCAGAGAAAAGATTAAATAAACATTATTTACCAAATTAAAATCAAATCCAAATAAATAAATAAAGTGTCTGAGCTCCTGTTGAGGAAGGCCTCTGCTCCCGGGAGAACCGAGTGCCTCTTTCCAGCTTATCATTTTCTGGGGATCTTAAAAAACCAACCACTTGTGAAATTGACTTCTAACTGATCTTAATTGAGATGAGGCCTGAATGCAAGGATCAGAAATGAGATTCAGCATGGCAGCTCCATGGACCGGGCTGTTGATGGGGCCCTGCACCATCCCAGGTTGCAGAGCAGCTGGCAGGGGGCCATGAAGTCCCCTGAGTGTCAGCCTCAAGGTTCCTGGTTCCAACTCTGCCTTGCAGGAATGGCTTCAGCATCCTGCCACCCACTGGCTATCTTCTACTGTGTCAGGGCTAAATGAGAGTTGATTTTAGAATCTCTGGGACTGCAATGATTCTTAGAATGCATGTGGTTGAGCGTTTCCTCCTCAACCCTACCAACAGCCACCTACGTACAAACGCATACACTGACACACACACACAGGCACATAGACACCCAGATGCAAACACACACAGACACACATACTCAGACAGACACACAGACACATGTCAATCATCTGATGCTCACATCCCTCTACATAAATGCATATAGCAGTGATGGATGGTCTACAGAGGGAGGGCGGTGGTAGTTCAGTGGTAGAATTCTCACCTTCCAGGCAGGAGACCGGGGTTCAATTCCTGGCCAGCGCACCCCACTCACAGTGGAGGTTTATGTGCTGCAAAGGTCCGGTCCGCAGCCAGTCATGGCAGCATTTAGTTCTGTTGTGCACAGGTCACCATGAGGTGGGGGCTGACTTGACGGGAGCTGACAACAACAAGGCAGAGAGAGGACACCATGCTAGGCCTCTAATGCTCATCACCTTGTTTAATTCCTACAAGTACCTTGTAAAGCAAGGCTTATTGAGCCTCACTTTAGAGTGTAAGAAACCTAGTTACACACTCTTCTGCTTGTTTGTGTACCTCACATTATTTCAGGTGTGACTCTAGTCTTGTCACTGGCGTCTCTTCCAACTTTGGAGTGATCATTTCTCTCCGTGTTAAAAGTAAGGAGTGCAAGCCCCAACCCACAGTATGCAGGACTCCCAGGGCCCTCCCCAAGTTTTTCTCTTTTTGGTCAACTTTTCCCTGCTTGCCGCCTTGGTGCCTGGCCTTGTTTCCCTGTCCTCTTCCCCTTTGGGTCCCCCCAAAATCTCTCTTCTAGCTGACTACTGCCAGATTCATTCATTGCTTTCTTAAATAAGAGAACAGTATAACTCTTCTTTGTCTAAACCCAGGAGGGCCTCCCCTTTCATAACCAAACAGACCCATTCTGGCATTTTCACTTGCCAAGACCCTTTCTCAAAGATACATTCTGACTTCTTTTCAAACCAGTCAGCTACCATTGCGGCCAGCGTTTAAAAATAACTTTCTCTCTGCCTCTTATTGCACTGTATGCTGAGAAATACACAGAGACTTAGGAAGTACCTAATATTAAAATGAAGACAAGTAATAAAATGAGAAAGGAAATAAAGCAACTGATGTTAAAGATACTTAGAATGATAGCAATACAATACACTATTGTAGGCTAACAAGTTTGAAAATCTCAGTAAGATAGGTGATATTCTGGGAAAATATGTATTACTCAAACTGACTCAAAAAAAAGTAGAAAAAGTAAAAAGAGACAGACATCATTATGCAAAGGGCACAGTGAGAAAGGTTTTAATGGAATTATTTATTTTAAGAAGTCCCCAGATTAAGACGATTAATACTGAAATATTTCAAGTATCAAGGCACAAAAATCCCCACGCTGATATAGTAGACAAGCTTTGGGGTCAAATATTCTAAGTTCAAAAATCCTGGTTCTACCACTTACTACCCGTAATTTTGAATGAATTCCTTAAACCTCTCTGAATCTCAGTCTCCATAGGAATTTAGCAAAGAAAGTGGTCACAGTAAGTCAGTGGTCCAGGTGGGTTTTCTGAAGAAGCTGGCCTGTGATGGATTTGATTTACCAGCAGTGGTCACCAGCAGCAATTCACGTTCTTGCCTAGACCCCTTGTAGATGAGGAATGGATTCATAGATTGCCTGGCCAAAGTTAAGGTGGAGTCCATGTCACAGAAGCATTGAGGAGTTGCAAGTACTATTATTACTTATTGGCTCTACAGCGTATTTCCAACACTGCTAATGCCACTAATGATAACTAAGGTTACGAACTTCCTGCGGACCAGGCATGATGCAGAGTGGTCTGCATGTAGGAATCCATTGAATCCCTAAAACAGTCCCATGAAGTACGTGCTATTATTGCTGTTATTTTAAAGACGAGGTAACTAAGGTACAGAGAGGTCTCACAGCTATTTAAGTGACAGATGCAGAATTGGAACTCAAGCATTCTGTCTCCAGAGCACTTAACCATCATAGTTTTGTTTATTCTAGTGCCCTGTAGAGCCTTCACAGTTGATGGTATGATGTCACACACCTCTGCTCATTTTTATTTGATCACTGCAGCAGGTAGGTGTCCTTACCTTTACAAAGGGGGAAATGAGCCTGGAGCATCGTGAAGTGACTTACCCAAAGTCGTTCTGCTAAAAAGTGATAAATCCAGGGTCTAAATCTAAGGCTCCCCTATAGTCTTTGGGGTCCCCATCATTGTGGGGGATACAAATCATAGTTAGACATCACTGTCCCTACAAAGCTCACAGTATACTTATGGAGCACAGCCTGTGGACATAGCTAACATGACAGTGACCCCACCATTATTTTCCCACAGAGACTCTCCACGGCTCCCCTCTGCACCCATTCGATCCACAACCTAGAAGTCTGCCTGACCACCCTATCATGGGAACTTCTCTTCTCTCTGTTGTCCTGTAGACCTGATGCTCCTTAGCATCCCTGTGGAATTGCTGTGAGCATTTCATATGCTCATGTCTTAGCCTTCCTTGGATTCACTCAGGTCTAGACTGGAAATCTCCCTTTGCTACTTTTGGTGATGGGACCAAGTGTCATCTGTGAAACGGGGGTAACAGTTGTTGTGATGTCTGAATACATGGTACGGCACCTTAGTTCTGGGCTTGGCCCTTCCTATCTTTGTACTTAAGCATCTGTGTAACCTGAGCTTCAGTTTCCTCATTCCTGTTGCTGTTGAGTGCTGTCGAGTTGATTTTCAACTCATAACAACACCATGTGACAGAGTAGAACTTGCCCCATAAGGTTTTCTAAGCTGTAATCTTTACAGGGGAGCCCTGGTGGTGCAGTGGTTAAGAGCTTGTCTGCTAATGAAAAGATTGGCAGTTCGAATCCTTGGGCAGTTCTACTCTGTCCTGTAGGGTCGCTGTGAGTCGGAATCAACTCCACAGCAATGGGTTTGAGTGTTTTTTTCTTTTTGTTTTATCTTAATGGGAGCGGATCACAAGGTCTTTCTCCCGTGGAGCTCCTGGGTGGGTTCGACCCACTAACCTTTTGGTTAGCAGCCAAGCACTTAATCATTGTGCCAGTAGGGAATAATTATACCTAGCCCACAGGGTTCAGGTAAGGGTAAATGCACTTAGCATATTGCCCCACATGTAGTGCTGAGCGAATGTCAATGATTAGTTTTATTGTTGTTGTTGTTAAATGACCATTAGTTTGCCTTTGCCTTCCTTGAGCACAGGTGCACATGTCTTATATTGCTCTGGGATGCACAGTCCTTACCAATGCACCATTGTATCAGAGTTAAAGAATGCTGGGGTGTCCTGGACAGAGCATGGGTCCTAGACTGAGTGCATCCAGGTCTCTGCCACCTCCAAACTCGGTCCTACACTTTGATTAACCTCCTTGAACCTCAGTGTTCTCATCTGTACAAGGAGGATGATAACATCTGCTTCACATGGCGCTTGGGAGGATTAGATGAGCGAATTTATTTCAGAGTGTCTGACTTAGGGTAGGCAGCAACAAATATGACTTCCTTTCGCTTCGTTGTTTGCATTTTGCGTGGAATGGAGCCTTATTTTCTACAAAGAGCAGACACACTGCAGGGTTTTGGTTGTGTTTGTGAGCAGGACATTCCAAGACTGCTCTGCTGAGAAAGTGTTAACCGAGCACCTACTATGAGTACAGGGCTATATGGGGGTAGAGAAGAAACAACGTGTGCTCCTGCCCGGAAGGTCGTGTGACATTTTGCTCACCTGTGGCTCTATGAGACCAGGTTCTGGTGCCAACAGAGTTGTCTCTGTAGAGAGAACTCACCTTTTAGCACCTAATTCTTGGGGTCCCATCCCCCTGAGTCCCCAAAGTAAGGACAGCTTTCAAGAAAATGTTTATTTTTAGGTAGATGGAGGAATACAGTCCAGACAGCACTCCCAAGCTGTTAGCTGCATATTAATCTGCAGGGACTAATATCATAACATAATTAGTATAGCAGTGCTCCCAGCTTAATTGAAAATGCGGCATATGAGGGGCAGTTAATGAGAAATGCAAGGTTCGATGATTCAGAACTGCTGAGATTTAGCAGCTTAGTGGGTTTTAGCGAGGAGGTGTTGGATTTATTTCCCTTTGCTATTCTCTTTGTACATCTGGACGGGAAGGGGTCTGAAAGAAGTTGCCGGCAGTATGTATGGTTAGAGAACTTTGATTGTCTGGAAGTCCCTCGGCTGTTTGGAACGCGGCAGAGAGCCATCCAAGCAGAAAACTGAAAAAAGCCTCTGAGCCAACAAAACGCATGTCAATTTGTCCGTGCACCACAGTCTTTTCACTTTTCTAATAAGAAATCCTCTCAACCTACCCGCACAACCTATTTGTTTATTTCTACTTTATACAAAATCTGAATAAGCTGGGTGATCTGATTTCCTAAGCAGGTGCAGAATAACAGCAGTGCATTGTAGCAGTGGTGGACCAGGCTGTTGGAGATATGTGTCTCTATCCTCATGTTAATTCAATTATCCAGCGAACAGGGGTCTTCAAGGCACAGCGTACATTCTGGGCACAGGGGATCTAAAGACACACAAGAATCCCCACTCTAAAGGAGCTTACAGTTTTGGGGTAGACAGATGTTGTTGTCTCAGTCAAGGTTCTTAGTTTCAGACAACAGAATCTATTCTGGCTAGTTTAAACAGAAAACGATTTATTACAAGATTAGCTGGCTTGCAAAAGTGCCAGGAACACCAGGGGCCCAAGCTTGGACACCACAGAACTAGAGAAGCACAGGGCTCTTTTAATGGGACCTCTGTCACCACCACTCGGCATCCAAAACTCAAGGAACTAGAGGGTAGAACCTACACCACAACTGTCCAGAGGACTAGCATGCTTGGAGCCCTGGTGGCACAGTGTTTAAGAGCCACGCTGCTGACCGAAAGATAAGCAGTTCGAATCCACCAACTGCTCCTTAGAAGCCCTATGGGGCCGTTCTCCTCTGTCCTGTAGGGTCACTATGAGTCAGAATCGACACCACGGCAAGGGGTTTGGTTGGTTGGACTAGCATGCTTATGGGAAGATAGGACCCACCTGATCATGGCCACCACCTCCCGTTGGAATGTCCACCCGCTACAGTCCTGTGGGTGTGTCTGCTCTGAGGAACCCAGGTCACTCTCCAAAGCGGAGCCACAAGGGAGTCAGAAGAGTTGTTTCCAGCTGCCCAGCCTCTGTGGAACAGAAAGTCACACTGGAAGGGGATTGAAGTGAGCACTGAGAGAGCCAGTTTGTGGTGTCTGCCACAGATGTGGCCAGGTAATCGGAGTCCAGTGAGCCAGGTGCTGCTGCAGAGTTGTGTACCAGGGACTGCCTCAGTGTCAGATGTGAACATGTCAAAATGAACACAAAACAACCCCTGAGTGCTGACAGGTAGGAAACCGCAGCATGAGAAAAGGTAAACAAAAACGTCAAAGGCATAAAACACTGGGCCATTTAACTTAGGAGCAAATAACCCTATAGACAGTAGTAGTCATGAAGGGCATCAGATCAAGAGCCTAGTTCTAAGAATAGCTGTGCATCAGGCTTAGCAAGGAAAGTTTAGACTGTATTCAGAAGACTTTGATTAGAGGGCAAGAGTATCTCTAAAAAGTTTCTGAAAAATTCCCATGTCTGCATTTTCTCCTTACTGTTTGTGCTGCAGGGAGTCCCTGGGTGGTGCAAACAGTTAATGCGCTTAGCTGCCAACTGAAAGGTTGGAGTTTGAGTCCACCCAGTGGCACCTTGGAAGAAAGGCCTGGCAATCTACTTTAAAAAAAATCAGCCATTGAAAATTCCATGGAGCACATTTGTACTCTGACACACATGGGGTTGCCTGAGTCAGAATTGACTCAATGGCAGCTGCTTTGGTTTGGTTTTGGTTTGTTTGTGCTACAGGACTAAGATTAAGAAATCTGGGGACTCAGGGTACTACGTGTTATTATTTATCGCATAGCTTTTGTCCCATAGCCTGAGTCAGAATCGACTCAATGGCAGCTGCTTTGGTTTGGTTTTGGCTTGTTTGTGCTACAGGACTAAGATTAAGAAATCTGGGGATTCAGGGTACTACGTGTTATTAATTATCACATAGCTTTTGTCCCATAACTACATCGGGTCACAACGGTATTGTGTTAGCATCAGAGCCCTGACTCATACTCTCAGGAATCCCAGGTGGCCTTCTTACCGAAGGCAGGCTACCCCGAAGTAGAACTGCAGACACTCGGAAGGCCAGGAGAGGGGAAGCAGGGGGCAGCGTGTCCTCATTCATAATGAATGAATGTAGAGAGGGAAGTTTGAACCTCAGGCATGAGTGGTCAAAGGAATTGACAAAGAAGGCGAGCAAGTTGAGCTAAGGAGAAAAAAAAGGTGCGTGTCCTAATTATTATCCAGAGATTACAGATAAATCACTGAGAGGTAAAAGAAAGAAGACTAGGGCCCGGGGTTGGGGAGGATTAGAAAGTGAAAAAAAAAAGAGTAGTTTCCACAGTAGCACAAGGCTGGTTACCGGTTTTGAACATGACAGACCTGATATATACTTGTGCATTTATACATTTTGTATTTATATTTTTATCTATATATATTTAAAATAGGAGTCCTGGTGGTGCAGTGGTTAAAGCACTCAGCAGCTAACTGAAAGGTCGGCGGTTTGAACCCACCAGCTGCTCCTCAGGAGAAAGGTGTGGCAGTCTGCTTCTGTAAAGATTACAGCCTTGGAAACCCTATGGGGGCAGTTCTGCTCTGTCCTTTCGGGTCTCTATGAGTCAGAATCGACTCGATGGCAATGGTGGTTTTTTTTGTTTTGTTTTGTTTTTTTTGTTTTTAGTATGAAACCCTATGGGGGCAGTTCTGCTCTGTCCTTTCGGGTCTCTATGAGTCAGAATCGACTCGATGGCAATGGTGGTTTTTTTTGTTTTGTTTTGTTTTTTTTGTTTTTAGTATGAAACCCTATGGGGGCAGTTCTACTCTGTCCTTTCGGGTCGCTATGAGTCAGAATCGACTTGATGGCAATGGTGGTTTTTTTTTTTTTTTTTTTTTTTAGTATCTGGAGGCCTGGTGGTACAGTGGCTAAGAGCTCAGCTGCTAACCAAAAGGTCAGAAGTTCGAATTCACCAGCCGCTCCTTGGAAACCCTATGGGGCAGTTCTACTCTGTCCTGTAGGGTTGCTGTGAGTTAGAATCAGCTCGATGGCAATGGGTATATAGAGGCTGGCACTAAGGTCTGTTTTCCTTGTCCTCTGTTCTAGCCTTCTGTTCCCTTTTCTCTGCCTTCCCAAACTTACCTGTCTTGAATCCCGTTTGGTCGACCCTTAAAAAGATTATTACCAGTAATGCTAAATATTGCTGTTAGTGTTATCATTAAGGCCCCAGCTTCCATATGTTGAATACTTAGCATGTGTCAGGCTACACAGATAAGGAAGAGAACAGCAGAAACTCCTTCCCAGGTCTCCAACCCCAAATCTCTCACTTTGGACTCTATAGCTGGAGCCACCCTCCTTTTGGAATTTAGTTAGAATGCTTGTCAGGGGAGCTTCTGGAGGACTTTTTAGTCTTCTGCTCTAGTATTATGACAAGGCCCTGTGGTTTCATGGAGCCCAATTCTAGATATTTGGTTCTGGAAATCTTAATGCTTCACTAGGTATTTCCTTTCCAGTCCTCCTGGGCCAGGTGCCCAGCATCCAGGGATAAAGCACACTGCAGTGCTCCGTTGGCAAGGATACAGGAAAAGACTTCATGGGTGCACTGTATCTTTTCCTAAGGGAAGCACCAGCACTGGGAGATAAACCTGCCTCCATTCTCACATAGCAATTATGTGCACAATTATATTTCCAGTAGGTGTCACTTATGAGGGTGAAACCCATTAAGCATTCAAATGAGAAAGCAGAGCGGAGCCTCTGAGAATGCAGAGGTGGAGGAAGTGGACACATGGACATTTCCTGAGTATTTGCCACACCCCACACACTTTCCCATATGTCACCTTATCCCACGCTGAGGACAGTCCTCGGTGCAAGGATTAACGGGCCCACTTGGAACCAGTGAGGAAACTGAGCTCAGATACCTGCAGTGAATGGCCCGAGGTCATTAGCCAGGAAGGAAGAATGATGGGAAGAAATGGAACGTGCCTAGTACTGGCACGGCATGTCTGTCGCAGTCAGTAAGTAGAGGGCCAAAGTCCTCCCTCTGGTTTTCTGCTAGCTTTCCTAGTGCTCAGCACAAAGTATTTGACAGCTTCTTCAGAGCAGTCTTCTCCCTATTGCTCAAAATGATGAAGGTGATGTTCAGACAGAAAGATCAAAGGGAGGGGGTGCCAGGAAGGTGTAAGCATATTTAAATGGACCTTTAAAAGCAAAAGTGGATGTTATTGCCCTAGTTTTGCAGATAAGGAAACGGAGGCTTAGAGAAGTAAAGAGGCTGCTTGGCTAATAAGTAGCAATCCAGGGATTTGGACCATGGCCGGCCTGACTCCAAAGGCTGTGCTCTTTCTACTGCATTGAGCAGCCTCTCTTGGGATCTGTCCCATTGCAGCAGTAACTGCATGTTCCCTGTGGTGATGCAGCGTGGGTGGTGAGTTCAGGGCTATCAAGATCTTCAGTCAATAGTGTTGAAAGAGTCCCTTCCTTCCTGCTCATTGGAAGGCCTGCAGACCCTATGCTGAGTCGTAGGGCTTTCTGTTTGCACTAATTATGTAAATGTAATCTGTGGGTCAGCTTGACCAAGGCCTCCCCACAGAAGGTTCGTGTAAGGCGACCTGGAGGTTGTGTAAGCTGTGTCCTGGAGCTCTGACAGTCCTCCCGCCTGCTTCCTTCCTAATAAAACCAGGCTCACGACCTTTCCTGGATGCTCACACCTTCCCCCTAAAATAAGGTGGTAACACTTGGGGTCCTGTCTTGCCTACATGCATCACGCTCTGCCCCATCTGGAAGCTGGGGGTCAGCCTCTCTGCACCATCTCTCTCAACCTCTCCTTTCTGGTAGCTGACCAGGATCTAGTGAGCCCGTCCACTCAAATCACCTGAATCCCCGCATCCTTCCCATCTTCCTGCCTCTGCCATAATCTACACTATTGCCCCAGCCTCCACTGGTCTTCCTGTCTCTCTTCCCACCCACCCATCTTCACACAGTTATGAGTGACCTTTGTAAAACATTGATGTTATCCATCTAACCAGCCAACCAGCCTTCTCTCCATGCAACAGATATTTGTGGGGTATGAGTATTTGCTATGTGTCAGGCTTTATGCTAGACCTGGGGTGCAAAGTTATGTAAGAAATGTCCCAGTGATGGAGAGAGATAAGTAAACAAAGTATAATGGAAGGGAGAGGAGCCCAAAAGAGTGGAGTCTGACTCAGCCTGTCATCCTCAGCCGAAGCCTCCTGGAGAAGCTGACATCTGATCAGAATTTTTAAAGAAAGGGGGTGGGGAGGGGAGTCCAGTCCAGGCAGCGCCACTGTGCACCGACAAAGACGTGGCGCTGTGTTGCACAGTGAGGGAACTGCATATACTTGGTGAGGTTAGAGGGAAGGGTGGTTGTCGGGAAGGCAGAGACCAAATCCTAAAGTGCTTTGTGCTGTTAGTCTAGAGTTTCATCCTGTTGACAGTGGGGATATCATTGACAACTTTAAGCAAGGGAGTGACATGACCAGAGAGCTCTTAACCACTCTACTCTTCCTGTCCTCACTTGGGCTTCCTGGTGACCTTCGTCCAGGTTTGACCTCTAACCATGCTATGGATTGAATTGTGTCCCCTCAAAGTATGTGTTGGAATCCTCACCCCTATACCTATGGATATAATCGGGTTTGGAAATAGGGTTTTCTTTGTTACGTTACTGAGGCCATATTAGTGTAGGGTGTGTCCTAAACAAGCAAGCACAAACTGTGGGAGGGCAGGGGAGAGGTTTCGGGGTAGCAAATAGGTGCTGCCTAAGGATCACCAGGCCAATGAGGAACCCTGGGGCTACAAAAGCTGAAAGAAACAAGAACCTGCCCCAGAGCCAATGGAGAGACAGCCTTCCCCTAGAGCAGGTACCCTGAATTCGAGCCTCTAGCTTCCTGAAGTGTGGGAAAATACATTTCTGTTCTTTAAAGCCAGCCACTTGTAGTATTTCTGTTCCAGTAGCACTGACAGACTAAGACAAACCAGATGGCTGATTACATCTCTTACCTGGCTGAATGAGGTTCCACCTGAGCACCATTTTCATTCTCCCCAACACTGCTCACCCATAAAAGTTCCGAATCACCCTCAGAGAAATTCCTCATCGTTGTCTCTCTGTTCCCGACACAGTGTGTCTTGAATGTGAGCACAGTTTCCCGGGCCATGGCTGTCGAGTGTGTGGAGTTGTATGGGATGTACTCGGCAACTCCTGCCGCACTACATCTGCCCATCATTCTGCAGTGCCTAGTAGGAGGAGATAATAGACAGGCCCTCTGCCACCTCCTGCTTGTCTAATCGTCTATCAAAGAAATAGAAAACCCAGTGGCTATCAGTGCTGACTGCAGATGGGGTCACACATTTTGGGTTCAGGAGCAGGAAAGGGGATGGGTTGAGCGTGTGGACCACCTCACACAGGGCTCTGAGCCCTAAGAGTCTGCCCCAGCTTGTGATCTCGGCCCAACTGGTCCTTTCCCCTTAACTTCCCACTAGCCTCTGTGCTACCTGAAATATTCTCCTCACCAGTCTGTCTTTAGGGCCCCTTACGCATTCCTGCCTCTGCAGAAAGCATGATCTAGGACCCTGAAGAATTAATTAGGTTGAAGCCCTTAGCTGTATGCCCTTGGATAAGTAACATCACCTCTCTGGGTTTTACTTTCCACATAGGAAACTTGGGGCTAATGCTCCTTGCCTTGATTATGTTTCAGAGCTGAGTGAATCAAACATATCAGTATCCCTATTTTACAGATAAGGAAATGGGGAGCTCAGAGATGTTAAATAACTTGCCCAAGGTCACGCAGCTAGAAAGTGGATGAGCAGGATTGAAACTCTGATGTAAGCCCTCCGTGAATAGGAACCATGTCTGCTTGGTTCACCCAGTATACCTGACATTGTGGCTAGCATATAGTAGATACTCAATAAATACTCTTAAATGACTATTCCAAAGCATTGTGACCTTTCCCCTGCATCTCTATACCTTTAAATTAATTTTATTATTATTATTTTTTTTTAAGATTGCTAAGTTAGGTATAAGAAGTCCTAATGACACAAATGTTAATTAAGCATTTGGCTGGTAACTGAAAGACTGGTGGTTTGACCCTATCCAGACTCCACGGGAGAAAGACCTAACGATCTGCTCCCATAAAGAGTACAACCAAGAAAAGCCTATGGTTCAGTTCTACTCTGTCACATGGGGTTGCTATGAGTCAAAATCTACTCAATGGCACTTAACAACAATAAAGTTAGATATAATGGTGTTTCTTTGTTGCTCTAATTTGTATTTCTTTGATGACTGGAGAAGCTGAACATTGTTTCTGTGTGTTTATTTACTTATTCTTCTAGTATAATTTATCTATGTCTGGTCCTAATTTATTCATTGGTGTCCTAATTTTTTCCCCTCATCAGTTTGCAACATTAACCCTCTTCTAACATCCATGCTACAAATATTTTTCCAGTTTTTCTTTTTTTTTTTTACTTCATTTTCTTTTCTTTTTCTGGTATAGAATTGTAAAGTAAAATGCATCTCCATTCATGTTAAATTGTATAATCAACATACGAAAACCGCAGCCAAGCTTTAGAAATGGGTTTCCCCAGGCGACACATACTCTTCCCCACCTCGGCAAGTCAGGTGGGTTGAAACGAGCATCAAAGGCAGACTTGAAGGTAAAAGCAGTTGCAAAAGTGCAACCATCAGCCCAAGAGCCCTCGCTAGGCGACCAGAGGACAAATCTTTTGTGCTGTAAACATATCATTGGCTTGCATGTGTGTTTTACTCTGCACATTTGATTTTGATCTTAGTTAAAAGGCCCAGCAACTTGTTTTTAGAGTCTACCTGGTAGCATCCATCTCCCCACCTGAGTCTGAGTCATTGTCAGCGAGATGGCTGCTAGAGGGTCATGGAGCTAAGAACACACAAGGCCTGGGTTAGTTGCCAGTGATGACAGCAAAAAAGCTTTAGACGGGGCTTTACAGTTGATAATGTACTTTCCCGTCCATTTTTTCAATGTCCTCACAACAGCCCTCTAGGACAGGTGTTATAGGTAGTACAGGGAAACCTGTGAGAGCCAGAACTCGACGGAACGGCCTGATTTTTCCGGGTCTCCCAAGTTTTCCGCCTTTGACAGGGTGCAGTCTTACCACTTTTCTATCTTCTCGTTTTAGGGGAAAATGTTTGAGTTTTCCTTCTCTGATAGGTTTTTTGCCTTACACCGTTTCCAGATTTTGCAGGTTTTACTGTAATATTATGTCCATTTATCTGGTGAGGAAACTAAGGCTTGGAGAGGTTGTTTGTGGCCCCTAAGCTAGTCACTGGTTGGAACCCATCTTTTCGGGTGTCAGAGCTGCTGTGGTTTATACCTTGCCAGGTAAGGGCCTAGACATAGTCCTCGCCATCGACTGGAGCAGAGGCAGTGCTTGGGGTCATAAATCCAGCCATAGGAAGTGAAGTGCCTCAGCCCGGCTTAGAAGCTCTTAGGTTCTAAGCTTTTGGAGAAGATCTTGCATAACGTACTGTATATCCCTTACAGCCACACAGAAATGTACCCCAGCAAGTGAGGAGTGATATCCTGAAGGAAGGAACAATGACTAATGATGATCAGCATGTCATGAAATGGTCTGTGTTCTTCTAGGCATGGTTTAAATGCCAGCTTCTCCATCAGGGTTTCCCTTGTTAAATAGGATCTGGTCCTTCCCCTGGAAGTTCATAGTCTACCTGGAGCAACAGAGACATACTCAAACAAGACTATGTAAAATGCTAAGGATCCCTGGTGGCAGACTGGTTAAGCACTCTGCTGCTAACCAAAAGGTCAGTGGTTCGAACCCACCAGCTACTCCACGGGAGAAAGATGTGGTAATCTGCTTCCGTAAAGCTTACAGCCTTGAAAACCCTATGGGGCAGTTCTACTCTGTGCTATAGGGTCACCATTAGTTGGAATCAACTTGACAGCAACAGGTTGGTAAAAAGCTCCAACAGTGTCATTCATTCATTCATTCAGCAAGTTTTAATTGAGCACTTACTCTGTGCCAAGCACTGTTCTAATGTAACAGTAAACAGAATAGACCCAAACCATGAAGCTTATCTTCTGGCAGGAGGAGGCAGACAATAAACAAGTTAATAAACATATAGTATATCCGATGCTGAAAAGTACTATGGAGAAAAATAAGGAAGGGGTTAGGGAATATTGGAGGGAGGTGTCACAATTTTAAGTAGGGTGATCAGGAACATACAAGGTACTGAAGTAGCAACAGAGAAAAGGGTGATTAATTCTGTTGGAATGGTGGATCGGAGAAGGCTCTGAATAAAAGGCTATTTTGGAGAAGGCTCTGAGTAAAAGGCTATT
This sequence comes from Dugong dugon, assembly GCA_030035585.1. Lineage (NCBI taxonomy): Eukaryota > Metazoa > Chordata > Mammalia > Sirenia > Dugongidae > Dugong > Dugong dugon. Next base: position 67,684,762 of record CM057467.1, read on the forward strand.
TTGTCCCAGGCCCTGCTAATCTAAGTAGGGGTTTTTCAGCAGTCAGGGGACGGAGTGCATTGCTGGTAGAACAACAGTAATTGTACAGGCATGAAAGGGTGTGGGTATGTTTGGGAAATCGTAGTAAGCAAGTCTGATGGGATAAGAGAATATGAGAGGCATTTTATGACTTGATGCTGGTGAGGTTGGTGGTGGCCAGACTGGGAGGGCTTTGTGGTGTTCTGAGGAGGTCTGAGGATACCAGTGACTGCATGGATGTAGGCATGACAGCAAAGTACATCAACCAGGGCTGCCTTCCTGAGCTCCGGGGGTCCCCAGCTGGGCTATGTGTATGGATTTTATAACTGAGAAGGGGCTAAAAACATAAGGGACACTTCCTCCCAATAGCCCATAACCCCATTGTTATCATTACAAAAACATCAGACAAATTCCAATCGAGAGGTATCCTACAAAGTACCTGACCAGTACTCAAAACTGTCAAGGTCATCAAAAGCAAGGGCAGTCTGAGAAACTCACAGCTAAGAGGAGACGTAACAACTAAACGTAACATGGGATCTGGATGAGATCCTGGAACAGAAAAAGACATTAGGTAAAAAACTAAGGAAATCTGAATCGACTTTTAGTTAATTAAAAAAAAACAAAAAAACTCTTTTCCGTCGACTTGATTCTGACTGTTAGCAAACCTGTAGGACAGAGTAGCAGGGTTTCCAAGGAACGGCTGGTGGATTTGAACTGCTATCCTTTGGTTAGCAGCCAAAGACGTAACCACTGTACCACCAGGTCTCATAGTTAATAATAATGTATCAATATTGGTTTATTAATTATAATAAATGTCCCATACTAATGTAAGATATTAATAATAGTGGAAAGTGGGTATGGGTTATATGGGAGTTCTGTGTACTACCTTCTCAATTTTTCTTTAAATATAAAACTTCTTCAACAAAGTCTAATACTATATTATCTCACTTATATGAAATAGCAAATATATAGAAACCAAAGGTTATTACCAGTTACCAAGGGTAAAAGAGAGGGGGAAAAAGGAGTTACTGCTTAGGGAGCATTGAGTTTATGTTAAGAATGGTGGCACAATTTGGAAAAGGATAGTGGTAATTGTTGTACAACATGAAGAATGTAATCAATGTCACTGAATTATACATGTGAACATTGCTGAATTGGCGAATGTTAGGTATATTTTTACTACAATTTAAAAAATTAAATTCATACTTAGGTGAAACGAGATGAAATCTAACTAAAAAAAAAAAAGAAAGGAAGGGATATATTATAACAAAAATTGGAAAAAAAATTACTTAAAGTGGGAAAACATTTTTTGATTTTCCCATCTCTGAAAAGAACTTTCTTTTCCAGCTTCATACTCTCTCCACAAACGTTTTCAGCTTCAGCAAGGTAGAAATGAGCACCTGTATTTATGTGGGTGGGCACATGAGGTCTGAGGACGTGGGTGGGGATGAGGAGGTTGAGACCAAGTCTGGGTTTAAGTCTCGGGACTGGTTTCCTCTTTGGGACCCACTGAGGCTTCCAGTGAGGTGAGGCATGTGGCAGTTCATTAGCATCCCTGTCACTCTCCCACCTGGTGGTCCTTTCAGTTCCTGTGGGGGACATTGGTCTGCGATGCTTGAGCCACTCAATAAAAGGGCACCAGTGATAAGTGCCTGAGCAGAAGCAGAGAACGTGTCATGGATTCTGCAGAGTCCCCTGCTCTGACTGTGGGAAACTGACCCGTGCTTTGAAATCCGCCCACCACACAAGTGGCTTTCTCACATGAAAAGCTTGCAAGACATTGTCCCTTATTTTCTAGTGGGTTTTTTTTTCCCCCTCCTTTGTCTCATTTTCTTTCCCAGCTATGTCTGTGTGTTTATAGACACTTTTTTCCACATCCAAATTCTTCCTTAACTGAACCAAACAAAGGATGCTCTGTCTCTCAGCAGTCACTAAAATCTTCTCCTGTGTTATTCCTGTTGGAGAGGTGGGTCAGAGAAGGCTCTGAAGAAGAGACTATCCTATCTCGATAAAGAATCGTGGCTTTTTCTGACCCCTCTGAGTTTGGAAGGGCCAGTGCAAACCCTTTGCAGCTGTAGGTGTCAACACAGACAAGAATCAACCAAGCCGCATCATATTAAGACTTAAATGTTTCACGAAATCTGTTGAGATATCTTTCTTGGTCTGTTTCTGTTCTGTTAAACTTCCAGCTTCCATGCAATGACACCAAAAAACCATTGCTGTCTAGTTGATTCCAACCCTATGGGACAGAGTAGAACTGCCCCGTAGGGTTCCTGGGCTGTAATCTTTATGGAAGCAGACTGCCACATCTTTCTCTTGCAGGGCCACTGGTGGGTTCAAACCACCCAACTTTTGGTTAGCTTTTGGTGCTTAACCACCACGCCACCAAGGCTCCTTGCAGTGACACCAAACACCAACCAAACCCGTTGCTGTCGAGATGATTCCAACTCATAGCAACCTTATAGGACAGAGTAGAACTGCCCCTTAGTGTTTCTAAGAAGTGGCTGGCTTGGATTTGAACTGCCAACCTTTTGGTTAGCAGTTGAGCTCTTAACCACTGTGCTGCCAGTGCTCCTGCAGTGGCACAGGCCACCCGAAACTGCCAAAGGCTTCTAAAGTTTCACAGCTGCATTCCTTGGCATTCACTGTGTTAATTATTGCTTTTTCCACATTAGTTTACCAGCTGATAGGCAAGAAAGTAACATTCAACCTGAGTAGACTCACGAGAGGAAGCAAAGCAGGCTTAAAAAAAAAAAAATCTGACTATGTGTCCCTGTTTCCAGGTCGTCTTCCCCAACCCTCACAGGTGCCTCTACTTGAAACTTATTCCCTCTTGGGCTTGACTGCAATGGTCAGTTCTGTAATACACTCCGGATCCCAGCCCAAGCACTGAGAGTCTTTGTGTATTCGTTGCAAAGTGTGTGTTTCCTCCTGAAGATTCTGTCTCAGCATCTCTATCAGTCAGTGTCCAGTCAGGAAAACAGAAACCACTGTAGATCTTTCAACAGAAAGAATTTGATAGAGGGAATTGGCCACGCAGGCAGTTGATGAAACAGCTAAATAGTAGAAGTTGGGGCAGCCCAGAAATTAGCAACAGCCTCTATTACCCCTAGGCTGGAGGAATAGCTAAGGCGCTGAATAGTAGATGTTAAGGCAGCCCAGAGATTAGCAACAATAGGCTGGAGGAACAAGGAGAGAGGGTGGTATTTCCAGAGCCCAGAGGATGGGAACATCTAGTGGGAGTTAAGGTGCCTGGTGGGAGCTGAAGCTGCAGAGGTTATGTGGCCATTTCCAGGGATACTGTCTAAAACAAAGCAAGAACGGGAGATGTACTCTGACTTACCTCTTCTTCTCACCTCCAGTCTTCTGTGGCAGGCTTCCATTAGCCCAGCCTACCCAGAAGACAATAAATAAGGCAGCCTGAGAAAAGTCATTCCCTGCAAAACTAAACAGAGCAGGAAACTATGGGCAATGGACCTGAGCAAACAGGCAGAAGTGACTGGTACAGCATCCATTTTGTCTTCTCATCTCACCCATCCTTCTTTGTTCAAGGCTAAGTAGGCCCTCATCCATTCCAGAAAACTCCCTCTCTTTTCTAATTTTCTCTGATCAAGACAGTAGGTAGCTTGGTATAAGCATCATATTCTTGTATGGTTTCCTGGATAGAACAAATGAGGGAAGATCAGGATCCTCATTTACTTTGGGGAGGGGGTGGTGACTCTTTAACACCCTGCAGCCATCAAACCTTGTTCATTTGTATAGCTGCTTTCCCCAGTTCTTTGGAGAAGAGCAGCCTGTCTTTTTGTAGAATCTTCAAAGTATAATGGTTCTTCTATTCTTACCACAGTGGCAACCCCAGAGGCCCAGCTATATCTTGAACAATTATCTTCTGCTCTACAAGACATAACCCATACCCCACTGTCCAGCCACATTCTGCCTGTGAGGGCCTGTGTTCAGTATTTATTCCAGAGGGCTGGTAAGTTGCTTTGAGGGGACCTTCAGCTCTTTGTCTGAGATAGTTAATCATTTCCAGTCTGCCTTCTCTCAGATTGCCTTTCCCCTCCTCTTCTAGCTGGGAGCTCTTGCTGCTGGCGTGGGAGCTCTGGACAGAGGGGAATGCAGAGGAAGAGTTCAAGGGCAGAATAGAAGAAACAAAGGCCCCTAAGTTTGTGCAGCCAAGAAAATAACATAAAACAAGATGAGGGATTTGGGCTGGGCTTTTTTGTTTTGTTTTGGAGCATTTCAAGGAGCCAGACATGCAGTTGTGTTTGGAACAAGAAGAAAGGCATAACTATGCATAAGAAAATCCTTTTCAGATTTTATTCTGGCTGTTATTGGATTAAAGAAAACACGAAGACGATTAAACCTTGTGAATGTATGAAGACTCTTTCACCCAGACAGGAGGGGACCTGGTCTTTTCCTAAGACAAGTTTGGGCAGCATTTTGAAGCAGTGGGCTTACTTGCTTATTAGTCACCAGTCTGGTAAATTCAGCATCACTTGGAGCCACTTACATTGCTTTCCTTTATTAACGTTAGTGACAATAATGAATAAAGGGCTGTGTTAATTAGGACTGTTGGTTGTAAGTAACAGAAACTAACTGACTCAAAACAGAGGGACTTGGACCTCATAGAGTTCGAGAAGCAGTTGAACCCTCCAACCAGAGAAAAGGCAGAGATGCGGTGGAATTGGGATCAAGGTTTTAATTCTGTTAGGATTTTTTCTGTCCCTTCGTGTTGACATCATTTTCTTCTCTTCTGCTTACGAGCTTCATTCTCTGTTACTGCAGAACAGCTTTCCCCACATGGCCACCCACAGTTCTCAAGTTTTTACATTTTTCAATTTCTACTACTAGAAAGAGACTACATTCTTTTTCACTTCCTGGTTCAAAAAATTCCAGGGAAGGATTTTAATCTTCAGTCAGGTTCTGGCCTATCCAAACTAATCATCTGGAGCAAAGGGGCCCAGAACCGCGATTGACCCAGCTTTGTTAAGCTGCGTCCCTGAACCAATCAACAGTGGCCACAAGGAGGCAGAATCCTCTAAGAATGTGGCATTTCTCAGTGGGCCCATGTATCTATCTGATTGACCAATTAATGCTGGGTACAAATCTCTCCTCAAATTGTAGTGACTTATAACAACGAAAGTCTTGTTCTTTCTCAAACTCCTTGTCAATTGTAGTCATTAGGGGTGTAGGAACAAGGGAAGTGTTTCTGCTCATTATGGTCCCTCAGGACCCAGGCTGACAAACCATCTAGATTGTGTTGATCATCATGCCAGAATGAAAGAGAGCCCTGGAGGTTCTTGCATTGAAAATTAAATCTTCCAGCTGGAAGTGATACACTTCTGCTCCCAACTCATTGGCCAGAATTAGTCACATGGCCCTCTCACAGGGAAGAACCGCACCATGTGCCTGCCTAGAAGTTAGAGAGCCAGAAATATTTGGCAAACAGCAACTAATGACTCCCACAACCCACATGATGGAAACAGTCGAAAAGTGGTTTCCGGAAGAAGGGGGATACTTTGCTCAGGATAAGAAGGGTGCTGCACAGAAAAATGAGTGGATAAGCACTACAGTGGCATCCTGGGCCAAGGAAAGGGCAGCAGGGAAGGCAGGGAGGTGTTAAAAACAATTCAGTTTGGCTGGAGTTAAGAGGATGTGAAGAGAGAGTGTCTGCCCATAAGGGTGGAAGGGTGGCCAGGCTGGACATTGAAGAGAACCACTTGCACTAGGGTGGAGTTTGGATTTCATCCCAGAGACAATGAGGGATCAATAAGGGTTTCAAGCTGAGCAACAACAGGGTTGGATTTGCATTTTAGTAATATCACTGGCAGGTGAAATGTGGAGGAAGGAATCAAAGCGCATTAGACCAGGGCAGGGATAGGTGACCCACAAGGATTTAGTGGTAGAATCAACTGGACGTGATGACCGTTTGGTGTAGGAATGCAGTCAGTTTTGATCGTAACAGCAGATAGCAGAGATGGCTTCATGGAAATGTTGGCGTCTACATTGACTCCAGAAGGAAGAAGATAGTTCAGTGGATGTGGAAGGAGGGGAGGGCCTTGTGGGCTGAGGGTACAGCTGACCAAAGGCCCTGAGGTCTGAGAGACTCCAGTGGTTGAGAGTTAGAGCTTGTGTTTGTCCTGCACTTTCAAATCCCAGAATTTTTGATGATGTTCTTGAAGGGCTTAGAAGGTGGATGTTGGTTAAATAAAAGCAAGTTTCAGAAAATTGGTAAAATTCTCCACAGGTACCTCAAACTTCATTAGGTTGCTTTTAAAATATATATATTATTGTAGTGAGTATACATATAACAAAAAATTGCCATTTCAACGTTTTTTACATGTACAATTCAGTGATATTAATTACTTTCATCACGTTATGCAACCATTATAATTATCTATTTCCAAATTTTTCCATCACCTTTAATAGAAGCTAAGTGCCCCCAGGCAATGACTCCCTCTTTCCCCCTCCCTTTCACCCCTCATAGCCCCTAGTAGACTTTGGTCTCTAAACATTTGCCTATTCTATACATTTCAACTGGACTATATGAAGAAGAACATGGCCGCAGCATCAGGATTGGAGGAAGACTCATTAACAACCTGCGTTATGCAGATGACACAACCTTGCTTGCTGAAAGTGAAGAGGACTTGAAGCACTTGCTGATGAATGTCAAAGACTGCAGCCTTCAGTATGGATTACACCTGTCATGGATTGAATTGTGTCCCCCAAAAATATCTGTCAGCTTGGCTAAGTCATGATTCCCAGTATTGTATGATTGAGTAATCTGATGTGATTTCCTTATGTGTTGTAAACTCTATCACTATGATGAGATTATATGTGATCTCCTTATGTGTTGTAAACTCTATCACTATGATGAGGTTGTACTGAGAAGTCTACGAGATTGCATAGTGTCTTAATAAACCAATCTCTTTTGAGATATAGAAGAGAGAAGCAAGCAGAGATGCATGGGAACCTCATACCACCAAGAAAGCAGTGTCGGGAGCAGACTGCGTCCTTTGGACCTGAGGTTCCTGCGCTGAGATGCTCCCAGACCCAGGGAAGACTGATGCATCACAAGCACCTTCCTCTAGAGCTGACAGAGAGAGAAAGCCTTCTCCTGGAGCTCGTGCCCTGACTTTGGGCTTGTAGCCTAATGGACTGTGAGAGAATACATTTCTCTTTGTTAAAGCCATAAGACAATGCCTTAACATAAAGAAAACAAAAATCCTCATGACTGGACCAATAAACAGTATAATGATATATGGAGAAAAGATTAAAATAGGGATTTCATTTTACTTGAATCCATAATCACCACCCACAGAGGGAACAGTCACGAAATCAAAGGACCTATTGCACTGGGCAAATCTGCTGCGACAGTCCTCTTTCATGTGTTAAAAAGCAAAGATGTCACTGTGAAGACTAAGGTGCACCTGACCTAAGCCATGGTATTTCCAATCACCTCATATGCATGCAAAAGCTGGACAATGAATTAAGGAAGGCCAAAGAAGAATTGATGCCTTTGGATTATGGTGTGGGTAAAGAATATTAAATATACCATGGACTGCCAGAAAAATGAAAAAATCTGTCTTGGAAGAAGTATAGCCAGAATGTTCCTTAGAAGCCAGCACGTCTCACATACTTTGAACATGTTATCAAGACGGGACGAGTCCCTGGAGAAGGACATCATGCTTGGTAGAGGGTCAACAAAAAAGCGGGAGACCCTCAACTAGATGGATTGACACAGTGGCTATAACAATAGGCTCAAACATAGCAACAATTGTGAGGATGGCGCAGGACTGGGCAGTGTTCCGTTCTTTTGTACATAGGGTGGCTATGAGCTGGAACTGACTTGACAGCACCTAACAACAACATATATTCGATATGCATGGAATCCATAATATTTGTCCTTTTGTGACTGACTTATTTCATTCAGCATAATGTTTTCAAGGTTCATCCATATAGTAGCACTTGTGGCTCTTTGAGAAAAACTGTTTCCTTTCCTGCTTATGCTTCCTTATTTGCCATGGCTTTTAGGTAAAGTTCTTGCATGTCCCAGTAAATGCAGGATCTTTCTCTGGTGAAAACCAAGTATCTCTCCTCTTACCCCAAGTGAGTTGTATGTTGATGTGCCCCATGTATTCCACTCAACATTCTCTCTGATTGATGCTCCCGCACTAGCATGGGTCCTCCCGCATTTCCAAGGTAAATCTACACATGGTTCAGATGTGGGCACCACACCTGTGAGGATTCATGAAACATAGTTTGCCCTGGCATAACACTGACCACTACCGATGGGTGCACAGAGGAAGAATCCCATGAGAGACTATCAAGTGGAAACCTAGACACGGCCTGTTGGCGTGTGCCGTGAAGTTGATTCCAGCTCACAGCTATCCTACAGGACAGAGTCGATCTGTTCCGTAGCGTTTCCTAGGCTGTAAACTTTATGGGAGCAGTTCTCCAGATCTCTCCCGCAGAGCAGCCGGTGGGTTCAAACTGACGTTTTGGTTAGCAGCTGAGCACCAGCTGGGCTCCTTAGACACGGCCTATAGGCCTGAAAATGGCAAATGAGCTCTGCCCAGCTTCTGACACCCAGACACACTTTACCACAACATGTCCAAAGCTGACTGGCCTGACCCATGGAAACCCTCTAAAAAAGTTATTTCAAGCCTTCATGAATGAGGACGCCCAGTTAAAAACTCACAGGAAAATTACATAAAACCATCTGCTACCTTTATTTCCCCCTGTGTGCATTAAAAATGCACAGCTGCTCTACATGAAACATTTCAACTGGGTGGTTCATGAGTTGGTCTTTGACATTAAGGACAGAGAGGAGGCAAAGTGGGAGGGGAAGTGGGGGTAAGCATACTCAGGGATTTTCACCTGGACCTGAGTGTTGGGGCAAGATGTTCTAGTTTTCTCCACCCCTGTTGACGTGGTCTCTGGAGGAAGTACCGTTCTGTGTATATAGTTGAGTCTCTCGGTGAATGTGTGTGTGTATGTGTGTGTTTTTTGTTTTTTTTTTTTTTCCTTTTTAATCTGAAAATTGGTCTCTGAGTCCACAAGCAGCAGCTGCAGCTGCCATAATTAAAATGAAATAACCTGCTTCAGTCCTTAGGGAGAAAAGCTTTAAAAAAAAATCTGTGTTCTAAATAGACTCGGGAATGTGGTGAATCTTCTCTCCCTGTTTATTTGCAACAAGTTTTGTGGCTTTACTTTCCTCTGGGGTCAGGGGAAGAGAAGCAAATTAAAGCAATTTAACCTTTATTGAGCATTTATCCTAACCCCATGCACTAGGCTCGGTTGAATCTAGTTTTGATGCTTCATTTCTTTCCCATCTGCAATGCCCCTTTCTGGAATCACATTAGATCCCAGCTCTCTTAACTTGGTCTGATTCTGTCTGGAGACCTGGGAGGTTTGGCATTATTAAGATGTTATGAATATGTTGGCACATATAATTGGCTTGGATTAGAAACCAAAGCTCTTAGCAAAGTAACAAGGTGAAGTATTCTGTACTAATGATTTACGTGATAATGAGATGATTTTCAGAGGATTGGATGTGCTCTTGAAGGTGTTGCTTAAAATCACTCGCCAAACCAGGCTGGGGAAAGAAAATCCCAGGAGAACTGTAGACTCAGTAGTTTGTTTGGATCGCAAAATAAGGTAGCTAAGATGGATCGTGAACACCACTCTGTGCCAGGCCCTGTTCTGGGAATTGAAGATCCAGCAGTCTGTCTTCAAGGAGTCCCTCGTCTGGTGGAAGAGAAAGACATGAAAACAGATGATTGTAAAACATTGGCAATAAGGGCTACGTCAAGAGTATGAACAACTTGCTATTGTTTGGACATTTTTTTTCTCCCAAAATCCATTTCTTCAATTGATAAGTTTTTGAGGGGAAGAACAACCTTACTGAGAAAGCAATGCCCAGAATGTTGAACATAAAAAGACAAGAAGAAATAATAATGTATAAATTAAGGGTCAACCATTTCAGAACCTGTGGTACTGAAGGAAGAAGTCCAAACTGCTCTGAAGGGAATGGCAAAAGACAAGGCTCCAGGAGTTGACGGAGTACCAACTGAGATGTTTCAACAGATGGCTACAGCGCTGGAGGCGCTCCCTTGTCTATGTCAGGAAATTTTGAGGACAGCTTCCTGGCCAGCTGACTGGAAGAGATCCATGTTTGTGCCCATTCCAGGGACGGGTGATCCAACAGAATGAGGAGGTTGTCAAACAGTGTCATTGATGCGTAAAATTTTGCTGAAGTAAAGCAAGTAAAATTTTGAAGATCATTCAAGGGTGGTTATAGCAGTACATTGATGGGGGGCTGCTGGAGGTTCAGGCCAGAGTTGGAGGAGGATGTGTAGCAAGAGATGTCGTTGCTCACATCAGATGAATCATAGCTGAAGGCAGAGAATGCCAGAAGGATGTTTGCCCGTGTTTTGTTGGCTGTGCATAGGCATTCAGCTGTGTGGATCATAGCAAGTTATGGATGGCATTGCGAGGAATGGGAATTCCAGAACACTTAATTGTGCTCATGAGGAGCCTGTACATAGACCAAGAGGCAGTCGTTTGAACAGAACAGGGGCATACCGCATGGTTCAAAGTTACGAATGATGTTCATCAGGGTTGTATCCTTTCACCATGCTTGTTCAATCTGTATACTGAGCAAGTAGTCTGAGAAACTGGACTCTATGAGGAAGATCATGGTATCACGACTGAGGGAGGACTCACTGGCAGCCTGCAATGTGCAGATGACACAACCTTGCTTGCTGAAAGTGAGGAGGACTTGAGGCACTTACTGATGAGAGTCAGGGATTACAGCCTTCAGTATGGGTTACACCTCAACATAAAGAAAACAAAAATCCTCACAACTGGATCAATGGGCAACATCAAGATGACTGGAGAGGATATTGAAGTTGTCAGGGATTTCATTTTACTTGGATCCATGGTCGATGCCCAAGGAAACAGCAGTCAAGAGGTCAGACGACATGTTGCATTGGGCAGGTCTGCTGCAGAAGAACTTCTTGAAGTGTTGAAGAGCAAGGATGTCGCTTTGAGGACTAAGGTGCACCTGACTCAAGCCATGGTATTTTCAATCACCTCATATGCTTGCAAAAGCTGGACAGGGAATAGGGAAGACTGAAGAAGAACTGACACATTTGAATTATGGTGTTGGCGAAGAATGTTGAATATACCATGGACTTCCAGAGGAATGGACAGGTCTGTGTTGGGGAGGTACAGCCAGAATGCTCCTTAGAGGCAAAGATGATGAGACTTCGTCTCACGTACTTTGGACTTGTTGCCAGGAGGGACCAGTCCCTGGAAAAGGTATCGTGCTTCGTATAATAGGGGGTCAGCGAAAAAGAAGACCCTTAGTGAGATGAATTGGTACAGTGGCCACAATGATAGGCTCAGACATAGCAATGATTGTGAAGATGGTGTAGGACTGGGCGGTGTTTCATTTTGTTGTACATAGGGTCACTACGAGTTGGAACCGACTGGACAGCACCTAACAAGATCACTGCTTTTTATCTCTAATCCATTATTATCATTCCTAGGTAAGGAAATTTAGAGAATCTCAGTGGTTTGCTCAAGGGTGCACAGCCTTACTGGTTGAGGTACAATTCAGACCCACTCCATTTGCTTCTAACACTCCTGCTCTTGCCCCTGCACTGGACTTCCTCCCAGAAAATCTGCACCCTTGATTGTCAGGTGTATAGCTCAGCTATCATCATGTCCCGTGTTTAGAATGAGGAAATCCTTTTTTCCCTTAAAAGACAAAACCTGAGCTTTCATAGCAGGCATGTTGGTTGGAGTGATTCATGATCATCATCTGCAGGCTGCAGGTGTAATTATCCAGTTCCTGAGTGCATTAACAGTCCCCTGGGCACTCCTTGCTAAACAATGAAGTCAGAGGGGCGAGGTAGCCCAGAGCATAGGAACATCAGGTTTCTTATTGACATTCCGCATGGCATGAGCAGATTCCTGTGTATCCAAAAGATGTTCCCTTGGGTTTCTGGGTCCACTGCTCCTTTTACTGCAGCTTAGCTGAGAAGGAAAAGACAAAAAACAAGCAATCCCTAGAAGGAAGAAGGGAATTTCCTGCCACCTTTGAAACTGTCTGCTAGAGACTGCAGTCGGTGTTTGTGGGACCTAATTCAGCATGAACTCTTATCTTCCTGATTTGTGGTAGCTTTGGGGGAAGTTAACAAAAATAAAGGACCCGAGTGGGAATAGCAACACTGCACTTCCTTCCACCTGGGCTCTGCTGAAAGGCAGCCGAAGAAATGATCATGTTTCACACACCATAAGATATACAAAGAGGTGTGTTGGGAGCGGAAGGACAGTGTGTCAGGTATACAGGTGTCACACACCATGTCACGGTACACTTTATGGCTCACCTGGAAAGAGAAGGAATGGGGTGCAGATCTTGTCTCCACTGCTTTCTCAATGGGGGATTAGTGGAAAACTAATTAAAATTTCCCAAAGCCTCCTTTCCTCATCTGTAAATCGAGAAGGACAATGCTTGCCTAGAGTCCCTCGGTGGTGCAAACGGTTAAGCACTCAGCTGCTAACCAAAAGTTTGGTGGTTCAGGTACACTCAGAGGTGCCTCGGAAGAAAGGCCTGGCAGTCTATCTCCAAAAAATCAGCCATTGAAAACCCTGTGGAGCACAGTTCTGCTCTGACACGCATGTGGTCCCCATGAGTTGGAATTGACTAGATGACAACAGGTTGGTAATGCTTTCCTCCTGCAGTTGTTTTGAAAGTTAAATGGGATTGAATATGTGTAAGCACCTAACACCCCACCTAATACGTGGCACACAGTTGGAAACCCTGGTGGCATAGTGGTTAAGAGTTGAACTGCTAACCAAAAGTTCAATAGTTCAAATCCACCAGGTGCTCCTTGGAAACTCTGTGGGGCAGTTCTACTCTGTCTTAGTTGGAATCGACTTGACAGGAATGGGTTTTTTTGTTTGTTTTTTGTTTTTTGTTTTTTTTTGATGCCTGCTCTAGCCACCTCCCTTTCCAGTTCAGGTTTGACCTGAAGTTATCATTGTTGTTGTGTACCGTAGAATCGATTCTGACTCATAGTGACCTATATGACAGAGTGTGCAAAGCTTGCCATTTTCATCTTCCTAAAGCAAATCTCCAGTTAGGTCACATCTCTGTGCAAAAACCTTCAATGGCTCCCTATCACTCACTGCGTAAAAGCCAGATCTTTTAGCCTGGCATTCAGGGGTCCTGCCTGATAGACCCATACCATGTCTCCAACATGATTTCCTCTCCTTCCCGCTACATAGCCCACACTCTAGAAAGCTGAACTGTGTACATATTCTTTTCATGCTTTCTCCTTTCATATCTTTACTCCTAATACTGAGTACCTTCCTCTTTCCCCACCCCTTCCTTCCCCATGTCCTTCCCCACCAAGCAGTGTCTCTGGTGCAAGGCTGAGCTTAAATGATATGTGGTCCACTAAGTCCTCCTTAACGTGTCAGCCAAGGCGGTATCTTCATCCTCTGTCCTCCTTCTAGGCTCTATCTGTCTTTCTCTTACAAAACTACCAAGCATTATCATTACTTGTGGTCAAGTCTTATTTCCCTCTCCAGCCTGTGAGCTTCTAAGGGCAGGATTTGCTTCTAGTTCCTAAGTATATTTTGTAGCGCTACTTAAGAGTGAGTGTATGAATGAATGCATGAGTGAATAAGTGAATGAATGTATACCTTTCTAACTGGATTCCCCTACAACAAAGTGCTAATATATAAATACTCCTAAAACCTTTTCAGCAATTCATGAGTATTTTGGTTTCATTAACAGTAATTGTGACACTTACTGGAGGTTCTTTGAAAAAAAGGGAATTCAGGAATGGGAATAGAAAAGGAAATAAACAGAAGAAAAGTGTCTGAGGTTTTTCCCTGCAGCCTTGGCAAAAATGAAGGCAGAAGAAGGAAAGAACAGCCAGGAGTCAGAACTGTAGTGATGTGACGCAGCTTGTTTAAGAAGGGAGGGAGGTTAAGGCGCAGAAGGAGAGACGCGGAAGCGCAAGGTTTGGCCTGAAGTTGTTGTTGTGTGCCGTTGAGGTGATTCCAACTCATAGGGACCTATATGACAGAGTAGAACTGCCGCATAGGGTTCGCCAGGTTATAATCTTTATAGGAACAGCTTGTCATGTCTTTTCTCCCATGCAGTCACTGGTGGGTTCAAACCACTGACTTTTTGGTTAGCAGCCAAGCACTTAACCATTGTGCTACAAGGGCTCCTTGAAGTTATCATGGACAGATAGAAATTTCACTACCTGGACAATGGAAACAAATTTGGGAAAGACCCCGAATCTCTGCCACATCAAACCTCCAAGTCACTGGATATGACTGTCACCCCATCGGGATGCTGGGGGGCAATACCAACAACTCTGAATCCTAAAATCCGTAAGGCACTGGGCACCTGGGTAGAGGCCCAGACACCAGAGAAACTGCCTTTTACTATGCCCCTTGCTACAGTGAAGCAAAACAACTTTCTTATCCTCTTTGAAACTTTGTGGGGTAAATGTCCAAGGAGCAAGGCATGGTAAATGGAAATTAAATGCACAATAGCCATTATTACTAATTTGAGATATATAAAATGAAAGTCATATCTTATTTAATATACCAGTTGCCATTGATTCGATTCTGACTCAAGGTGACCCCATGGTTTCAAAGTAGAACTTCTCCATAGGGTCTTCATGACTGTGACCTTTTGGAAACAGATCATCAGGCCTTTCTTCGGAGGTACTTCTGGGTGGGTTTTAACCACCAACCTTTCGGTTAGTAGTGCAGGACTTAACCATTTGCACCACTTTTTTTTTTTTTTTTAGTGAATATAACATTATTTGTAAGAGGTTTTTTTGCATTTACCTCCAAACTTTATTTTGTTAATTGTGTATCATCCCCTCAGATCTTCTACCCTGGGAGTGTTCAAGAACCTGACCCCTAGGGGTAAGGAAGGGACATTCCATACTTGGGAAGAGCCCGGTGAACGTTTTCTCCCTAATAGACTGACTCTGTTTAAAATAAAGAAAATTTATAATAAGTATATGTAATGCAGAGGAAGCTAGCAAAATTTCACACTCAGGAGAATTTTGTTTTTAATGGAAATTACCAGTAATTCTTCACCTTTTTAGCTAGATTCCTAGGTATATTTGGCAAATATGCATTCGGGGAACTTCGCAAATAATGATTATTTACATCAGATGACTAAATCTATCCTTCATGCCTTGTTATTTAGCCTCGTGTGTCTTTTACATGAAATGGCATTTTGTAGTGCCTTAAGTAAGTGAGTGTGGCAGTATGGTGTCTTGGAAATATACAGACCTCAAGTCTTGGAGGACTTGTGTTCAAATTCCAGTTCTTCCTCTTGCAGTGATCTAAGGCAGATGCCTTAAAATCTTTGAGCCTTCTCTCTCTCTTCTTTTGAATGGGATAGGATTTCTTTTATTCATTTGACAAACCCTTTCTGTGTACAGATGTGAAGATGACTCAAATTCAGTCCCAGAATTCTAGGGACAGAAAGGACCTCACCTGTCACCTGGCTGAGAGTTTTCTCCTCTCACATGAGGAAACTAAGGCTCAGCGATGAGGGATGGTTTTCCAGAGGTTGCAGTGTGATCAGCAGTGGGGCCAGAACCACAACTCTTTTGTGTAATGAACTTTGCCCAAGTGTAGTCTCAACCCAGCACACCCATGTGGTATATTACAGGGAAGATTGGTGTGTTTGTCAGAGCTAAGTTTCAAAGGGAGCCCTGGTGGTGCAGTGGTTAAGAGCTGGGCTTCTAACCAAAAGGTTGGCATTTTGAATCCACCAGCTGCTCCTTGGAAACCGTATGGGACAGTTCTACTCTGTCCTATAGGGTCACTGTGAGTTGAATCGCCCCAATGGCACTTTTTTTTTTTTTTTTTTGGTAAGTTTCAAAGAGGGTTAAATGAATTATTTGCCTGGAGAATCAAAGATAGAACTGCTTCAACCTCAGCCACATGCTCCATCCCCACCCTGCCAATCACAGCATACCGTTAATGCTTCATTCAGAAAACAGTTTCTGTTCTGCGCCAAGCCCCATGCTGGCCTTCTGGGTTATCAAGAAGACTGACGTTTCATCCCTGCCCTTGAGGGCTTTGATCCACTAGAGGAAACAGACATGTAAACAATGACCATAAGGCAAGAGCATTATTTCCACAGCCAAGATGAGATGGGAGAACAGAGGAAAGTGCACCTGAGTCCCCTGGGAAGGCTGTGTGGAAGAATTATGCTTGTGTGGATTTGTAGGGTAATTAGGACCCCACTTGCATGTCTTCATCACTATAGGACCAGGGACAAATCCCATTTCTCCATTGGGATGAGTTTGTGATGACTGTTGGGTAGAGGCCTGTGAGAAAAGGTGTGGGGTTATCCTGCCACCTTGCTCACTTAGGTATGTATTCTCTTCTTCAACAGAAAGGGTCTCACCCCACCCACCACCCTCTAGGATCCGATGGCCCAGGAGAGAGGCTTCAGGGATCACAGACACTACTGACTCTTCGGAACGTGCTGACATGGAGCCAGGTCAGTCCCTTTGTCTGCTCTGATTTTCTGCATCATCAACTGCAAACCTATGTTATTGATGAGAAATTCCATCTTGGAAGCTGAAAGCATGTATATTTCTGGTTCAGGGCTTTTCTTGAAAAGCATCATGGGAAGTGGAGGATGTCAGGCCAGAATGAAGGTGGCCTTCTCAGGGAGCAGATGCAGTAGGGGAGTAGGTGGGTGGGAGCCAACACAGTAGGAGGTCCTGACAGGCAAGGGTCAGCCATCCAGCAGGAATTGGGATGAGGGTCTTGGTAGCATGCAGGTTTAGGACCACAGAGGCAGCAGTAGAGATTGGGGTCTTTCTAGGGTCCAGGAGACCATCTTACAGGCCTAGAGTTTGGTGGTTACAACTCAAGCTGAGCTGGGGTGAAATCAGAGGCATAGCTGAGAATGAGGTTGGGGGCAGCTGAGTGGGAGGTTGTTGATGGGGCAGGTGGCCTGGAGGCTACCTCCAACTTCCAGATAACACTGAAAGCTATTCTTCATATTGCTGTGCAGAAGGCAATGGTGTAATCAGTATGAAAAGAGTAGAAAGTGAGTTGTTTGGGAAAAGTGGAGCAGTGTTTCAAGCCTAGAGGAGTAATAGCACAGAGAAAGGTAGAATCATAAGTGGAGGCTGGGTCATCAGTGAAGGCTGAAGAAGCAGAGCAAGGAGCCAGAAGCAGAGATAGTGAGCCCTTTATTGGTAACAACCTACTATAAACCTGATTGGATTGACACAGTGGCTGCAACAATGGGCTCAAGCATAACAATGATTGTGAGGATGGCACAGGACCAGGCAGTGTTTCATTCTATTGGGCACAGGGTCGCTATGCGTTGGAACCAACTCAACAGCATCTAACAACAACAACATGAACCTACTGAATACAAGTACTTTTTCTAATCCTTGGACCATCTTGCAAGGTTGAAGTATGAGTCTTGTTAGGCTCAGTTATCCTGCAGTAATAAATTAGCTCCAGAATCTCAGTGGTTTAAAACGGCAAAGATTTATTTCTTGCTCATGCTGCATGTCTACCCCAGGTAGGTGGGGGGTTCTGCTCTCTCTGGTGACTCAGGTTCCAGGCTGATGAAAGCTCTGCCATATTTTAGGTGTTCCACTTGGTCCATGTGGCCTCCTTGGTGTCTACAGTAGGGGAGGAGAAAGCTGGGAGGTTGACCACTGGCTCTTAAATGCATCAGCCCAGAAATGACACACAGCTTATTGGCCATAACTAGTCACATGATCCTGCCTGCTTTCTTGGGTACTGGCAAATGTGAGGAAGATGTAGATGTTTGGTGAATAGCAACTACCTCTGCCACAGTATATTTTATTACTTCCATTTTACAGATAAGGGAACTGAGGGTCAGGGAAATTAGCTATCTTGTTCAAAGTCTCCCGAATAAAAAGTAGTGGAGCTTGAACTTTACATAACCTCTGATTTAATCGTTTATTTAATTATGCAACAAAGACATATTGAATACTTACCATAGGCCCAGCAACATGCTACAGCTCTGGGAATACAATGAGAAACAGAAACAAAAGCAGCCCCCACTCACCCTGAGGAATGTATAAGTACAAAATGAGGTACATGGACTGCAGTAAAGACAAATGGTTCTCTAAGGAGATTTGTACTGGGTTGAATAGTGTCCCCCAGTAATTCATGTTCGAGGACAAGAATCACTTCTTATCTTTGAGCCTCTGATGCCTGGCACACAGTTAATATTTGTTGACCTGAGCCCTAAGGGGACCAGAAAACCATCTGGAATTGCAGGCTAGGGGCCCGTTTCCTTCCCCTCTTTGTGTCCCCCTCACCCACAGTCAGGAGGCAGGAGCCCTTGTTGCCAACTCAGACTCCTTCTGTTTAACACCTGCCTCAGAGATTGGGAAGATGAGGTAAATGGGACACTAACGACATTCAGAGAGAAAACTAAATTGGGAGGTGTTGCAAACACTGTGGAGGAGGGAGACATGATTTAAAGGATCTCTTCAATGTGGGAGGGGACATGGGGAATGTAAAGGGCACTGAAGTTCGTGTCACACAAACCTCCTCTGACAGGGCAAGACCAAAAGGTCCAGCTAAGGGGTAGGCTACCTGTGAGCTCTTCTCCCAGTGAAGGACAGGAATTGCCACCTGAGAAGCTGGCACAAGGATGACGGTTAGGCAGTGGTTCTCAAACTTTTTGGTTTCAGGACCACTTTTTACTCTTAAAAATTATTGAAGGTCCGTAAGAGTTTTTGTTTATGTGGGTTATATCTGTTGAAATGTGACATACTAGTAATTCACACTGAAAAAAAGTTCTTTATTAATTATATATATATTATATATAATATAATTTTTATATAATTTTATATAAATTTATATAATTAATATATATAATTAATTTGTTTTAAAGAACAATAATAAACCGTGGCCTTAACATAAATAACACGTTTGTGAAAAATAGCTATTTTCCAAAACAAACAAAAAATCATGGAGAAGAGCAATATTGTTTTACACTTTCGTAAATTTATTAATAGACATATCTGCTCTGTATTCAATCTGGAAAACTCCACTGTATACTTACAAGAGATGAGAATGAAAAGGGCATATAATGTCATCGCATTCTGATAAGTAGTTTTGACTTCAAAGACCCCCTGAAAGGGTCTTGGGGATGCCCAGAGGTTCCTGGACCACATTTTGAAAACAGTAGATACAAGACGTAAGATCTTTGCTACAGAGTTTGGGAGAGAGTGGGGAAGAAGTCAACTATGAATCTCATAAAGAGAGGAAGGAGAGCGTCATAAGGGAAGTGAGAATCATCTTGATGGAGAAAACTCAGCCAAACCTGTTGCCATTGAGTCAATTCCGACTCATAGCGACCCTTTGGACAGAGTAGAACTGCCCCATAGGGTTTCCAATGAGTGGCTGGTGGATTCAAACTGCTGACCTTTTGGTTAGCAGCCAAGCTCTTGACCACTGTGTCACTGGGGCTCCTCTTAATGGAGAGGGAACAGAAATTCTCCAGCAGTCAAGTTTGTCTGCCCTGGGAAGGCTCCAGGCCTTTGCACATGATATTATCTTGGCCCAGAATGCTTTCTCCCATCTTGGTCTACTTAGCAAAATCTCTCTCATTCTTTAAAGTTAAGATTAGGTGTAATTGTCTCTGGAAAGCCTTCCTCATCATCGTTAGCATCCTGGAGGCTAGGTTAAGCTCTTCTCCACACACAGCACCCTGGTAGGTGCTGCTAGGGTGACTATTTTGGTAAAAGAATGGTTGGAAGCAGGGTTCCAAAGGGAGGTTGAGGCCTGTTGATGGAAAGCTTAGGGTGCCCGGGAAAGGAGTTGGGGATTTTTTGTTATTGTTGTGTAAGAAGTGAGAAGTCATTGAAAGTTTTTGCATACTCTACTTAATGGTCTACAATTTTATATACGTAGAGGACAGTCATCAAGGGGCAGATGAAAGTCATCTACTACTAATTCTAATTCATTAGCAAATAAAGTAATGTCAGTTATCTAGAAGAGAAAGAAGTGGAGGAAAGAAGGAGGAAGGGAACAGCTAATTGAGCACTCTGTATGTGCTAGACATTTAGCATATTATCTAGTTATTACAATCAAAACCAAAAACCAAACCCCTTGCTGTCGAGTGGATTCCAACTCATAGCGACCCTATAGGACCGAGTAGAACTGCCACATAGGGTTTCCAAGGAGCAGCTGGTGGATTTGAACTGCCGACTTTTTGGTTAGCAGCCTGAGCTCTTAATCACTGCACTACCAGGTCTCCGTTATCGTAATAGTTAGGCTTTTTCCCCCCATTTTACAAATGGATTTAACCAAGGCTTTCTCCCTTCAAAGGCTACCTCGCTAATAATGGCAGAGCTGAGATTCAAACCCAGGTCAGTCAGCCTCTAATGCCCATAGTTGTTTTCTTCCACTGTTCTAAGGGCCTGACACCATTTGTTTAGCTTTGAGTATTTACTGAGACATACTGTTCTTTTAAAAATGTGTTTTTCTGTCCTGTCTTTCCAAGTGTACATTTTATCTTTTTGAAAGCTGAACGTGAACACCAATTATGCTTCTTTGTTCCACACTTTAGGAGTCTACCACGGGTCCTCAATATATCTTCTTTCTTGTATTTCTTATTTTTCATGAAGACATTACCACAATTGAGATGTTAATCCCAGTTACTATTCAGTGGTCAGGATTTACTAGAACCTTCCATCCGAGTTGATGATAGAAACCAGGGAGGTCAAAGGGCTTGGGACAGATTATAATTTTTCTCAGGGTTAGGTGGGAGAAATAGTTCTGGTGAAACACTCTAGTTTGTGTATAAATATTGAGCGAGGCAAAGAAGGCTTATGAAGCTAAGAGTGTATTGTCATATAAGGTGCCAGTTATGTCACTCAAGCTTACCGCAGGCTCTTTCTCCAAGACCATTTGTCTATCCTCCTGGTTGCCTTCCCTCCCCAAGTTTGTACCTTTAATCTTGGATCTGCACTCAGGGCACCTGGAATGCCTACCATTCTACCATGTCATCATCTTTTTAGCGCCCAGTATTTGTTTAATCAGTGTTCCTTGACCTAGTAAACTGATGGATGGTCGTAGGGAGGAAGAAGGACCAGGTAACCTGGGGTCAAAATGAAATCTAAATGTGCCACTGATTGTGCTTAAAACCCGAGAGTTCCTTGTCTCCTCAAAGAAAGAATCCCTGTGAGTAGAATCATTTCTGGTCCCAGCCTCTTATTTATTCTTTAGGAAGCAATATCCAGGTAGCCCTAGAAGACAGATATGGAATTCTACCCTCCACAAGACTTGCTAGAGATGGGGTTGGCAAAGTGAGCACTGCCACTGTTCTGGATGTTACTGTCCTCCTGAAACCTCTTTAACATGATCCTCATTTACCTATTCCCCATCGTCTGAGCGGTGCCACTGAGCAGTCCTGGGTGTGCAGTCAGAGTGATCACAGAGCCATTTGCAAGCTGAATGCCTAGTTTATTTCCAAATGGAAAGGTCAGTGTCCTTATCCTTGGTGGATTCAGTGACCAAATCCTGCAAAATCGTAGGGCTTGCCTGTTACTAATTGCATCTTCGGCTGTGCACCTGCACCCTGGGTGGCCAGTTTAGCCAAAGCAACCAAGAGAGTGGCCTGGAGGCTGGTTCGAAGAATGTGAACCTCTGTCACTGTACTGCTTTGATTTACCTACTGTGAAATGGATGCATTTACACATCTTCCACCCTCCACTGCTTTTGTTAAAGTTCTCCCTGCTGGGAAAGAACAATGAGTCAACATCTGTAAGCACAGACTCTTTAGATTCTAAAGATGGTGGAAAAGTTGAGTGTGCAGAAAACTCTCCAAGGGTGAGAACAGACATTTGTTGAGTACCTATTGTATGTCAGCCACTGGGCTAGGCATTTCACAGTCCATTTAACCCTCACAGCTACCCAGTGAAGTAAACAGTGTTAGTTCTAATTCACAGATGGGACAGTGGAGCCTCAGAGAGGGTCAGTGACTTTAAGTCACACAGCTGGGAAGTAGGGAAGCCTGGAATTGAATCAGGGTCACCTACTTCAAAGCTCAACTTCTTTCCACTGGGTTGAAAATAATTAATAGCGATAACAATGGCAACAAGAGCTGCCATTTTGGGAGTGCTTATTACATGCCTGAAGTATATACCTGTTCCACGTGCTTTGCTTATATTAGCTCATAATCCTTACAAAAACCCTGTGATATTAGGTACTGTTATTATCCCCATTTTACACATGAGGAAACCAGGGCACAGAGAATTACTTTCAGAATGAATAATTTTCCAAAAACGGGTAATATTTTTGGATACATCAGAAGGTAAGCCCCAGTAATCTGTCACTGTTTGCTGCTCCATCATAAATAGCTATTGTGTAAAATAAACACAGGCCTTCCTCATAGGATATGCTTATTAAATACTTGGCAATTGATAATTAACTTCATGGTATTATTGCCACCCCACTAGAATGGATATTTTGGTTGCTATTAAGAGCCTGTGCTAGCCATTCAGCTGCCCAGTGCTCTGGGAGACTCCTGATAGGTCAAATAATCCTAGAATGTTAGCATGCTAGAAGGTTGTATAGTGAGTGTTAGAAAACAGGATCTGGACTCAGACCGTTGGGACCCAGTCTTGGCTTACCAGCTCTGGCCTCTAGCCTCCGGGCAAGTTACTTCATCTCTCTGTGCCTTAGTTTTCTAATACGTAAAATGGGAACAGAAGAGCCCATACGTCAGTGGGCTATTATGAGGATTAAAAATTATATAAAATGCTTATAATCATGAGTAGCACAGAAAACAGGTGCTTAATAGATGATATCTGTTGTATTAGAGGATATTAGTTTATGGAATCAGACTCATGCGATGCCGTAGCTCTACCCTTTCATTTAGAGGTGAGTCAACTGAGGCCCAGAGACAGGCAGTTATTTGCCCAAGTCACACAGCATTTTACTTTTCTGATTCCAATGCCAAAGTGCATTCTGATTCTACAGACCATGTCTTGAACAACAGTTTTGAGAAGCCTATGTATCAGCCCATTTCTGGAAGTTTTAATTGGTTATCTTTCAATCTACTTGATCTTTTGGTAGTCTGTTGTTCCTTATTTATACTTTCAATACCCTTATATATTTCTTTAAAAATAGTTAACATGTATTTTATTTTTTGATTCTCATAATTTCAGTATCTGTAGTCTTCATGGGTCTGACTCTTTGGTTCATTGTTTCTGCTGTCTCTTGCTCATGGTGACTTGTTTCCTCATGTGTCCTACAATTTTTTAAAATTGTGGGCTCATGATTGTTAAAACTTTTATGAGACTTCTTTGAGGTCTGAGTTTAAAACTTATTGCTCCAGAGAGGATTTGCATTTGTTTCTGCCAGGTGCCTGGAGGGGAACCAACAACTTGGCATCACTTCATATCAGAGCTTCGAACTGGTTCGAACCAGTGCAGTCATGGCCAATGAAGCAAAACCAGAACAGACTCAAATTTTCAAAATGTGGGTAGTCCAGAACCATAGCTGAAACGGGAAAAGTTACAGGTCAAAGCCCTGGTATGGGAGACTTGGAAGAGGTGTAGTGAGCCCTTTCAGGCAGGGCTTTGAACCACCTTGGGATCTTGTTAAACTGTAGATTCTGATTCAGTTTATCTGGAGTGGAAATGCAAATTCTCAGCAGGGGTTCAAAAAAGGAATAAACCAGTTTGAAGCCCTCCTTTCAGGAGCCTGATGCATGAGATTGGATTATTGCCAGGATTGTGGAGAGCAACACACATTCATAACAGTGCAGTTGGCCACCATCTTTGAGTGGGGCACTGCTGTTTCCAACTCAGCGCAAAGTCCTATGGGCAAGAGATTTGGTTGCTATGCAATGTGTTCGCTGTCCTTGTTTTCTAAGAGGGAGATTAAGTTTCTTGCAGGGCTTTGATCTGTAATTCTTCCCATTCCAGTTATGGTTCTGGTTCACCCAAGTTTTAAAAAATCGGGTCTGTTTTGGTGTCACTTCCCTGGCCATGATTGAACTGAGAAGAAGCAGTTCGAATCCCTGCTTCATATTAATTCTCCGCTTGGAATTTGGGTTTTTTTCTTGGCTACAGGTAATATATATTCAAGCCCCAGACCCACATGAGGAACACTTTGGAATTGGGAATTCTCCAGGGAGACTTTTTTATTTTTCCCTTTCCTCTTTCCAGTGTAAGGGCTAAGTTTCCTTAGTGTCTCCTTCTTGGAGGCGGGGAGGGAGGGCAGTGTGAAATTTTGTTTTTTTGTAATTCACCTTCTTATTGAGGTTGTAGAGGTTGACTTTGGGAGTCCAGCCTTAAGTGGGGGTGTCAATCTCACTTCCCTCTTTTGAGGACCTTGGTTTTGTTTTTTTTGTTGGCCCTTTAACATCAGAAGCCCCAGACCACCAAATACTGGCAGATACCCCAGGGCAGCCATCAGCTTCAGTATTTGGTAACCTGTATGGATTCATGCTGTCTTGTAGTTACTTTGGCCTCTGAGGATTTTCTTCTTTTTCTTTTCAGTTCAGCTGTATATTTAAAAATAAATCCGTTTTTTTTTTTTTTTTTAAATCTGGTATTTTTCCATGTTCTGCATTAGGGGAATTCCTTAGGGTGAGTAGATGGCCGTTGGTGTGAGAGTAGCACTTCATCCGTTAGAGCTTTGCTGGTTATTACTGGCTGGCAATTTACTGTATTTTTGTTCCAAGGTCCATCTGTATGCCAGGAGCACACAGCAGACCCAAGTCTCTGTCTTACAGTGACATCTCCAACATCCTTCTGACCTCTCAGCACCACAGGGGGCTTGACTAAGCATAGTACCTCTAGCTGTTGCAAAAAAAGAAAAAAACACCTTTGGTTTTGAAAAAGGTGCCTAGAAGGAACAAGGTCCTAAAGGCATGCCTGTATGCTATTGCTGCGTTCCAGTGATCCCAGGCCCTTTAGCCAGTGAAGCAGACGCAGCACAAGCCGTCTTAAGTTCAGTTGCCCATCTGTTTATTCATTCCACAAACATTTACTGAGCACCTATTATATGCCAGGCACAGTGGTAAGTTCTGGGATGCCGAGATGAGTAAGCCATAGTTCTTCCTCTCATGGACAACGATATTTACATGGAAAGAGACCCTAGAATGTGATCAATGCTTTAGCAGGAGGAAGATGGGGCAGAGGAGGGCTAACTCAGCCTAGGGTGAGGGGTGTCCAGGGAGCCTTCCCAAGGAAGTGGCATGTGAATATAAAGCATGAGAAACACACAGCAATTCTCGGAACAAAAAGACCACGGATCACCAGGCCCTCAAAGTAAACATGAACGCTCTGCTTGAGAAGAAATCGTCCAACTGATTTTCCTGTCCTGGTCTTGGTCCATGAATAAGCATAGCCTTCTTCCCCTCCAAGGACCATACTTCAAGAGCCACTGGTGTAATGTATGAAATAACAGGGCCAATAATGTCCCAGGGAAGGGAATGAAATTGGTTCTTGTTGGGAGGGGGATGAAATTGGTTCTTGTTTGGGGGGGGGGATGAAAACTTCAGCTATTATTATGGTTTGTGTCTCTTTGGAGGGCCACAGTACATTTAAAAAAAAAAAACAGTATATAACCAAACCCAACCCGTTGCCATTTAGGCAATTCCAACTCATAGAGACCTTATAGCACAGTAGAACTGCCCCAAGGTTACCAAGGAGCAGCTGGTGAATTCGAACTGCTGACCTTTTGGTTAGCAGCTGAACTCTTAACCACTGCACCACCAGAGCTCCATACAGTATACATGTGGTATTAAAACTCTATAGGAAGGGGAGGATTAGAAAAAAAAGGCTATAAATTCTCCTTGGCCAGATATGGGAGTGGGGGTCAATAGTGGAGAAAAGGTTGAGAGTCACTGGTATAACTGAATGAGCGTTGGAGGCAGGTACACCTAGGTTCAGATGCTGCCTCTTTCACTTAACAAGCAATGTAACCTTGGAGAAATCAATCTCTGGGTGCCTCGGTTTTCTCATCTATAAGATGGAATACTAATACCTTACCTCACAAGATTGTTCTAAAGAACAAATGAATAATATATATAAAGTTCCTGGCACTCAGTAGGTGCTCAATAAATGTTATTAAGTATTAGTTCCCTGCTCCCATCCAGCCCAACACACGCCAGTTCAGGAGAGGGCCGAGGGTGGATGAGACTTGTTGAGGCGGGGAGCATTGCAGATGATTTATGCTGTAAGCTGGGAATAGCATCCCTAGGAGAGTTCCCTTCTCTGGAACCATGTAAATGTACAATGTCCCAGGAGCTCTTGGGATTATCTGAGAGGGCTTGGGTGATGCATTTGAATTATGAGAGACAATATTTCCTGATTTTTCCTTCAGACACGATTAATATTCACTCTGTTTGGAGCAATTACTGTCAGGAAAGCTGAGAAATCCAGGTAGAGTTGAAGTTTGATAGTGACTGTCTTTTAAGGAGAGAGAGTTGGGGTTTTCTCGCCAACATGGGTAGCAAGATAATTTGAGGGCTTCAGCTTTAGCACTTGACCTCTAAATCCTCTGTAACACCATTTAAGGAAGAAGCTGTTGACCTAGGACCAGGCAGGCATGGTGTGATTAGGGGAGAGAGCAACCTGTAGAAGGAGGGGGTACAGGATAGCAGGGGCAGTCAGGAGAGGCTTTCAGAAGGGGGGACAGATGCTAAGATGGATCGTGAAGGAAGGTTGAATGGCCTTTCTCTGTTACCCCTAATGGTCTGTGCTTCTCTCTGTCAAGATCCTCACTAGCACTCCCCAGTGAGAGCCTATGTAGTTTAGAATTACCTGAATAATGGCTGGCACATAGTAGGTCCTCATTAAATATTTGTTGAACGAATGACCAATTGGAATTGTAACTAACATTATTATTAAATAAAATGTTAGGTATTTTACTGTATTATCTCTCTTAACCCTCATAGCAATTCAACTATTATCTTCATCATCGCCATCATCCCCATTTTACAGATGAGGAAACTGACCCTGAGAGAAGTGACATCATTGTTCCCAATGACTAAATTGCAGAGCCAGGGTAAGCAGGTGGATCTTCCTAAGGGCAGGGCCAGAGGCTGATTCAATTCTGAATCTCAATACCCAGCACAAGGCAGGGAAGGAAGGAGGGAGCGAGGGAGGAAGGGAGGGCAAACCTGGCTGTTCCCCTCCTCCCCACGCTGTCAGAGCAGACACAGTCCTCACAGAGCGGCTGCTGCTCCTGACTCCCGTCTGGACCTGTCCAACTCAGGCATGACTGGCGAGTCACCCCTCCAGATCGCTGACGCACGGAAGATAGCACCCAAGCCTGCAAACCAGGAAGCGCGGCCTTGTTCCGGGGAGCGGGGGGGCCTGGCTTTCTGACACTCACGCTATTTCCCCACAAGGCTTGTCTTCCGCAGCAATGAACAGTGTCTGAACAGGTTCATTATCTCTACTCAGAACATGTCAGGGCACAGGCCCAGCAAATCTAAATGCGATTTTAAGAAATGCTTCGCAGCTCCCTCACCCTCTTCTCAGCCTCAGCCTCCCTCCTTCTGACTCTTCTCCCCACAACCAAACGGAAACACAAACACGACACACAAGAGAGGGAGCCAGGAGGCACTAGAGGCAAGCTAGGTGATAAAATAACCCCCTCACTTTTTAAAGAAGCTTGTATGCGGTCGACCAGAGTTTTCCAGAATGTTCTCTACTGATCTTCACAATAGTCCATTTTGGGGGTGGGGTAGGAGGTGTCTTATTGCCATTCCAGGCAAGGAGGTGAGAGTTTTTCTTGGACCTGGGCACTGCAGATTCTCCAGGAGAAGTCACGGAGATAGAGGGACCTTTGGTATCTTCTCATCCAACCTCCTTGTTTTCTAGACGAAGACACCCGTAGGCCCAAGAAGGGAGGGAGCTTTCTGCAGCTCACACAGGAGGCAAGTGGCAGAGCTGTAGCTTGAACCCAGAAACTCACTGACTGCAAAGGCCATATGCTTCCGCTCTACTGTGCTGTGACATCTCAGAGATGGGAGAGGGACTGTGGCAAGGTGTAACCTGGACAGCCACATGGGCCCAGAGTAGTGGGTAGGCTCTGGGGAACTTAAAACACAGCATCCAGGTTTGGAGAAGTACTTGCCATTAGGCTTCATTGCATTTTTTCTTGTCTTGGAGGCATAAGGACAGGTTCTGATCCAGCCATGCCAACTGGAGGCTCAGAGCAGGGAGAGGGAGTGGAAGTGGAGGATGGCACATGGATGGAGTTCAGTGTGTCTGGAACATTCTGGAGAAAGGGTGCTTTCTGTGATGCAGCATCAACAGGTACCTCCAGTTACGGAAAGGGCTGTTGCCTAATTCCCCAAAACGAGCTGAATATTAGTCTGCTGATACGTTAACATGTAAAATAAGAAAGAGGTCCAGGAGGAAAGCAATAAAACCGGGATGTTGAGCCTTCAGAGATGTTGAGGACAGAGCTTGGGACAGCCTCCAGGGCAGCCTTCCCAAAACACGGGTCTGCTCAGTGATGGTGGTGATTTTCAGTAGCTTCCCATTGTCCTTCGGAGGAAGGCCGAACTTCCCATTGGATCGTATAGGCCATGGACAATCCCTTTTCTCAAGAGTTGATCGTAAACGGCAAAGAGCTCAGATTCAAATTCTGTCTCTCCTACTTCCTAGCTGTGTGACCTGGAGCAAGTTGCTTAACTACCCTGTGCCTTGATATCTTTGTGTTTAAAATTGGCATGGTAATAATTAGTTGGTGCTGTTGTTAGGACCAAAAGAGATAATATTCTTAAAGCTCTTGGCGCAGTGCCTGGCCCGTAGTTAACATGCAGTCAGTTAGCTGTGATATTATTATTATTATTAGCAGCAACAATAGTAGCTGTAGTAGTAGTACTTCCCAGCCTCTGAGACTTTACAAATGCTCTTCTCTCAGAGTAGGGAGCTTTTTGGACTCTTTGAACCATCAGAATCCTCCTCATTCTTTCAGGTCCACCTGGAAGGCGAGCTCGATGGGTAGTCTGCCCCTGACCTTCAGGCTGATTGCCTTGCTCCTGAGTCTGTCTCCCAGTGGGCAGTCAGAGTGCACTGTGGGCTCCTTAGCACTTGTTGCAGTTTTCTGGCCACATGGGGACACTCCTGCAGGTCTCAGCTGGGAGCTCTGGAAGGCTAGAGTGTCTGAGCACCAGGTCAGTCCCCAGTGGATGTTTGTAGCATGAATCTGTCACCGCCCCATGCTCTGTCCAGGACTAAGACATTCATAATTGATGTTTGCAGGGATTTAGGCAGAGAAAAGTTAAAGGTACATAGGTAGGGGTGTGTGAGGTGCACAGGAAGCTGGGTCTACCCCTGCCTCACTGCACCTGGCAGTAAGAGATAATATCAAGGCCTCTTCATCCACCCACTGGAAACAAAAGCCCAAGTTTTAATCTCGACTTAGAAGTAAGTTCCCAGTCTTTTCTGTTTCCTTCCAAATGACAGTCTCTCTTCCAGCATTATTCAGGCAGCCACTTTGCTGCAATTCTGAATCTTTCTCAAGGGCCTTCGGGAGATGCTGGATTCATCCTTACAGCCTTAATAAGCACTATGCCCTTTCCTTCTGCCTTCTTTATGGTTTTCTCATTTCAGGGCAGCCCACCCACATGCCTGGGCAGGGGAGAGGGCTCTACAACCTAAGGGTGGATTTCCCCTAGACACTTGGCCCAGAGGCTGAAGGACATGGGCAGGCTTCTTTGATCCCATCTGAGGCCAAGGACCTTGAAGGAAGTGAGCACCCGGGCCCTACTTGCTGAGCACCAGACTTGCCAGTCACCCAAAGCCTTGGCCTCAGTTGTCACCCTGAGCCCTGTGCTCTGGGCTGCTCTGGGGGAACACGTCCTCTCTTCAGCACCTCTCTGGCTATACTAGGGTGGGCCAGCATTTGTGGTATTTTCTTCTTTCCTTCATTTCAATTATGCAATGTTTTTTTTTTTTTTCTATCAAAAAGTAGAATAAATAGTAACAGTGAAAATCCACACACCCATCACACAAATGAGTACAAGTAAAACCAGGGAAATTTGAATATGACTGGGGCTCCCTTATATAGGAGTTCCAAGATTCACTGAATGTATTTAAGATTTTTTTTGAAATATTTTCACTTGGGAGTATCATGGTTTTGTTTTGTTCTTTTCCCCTCCTTCCATTTTTTTTAAATATTCAGTCATGGGATTTTTATTACTAACAGCTTTATTGAGACATAATTCTCATACCGTATAATTCACCCATGTAAAGTATACGATTGAATGGTTTTTAGTATAGTGACAGATTTGTGCAACCATCACCCCAGTTAACTTTAGAACATTTTCATCATCTCAAGAAGAAACCTCATACTCAGTAACAGTCACTCTAGATTTTCTCCCAGCCCTCATAGCCCTAGGCAACCACTAATCTACTTCTGTCTCTACGGATTGCCTGTTTTGGAAATTTCATATAAACAGACTCATACAATATGTGTTATATTGTGATTGCTTCTTTTATTTAGTACAATGTTTTCAAGGTTTATCAGTGTTACAGTATGTATCAGCACTTTATTTTTTTTTTATTGCTGAGTAATATTATAATGTATGGATATACAACATTTTATTTATCCAATTATCAGTTGATAGACATTTGCGTTTTTCTACTTTTTGGCTATTATGAACAATGCCGCTATGAACGTTCATGCACAAGTTTTTGGGTGGGCATATGTTTGTTTCTGTTGGGTATATACCTAGGAGTGGAATTGCTGGGTTGTGTGGTAACTCTTAGTTCCCTCTATGTGCACTCAACTATTAATAGGCTCAAGCATAACAACTATTGTGAGGATGGCACAGGACTGGGCAGTGTTTCATCCAGTCGTACATCGAGTTGCTGTGAGTCGGAACCAACTCGATGGCACCTAACAAAACAACAATTAACCTAGAGGTTGGCAGTTCGAACCCACCCAGCAGTGCCACAGAAGAAAAGCCTGGCAACCTGCTTCCATAAAGATTACAGCCAAGAAAATCCTATGGAGTGTTTCTACCCTGTAACATCAGACTAGAGTTGACTCAGTGCAATGGGTTTGGTTTTTGGTTTTTATGGTAACTCTATGTTTAACCATTTGAGGAACTGGCAGACTGTTTTCCGCAGTGGCTATACCATTTTACTTTCCCACCAGCAATGTACGAGGGTTCTAGTTTCTCTGCATTCTTGTCAATATTTGTGATTACCTATCTTTTTTTATTATAGATCAATCATGGGCTTTTGAATCAACCAATGTAGGTTAGAATCCCAGTTTTTCTGCTTATTAGCTATGAGATCATGAGCTTCTCTGAGCCTCCTTCCATTTTCTTCTGGTATAAAATGTTCTTTACAGGACAGTTGTGAGGATTAAATAAAACAGTGAGCTTGTCGTTAAATTGTACATGTGAAAAATGTTGAATTAGCAAACGTTGTGTTGTTATATTTTTACAGCAATAAAAAAGACTGATTTATAGTCTAAAACTATAAAATAAATTGCAAAGGAAAAAACAAAAAATGAAACCACAGTGGGCTCATAAAGTCCTCAGCACGGTGTGGGTCACAGTCAGCTCTCCCTGGAACAGAGTAAAAGTAACAGTTTATTATTAGTGCATACCCTTTTTGCCTGGAATGCGCTTAAAGTCACCTAGAACCTCCATGAGCACCTCCTCTCAGTTGGCTAGGCGCTAAGCTGCAAGAGAAAAGCCTGGAGCTTTGCCAGTCAGTGTCCAGCAATCACAGTGAATGCCACAACAGTTCTTCCATCACTACTATTCTCCAAGTCTCTAGGGGTCACTGCTGTGTGTCGTCCTGCCCTGGCAGGTTCTTTCAAGGTGGCTTCCACCCCACTGAAAGAGAAGGGCAGAGAACCTTAGCAAGCCCTAGTTTAGGAAGCCTCAAATTGGGTCTGATCCCCTTGAGTGTATTCAAATAGGCTTTTCCCTCCTTTTTTCTTTGGCAGGAGCCTCATTTTTCATGCCGTCTTTTTCGCAACCATCTCATATTATCTGCATACCCAGGCATTGTATAGAGGGAAAGAAAGATGATTGCTTGCTGATTGCTACTGTTTATTTTGGAGATGACGCCACATATGGAAAGGACACAGCTATGTGTCTGAGAGGCAGAGAACCACAGTGCTCAGTAATGTCAGGGCGTGGGGAGGAAGGGCAGAGGGAAGGTCCCTCAGGTGTTTCTACACGGTTGGGGAGACCTGGCAGTGGCAGGGTAGAGTGGCAGTGGTTAGGGGGACAGGTGTTTATTCGTGGCAGTGCCATGGTCAGTGCGTATAGGAAGCATCTAAGACATGTACATTGTGGACACCTCAAGCTCACCATGCCCCAAACCAGGCTGGTCACTTCCACCCCCAGCCCACTTCTCGGGTCCTCCCCATCCAGTCAATGATCCAAAAACTTGGTGCCATCTTGAATCTGCTTTTTTTATCCCACACATCTAATCAACCACCAAGCCCCGTGAATTCTTAGAAATCTCTCAAATGCATCCACTTCTGTCTGTCATCTGGTTCTGGGATCACAGAAAGCAGCAGCCTTCTCACCACCTCCCTGCCTCTAGCCTTACCCCTATTGATACATTCTCTACCCCACTATGATCTTCCCATAAAACAAATTAGATCAGGTCACTTTCTACCTTAAAACCCTACAACGGCTTCGCGTTGCCCTTAGGATAGAGTCCAAATACCTTCAAGCCACTTACCCCACCCCCTGTTACTGAGCTGACTGTATCGGTGGTTCCTTTATGTGACCTTCTCATTCACCTGTAGGCTTTCTTAGAGCATTTATTCACATTGGCTGGTATCCCGGAGCATCTAACAGAGCTTCTGGCTCATGGAAGGTGCCCAATAAATGTTTGCTCCTTTAGCATTTGAATAGCCTTTATAATTTTCAGAACTGTTTTGTATTAATATCTCTTTTGACCCTAACCGCTCTGAGGTACAAACAGTAGAAGTTGTTATTCCCATTTTACAGATAGGAAACTAGGGATTCAGAGATGGTGATTGTCCAAGGCCTCCTACATAGCAGGAAAGTGGCAGAGCTGGACTGGCACACAAGTCTTTCAAGGAGTCATCACTAGAATCCCACGAAGAAGGCAAGGCAGGTGTAATATTTTCTGTGGTTCTCAAAGTGTGGTCCCTGGACCATCAGTATCAATATTACTGTTAGAAATGAGTTCTTAGGCCCTACTCCCAAGATTATAGAATAGCAAGTAGCCAAACCCAAACTCCCCAGCTGCTGTTTTCTAGCTAAGATCGCATTCTCTGTGCTATCCGGTGTTCTTCTGGAGTTACTCATGACCTTGAGTTCCAGTGATGAGCTCTCCTGCACCACTTGGAACAAAAGCTCCTTCCTGTGCTGACTGTCTTCAACATAGCCTTTTCCAATAAGATCAGAATGCTGTGTGGAGCATAATATTGCCTGTCCTTCGAGCATCCTCCCTGCCAGGACTGATTAAACCAGGTCTGACAAGTGTGTCCCCTGCATGACTCTGGGTGCCAAGGCAACCAGAGCATGAGTCACATGGAATGCCCAGGGTGGAAGTATTTCTAAGACAAAACAATCCCCCAGTGTGGGCAGAAACTGTTATGGACAGGCAAAAAGTTCAGAGGCTGTGCTTTTGCCTGAAGCAACAGCTTTGTACCTTCCTGCCCCCCCAACTTGACTTTGAAACATTCTGTCAAGAATAATCAGCCTGGAATAGAAAGACATCCATGTGCCAGCTGAGCCAAGGAGAAGTGCAATGCAAATAGAAGTTGCCCCCAGTGGTTTTGCTGGATGCCCACATCCCTCAAGGGCACCAAGCGTGGCCTCATGGTGATGTGCCGGGCCTGCGTCGCTCTAATGTGGGACCTTAGATGACCCTTATGCTCTCTGGGCCAGATTTGCTCTAGTGGTAAATCTCCAAGGCCCCTCCCAGCCCTAATGTGGGATCCTATAGCGAGTTCTAAGGGGACACTAGCTGCAGTGGAATCATGAAGAACCCCCAGCTGGCTTTCCTCTAACTTCATGGATGAGGAGTTAGCTGTTACCAGAGGACACAAGCCAACCCCAGCAGTTTCAGCCGATAAGTGTAAATGTGTGACCTCTGAAGAACAGAGAAAGATATGGGAGAGTCAGTGTCGGAAGAGACTTGTGCATGTCTTGGTAACCGTTCTCCTGAATCTCAGTGTGTCTGGCTTTAAAGGGCTGTTAAAGGTCACCTAGTTCTTTCCATTCTACCTCTCCAGTTCTAAAGTCTCTTCTAGCCCAGTGGTTCCCAGACTTCACTGTGCTCCAGAATCACCTGGAGGACTTGTAAAAACACAGATTGCTGGGCCTCATCCCCGAAGAAGTATCTGATCCAGTCAGTCTGGGGTAAAGCACAGAATTTGCATTTCTAACAAGTTCCCAAGCAATGCTGAAGCTGGTGGTCTTAAGATCTAATCGAGAAGCATTGATCTACAGCATCGTACCCCATGGCCATCCCACCTCTGCTCTCCTACGTCCTGTGATGGCAACTCACTCTCTCCTGAGGTGACCCCTTCCACCCTTGGGAAGCTCTTCCTTAGATGGAGTTTGAAAACCTGTCCCCATTGTGGCTGCCACCATAGGTCTTCCCAGTGGAAATCATGGCAGGTACAGACACTTGAAGGTGAGAAGAACAACAATTACCTTTTCTTGGTCACCTGCTGTTGCCAGGCACTGAGCCAAGCAGTCTATATATAATATTGTTTTTATTTTTAAGCTTCTAATTGAAGCTCAATAATGACTAGCTGTTGACCATGGAGAAGTCACCTAACCTTTCTTAGCCTCAGTTTCTTCATTAAGGCCGAGCTGGTAATTGGGAGCCCTGGTGGTGCAGTGGTTAAGAGCTCAGGCTGCTAACCAAAAAGTCAGCAGTTCAAATTCACAAGCCGCTTCTTGGAACCTTATGGGCAGTTCTACTCTGTCCCGTAGTGCTGCTATGAGTCGGAATCGACTTGATGGCAGTGGGTTTGGTTTTGGTTTGGTAATACTTCCAAGCACAGTGAAAAAATCTGAGTGGGGGAAAAGATCTTTCAACTTCCTAGGGAGTTGGATTTGGAGAGAAATTTTGATTAGGATGGGATCTGGCTGAGAATCAAGAGGAGGCTTATTGTCCAAGCATCCCTTTTGGCTGGAGGTAAGGGGCCCCGACTCACAGCAGGGTACTGGATTTTGCAGAGGGAGCCGCATGTTGTTTCATGGCTACAGAGCTTGTGAGGCCTTGTGGAGGACAGGTGAGGCAGGTCTCCTCAGGAGAACCAATGTTTGATGCCTTGCCAGCCTGCACCCTCACCTGCCTGTTCACCAGCTACTAATCTGGAAGGTCTCCAACCAGGGACCAGTCATCATAGCCCTCTCTGTGAATTCTAGAACTTCCCAGAGAGGAGAGGAGTGTGTTGTGGGAAAACATGGACTTTAGAAACAAGATAAATGTCTATCAATAGAACAATCATTAGCTCAATTATAGTTCAATAGAGTATTGTTATTATTATTATTTGCATTTACTGAGCAGTTATTAGGAAAGTACTGCACTTTATCTTCATAATAACCCTAAGATGGGTATTATTATTGACCCCATTTTGTAATTGTGGAAACTGAGGTTTAAACCATAGCCACAAAACTAGTAAGTGACAGAGCCAGGACTTGAACCCAGATCTTTCTGAAACAAAGCTTATATGCTTAACCTTCATACTACACTCACATTAAAAACTGTATTGTAGAAGAATATTTAATGATGTGGGAAAATGCCTTTGATGTGATGTTCAGTGAAAAAAGCAAGATGTAAAATATGCTATCTACCCCAACCTGTAAAGAAACGTGTGTGTTGTGTATGTGTGTGTGTGTGTTGTATTTAGAGAGAGGAATGACCGACTAAAATCGGTGGTTATTTCTAGATGGTGATGTTTTCCACAATACCTAGAATAAATATATAATTACCTTTCAAATTAAGGGAAAATGGGTTTTATAAAATAGAGAAAGACAGAGCAAGGGATTTTGAACAAGACAAATGTGTATGAGAATCCAGGCTCTAGCTCTCCCCAGCTATGTGACGCCCCAGCTTCTGGAACTGCTGCCCAGTCTCTGGATCTTCTGAAGGATTCCGGGACTGGTGCAGAAAGACACCGAGTTAGGAAGCACACCTGATTGTGGCTCTATTTTTGAAAGAGGCCTGCGCTGCATCCCCAGAGACAGAGCACTATTTCCCTGAATAACCACTGCTATTTTTAGAGGGCGCCAACGAACTGCACCCAAGGAGAGAGAGGGGAGAGCAGTGACTGAATGCTTCTGGAGATCCTGCGGGCCCTGAGCTGGAGAGTTCCGTCTTTTCCTTTAAAGGTGCCTGCCTGGGGAAGTTGCTCATCAGCTTCCCTGTGCCTTTTGATGGTGTAGTCAGGCTGCTAGTGTCCCCTATGCTATGAGAGCAGAGAAGCTGGGACACCACCCCCAGGGGACCACTTTAAGCCCTTGCATGATATGCTTATTACAGGAGTTGTCAACTCCTGGAGGAGATGTCTGGATGTGACGTCTCTTTGCCACACCAGGGAAACAGGTAAGAGAGGATTACTCTCTGGGGGCAAAACCACCAGGACGTATTTGTGAAAATGTTTAGAGATGGGCAGAAATCTTAGGGACCAGTAGAATCATAGATTCTTATACTGCAGGGGTGCCACATCCAACCACCTGCTTGAGTGCACCATCCATCCCTTTGCTTATATGCCTCCAGGGAAAGGGTGCATCCAACTGAAGGAGCCCCATCCGTTTCTGGATGCTTGGTGGTTGCAAGTTTGCTTCCAAAAGTATCAAATCCCCTGCCCAGCATGCGTAACGATTGAAGATAAATAATGACAGAGGTGAACTTTCATTACCTGCTTACCATGTATCAGGTAATGTTATAAGTGTTTCACCTCTATTTTCTCATTTAATCTCACGCTGGCATTCTGAGTTAGGTGCATTATTATTCCTATTTTGCATATTAGGAAACTGAAACAGTGCCTAGCACATAGTAATAATAGTTATATATTAAATTAATATATTTTAATATTTATATAAAATACATAAATATGTAAAATAGTTTAATAAGTGAAAATTATAATAAAATTATATGATAGCAATAATATTATAATAATTCTAACAATGATGATAGCAAATTTTCTGTAGTGCTCACTGTGTTCCAGGCACTCTTCTAAGTGCTCTACATGAAGTAATTAATTTAACCTTCACGAAAACCTTTTGAGATAGGTAGTGTTATTATCATCTTCGTTTTACAGATGGGAACACTGAGGCATGGAGAGATTAAATCAGAAGCTCAAGGTCACAGAGCTTGCAGGAGGCTGAGACAGGATTTGAACCCAGGCCCTCTGGCTCCAGCGACCAGGCTCCTAACTGCCATGGCCACATTTTTCTGCCACTCAAAGAATATTTATATAATGAATATCTGACACCTGCCTGCTTCTCTAACCCATTTGGACCCTTTCTTCCCCCTTCTCTCATTGCTCCACACACACTTGTTGTCTTTTGAGTTCTTCTGACTTGCCAAGCTCCATCTAACCTCAGGGAGTCCTCCAAACATGCTGCCTGGAGCCAACTCCAGCTCCTATTCTCCTGGCTATGGCTGCTTCCTAGTCATCATCCTTCAGGTTTCCACTTAGATGTCATTCCTCAGAAGGGCTGATCTGATTTCCCCAGACCAGGTCAGTCCCCTATTTATCTCTTCGCACAGTCCCTGTGCTCTTTCCTCAGGTACCCTTCCCTCACCCCCTCCACTCAGAGTGGAGGCTCCCTGAGGGCAGGACTCCCCCAGCATCCTGCTCAGCGCCTGACACAGAGTAGTGTGCATGGAAGGCTAGGAAGCAGGGCTAGAAAACTAGGCTGGCACCACTTACCTCTCAGAGGCAAAGGCATGATAAAAATGGGCTGGGTCTGATACCCCACAACTCATCACAGCTAAAGAGGGCACATTTGTCACCTCTAACAGCTCCAGCAATCTGGGGATTGTCTCCTTGTGTAACATCATGCCCGTCTGAGAGGGGAGAAAACCAAGACTCTGAGAAGGGAGAGAGTGAATCAGGGAAGAAACTGAGCAGAGTCCTCTGGCTGCTCATTAGAATCACCTGGAGAGGTTTAGCAACACTCCTGCCTGGTCCCTCACCCCAGGCCAATTAAATCAGAACAGCTGAGCTAGGGCCTGGGCATCAGCACTTTTTACGTTTTCAATTTCTTTAGCCTGGTCCTCATAGATTGTGCTTTGGAGGTCAAGCCATCCAGAGCAAAGAAACAGCCTTGCTTAGAAACCTCAGTCCAGTCTTCATTGCTCAATGGTTCTTCACACATCACAGATCTAATCTAGAGGTCTGACCTTGGAGAAGCCAAGATTAGGGCAGTGGTCAAATGATCATTACTTATCATCATCACCATTTAATAATAATAAAGCCCGTTACTGTCAAGGTGATTCCGACTCATAGCAACCCTATAGGACAGAGTAGAACTGCCCCAGAGGGTTTCCAAGGAGGAGCTGGTGGATTTGAACTGCCAACCTTTTGATTAGCAGCCAAACTCTTAACCACTGCGCCACCAGGGCTCCATTTAATAATAGCAACACTTAATTGCTGCTATTATTCAGCATTTGTTGAATAAACCATGTGCTGGGCCTTTTGCATTCATCCTTGTATCCAATCCCCTAGAATGCCTGTCGGCTAGGTGGTGGCGGTGCCATTTTATGGACACGAGGTTAAGTGACTAGGCAGGGTACGCTGTATGTAAGTGTTGGGGCTTAAATTTGAACGAAGTCCTCCGCGAGCCGTGCAGCTCTGTGACCTGCACAGCCTACAGCACGTAAGTCTCCTTGCCTTCCAGCACTGAGCACAAAGCGAGTGGAAAGGTTTCTGCCTTAATGACTAACAAGACTGAAGAAAAAAAAAAAAATTTGATTGGAAGCCTGCTACATTTTGTGCGAGGATTTAGGAGAAAAGAAAGGCAGGTTTCCTCCCACCGGTCCCCCAGCAAAACAATGCATTTTAAATGGCTCCAAAATTGCTAAGCTATTTCACTGCTTCAGAGGAGAAATAGCTTGGGGGAACCTACTGGCCCTTTATGCCCTGAACATCAAAACAAAATGCCAAATGGGAAGATGAAATCACAGGAGGTTGTGGGAAGTGGGGAGATTACACAGGAATAGCTCTGTTGAGGCGTGGGGAGAGTGTTGAACCTGGATTTCCAGATAGGTCTGTGGGAGGCCATGTAGTACAGTAGAGTCAGGCGGGCCTGGTTCAAATCCCAGCCTGGGACTAATGCTTCCATGGCAGCATGGCTGTGAGAAGTATAAATAAAGCACACCTTAGGCAAAGAGATCTGTGCTCAGTAACATCAGTTCCACGGTTCTCAACCCTAGCTACATATTAAAATCACCTTCGTTGCGTCTGAGAAATACTGATGCCCAGGCCCCCACCCTCAGCGATTCTGACTTAACTGGCCTGAGGTAGGGCCTAGGCAGCAGTGTTTTCTGAACCTCCCAGGTGATTCTAATGAGCAGCCAGGGCAGAGCACCTCTACTTAACTCCTCCTTTCCCCTCCCTCCATCACTCTTTCCCTTCTTAGAGTCTCCATTTCCTCCCCTGATGTTACATGGGAAACAGACAATCCCCAGATTGTGACACAAATGTGCTTTCAGTAAGCTGTGGTGAGTTGGTGAAACCCATCCCGTTTCAGTCACACCTTTGCCTCTGAGCAGTAACTAGTACCAGCCCCCTTTTCTAGGTGGCACAGGGAAGAAGGCAGTGGGAAAAGGGCCTGCAGTTCAGCAGGGCCAGATTCCCTAGTAAACAGAGTACACACGGACTTATTTGTGTTTACTTACTCATCTTTTTAGTGAACAATTTCACCTGTTGTACACCGTGTAAAAGTTGTGGTGAAACCCATGTGAAATTGTTCGGTACAGATTAGTAAACACAAGTAAGCCTGTGTGTACCTTGCTTACTGGTTAATCTGCCCCTGTGCAGTTGGCATGGAGGATGGAGGACTCAGAGCCTTGCTGCTTATGGTGATTGCAAACCCATCACCCCGGGCACGACCAGAGGGCATCTGTTGAACACACCCCGTGCACTCAAGAGCCTGGCCCAGATGGAGCAGCGAGTCCATCCCTAGGACTGAGACTGCTTCCACAGGCTGTCTCTGTGAAGCTGGTTGGAAGCTAGAGAAATGCAGATAGGGTAGGCTGTGGGCCAGGCTGAGAGACAAATCCCCAGGCCCTGAGGAAAAGACAAAGTGAGCCTCCTGGCTTCTAGAACTTCCTGTTGGATGAGCAGTGTGGTGAAGAGAAGCTGAGAACAGGTATGACTGAGGCCCTGTTAGTAGGAGAACTCATCGCCCTAGAAACAGCCCTCAGGAACCATAAAGAACATTCCTGATGTGTGCACAGACCTTTACAGTATGTTGTTTGTGATAATGATGCCTTCTGTTGACTGAGCCTCAGCCAGGGACTCCCTAGACAGTGTCCCTGCTCCCCACAACAACTCTGGGAGGCAGGAGATATGGTCCAGATCTCACAGAAAGAGATACTGAGGCAAAATGGTCACAAAGTTCTCAAACCCTTGTCTCCTGATTCTCAGTTCAGTGCTCCCTGCACACCACCAGACAGTGCCCTAGGACCTCAGGGAAAGGGGAATGCTAGGGATTAAATCCAAAAAAGATCCCACTGCCTTAAACACCTGAAATCTGAATTGTCCTGACGAGAGGCAGAATTTCAAGTGGAAAGAACATCAGTGTTCTCTCTCAGAGACCTGAGTTCCATCCTGCTCTGCCATTTAACTACCTGTGAGCCCAGGTTCTGAATCTACACAATGAAGGAGAGGATGAGCAACATCCTAGGATGAGGATCCAGGGTAGGGGGGTGCTTCTCAGGAAATGGATTTTTTTTTTTTCCCCAGTCCTCAAAAGCCAGAAGGAAGTGGCAACTATGGTATTTGAGGTGGTGAGGGGTGAGGTAGGCAGGAAATCTCATTGTTCTGAGCATGAATCTGGCCCTCTCACCTCTCGGGCAGGGGTTCTGGGAGCTGGGAGGAGTGAGAAGAACAGCCAGTACTGAGAGGAGCTTTTGTGGCTTCTTGTACTGTTCCCTGTTCTTTCTTCAATGTCCCCTAGGCCTGACCTTGCTGAGAAAAGAGTCGCAGCGAAGGACTTGGAGCTGTTGGCCCAGCAAGGTCATCGCCTTTCTTTCCTTGTAGGAAAATAACCGTCACCTCAGATTATTCTTCAAAACTTTCCCTTTTATGCCTGAGACACTCTGATGCAGACTCTGTACTAAAAAATCTTTTTTTAAACTGTAATTATAATTAAAACTGCTTTACAACATAAAAAAAGCTCCTTGAATTGCACCACCTATTCATATTGACTAGTTACATTTTTATGTGATTCCTTCCATGTTTATTCTACCACAGACTCTGTATTCCTGTTCAGAGGGGCAGTCTGTATTAGGGTCTTCAGGATGCTTGGCCAGGAAGTGGGGAGAGGGCTAGCATTGTATGAAGTCTGACATTCATTCATTTATTCATTCAAAAAATAAATAGTGAGCATCTACCTTTGCCAAGCTCTGTGTCAGACTTGGAGGGTCCAAAGAAAAGTAAGACAGGGCCCTGCCTTCCAAAGGGGGCAAGGAAAGAGAGCTCTGTTTACTAAGCATCTACTATGTGCTAGGCCTTCTACTAAGCACTTTATGTACTTTATCTCATCTAAGCATCATGCCAGCTGTGATACAGGCATTCTTATGCCCATTGGACATGGAAGGAAGGTAAAGTCAATGCCTTGGGCAATTTAACTGGTAGCTGACAAGAAGCAGAACTGAGAACTAACTAAAAACATGAGCTTGTTTTAAAATGCCATGTTGATGTTCACCAAATAAGAAATACCTAAATAATGAACTACCCTGTAATGGAGACAAAGCTACAGGATTTTTCTCTCAAGCTGTAGTGAGAGCATAGAGAAGAGTGAGAAAAGAGAAAATTCCAGAAGGCTACCCAGAGGAGGCACCATTTCAATAGAATGGAAATCATTCTCTCTGTATATTCTGTTAGGTATGGGGAAGCCAGCCTCCAGTACAGTAAGTGACCAGCTCGCCTCTGAAGCATTTGTTCTGACCACCAGTGGCCTAGGGATCCCAAGTGCTCTGTGATCTGACACCAGCAACAGGCCCATCAGCTGAGGCTGCCTAAGACGAGTTTCTGAGTTGGCAAAACCAGTAGGAATGAGCAACTTCTGAGTGACACTGTTGGGTCTCTCTCTTCTATTATTCATACCAGCGGTGAAGCCCAGTCAATATTAACTTTGGTTCCATTTCAAACCAAAGGAAAATCCATTTTATAAATATTTATTGAGGTCCTACAACTTCTTATACAGGCTCTACTAACCCAAGGTATAAAAAGATGGGTTAAGAGCTAACTTTGGGCTTCTAGGATCTCTCATTCTGGGAGAATGAAATAACTTTGCAAGAGCTATAGCAGGTCATCACAGAAGTGTTTTAAAAAAGTGTTTGACTGATTCATTTACCACTGTTTAACAAGCACCTACTCTATGCTAGGGGGCGGTGGTGGTTCAGTGGTAGAACTCTCACCTTCCATGCAAGAGACCTGGGTTCAATTCCCAGTCAATGCACCTCATGCACAGCCACCACTCATTCTTCAGTGGAGCTTGCTTGCTGCTGTGATGCTGAACAGGTTCTTAGTGGAGTTTCCAAACTAAGACGGACTAGGAAGAAAAGCCTGGCAATCTACTTCCAGAAATCAGCCAGTGAGAACTCTATGGATTACAATGATTGGCAATCAATCATGCGGATGGTGTAGGAGAGGGCAGCATTTTGTTCTGTTGTGCGTGGGGTAGCCATGTGTCAGGGACCAATTCAATGGCAGCTAACAACAACATAAAAACATAAACAGTGAATGGCCAGCTATGCATATGGACGTGGAAAGATATTCATGGTATAGTAACTGGAAAACAAAAAGCGGATTACAAAGCAATATAAATCGAGAAGTTGCATCCTTAAAAAAAACAAAAGTGACTATGTTAGCACACACACATGCAGGAAAAGTCTAGAAGCATGGCTATGCGTTGAAATGGGAATTGTGATCCTCTCTGAAAAGTGGGGATGCAGAGTCTTTATTATTTTCTTTATGCTCTTCTGTATGTTCAGTTACTGACAAAAATTTCACAAGTAACCACTAGACAGAATCCTTACTTTTGAGAAGCTCACAGTCTTATTGGGAAGAGACAGAGAAAAAACAAATAAATACACCATTAATTCCAAATGCTGGAAAAAGCTGGGAAGATAACAAGATGATGGTTAATTTGAGAGGAACTTTGAGAGAAAGTTGGGTAAGACAAATTTCAACTGGGATAGTGTCTTAGGCTGGGTTCTCTAGAGAAGCAAAACCAGTAAAGTGTATAAATATATATAAACCAAACTCGTTGCCGTCGAGTTGATTCGGACTCATAGTGACCCTATAGGACAGAGTAGAATTGTCCTATAGAGTTTCCAAAGAGCAACTAATGGATTTGAACTGCCGATCTTTTGGTAAGCAGCCGTGCTCTTAACCGCTGTGCCACCAGGTCTCCATAAATATATGTATAGAGAGAGATTTGTATCAAGGAAATGGCTTGTGTGGTTTTAGAGGCTGGAATGTCCCAAGTCTGTGGGTCAAGCTGGAGGCTTCTCCTGATTCACGTAACCACAGGGGCTGGCAAACCCAAGATCAGCAGGGCTCTTGCTCACAGGCTGCGATTGGTGAATCCCAAGATGGGCAGGCAGGCCCAGGTAGGCTGCTAGCTCAAGTCCCAAGAACCAAAGATCAGACAAACAGGAGCCAGTTGCAGGATTCAGAGGAAGCAAAAGCTCACGAGCCTTGCTAGAGTGTCCACTTAGTTTGATACCGGGCACATGCCCAAGGATACTTCCTTTCAACTGATTGGCTGCTCACAGCAGATCCCATCATGGAGGTGATCACATTATATCAGATCTCATCATGGGAAGTGATCACAACATCATACGACTGCCAAACCATATAACTGCTAAACCACTGAGAATCATGGCCCAGCCAAGCTGACACACACCTTAACCATCACAGGTAGTGAGGGAAGGCCACTCTATAAAGGGCAGCTGACAACAACTCTAAGCCAGCACGGTGCTAACGCCCAGGAGTTAGAAAATAACAGGACACAATCCCTGCTCTTAGGAAGCGCACACCCTAGTTGGAGAAACAGACACAAGGACATATAATTATGATAAAATATTTGTGTGATGGTGGAGAAGGGGAATCT
Source organism: Dugong dugon (assembly GCA_030035585.1). Taxonomy (NCBI): domain Eukaryota; kingdom Metazoa; phylum Chordata; class Mammalia; order Sirenia; family Dugongidae; genus Dugong; species Dugong dugon. Next base: position 67,729,154 of record CM057467.1, read on the forward strand.
TGTGTGGGGACACACAGAAATGAGAGCTAACTGCCTGCGGAAGAAGGGAAGCAACCTAACACTTGTTAAATATCTAGTAAATGCCGGGGATTTACATGTTATATCACTTCATAGTTTATTCTAAATGGATGTTATTTTATAGATGTGGGAATTGAGACTAATAGAATTAAAGTAACTTGTCCAAGATCACAAATCATGACTATATAAAATTTTGCTTTCTATTCCATCATATATCCAGGTTTATATTCATATAAAACAATGTTGTAAATGACTTCCTCATAAGTAACATTGAGGTTCCATCGGAATTCACTACGTGTATCCACTGTTCATTCCACTGTCCCTTTATAGGCACTCATTTTGAGAAAGGTAGCAAATAGGGTTCAAGGGGAAAAGATCAGGAGGAAATATACAAAAGTTCTTATGTATTTTTTTTACATTCCCTAGAGTTCAACAGGAAAGAAATCCTACCAAAGGGACTATGCCAATTACATCTATTTTAATGCCTGTAGATGTCATACCAATAATTTCCGTGAGTACTAGGAACTTTTTAGGATATCCCTCCTTCACAATTTCAGTGAGATACTTATGTATTTATTTTGCACAGCTTGCACAGACATGCTAAAACTTCCCCATGTCTGCGCCTCCAAGTACTGAGTACCATTCTGAGGTTAGGGCTTGAATTTACCAACTGCCACTCCCCGTCCTTCCTCTTTACTTCTGCCTGGCTCAGCCCTTTCTCTTCCCTTCTCCCTCTTCCTCTCCTGTGCCCTCTCCTCCTCTTTCCTCCCATCCTAAGTCTTTCATCCTCCTCTCTACCCTTCCATTCCTTCTTCTTCTTCATCCTCCCCTTGTGACTCCTCCTCTACTCCATCCATCTTCCCTCCTCTGTCCTCCTCTCTTCCATCCTTCCACTTTCTCTCTATCACCCCTCCTTCTCCCTCTTCTTCCCCCTCTTCCCTCTCTTCTTTTTTCTTCTCTCCTCCATCAGTTTGTCTTCACCAGGACTTAATTAAAAACCTGCTACGCTAGGGATTCATAAGCTGGCATCTGTGAATCCCTAGAGGGTCTGTGAGTGAGTGTCTCAGTGTCCCTTAACCCTTGAAATGGAATTCAGGATTCTGGATGTGTAAGGTATAAACGTCTTTTTCTGGAGGAGAAATTCCCCAGCTTTTATCAGGTTCTTAAATTCCCAGACTTGTGTTCACCCACTTCCCTTTGCAATTTCCAGTTTCCAGTTGATTGTATCCTTGACTTTCCACAATAAGTGAGAGTCACAGTTTACCGATAAGTGATTCAAAAGTTACAGTTATTAAAAGAGTAAGTTGACAGAAACCCTTTGTTAGCGTGGGGGATCCAGGGGGCACTTGGACCCTGGTACAAGTCCAAGGGGGTTCCAGCTGAGGTGAAAGGTGGAATGACTGGGAGCCACAAATATGAAAAGTGCCTGACTGAAGCAGCTTAACAAGAGAGGGTGAAGGTGTTTCGGGCAGACTATTCAATAGGCAAGGTAAGCACGGTGCTTACTTTGCTTACCAGATCATCTGTACTGAACAGTTTCATGTTCTTTTTTTTTTTTTTTTTTTTTTTTTTTTTTTTTACCCCATCAAAGATTCTACTTCTTGGTATGCCTGGCATCTGTTTCTCTCCCACCCCACAGCACCTTCCTACAGAACAAAGCCTCTTTTTCAAATTTACAATCCCTGACAGAGGCAGATTACCCAGTAAGCAAGGTAAGCACAGGCTTACTTGTGTTTACTTACTAATCTGTAGTGACTAATTTCACATGAGTTTCACCACATCTTTAAGCAAGGTAAGCATGGGCTTACTTACTAATCAATTTTACATGTGTGAAATTGGTCCCTACAGATTAGTAAGTAAGCACAAGTAAGCCCGTGCTTACCTTGGTTACTGGGTATCCCACCTCTGCCTTTTGTAGAGGGAGCTCTCTGCTAGGGAAGTATGAGTCTCCTAGCAGTTGTGTGGATTCAATACTATCTCATGGGTGAATGTTTGGCATGCAGGCAGTGCAATAATAGTTTCCATTCCTCTCAGTCTATACTGAAACACTGTTCTCTGCAGAAGAGTAGAACTGGGTAGAAATCCTCTCATAGTCTCCCTAGTGCCTTGCCCAGCTTCTAATACATGAAGGAGGCAGGCACAGGGAGGGGGAAGTACATAAAGTCAATCAATTGAAAACTATTGCATTTAGAACTTGGGCTTAATTCAAACTACTATTGACAAAGGGTTATTTAGGAAGCACTTTCTGGCTGAGCAGGTCCAGGATTAATTATTAAGGACCCCTCCATGGGCCAGGCAGGAGTCATGGACACCACGTTAGCAAGTACAGGCCCACGCAGGTGGTTGCCTCCTCTTCCTGACAGGTAGGAAGGGGCTGGGTTTTATTTATATGTGCAGCTATTCTTAGTCTTGCAATTTTCTCTTTATCTCCAGTAGAAGGAATTATTGTAACTACTCTATCTTGAACCCCTCTCATATTCAAAGTAATCGATGGGGTTCAGGTAATTGTCCTGGGGTTCAGGAGCCAGAGTATGTTAACCGAAAAACATTATCAGGTCATTAGAGTCGTGTGTGTAAAATTTTAACATCCAGAAAAGGAATGGGAGGGAAGAAGGGAAGGGTTGGCAGATGAGATTAAGAAACATGTTTAAAGATCTTGTATAAACACGCCATTCTCCTGTGAGGGTTTGGTTAACAAATTCTTCCTTTAGCATCACCTACAATGTAAATACGTGGTCTGAAGAGAATCTTTCACCAAAGCCAATGGCCAAAGAATCAGGCTCCAAGAGGCTGTTTCAGATGCAATAAATTAGAGTTGTGTACTTAATAATATACACTGGATGTGGGTGAATCAATAATCTCAGTGCATTCAAGTATAGATTCAAAGTAGTTTATTCCAGAAACAATAACCCATGCTGTTTGCATAGTTCTATGACCTTAGGCAAGTTCTTGAGAAAATTTGAGATGATGAGATCAATCAGCCCTTACTGTTCACTGCCCCCCTGCCCCATATTTAATTTCTCCAGATTGCCGGCTTCATCTGCAGTAATCTGACTTGATAATTGCACTACCCTCTGCTTTTCTCTGACTGTGTAGACTGGCTCTGAGTTACTGCCATGAGGCACTACAACAGGAAGGGGAGAGTTTGCCGCTGACAAGCTATTTTGCCTTGTCATGTTGTTTACCTTTCTGAGCCTCATCTGTAAAATGGGGATAATATGTTGTCGTTAGGTGCTGTCAAGTTGGTTCCAACTCATAGCGACCCCATGTACAACAGAACAAAACACTGCCCAGTCCTGTGCCATCCTCACAATTGTTGTTAGGCTTGAGCCCATTGTTGTAGCCACTGTGTCAATCCATCTCGTTGAGGGTCTTCCTCTTTTTAAATGACCCTCTACTTTACCAAGCATGATGTCCTTCTCCAGGGACTGATCCCCCCTGATAACATGTCCAAAGTATATAAGACGTAGTCTCATCATCTTTGCTTCTAAGGCGCATTCTGGTTGTACTTCTTCTAAGACAGATTTGCTGTTCTTTTGGCAGTCCATGGTATATTCAGTATGCTTTTCCAACACCACAATTCAAAGGCATCAATTATTCTTCAGTCTTCCTTATTCATTGTCCAGGTTTTGCATGCATATGAGGTGATTGAAAACACCGTGGCTTGGGTCAGGCACACCTTAGTCTTCAAGGTGACATCTTTGCTTTTTAACACTTTAAAGAAGTCTTTTGCAGCAGATTTGCCCAGTGCAATGCATCTTTTGATTTCTTGACTGCTGTTTCCATGGGTGTTGATTGTGGATCCAAGTAAAATGAAATCCTTGACAACTTTAATCTTTTCTCCATTTATCATGATGGAATAATATACTGCCTGCTTTATGGACTTGCTATAAGGATTAAAGATAAGGCATGTAAAGTGTGCATATGTATAACAGTTGCTCAATTTAAAACGAATGTGTTGCAGTCGGGTCAATTCCAACTCATAGCAACCCTATAGGACAGAGTAGGACTGCCCCATAGAGTTTCCAAGGAGTGGCTAGTAGGTTCGAACTGCCAGCCTTTTGGTTAGCAGCCAAGCTGTTAACCACTGTGCCACCAGGGCTCCTTGCTTGATAAATAGATGCAGTTTTTATTATTAGGCTCTGTAGGTGGCTTTGAGGGGTGGAAGAATGCTCAGAGGGAAGCAGGACCCTGGATGCCTGTCTCCCTTATTTTACCCTTACACATGCACTCTGAGCCACAGCTCTCTCACCTAGAAACAAGCTGTCACTAGTTTAGCCAACTACAAGCATAAGGCTAGGCACGATGGCATTACCCATTCAAGAAATGGGAATGTTAGTATATGTCATACAGTATAAAGCAAAGCACATTGTTTTTGCAGGCAGAGAGATCTGGATTCAAATCCTAGCTTTGTCACTTTGCCTTGGCTGCTAATCCTCATTCCTCTGAGGCTCAGTTTCTTCATCTTTCGGACAGAGATTTGAAATATTTACTTGGAAAGATTATTGGGACAATGAAATTAAATCTTATTCACATATAAAGAACCACATTCAGTCTCTGGCCAGAAGAAACACTCAAACCTGATAACTACGTTGTTACCATTATTATCATTCTTATGAATATTACCTCGTTGGCAGATGTTTTGAAGATTTTGTGAAACTGTATCAGGAATAATTTGGAAAAGATAAAGATTCTCTGATGTGTTAATGTTTTGTTTTCTTTTTCTCCTAAGTCAATGTACTTTCTCCAAGGACTGCTAAGATTTCTGATTTCATCAGAATAAAAAAATAGGGGGATGAATACGGCCAATTGCAACCCAGACTTTGGGCCATTATATTACCAGTTGCCATCGAGTTGGTTCCAAGTCATTGTGCAAACATGTGTGCTGGAGTAGGGCTGTGCTCCACAGAGTTTTCAATGACTGAATTTTTTTTTGAAACAGATTGCCAGGCCTTTCTTTCAAGGTGCTTCTGGGTGGACTTGAACCTCCAACCTTTTGGTTAACAGCTGAGTACATTAACTGTTTGCACCACCCAGTGGGGGGCAATTTTATATATCAGCCTTTAATTTTACATAGTGCAAACATGTGAAAATCAAACGGTGTGTGCCAGTACTCACAATAGATAGTCTTTCTATGGAAAATTTTGTATTGGTTATTTCCTTCTAGTGCCAAGAGTCACATGGCGCCAAGCCATTCATTGATGATACAATATGAAAATTGGCTGGCCCTTTAACTGGACCCAATTAACCTACTGGAAGCCGCCTCATATATGAGAGTATAAACTTATATTCTGTTATTTTTCAAAGTCATGGACTAAGAAGTGAAGGACTCTATAATTTTTTAATGCATATGAATTTTTTTATTATTTCAAATAAATGTATAGATAGCTGTTAGCCAGAATATAAGACATAAGCTATGTTTGTCGTTTGTAATAGTACAGGATATTAAGGACCTTTTTTAGAGAACTGCATTGTTACCAAAATATTAGGAAAATACAAATTATTCCAAACAAAACAAAACGACGCACAGCCATGACTAATTGCCATAGCTATAATTTATTCAGTGCTCCTGCAGGCCTGCAAACATGCAAAGTGTGCAGTCTCCTGATGCTTAGAGAGATCAAATGGCCTGGGCAAGGCAACACGGCTAGTTCCTAACAGAGCAAATCTGATTCTGTGTGGTTCCTTGGCTAGTGTTCTAGACACTGTACCAAGATGCTTCTTCAGTCCTTGCGGTAAATAATTTAGATGTGCCATGAGGTTCCTGTGAGGAAGTCTGTGTCTGATTCCAGGCTTCGATTGTCTACCTTATGGCCACATTTCTATTATGGTAACTACGGAAGCTCCCAACGCAGACACACACAAGTGGAGGGTGCTGTCACATGAATATGGGTGGGGGCAGCGGCTCCCAGTGATTCCATTTTTTTTCCAAAATGCATTTTTAGAGCCATGGTAATGAGACTTGAAAAGCAAAATTAGTGTTAAATAATGTTTTCCCTATCCATAGTGCTTTGGTTAATGAAAAGTCTGTAGCTAAACTGATTTACACATGATGGCGTCTTTGAATCTGCACAGTAATTCACAGGCTTGGACCATAGGCTTTGGAGTCAAGGTCCCCAAGCTCCTGCATATTGCTCAATCTAGTGGTCATTTCTTAGACCTCATATAACTCAGCCTATCTGCAGTGTTTTTTTATGGTTTCTTATGTAGTTTATTACATGTAGGGTAATGGCTGTGCTACGTCTTCCTTCACTTATGCTCAGGGACTCCACTCTTTCCTGGTTTTCCCTTATCCTATCCTTTAGTCTCTTTTGCTGATTCCTTCTCATACCCAGCTTCTAAATGCTGCAGAGCCCTTGGGCTCTGTTCTTGGACCTCTTCTCTTTCTTCTCTGTACTTCATTGGCGATCTCATCCAGTCTCATGGTTTAAATACCACATACATGTACATGATTCCCATGTTTATATCTCCAGCCCAGACCTCTCCCCTGAACTCCAAATTCATATATCCACTAAAGAGGTAATAGCTCTTTTCACACTTAACGTGCCCAAAACCAAATCCCTGATTTTCTCCCTCTTTCTCACAGAGCTGCTCTTGCTGTGGTCTTCCCCATCTGAATAAATGGCATCTCCGTTCCTTGTTTTGTTCAGACTAAATACCTTGGAGCCTTTGTCTCCCCTCTTTATCTCATGTTCCACATCCAATCCATCAGCAAATACTGTCAACCCTCCCTTCAAAAGTATATGAAGGATCAGCCCACTTCCCATCACCTTCACTGCTCTCACTCTGATCATTTCTCACCTGGATTATTGCAATAGCCACCTAACCAGTCTTCCTGCTTCCTCTTTGCTCCCCTCCAATCTATTCACGTCACTCCTGTGCTCAAAACCTTCCAAAAGTTGCCCATCTCAGAGGAAAAGCCATCATCTTTATTATGTCCCACAAGGCTCTCCACGTCTGTCACAGCAGCATATCCCCAACCGCCGCCCCCACTCTTCGGTCTCATCTGCTCCTCTTCTCCCCAGCCTGCCCCACTACAGTCACACCAGCCTCCCTGTCGCCCCTCTAACACACCAGCCACTCTTCTGCCAAGTACCCTTATGTTTCTGGAGTTTGATTCCCCTAGATACTTGCAGGGCTTTGGGCCTCACTGCCTTCAGGTCTCTGCTCAATATCACCTTATCAGAGAGGCCTTCCCTGACGTAACTATATGAAATAGACCCCTCTCCTCCTCCACCCAACACATCACTCTGTCTTAGTTACCTAGTGCTGCTGTAACACAAATACCACAGGTGGATGGATTGAAAAAACAGAAACTTATTTTCTCATGGTTCTGGAAGCTGCAAGTATAAATCAGAATCTTGACTGTGTTGATTCCTTCTATGAGCCTCTATCCTAGTTTTGGGGTCTGCCAGTGATCCTTGGTGTTCCTTTGCTTGTAGACGGATCCTCACTTGGTATCTGTCTTTGTGTGTGTGTGTGTGTGTGTGTGTGTGTGTCTATGCTGCTGTTTATATAACTCAGAAGTGATTAGGTTTAGGATCCATCCTACACTGGTATGATCTCAACTGATTGAGTACATCAGATTAGATCACATTGTAGAAAGTGATTATATTACATTAGGTTACGTTATGGAAGATCATTACATTACATTAGATGTAAAGTCATTACATTACATCATATCCACAAGTATCAGGGTTAATATTACAACACATATTTGAGGGGGACACAGTTCAATCCATAACACTCTATTTCCCTCTTATTCCACTCTATTTTCCTTCCTGACATTTGTCATTGCCTAACATGCCACATTTTTGTTTAGTGTCTGTTTTCTACACTAGAGTCTAATACCCCAAAGCAGGGGCTTTTTCTGTTCAGTGCTTGATCTCTTGAGCCTAGAGCAACACCTATAGATGCTCAATAGTCCTTTGAAGGGAAGAGTGAGAGAGGAAAAGAAAAGAAAAATGATCTGGTGGAGCTACTTAGTATTAAAATAATTACATGTAGGACAATGAGTACACTAAGTCTGACAACCGTGGAATCTCAAGAGGACTGCATTCCCTTGCCCCTGCTTTAATTAGAGCAGCTCTTCTTTTATCTGTTTATATACTAGGTGTCAATAAAAATCATTTTTGGCAAAAAAAGCCCAACTTCTACAAAAAAAATTTTAATAGTTAATTAAAAACAACCAAATAGCCATGGGCAACTATTTGAGGGTTCTGAGCAGGTGTCATGGATTGAATTGTGTCCCCCCAAAATATCCGTCAACTTGGCTAGGTCGTGATTCCCAGTATTGTATGATAGTCTACCATTTTATCATCTGATGTGATTTCCCTATGTGTTGTAAGTGCTATCACTTTGATGTAATAAGATGGATTAGTGGCAGTTATATTGATGAGGTCTACAAGATTAGGTGGTATCTTAAGCCTGTGTCTTTTGAGATATAAAAGAGAGAAGCGAGCAGAGAGACATGGGGACCTCATACCACCAAGAAAGCAGTGCCGGGAGCAGAGTGTGTCCTTTGGACCTGAGGTTCCTGTGCAGAGACGCTCCCAGACCAAGGGAAGATTGATGATGCAGGCCTTCCTCCAGAGGCGGTGGAGAAAGCATTCCCCTGGAGCTGACACCCTGCATTTGGACTTGTAGCCTACTGGACTGTGAGAGAATAAACTTGTCTTTGTTAAAGCCATCCACTTGTGGTATTTCTGTTATAGTAGCACTAAATGACTAAGACAGCAGGCAAGTGGCATAATTATAGCTGCATATTATTAAGATGACTCTGGCAGGCATGCGGAGGTTAGAGGAGAAGGGGTAAGAACAGGAGCAGAGAATCCAGTTGGGAGGTCATAGCAAGGTCAAGGAGAGAGATGATGACAGTATGATCCTTCCAATCAAAGATATCAAAGGAACCTCAGCAAATTCTGATTTCTCTCTCCAGTCTGGTAGACTGATGCTAACAGCATACTTTGGCCCACGCCTTCCCTACTTGGATGAATAAAATGAATTTGATTGTATTTGCGTGTACTCTAAATACTATACATACGGTAACGTGTGTCAAAAGCTGTCTTCACGTACACATGAATATGCATGCAATTTCTTGTTGGCTAGCTAGCTTCCCTGAGTCCTTTGTAGAAGGAGGAAGAGTAAAAATGGAGGAGTAAATAATTAAGTGTCAAATAATTAAAAGTACTGTTGAGAAAGAATGCCTTTTAAATAGTTTTTTAATTGGGTTTTTAATATGACCGACTTTGAAAGTTTCTCTCAGAAGATGGTGTTGATTGACAGCTTATGTAGTTATTAATAACATGTAGTCAATCTGCTAGGAATATGTTAAATGTTCAGGAGAGAGAGCATCTGAAAATGACTGCCAAGGATTCAGGCAACAGTTTCAGTTTGTGACACCTCTTCCTTCATGGTGGGGAGTCAGTGCCATTGCGCAGAACTGGAGTTGGTGGTGTGTAGAAGAACGTGGCCGTAGGGCCCTGTTGGGTCTCCATCTCACTGTTTTGAAATGCCAGCTGTCTCTAATAAGACCAGAAGCCGTCAGTTAAATGACTGGCACTATGGGCAGTACATTTAGCAAGCAGATTTATAATCAGAGACTCCTAACCAAAATTTGAGGAAACGCTCCTGAATACTTCATTTCTGAAGCTGGGTTGGATGACTTCTTTTTTTTTTTTTTTTTAATTGTACTTCAGATAAAGGTTTACAGAACAAATAGTTTCTCACTAAACAGTGGATGCCTTTTTTAAAAAATAAATTTTCTTGTCATATTTTCCCATTACAAACATTATACTTATTTATTCTTAAAGATTAGAAACTACAGATAAGTAAATAGAAAAAAAATTATCTATTATTGATTGAAATAAATTGAAATAAATACTATAGGTCTCTCTGGTCTGTAAACACACACACACACACTCAATGTTATGGATTGAATTGTGTCCCCCAAAAATGTGTGTCAACTTGGCTAGGCCATGATTCTGAGTATTGTGTGATTGTCCACCATTTTGTTATCTGATGTGATTTTCCTATGTGTTGTAAATCCTACCTCTGTGATGTTAATGAGGCAGGATTAGAGGCAGTTACGTTAATGAAGCAGGACTCAATCCACAAGATGAGGTTGTATCTTGAGTCAGTCTCTTTTGAGATATAAAAGAGAGAAGTGAGCAGAGAGGAAGCGGGACCTCATGCCACCAAGAATGAATAACCCGGAGGGGAGCACGTGCTTTGGACCCGGGGTCCCTGCGCTGAGAAGCTCCTTGACCAGGAAGATTGATGACAAGGACCTTCCTCCAGAGCCAACAGAGAGAGAAAGCCTTCCCTTGGAGCTGGTACCCTGAATTTGAACTTCTAGCCTACTAGACTGTAAGAGAATAAATTGCTCTGTTAAAGCCATCTACTTGTGGTATTTCTGTTGTAGCAACACTATATAGCACTAGCTATCTCTAGCCACCTTTTCCCTTATAACCCTCTGGCTCACTTTTTTTTTTTTTTTTTTGATTTCTAAAAATGTGATCACACTCCACATTGAATTTTGTGATCTACATTTTCATTTACTGATACACAGTATATATCTTTTCATGTCATCAAATACTCAGCTGCAGAATCATTTTATAAGGCTGAATAATATTTCATTATATGGATGCCAGAATTTATTTACATTTCACCTGCTGTTGGACATTTAGGTAGTTCCCTATATATATTTTTTTTCATTCATCTACTCAATACTGGAGCCCTGGTGGCTTAGTGGTTAAGCGCTATGGTTGCTAACCAAAAGGTCAGCAGTTTGAATCTACTAGCTACTCCTTGGAAACCTATGGGTCAGTTCTCCTGTGTCCTACAGGGTCGCTATGAGTCAGAATAGACTTGACGGCAGTGGGTTTTTACTCAATACCATAATGAGTATCGAGCACCGATATGCAGCCAGTTTGTACTCGTACAGTGACGCAGCCTGCGCCATTTCGACTAGTGGGTCCCCTTGTCTTACAGTCGTTACATATTTTTTAATGCCATCCCTACAAATGCATGTACAAATCCATAGGTTCCTTGGGATACTTTTTCAGAATTACTAGAATTTCTGGGTTATTGGATTTGAATATTTTTACAACTTCTGCTATATTTTGACAAAACCAAACCCATTGCTGTCGATTCCAACTCATAGCAACCCTTTAGGACAGAGTAGAACTTCCCCCATAGGGTTTACAAGAAGCACCTGGTGGATTCAAACTGCCAACCTTTTGGTTAGCAGCTGTAGCTCTTAACCACTACGCCACCCGGGTTTTCTATTTTGATGAATTGACCTCTAAAAGACAATGACTATTAACACCAAGTGGGATAGTCCAGAAAACCCTTCTCAACTCAGAGCTCCTGGGGTATTTGTTCAAGAAGTTTCATGATGAAATAAAAGAAAGAAATAGAATTCTGTTTGAAGTCAAATAAAGATAGACATAGATATTGACATAGCAATATAGAACTATAATCAGAGTCCTGACAAGAAGCAATGGTACTGTCATACGGGGTAATTGAGGAGAGTTCCGGGAGGGGACCATTTATAAAGTGTGGGCAAGAGTAATGGAGAAGCACCCTGAGCCTAGCAATAGCTGTGCGCTATCAACACACCTAGACCCAACAGGACCATGGGAGGGAGCAGTCACTGGAGCCCAGAGAAAGCTGTTGCTGTATCATAGCTGTAGGATAGGGCTCCCCAAAAAGAGTTGTACCCTCCCACAAAGGAACAGAGCCACTGAGAGCCCATAGCCCAGCAGAGAGTTTGCCAGGAGAATAAATCCCCAAACCTCATTCTCGTCCAACCTCAGACTTGCTGCCAGGGCCTCCCATTGGCAGAGCACAACTGGGAGTCATTAAATAGCAGACTACCATGGCGCAGCAGGGTGGAGAAGATAGGGAGTGGGTCTGGAAGGACAATCAGATGACATCCAGGAGGCCTGGTCGTAGACATTGATTTCTTATTTTTTCAAATAGCAGTCTAAAAACTGAGGGAAGAATGGGTTGGAGAAAAAGAAACTGGAGATAATGAATAGGGAAGTCAAAATTCCAACCCAGTCTTCCTTGCTGTAGGGGTGTCCAAGACATGGAGAGATATAAGTCAGTGAATCTTTCCTCCAAGAGCATCATGAACTAATTTCACATATGCCACCAGCAGAGTTTGGAGGGTTTTCTGCTGCACCTGGGCAAAGAACAAACAAAGGGGCCAGGGGCAATGGGGGGTGGGGGAGGAACCAAGGCCATCTTATATAACTTACGTCCCTATGAAAACTAGTTTTGCTTTTATTTTAAGAAGTGCTATTTGTGAATTCTCCAGAGAGTTAAAACGTATAAGAGATGAGTTTTCTGTGAGATGTCAATAGAAAAATCCCTTAGCTCCTGGAAAAATGATGCTTTTGTTCTGGCTTTCTGTGTTTTAAAAGGCTATCTGTTTTCATAAACATAAGCGAGAATCTCTAGCCACCTTTTCTCTCATAATCCTGTCTTTTTGCACAAATGACAATATTCCCTTCGTGATTCATTCCTGAAGACATTCTTCTGGGCTAAATGCTGCTGCTAAATTTGTACTTCAGTTTTTACTGTGAGTCCCACATGATCCTCGCTCAGCCGGCAGCTGCACTATTACAGCTTTCATTTGTCGAGTCCCAGATTGTTATACCCTTGGGTTGCCAGCTACCGTGTACCAGGTTTTATGCGACTGGTTTCTCCTATTTCTCCAGGGATGTTTAAGGTCTTTGAGGGAGCCCAATAAATAGCACCCCTCTCTCCGCCTGAGTATTGAACAAATTGAGAAATAAATAAAGGGTGGCAGATGGAAGCCAGAATAGCATGTTTATTACAGATAATGAATAACTTGGCTTAGTCTGAGAGCTAAACAGATTTGATAATTGGACCCAGAATTAAGCAGACTGATCCACCTGGTCATGGCAGTGCTGGGTAGGGGCAGAGGAGGAGCTAGCCCTGGAGGAACAGTGAAAAATGTAGCCAGATGGCAAGAGGAAGAAGGGCAAGGCTGAAGTAAGCACATCCGATTTATTACTTTCCCTAGTTTATCACCAACTTCTGTGAAGTTGAGTAAAGGGGCAGAGAGAGGCTAGAAGGGACACTCATGGGCCTTCCTTCACATGGAAGTAAATATCAGGAATTAGGAAGGTGTTTTCCTCCCAACAGTGACATGGATAACACAGAAGCTAGAAAATTTTAGGACTGGGTTCCTTCCATGCAGCCTGTGCATAAAATATACTCAGTAAATCCTTGTTGAATTTCTGTATTCATTTATTTAATAAATATTTGTTGAACAAAGATATGGGACCAAGATCAAGAGTTTAGCTTTTTATTCTTAGTTCAGTAGAGAGCTGCTAGAAGATTCTAAGTAAAGCAGAAACCGAATCTGATTTACATTTTTGAAAAGTTACTCTGGTTGCTTTTTGGATAATGGATTATAGAAGGACAAGTGTGGAAGGGAGGATACGAACTAGAAGGCTCTTGATGCTGTTGAGGTGAGAAGTGATGACGGCTGAGACTAAGGCAGACTCAGAGGAGCAGGACACCTCTGGCGGACAAACGGGGATGTAGCTTGACGACAGAGTTGACAGGATCTGCTGATGGATTTGGGGAGTCAGCGGGAGGCGGTATATGAGGGGAAGAGGAATTGAGAGTGACTTGTGTCTTTATTTTTATTTTTTTTCAGCGGATGGAGACAAGGAAGATAGGGTTTTGGGGAAGGCAGGCTTTGGGAATTGAACAAATGCATAAATGAATGAATGATGGCATGCCAGATTACCCAGCCTCTTTTTGGAGGTTTGTGGTGGACTAATCATACATCCCTGTTTGCCTGGACAGTCCCGGTTTATTCTTGCTGACCGTGCATAATTGTTAAGAATGTTTCCTTTCACCCTTAAAAGCAACCTGCTCTGAGTGATAAAGTGCACGGTCACCCTAGCTTAGAGAGAATTTTGAGCTTTTAGAAAATTGTTGGAAAAGTGCTTTGAAATATGAAAAACACTATATGTATGCAAAGCATCAGTCAGTATTAGCTATGCTAATGAAGATCTGACGGAGATCTGAATCTTCTTTGCTCATCAACTTACACAATTATTTTAGGTTATGTTCCCTGGCTGTCTAAGGAGCCCTGGTGTTGCAGTAGTTAAGCACTCAGCTGCAAACCAAAAGGTCAGTGGCTTAAGCCCACCAGCTGCACCCTGGGAGAAAGATGTGGCAGTCTGCTTGCACAAAGATTACAGCGTTGGAAACACTATAGGACAGTTCTACTCTGTCCTGAAGGGTCACTGTGAGTCGGAATTGACTTGATGGCAGTGGGTTCTCCTGATGCCTGATTTGTCTTCCATGCCAGGTGACTGCTAACCCTAGAACTTGGACTCGGGGTCAAATACCCTCCTCCTCCTCTCTCTATCCCTCCTCTCAGCTGTTCATAATTTCTGAAAACAGTATAGTTAATTGCCTTAGGGGACTTTGTGTATAAAGGAGCCCAATAGTTAATCTTTTTGTAGATCAAAGGCTTTGCTTATGTACTAAACAGTCACTCCCTAAGTCACGGCACTTTTCCCGGCTAGGTTTGCTTCAGGAGCCTAGGTACGCAATGGTTAAGTGTTCGGCTGCTAACTGAAAGGCTGGCAGTTCAAAGTCACCAAGCAGCTCCATGGAAGAAAGACCTGGCATTCTGTACCCGTAAAGATTACAGCCTAGAAAACACTATGGGATGGTTCTACTCTGTGACGTGAAGTCACTATGAGTCAGAATTGACTCGATGACACCCAACGCATACAAGTTTACCTCAGGAAGGCACAGTCTCAGAAGGCAATCCTCATTCTTCCTGGCTCTGAGAATATTTTGTGAAAATGAAAGTATCCAATTTCCAGCCTTCCTTTCTTGTGACTTTTTAAAACACATTTTTGCCTGCAGAAGCTTTAGCATTTCACGGCAAATGCCACAGCTTTATCTGTTTTCTGGGTGAGGCATGTTGATATTTCAAGAAAGACATTTGTAGATACCTGGGTTCTAGTCGCAGCTCTTCCTCTTTCCTACTGTGGGACCCTGACAAAAATACTTTCCCTCTGTGGATCTTCATTTTGTCATCTGTAAAACGGGACAGATGAGGAGATGAAACTCTTTGACCTTTGTGTTTGCTTCCAACTCGCTGCTTATACAATGGGGAAAAGTGTTTCATGAATCATACTTGTGAAACCAGGGGGAGTTATGTCACAGTCCTATATTTCTCAAGTCAAATTTAAACTGATTTGAGCCTTCACACATAGATTGATGCATGTCCAGAAAGTTCTCTTATGGTCCCCTCCCCTGCATCTCCTCTCTACTTATCCTAGAACCAAGAAAATCTGCACAGTCCAAAAAAATGGTCCATCAGACTTCCCCAATCAAGTATAGAAAAGATCTGTTATTGTTCAACCCCCTGCTATATTTACCACTATTGTTCCTTATGGAAAACCACTTGTCCTTGGCAATCTGTCCAGTGCTGGTCTACAGATGTAGCAAAGTTTTACTTGCCCAGTCCTACATGGCCCTTGGAATGGAGAGAGGTCTTCTTGGTGCTAAATTTTGCCCCTGATGCTCTCCACTAGACTCCTGAGACCACTAGGCACCCTTGGTACCATTCTTCTCCAAGGTCCCAGCATCTCAAAGGTGTTCAGAACAGATGGACAGAAAGAGCTCATAGGAACATAGTAGAGCCAGGTGCCAGCCAACCCTCTTTGCAGGTAAGGATGCCCAGACCCCAGAACTACAAACTCCAGTCCCATTCTTCCTTGAGATATGGGAGAATCTTACATTTCTTCTAAATTAATCTGTCATGGTTCCCTGCCCTACCCAGGATGGCTGAAGACACTTCTTGCTCTACCAGCAAATAAAGAACACAACTTCTCCGGGGGACATCCTGCTATAATGCAAATCAGTAAACATATTGCCCTGTATGTTTGCACTATATTGGGCCCTGGATACAAAGTTGAATGTCACGTGGCCCCTGCCCTCAAAGAATTTACAGCGTATGATCCAAGTTTTAAAATTGACACTCAGTCTGCCGGAGAAGGGCAGTGACTTGTCCAAGGTCACGCAGCTGGTTCATATTAGAATTAGAACTAAGATCCATGTCTACTAACTCCTTGTTTGTGAAAGTCTTTGTGGCTTTCAACCTGTCTGTCAGAAAATTTGGAACACGTCTTTTGCTCACTGACAAGTGTTTGCCTTTCCTCTGGTCTCCGACCAAGGTAGAATCAGTGGTGGCTTGTGGTTACGTATTGGTCTCATCCTCATTTGTGGGGAGAGAGTGTATCACATGGTCTGACACTGGATCTTGTTAAAAAAAAAAAAAAAAAAAAAAATCTCAGAGAGCTAGAGCATGACCAGGGATTTGTTAAATTAAGAGCCTCTGGGGGAGCTTCAGTTACTGCAGCACAAATGTGCTGATTAAAGAGGCAGTTTGGTGTTAGGGGAAGGATTTGGAGCCCTGAGTTTGCATTCCATTGCCATTACATGCTGGCTTTGTGATTGGGGCAGGTTACTTAACCTTTCAGAGATTTGGTTCCTTTCCTGTTGTGAGCCACTCAGTGCCATGCTCAATAGAGGAATCTAGTTGGTTCTCCACTGCTACCAAGGGTACTAGTGTATTCACCACCTATTGCTGAGAAGTAAACTCAAAACTTGGTGTCTTAAAACAAAAACAATTTATTGTTACTACTAGTCTGTGGGTCAGCTGGGCAGTTCTGCTGATCTGGGGCAAGTTGGGGAGGCAAGGGTGACTGGGCCATATGTCTGCTGTCATCCAGTAGACTAGCCTGGGCTTGTTCACCTGTGGCTGAGCAAACTTCCAAGAGAACAAGCAGACAAGGGCAAGACCCCTCAGGCCTAAAATCAGAACTCACACATCATCACTTTGCCTAATTCTGTTGGTCAAGGCAAGTCACAAGATCAGTCCAGATTTAACAGGAGGGAAAACAGACCTCCACTGTTGATGGGTGGAGTTGAAAAGTCACATAGCAAAGAGGTATGGATACAGGGATGGACAGAATTGCACCGATTTTTGCATTTGTTCTTCTATAGCCAGTTAGAGCTAAACTTTCTGTACCGGTCAGAGACTATGCCCTTCCTCCTGGTTTACACAGTATGCCAGCAGCCACAAATGGGATGGGGAAACAGAGCCACCTGAGGTCCACACCCCCCAAGTTCTACCCTCTGTGTGCCTTGCTTTCTCTCCCCTACCCTTAACCCCTGTGATTCCTGCGACCTGGAATACCCTTCTCTCCTCTTTGCCTTCTCTTTTCTAATGCAGCTTGAAGGCCACTTCCTCCAGGAAGCTCACACTGACCTCCCAGGCTGGTTAGCATCTCCCCTGCCTATTGTCCCCCCTACCCTCTGCTCCCAGAACCCTATTACTGGGCATCAACATCGTCTTCCCCTTAGACCGAGAGCCCCTTCATGTCAGGGGTTGGTCAGATTTGTCTTTGCATCCCAGTACCCCACGGAGGGGTGGCACATAATAAGTGCTCAGTGTATGTTTGCTGAGGAGTGGCTTGAAGTCACAGCTAACAAAATGTGCAGCTGGAATCGGAATCCAGGTCCAAAGTCTTTGGTCTCTTCCACTTAGGCCCAGAGCCTGGATTCAGGCTCCTGGCAGCTGCAGATGTCAGCATCACCCTTCTCCTGTCTGCAGGCACAAGACAACGATCTAACCGTGGCTCCAGCTCTGCAAACTCGTTGAGGCTTTTTTTGGCTTCGGTGCTGTCTAGGGTGAGAGCGTGCACACAAAACGACAGTAATGATGTGGATGGCAGTGTGGAAGTAAAACCCAAGTCAGGCTCTGCCAGCTATGCTGGTGTGACTTTTTTCGGAATCCCTGCACGTGTCCAGCGTTGGTGCCCCTGGCCATAGTCCTGCAGGCGCCATGGACACGGGGAGCATGGTTCAGGGAGAGGGAGAGTCAGGCAGGCTTGGGGTGCTCCTCCCCTCCTGCCGAACCCTTGACCCCACACCAGCACTCTCTGTCCTGACCACATCTCCTTCCCTGCTCCCTGCTTCTCCACCTGTGACCATCACCCTTGCTTAGGCCCCCTCCCCTTCACCCAGAGGGTTCAAGCAGCCTTTCTACTATACTCCCTGGCTTCACACTCACACAGACACCTGGCACCTTCAGAGTGCACTTTCCAAAATGCAGGAGAAGGTGGTGATTAAGAGCAACACTGAGAGGGCTCAGTTTCCGCCACTCCTGGCTGGGTGGCCTCTAGTAGTTAACCTCTCTGTGTCTCCTCACTTTTCTCGTTTGTAAACGGGGATGATGAGAGTACCTGTGTCTTCAGGTTGCTTTGAAGGTTAACTGAGGTGATACGTACAACATTCATATTCACTTTGCTTTACGTAGAACACTACCTGGTACAGAGAGTTAGTGATCAGTAAATGTTAGCCGTTATTGTTACTATCTCTGTCCTGCATCAGAGGTTCAATGGGAGTCCATGGTTACAAGATAAAACTCTGAGCGCCTATGCTTGCCATTCATGAGCTTCCAGGAGCTGGTCCCTATTCCCTCTGCAGCCTTGCTTCTGAATCATATTCCACTCCCGTACCCCACCCCCCAACTTTGTGTTCTAGCTATACCTGTTGTTGTTGTTAGGTGCCCTCAGATTGGTTCTGACTCATAGCGACCCTGTGTACGTAGGGACACTAATGACCCTCCCTATTCGGACTCAGGAAGGTAAGTCTGATTCTCCTGTGACGTCAAAGAAAAAGTTAGACAAACCTGGGCGCCTCTGCCTTTTCCTGATTATATGTCCTGGACAAGTGATTTCAACCCTTTGAGCCTTAGTTTCCACATCTGTTAAAATGGGTTTATAGTGTAGTGTGAGGATTAAATTTAACAGCAAATGTGAGGTACCTGGCATGATGCCTGCTCAACAGAAGTCTCTTCCCCCTTTTTTTCCCTCCCCCCCCCCACCTTTTCTCTGCCAGCCCATCTGTGCTGTGGGCTGGGGGTGTTAAGCAACCTAGTTCTCTGGATTAGAGATGCTGCTTTCACCCAGGGACGTGGTCTAGGAGTCATTCAGGCAGAGAGATTACACCGGCACGTGCATATTTAGGTTGCTTTCCCTAGGGCACAGCACAGGCCTGCAGATACAGCCCCATCAGACCTGAAGAGCCAAGTGGCCTTGTGAACATGGACATGGGGCCCGGGGTGGCTTGAGTAGTCTGCATGGCTTGATGCGCTGAGTTGCAGAGGAACTGCTGGCACGGGAAGTTCCGGCTGGCCTCCAGCCCACTGCCTTGGAGCCAGTAGAGAGACATTCCAGGGCCTGCCAGCCAGTGCCAAGGAGGGTTGAGCCGGGAGACGGGCCACCAGACAGGACAAGTGACTGAGTAGCCAGGTCTGGAGGGGGAGGAGACCGATTGTATAGTGACCATGAGCTCATCATCTCGTCTCTCTGAGGCTTAGTTTCCTCATCTGCAAAATGAGGCTAATGAAGATTAAATGAAATAAGTATTAGGGTTCCAGGGGACCCAGAAAATGATATCCATCTTCCTAGGCTAAATTTGAAATTGAGCTATGGAGGAGTCAGAGAGATAATAATAATAATAATAGCAAATACTTATGTAACGTTTTCACAACTATCTTAGTTATCTAGTGCTGCTATATAATAGAAGTATCACAAGTTGGTGGCTTTCCAAAAAAACTCATTGCCATCGAGACGATCTTGGTCAGCAGCCGAGCTCTTAACCACTACGCTACCAGGGCTCTGTTCTGACTCATAGCAACCCGATATACAACAGAAGGAAACACTGTCCAGTCCTAACAATCGTTGCTATGTTTGAGCCCATTGTTGCAGCTACTGTGTCAGTCCATCTTCTTGAAGATCTTCCTCATTTTCACTGACTCTCTACTTTACTAAGCATGATGTCCTTCTCCAGGGACTGATCCCTCCTGATAACATGTCCAAAGTATGTAAGATGTAGTCTTGCCATCTTTGCTTCTAAGGATCATTCTGGTTGTACTTCTTCAAAGACAGATTTGTTGTTCTTTTGGCAGTCCATGGTGTATTCAATATTCTTCACCAACATCATAATTCAAAGGATTGTTCTTCTCTGATCTTCCTTATTCTTTGTCCAGCTTTCATATGCATATGAAACAATTGAAAATACCATGGCTTGGGTCACGCACACCTTAGTCCTTAAAGTGACATCTTTGCTTTTTAACATTTTAAAGAGGTCTTTTGCAGCAGATTTACCCAATGCAATATGTTGTTTGATTTCTTGACTACCACTTCCACGGGCATTGATTGTGGATGCAAGTAAAATGAAATCCTTGACAACTTCAGTATTTTCTCCATTTATCATGATGTTGCTTATTGGTTCAGTTGTGAAAATTTTTGTTCTCTTTATGTTGAGGTGTAGTCCATACTGAAGGCTGTAGTCTTTGATCTTCATCAGTAAGTGCTTCAAGTCCTCTTCACTTTCAGCAAGCAAGGTTGTGTCATCTGCATAACGCAGGTTGTTAATGAGTCTTCCTCCACTCCTGATGCCGCATTCTTCTTCCTATAGTTTAGCTTCTTGGATTATTTGCTCAGCATACAGATGGAATAAGTATGGTGAAAGGATACAACCCTGACACACACCTTTCCTGACTTTAAGCCATGCAGTATCCCCGTGTTCTGTTCAAACGACTGCCTCTTTGTCTCTGTACAGGTTCCGCATGAGCACAATTAAATGTTCTGTAGTTCCCATTCTTTGAAATGCTGTCCACAATTTGTTATGATCCACACAGTTGAATGCCTTTCTATGGTCGATAAAACACAGGTAAATATCTTTTTGGTATTCTCTGCTTTCAGCCAGGATCCGTCTGACATCAGCAATGATATCCCTGGTTCCACATCCTCTTCTGAATCCAGCTTGAATTTCTAGCAGTCCCCTGTCAATGTACTGCTGCAACTGTTTTTGAATTATCTTCAACAGAATTTTATTTGCGTGTGATATTAATGGTATTGTTCAATAATTTCCGCATTCTGTTGGATCATCTTTCTTTGGAATGGGCACAAATATGAATCTTTTCCAGTCAGTTGGCCAGGTAGCTGTCTTCCAATTTTCTTGGCATAGATGAGTAAGCATCTGCAGTGCTGCATTCTTTTGTTGAAACATCTTAGTTGGTATTCTGTCAATTCCTGGAGACTTATTTTTCGCCAATGCCTTCAGCGCAGCTTGGACTTCTTCCTCAGTACCATCAGTTCTTTATCATATGCTACCTCCTGAAATGGCTGAAAGTCAACGAATTATTCTTGGTACAGTGATTCTGTATATTCCTTTCATCTTCTTTTGATGCTTCCTGTGTCCAGTATTTTACTCATAGAATCCTTCAGTATTGCAACTCAAGGCATGAACTTTTTCTTCAGTTCTTTCATCTTGAGAAATGCCTAACATGTCTTCCCTTTTGGTTTTCCAGCTCCAGGACTTTGCACATTTCATTATAATACTTTATTTTGTCTTCTCAAGCTTCTCTTGGAAATCTTCTGTTCAGCTCTTTTACTTCATCATTTCTTCTGTTCGTTTTAGCTACTCTATATTCAAGAACAAGTTTCAAAGTCTCTTCTGGCATCCATTTGGTCTTTTCTTTCTTTCATGTCTTTTTAACGACCTTTTGATTTCTTCATGTATGATGTCCTTGATGTCATCCCACAACTCATCTGGTCTCCGGTTATTAGTGTTCAGTGTGTCGAATCTATTCTTGAGATGTTCTCTAAAATCAGGTGGCATATACTCAAGGTTGTATTTTGGCTGTCATAGACTTGCTCTAATTTTCTTCAGCTTCAGCATGAACTTGCATAGGAGCAATTGATGGTCTGTTTCACTGTTGGCCCCTGACCTTGTTCTGACTGATGATATTGAACTTCTCTATCATCTCTTTCCACAGATATAGTCGATTTGATTCCTGTATATTCCATCGGGCATGGTCCACGTGTATAGTTGCTGTTTATATTGTTTAAAAAAGGTATTTCCAATGACTAGGTATTTGGTCTTGCAAAATTCTATCATGCAATCTTCATTGTCTATTACCAAAGGCCATGTTTTTCAACTACTGATCCTTCTTGTTTCTAACCAGAAGTTTACAACTAGTAAATGGAAGACTAGGATTTAATGCTTGGTGGTCTAGCTTCAGAGGCCCTAGTTTTCTCCGCTACACCACACCAATTGCAGGGAAAAACAGACAGTGTGGCTCTAGATCTGCACCCAGAATTAGGCAGACTTCACCATCAGTTTAGACATATTTATTCATCTCACTGAGACCTTGTCAACTCCCCACCGGTCTTCTTGGTAGAGCTGCCTGTAAGGCTACTACTGCATGAGAATAGGAGAGGAGATTTGCTTTCTGTTGGCAAGCTGGTGAGGGGACTGTTGGAGGAGAGGCAGGTCCAGTTCCTTCTTCCAAATTCACCAGTCCAGTTGTCATCACTCCTCTTGGAGTGGAACAAGAGAAGCCAAGAGCATTCCTCTAAAGGAAGTTACTGTACAAGGAGACATGACTCCTGGTGTGTAGACACTGGTTTGGCTGTTTTAACAGAGATCACAACAACAGTGGCCAAAGCATAATAGAGGCTTGTTTCTCTTGCACATAAAGTCTCAGCTGGGGGGATAAAGAAGTTCTGCTTCATAAGGTGGATCAGAGATGGAGGCTTTTTCTATCTTGTTTCTCTGCCGTGCCCTACGATGTACTCTCATCCCCAAAGACAAAGATGGCTCACTGAAGAGGGCCTCACTTTAGCCAGCAGGAAGGTGAAAGAGGAGGGCATGAGGCTTCTCTCTAAGGGCACAATCAAGAAGTTTCATACAACACTTCTACTCACACCTATTAGCCCCAACTTAGTCAACTGCAAAGGAAATCTCATCCTCAGCTGAAAAGTCCTGTAACCACTTAAAACTCAGGAGCATTCTATTTCTTAGAGGGAGATGGGGAGATTGACCATTGAGGGACAACTAGTATAAAGTAAGAGTAGATGGTATATGGTAGATGGTCAGTAAATATGATTTTGATCTTTTGCCATGACTTTACTAACAACTTTTCACTGATCTCATGCCTCTAAACCGCTAACATAAAACTTTACATTTTTCCCTGATGTTGTCACCTCCCTCATCACCATATCCAAGTCCAGACTGATCATGACTCCGTAATCCTTAGACGAGCCACTCCTTTTCACACTTCTTAACTTGACTCACCAAGTCTGCCACTCTCTGGGCCTGTCTACCTTTTCAACTCATCCAGACCCTCAAGTTATAAAGCTCTGAAATAAGGAGGCTCTCCAAGTTTCCTGCAGCTCTGACTGCCAGGATTATCCCATGTCCTGAAATATGAACCCCCAGGCACTGCACGCCCTGCCCATGCTGAGTGGTTGCCTTCCTGTATGCTAGAGGAGTTTGTGGAAAGAATTTTCTGGCATTACAGGGTGAAAGTCAAAACAGTAATTACAAGAACATCTGTTCCTGAGTGGAAAGCATATCCCCTGCACACCAGGAGACATGCCTGCACAGTTCAGTAAGCTGGATGTTAAAATGGAAAAGAATGTTCTGAGAGTGAGGACTAGTGGACTCAGCTGTGATGCAGGGTCAGCTTCTTGGGTAGGATGCCACACTATGGACTAGGGAGGAATGAGTATAGGTGGTGAGTGAGGAAATGAGTGAATGAGTGCATGGATAAAGGAGTGGATAAGTGAGTGAGTGCATGAATGGGTAAATGAGCAAATGAAGGAATGAATTAATGAAATATGGATGAATAAACGCGTAAGTTAAGGAGTCCATAAATAAATGAGTAAATAAATAGATGAATGAATGAGTGAATTATGAGTGAGTAAGGAAATAAAGAAGTTAATGAGTGAATGAATAAGTATGTGATTTGGAGTAAATGAATGAGTGAAACTTCGAAGAAATAAATGAGTGTGAATGAGTGAGTCAGGAATTGTAAATAAATGAGTGAATGAGTAAGGTTTATATTTTTTATTTGTGCAGATGTTGCCGAAGTAGATTTTATTACTTTGGACTCTGCACATTCCCCAGCAACTCCACAGACAGTCCTGAGAACGGTATAGACAGGGTGTCCAAAGATGCAGGTACAAACAGCCCAGGGTACAAGGAGCAGCATCCTTGGGTCCCGCGTGAGCTGGGAACAACCGCTGAGAGCAGAGGAGCTACAGAGAAGAACAGCCTTCAATTTGCTGGTGGGGCAAGTGGTGGAAAGAATACTATTCTGCCTTTTCCCTGGAGCCTGGACTAGTTGGAGTATGATGGTCAGGAAGTTTTGATCAAAGTCCATGTCAGCCAGGGTTTCCTGAGCATTTTCTAGACGCCCACTGCTGAGGATCCAATAGACAAAAACCACCAATATCATACGATGGAATGTTCTGCTGTTATGGCAGAAAGCAGGAGTCTGTAAGACTCCAGAGAGGGGAGGTCAGGGGAGGTGGCTTGGGCTTGGGCTTGGCCTTGGAAGAGGGGTAGAAGTTTGGAGACAGGCGAGAGGGTGTTCTAGGCAGAAACACAGCACGAACCAAATCATGAAGGGATGGAAGTACAATGCATGTGGAAAAAGTCCATAGCTCTAAAAACTGCATGGCTGAGTACCAGGATGGGGGTCCCATTGAGTTCCAGAAGGCAAGTCCTGGGTCTTCCTCACCACTATGGCTGTAGCACTTTGAGCATAGTGCCTGGCACATAGTAGGTACTTAGTAAGCATTTGTTGAATGCATGAATAAATAAATAAAGGTATGAAAGAAAAATAGAGCAAAAATAAGGGAAGAGGATGAAAGGAAGGAAGAACAAAGAGGTCAGAGATTTAGACTATGTTGTGGAGAAGATTGTTGGGGGCCCCCTAGGGTTTTAGAGACCTGTACAAGGGGAGCAGGTGTCTGAGAAAAAGAGTTGAGTCTATGGGTGCCGTCGTTATGCTCGTATCAGCACTAGGCACACTGTTAATATTTAGGACAGCATTCTGAATATATGAATAAAGGGCTGCACTCTGTTAGTAGCTTTTAAAATTTATATCAGAAAAAGGCTGAGAAGGCTACATCTACATGATATCAGCAATGGTCTGATAACTTATCAGCCCTTTGTTGTAACCTCAGTCTCATGGAATTTCCGAGGTGGGACAGCCCTCAGTGATGGTCTGCTCCAATCATCTTCTTTTACAGGTGAGGAAACCAAGGTCCAGAAGGGGAAGTAGCTTGTCCTTCTATTATATATTCAATTAAGCAAGATTGAGAATTACCAATTGAAGTCATGGAGTCTTGGGTTCTGTATCTTGCTCTGCTGCTAACTCAGGGGCTTTTACACAGCCTCTTCTCTCTGACTTCAGTTTTTCTCACTGAAATAAGTGATCTCTAAAGTCCCTCCAGATCCTCCCTTCCAGCCAGTCTTGTTCATTCAACAGATGCACACTGGGTGACCCCACATGTCATGCTAGGTCCTGAGAGAGACCACAGAGAAGACCCCCACCCTCATCCTGGGTCTTAAACCAGATCATATCATCATAGAATATTTTTTTTTAAATGCTCATGCGTCTGCCATTCCATCAGACTCTAAGCTCCTTGGGGGCACTTTTAATCTTCCTACTGCCTTAAATTCTTTCTGGAGCAAGGCAGAGAATCGATGAATAGATTAATTAACGTATTGATTATTTTTCTTCTTTGTACCCAGAGCACCTTGCACAGGGACATTCCGAGGAGACATTCCATGGAGACAGTCACATAAGCAGATAATTTTACCAAGAGTGAGCATGACACCAGCAGGGGGAGACACAGGGGTGGTGGAGGGCCAGAGGAAGGGCCTTTGACCTAGTCAGAGGGAGTGAGAAAGGCTTTCCCGGGTAAGGGGTGACTTCGTACTCAGTCTTCAAGGACAAGAAGGAATTTCTCAGGGGATGATGAGGTGGCAGAGGCAAAGGAAACAGCACATACAAAGAGTTTGTGGCCAGAGAGCATTTTGTCCATTGAGGTTCTGCAAGTAATTTCTGATTAATGAATCAGAATCAGAATCGTACCCTTCACCTTTCCTGGTTCCAGGACTCCCTGATGAGGGCAGGTATTATACACAACATGAACAATAGCCAGAGAGGGCCTGAGTGCCAAGTTTTTGATGCTGACAAGCACCTGGCAAGTGACCTTTCCACACACAGGACTTCTCAGTGAATGGAACTGAGGGACCCAGCTTGGACAGAAAGCCAGAATGGCAGAGAAGACTCTGAAGTCACTGCCTCCAGCTGCCTGTTGGAGTGGAGCGATAGGTCAAAACCAAGCCTTGTCCCTCCTGAGCCCCTGCTCTGCATTTAACACCACGCTGCCTTTCTTCTGGGCAGGTGAACACAAGGAGCACTTGTTTCTGCCGACGAAGGCAAGGCCAGTGACAGCTATTAACACTTACAGGTGCCTGAAACTCATCTCTTGCCAAGATGAACTTAAAATGTTTTAAATTTAAGCATTTTCAAAGGAGCCCTGGTGGCACAAATGGTTAATTGCTACACTGCTAACTGCAAGGTTGGTGGTTCAAACCCACCCAGAGGCTCTGCGGGAAAAAGACCTGGTGATCTTCCATAAAGATTACAGCCATAAAAACCCTTTGGGGCAGCTCTGCTCTATCATATAGGGTCACTGTGAGTCAGAATCAACTCGCTGGTACCTACTACCACCAACAATCATTTCTGAAGTTAAATTAGTCCAATAGTAGGCAACACATTGGTAGGGCTGATTGGCTGAGAGATTGGGGAGGTGGTGGGTGACAAGAAGAAATCGGAGTCAGCAAACCCATTTCAGAGTCAGGAAGCAAGTTCAGAAATCCAGATACACCCAGGTGCAGATGTGTTTATGTCCGAGAGTTCATGGAGAAAACGAAGGCCAAGATATTCTCAAGAGAGGATGAAGAGGGAGGGAGAGAAGGAGTGAAGGAAGGATAGAGGAGATAGGAGGAAGGCAGGCTAGCTGACTCTACTTGGAAACAGACATCAGCTATCACTTAAACATCAAATATTATTGAAGGGAAAAATGGCAGGTTTCCAGAACACTCCAGAGTCTATCTTGATAGGTTGCCATTGCTCTAGGGTTAATATGAGGAAATAGCATTCTTAAGAACCCGTATTAACCTGTTTGTTGTTCTATGGACTGTGACAGCTCCGTTCTACATCTCAATGGCTAACCATTTATTTTATTCCAAAGAAAAAGAAAAAAAGGCTTTTTGTTGTTGTTGGGTTTTTTTTAGCCCATGAAGCAGGGACTCAAGGCTGGAAGCTTTGCCCCTGGAAAAAGGTCGAGAAGCAGAAGTGTCAAGCAGGCTTCAAGTGGACTCCACAAAGAAGCCCCCACCTCATGTCCCCTCTCCGTTTATCCCGGAGACTCCAGCTCTTTCGCTTTTCTGGTTTTCTTTCCTTGGTTTGCCTCTCTGAGTCTTTCTCTGAGCTCTTGTGGTTACTCTCTTAGGTAACAGCTATGCCACAATAGCAAGTAATACACTGAAGGACCCCAAATGCAGGTGAAAGGCAGTAAGAGCTAAAGGAGATCAGAGGATGGAGGATCGAGCTGGACCAGCTTTAGAAAAAGAGGAGGCATTTCAGCTGGGTCAGGGGAGGAGGAATAAACAATTTTAATAAAAAGCATAGCTACACTTGCATAGTACTTACTACCTGCCTGGAACTGTCCTAAGCCCTTTAAATATATTAAGCTAGTTAATTCTCACAACAGGCTGTAGGAGGTAAGGTATAATTATTATCCCCTTTCATAATAAATGGGGAAATTGAGTCACAGAGAGGTTAAGTTACTTGCCCAGAATAATAAAGCTTATGAGTGGGCTCATAACTAGGTCTGAGTAGGCTCAGACTAGGTATTCTGGCTCCAGCATCTTTGATTTAACGCTCTTTTCAGTGGTTTGCACTTTGCTACTAATCTAAAGGTTGACAGTTCAAACCCACCAAGTGGCACCATGGAAGAAAGGCCTGGCAATCTGTTTCTGTAAAGATTATGGCCAAGAAAACCCTATAGAGCCGTTCTATTCTGTAATACACGGGGTTGCTATGAGTTGGAATAGACTAGACTACGATGGGGTTTATTTTTTATTTACTTATTTTTTATTCAGCCCCTCTAACATTTACATGTGTGTGTGTTCAACAAATATTTATCAAGCACCTATTGTGTACTGGGCACTGTGCTAGATGCTGGGGTACATTAGTGAACAAAACACACAAAGATTTAGTGAGTGTTCACTGTGTGTCTGTTCCTCCTGGGACATCCTGGTGATCAAGGCAAATGTGGATCCTATCCCTAGAGGACTTATGTTCTAGTTGCGATGGAGACATTAATTAATCATTCAAATAAGTATGCAATCACACGTGCTCTGAAGAAAGGGAACGGAGAGCTAGGAGATTGTATAGGAGGAAGCTGCTCAGTTCTGAGGGCCGAGGAAGATTTCCCTGGAAAGTGACTCTAAGTCTAAGCTGAGAGCAACAGAGGGAGGAGGTTCCCCAGAAAGGGAACAGCATTTGCTCCTCGACTGTAATGACCTGAAAGATGACAGGTTTGAATGGAGCTCAGGGAACAAGGGGTACAGAAGGGAAGATTAGGTTGGCAACATGGGCACAAAATAAAGTAGAAATTTAATGTTTATCGAAGAGCAATGAGAAGCTCTTGTGGAGCTTGAACAACGGCTGACATAATGCTATAGTGTTTGGTAGTTTTCCAAGCTTTTCGTGTCCACCCTCTTTGGGTCTGAAAGCAGTCTGGTGAGGCAGGCATGTCTGGGATTCTTATCCCAGCTTGACTGATTGTTGCTGTTAAGTGCTGTCTAGTTGGTTCTGACTCATAGCGACCCTATAGGACAGAGTAGAACTGCCCCATAGGGTTTCCAAGGAGCAGCTGGTGGATTGAACTGCCGACCTTTTGGTTAGCAGCCAAGCTCTTAACCACTACGCTACCAGGGATCCAAGTAATGGATTAGAACACTGAAAATCGAAACCAAGCTAATGGCTGTTGAGTCGATTCCAACTCATAGTGACTCCATGTGTGTCAGGTAGAGCTGTTCTCCATAGGGTTTTCAGTGGCTGATATTTTTGGAAGTAGGTCACCAGGCCTTTCTTCACAGGCACCTCTGGATGGACTTGAACCACCGACCTTTTGATAAGCAGCCAAGCCCTTAGTTATTTGCACCACCCAGGAATGCCCAGGAACACTGAAGTCGTCCCCCCGCCCCCGCCCCAAGTGAACAACTTACCTAACATGTCTAAAATTGAAAGAATGAGGGTGAAAGTCCAGGCCTTCCTGCTCGGGCTGGAGGGGCAGAAAGGAGAGAGGAGGTTTCACAGACCTGCCCACAGTATGAGCAATGTTACAGCATCGTGGGGGTAACCTCACAGGATTTTGAGAGGAGCTAAGGGTCCAGCACTGGGCCTGGCACGTGGTAGATGCTCAGTAAACACCCATTCCTTTCCTTCAACTAGAGGTACCATTGCTTTGGTATTTTGCACACTGCCTGGCCCACATCATTCCACCTTCTATGTCAGTGGGTGTTTTGATGCTGATTGATTAGTTTTGCTAGGATGCATGAGAAGAGAGGCAAGTTGTTTTGTTCCTTAGCCAAGTCACGGTCCCTGTTTCCTAACCCCAGAATGCTCTGCCAGGCGAATTTGAAAAAACTGAATGGACTTGCCCGTGCCCGGGCAATGTAGAGGGAAACTTGAGAAGTAGGTAGGAAGGTAAAGACAGTTTTCCAGGTTTCTGCTGCTCCACCTTTGGTCCCCTACCACTGTATTCTGTAGCGCATTGGTCAGAAAAATTCTTTATCAGTAAGAGCCAATTGGGAACTTTATTCACTCAAGAAGAATCACTAACATTCATTTACAAAAGCTTTTTTATACATTATTCTCATTTAATGCCCGTAACAATCCTGTAAGGTAATTACTTATTATTGACATTTTATAAAAGGGACGAGAAGTGGTTATTATTCACAACACATACAACAAATCAAAACCTAAACACAGGACTCTTTCACCCCAGTCTGGTTTTCCTTAGCTGAATAGCAGTGTCACTCTTGGGATTATCCTTTGTTATTGCCCCTCAGAGACATCACAACAAACCTGTCCTTTGCTGAGGCAAGTGATGGAAATCCATTCTGAAAATGTGACCAGAATTATAGGGAGAGAACCTTGTATGGAATTAGTCTTTGATATGCTTTCCTCGGCTTACACCCTTTTTCTGCATCAGTTTAAGACTGGTGACTATCCTTTCTTCCATGGTCAATATCTTTGGGTTTTTCCTACTCTTTGGAAGGATGATTTTAGACATCTTCCTGGTCACTGGATTGGTGATCATGGATCCTTCTGGGGGGACTATAACTCAGAAGTCATACTTCCCTGAGTTCAGGAAGCCCAGAACTCAAGAGTTGCAGTCCCTTCTCTGTGGCAGCCACCAGACATCAGTAGCTGGATGACAGCCAGCAATAAGATTGTGACATTGGAAGGGGCCAAAGAACATGGCTGTCTCCCAGCCCTTTATTTTCCCATTCCACTGGAAGATCGTGTTCATTCGAGCTTTTAAACCAAAAATATATTATCGTAATCTATTTGCTAATTATACCGTGCTAAATTTCTAGACACTATAAATTGCAGCTGTGCGATATCTAGATGAGGTTTCTGGGTATTTATTTTTAGCCATCAGAGAGCACTTGGTTTCCTCGAGGCTTCATCTGCAAGTCTAGGAGGGGACGAGAAAATGCATCTGCACAATCCTTCTTGCCCTGTGACTTGGATGGAGTCGTTTAACTTCTCTGACTTTCCTCTGTAAAAGGCGGTGGCTGTAGTAACTGATCTTGAAGGACCTGTCCGTCTTTGAAGTTCTAACTCTTGTTTCCTGAATATAGAAACTAGAATGTGCCCCAACATGATCTTTCAGTGCCTACTTCACCCTGGAGAATGCCCAAAGCCACCACACCGAAATGTTGTGAACCATGGAACACAGGCCTTCAGAAACCTCGGGCTCAGTGGGTGCCTTTTCCTCCTTTTCTGATCCTCGTTTTTTTGGTGGATGGAAGGGTTTTGCATTTGTTTAACACCTACTGTTTGCATAGCACACTGTGAGGTGATTACAGTTGAGTGATTTTGGTTGACCCCCCCTTTTAAGGCCAATGTCTTTTACTTTCCATCAGTCATTGACAATTTACTTAGCACTGGGCTTGGCTCTTTGAAAACATCACAAAGGTGAAGTGGATACAACTCCCAGCCCTAAGGAGCCCAGGAGGGGAGGTAGGGCATTAAATTAATATTTTCAAGTGCTTTTTGAACTGCAAAATGCCATTCGAGTACAGGCTATGAATAATAAAAAAAAAAAAAACAAGTGCCAAGTGCCATCAGAGAGATACAGATACAGTGTAGTGGGGTTCAGGTTCATTTGTGCCTGTTGGGAGAGGAGAATCAAGGAAGACTTCAAGGAGGAAGAGGTTTTTAAGCCAGGCTTGATGTATAAATAGTATCTAGAAATATGGGGATTGGGTGTGGGAAATCAGACTTGGTTTGTTAACCTTAGAAACCACCCCAGCCAGGTCACATGGATGGCTAACTCTGATGAGTCACTCTTCACAAATGCCCAGCAGAGCACATCCCTTTACTACCCACCATGACCTCTAACAAATTTTCTTCATAAAAAAGTCCTCTGGAAATCCCCAAGACTATGGCCGTAAGACACCCTTCTGACCTGGAATTGAAACCATTCCCAGAGACCACCTCCCAGCCAAACAGTAGACACAGACATAAGATAAACAATAACACCCAAGAGGAACATGCTTCTTAGAACAAACAATTAGAACAAATCAGACAATATCTGCCCAAAAGCAAAGATGAGAAAGCAGGAAGGGATAAAATCAGAATGAAAGGAAACAGGGAATCCAGGGTGGAAATGGGGAGTGCTGACACACTACGGGGAATGAAGCCAAGGCCATGAAACACCTTATGTGCAAACTATTGAGTGGGAAACTAATTTGCTCTGTAAACTTCCACCTAAAGCACAATTAAAAAAAAATTATTTGGAACAGTTTCTTGGTTTGGATGTTTCTAGTATTTAGACATCTGGATAAACAGTCTCCTGCTGTATATGTGTAATTATTTGATGGATAGATGGATGCATGGACAGATGGATGAATGAATAGTTTGATATCATTATAGAGATGCCACAGCAAGGAGATGGGAGCAATTAAACTGTCTGGGCCTACAGATAGTTTTATGGCAAGAGGAACATTAGAGCTGGGCCTTCAGCAATGAGTAGAATTTTCTCAGCACACAGTGCAAGTAAGGGTGTCCTATCCAGAGGGAAGCAAATGGAAGCATGAAATGCATAACACAGTTGGAGAATAGTGAGCCACAGAGGCCAGGGTATGGGAGGGTAGGATGAATAACTGTAGTGGCTGAAAACACAGGTTTTAAAGTAGACAGATTATGGCTTGAATCCAAACTCTGCTACATAGTAGCTTAGTGATCTGAGCAAGTTACTTAACTTTTCTAAGCTTCCATTTTCTCATCTGTAAAATAGGAATATTAATAATACTTACCTCATATGGTTGTTGTGAAGATTAAGAGAAATAAAAGCATGTCTGTAAGACTTTTAGCACAGTGATTTGCATGCAGTATGTACTTAATAAATGGAAGCTCGTGACTGATATTTTACTGAAACAATTCTAGTTAAATTATGAAAATGCCAGTTCAAACCACAGAATTTTAAGGATGAGGCAGAATAAAAGGAACCATCAAAAGAGAGATAGTCCTTGGAGAAAAATGAGAAGAATCAGGAGAGATTGATCTTGCAGATGCTAAGGCAGGAGAATTTCTAAAGGAGGAGGTGGTCGTTGCTAGCAGGTGACCCAGAAAGACCACTACAGATGAGGATTGAGAAGAAGCTTCTGGAATTTGTAGTGACAACATCATTATGATCTTAAGGAGAATATTCTGGAGGTGGAAGCCAGACTGCAGTGATTTGTGGAGGGCGTGGGAGTGGGGGAAGTGGTGGTCTAGATAACTCTGTCAGGAAATCTTTCTGAGAAGGAGAAAAAAGAACTTGGGGTGGGGTGGGGAGACAAGGTCATGAGAAGTGATGTTTATTAGATGAGGAATGTTTGAACTCAATTATCACAGTGTTTCTCTGCCTTTCCAAACCTATGCCCCCACTTGATACACGAAAAAATATGTTTCACTTTCCTCCTGTCCCATTAAATCCATTGCCATTGAGTCAGTTCTGACTCATATCAACCCCATACGACAGAGTAGAACTGCCCCGCATCGTGTTTCCAAGGCTGTAATCTTTACAGAAGCAGACTGCCACTCCTTTTCCTGTGGAGCAGCTGGTGTGTTTGCACTGCTAACCTTTAGGTTAGCAGTCAAGTGCTAAACCATTGCACACCAGAATTCCTTCCCCTCTCCCCCTCTAAGATTCTGACATTCTGGAAACCACCATCCAACCTCATTTGGTAATCACTCTTGCCAAGAAGATTTTGTCTGGATTTACTTCCTGTAACTGTATTTTAAAAACAGTAGGAATTTAATAACCTGTTGGAATAAAACAGGTGAGAAATGACTGTAGGAATTAAGGATGGATTTGAAGGGCAGTAAGAAGACTGGACTGAGCAGATGTAGGGAGTGAGGGAGAGGGAGGAGTCAAGGAGAGACCCGGGATTCTGGCTTTGGAGCACTGAGTGAATAACCACATCAAGTGGTGTAATGATGAGGTCCCTTCCCTGTGTGGGTTCTCGCTTCCACCTGCTTGGATGACAACTCACAGGTTTATTGAGAGTAAGAAATCAAATGACAGATTGGAAGCCTTCAAGTGCTTTATAAATGTAAGGCATCGTTATTAATATTGTCATAGGTAAGACAGAGCACATCTTGTTCTCTTTCTAGAGCATTCTGTCTCACTTTTCCTGCATAGCCTCTGTATCACTAACTATAATTCTAAATAGCTACAAAGAACTAACATATATTCTTCACAAAGCATTTTACAGATGAGGAAATAGAGGGGCAGACATGTTAAAAAAAACTAGGATTGTACCCAATAACTTTCTTTCTAGTCACACATGGAGTATTTATTAAAATTGACTGCATACTAGGTTAAAAAATAAGTCTCAATGAATTTCAGGGAATCAGTGTCCTACAGACCCCATTCTCCCACCAATTAAGTTAGAAATGAATAACAAAAAAGATTAGTTAAAAAAAAAAAAAAAGGTACCTATATAGTGAGAGATATTTACAAAAACACTTCTAACTTATTCATGGGCCAAAGAAGAAACTATAATAGAAATAATATAAGGGAATGATGCTTAAGTAACAAAAGTTGTAGAATGTAGCCAGTGCAGCACTTGGAGGGAAATCTATGGCCTTAAACAACTTACATTAGAAAATAAAGAGAGAGTAAGAATGAGTTAATCAATTAAGTATCCAATTTAAGAACAACAGTAGATATAAATAAATAAGCAGCCCAGAGTCTTGCAATTACAAGTGAGGATTTGAACATAGATGTGACCGACTCCAAATGCTTCTCTGTGTTCACTATGCTACCTGCCTTTCGCTGTGCTAGTTCCCATAATATGCCCTGCGCCTGGAAATGCTGTTTTTCTCTAAAAGTCAAGGAGATGAGCCTATAGGGTAGGTAACCTCTTGCATGAAGGGTTTGTGATAAATCTCAATCATTTATTCATCCATCCTTTCATTCATTAAATATTTACTGAGCACTCGCTGTGTACCAGGTACTGTGCTAATAACTGCATATGTTAGTTGCCTTTCCTCTGAGTGTTCAAAAACCAGCATTTGGTGGGGCCAGAGCTGCTGCTGCTACTTCTGCCCCCCGCCCCACTCTCCCCTCAACTCCCAAGCTTGTCAGAACAGCAACCCCGTCAAAAATGTCTGATTTCTTTCTTGTCTCTTTTAACAGGTAGACTAAAATTACCATGTGTCCAAATTAAAATTGCATACTTCAAGGATTATTTGAAGGACTATTCTTAGACCTTTTTAAGAAGATTTAAAGAAAAGTGAGTTGGTTTTCTTTTTTAACACTTCAGAGAGTATTCACGATTTGAGTTAATGTTATGGTTATTTCTTTTTCTCTACCTCTAAAATAAGTGTTAATAGGTAGACTTTATCTCCATTTATTTTATAATAATTTTTTTTCTCCCTAAGAACAATGAGCAGGGAGTACAGGATTACTGGTTGGCTTCCCTGTAAGATTTTAGTATATTTCAAAGCCTTGTGCAGTCTTGGAGAATGAAGGGGTCTTAGAGGCGTGGACCATACCCTGCTAGACGCTGGAGGCCCACAGCAAGCTCTGTATAGATCCCTGGCCTCTGCTTGAAAACCTCCAGGAACTGATGGAGAACTCTGTTATCTCTTCACATTCTGGATTGTTAGAGAGTTTTTCCTTAATCTGGATTTGAAATCCACTTCTCCTCATGTCTTGCCAAACTTCATTCTTTATTGTTGTTAGTTGCTGTCCAGTCGATTCTGACTCATGGCGAGCCCATGCGTGGAGAGTAGAACTGTGCTCTAGGGTTTTCAAGACAGTGACCTTTCAGAAGCTAGTAGTCAAATGCTTAGCCATTTGTGCCACCAAAGGACTCTTCTTTTTTTATTAGACGATCCTAAAAATGATCAAAGGCAAAGATCATGGCCCTTCTTGAGATCTTTTTTTATTCTTTGTTCCTCCAGTGACTCCTCAGAATTTGGTTTCAAGTGCATCTCTTGCCCTGGTCAACTTCTTTCCAATACAGTAAATGTCTTAAAAAGAGGCACCTGCTTAGAACACAAACACAGCACAGCCAGCATCCTTTGTCCCAGTAGGTACAAGAGAATCAGAGGAAGACAAACCCCCGGGGAGCTGGTCTGGGTTCCGGTCCCATTTCTGCTATTGCTGTGCTCTCAGAAAAGTCACTTCATCTCTCTGAGCTCAGAGAAAACAAGAAGGGTAGGACAAGATGCTCACAATGATGCCTCCAACCTCTACATGGACAGTTTTGCTGACTCAGGATAAAAAACTTGCTTCTCACTATCTCAGGCACTGGAGTGAGCCATGTCATGGAGATCAGTTGGAACTGAGTCCAGTCCCAGCCCTCTCACTTGCTGACTGTGTGGCCATAGGCTGTCACTTCACATCTCTAAGCATCTGTTTCCTCATGCATGACATAAGGATATTCATATATGTTACAAAGAATTTGTACTGGGATATGTACACAAAGCACTTAGTACCTGGTGGGTAGGAAGTGTTCAATAAATGGTAGTCCCTAGGATTATTATGGGGCCCTGGTTGCACGGTGGTTAAGAGCTACGGCTACTAACCAAAAGGTCGGCAGTTGGAATCCACCAGCTGCTCCTTGGAAACCCTACGGGGAAGTTCTACTCTGCTCTGTAGGGTCACTATAAGTTGGAATCAACTCAATGGCAATGGGTCCAGGTAGTATTACTATAGGTAGTGATGCAGCTACTTGCCTTTAGAAAAAGGAGAAGACAAGAAGTGAGTAATAAAAAAAGAAGAGAGAAGATGTGGACATTATCATTATTAGGGATAGGGGAAGACGTGTCCACATCCCATAAGCTTTCATATAAACAAAAGCCCAAACCCAGAAAGTTTATGAGGTTAAAACTCTACTTCTCAGAAGCAGACAGTGAGAAATTGGTTGTTATGGAGATAGATATAGTTAGTTAGTTTAAAGGGAAACTTTTATAGGGGGCCTGAGGAGCTGCACCAATTCTGCCAGCCTCTAGCTACTGCCACAACCTTGGTCCTGGACAGTAAAGATTGGTGACCCTAGAATGAGGGTCTTTACACCCATGGACCAAGAGGCCTTGAGAGTCATCAAATACTTATATATGTTCAGAAGGTTGGTTGTGAGGGTCAGACAAGAATGAGTGTGAGAGGGATGTGTAAACTGTAAAGTGCCCTACACATACATGTTCTTTTGCTATGCATATGTTCTGGGCTATCCTGATACTTTGGAAATCAGGAGACAGGATAAAACTCAGATAAGCTGAGTGTGTCATGAAGCGGGAGGGTCCAGTCCACACACTTATGAGTAAAACAGCATTTGTGTATCCACACTTGTGTGTCTGTATGTGTATGTGAGCAGGTGTGTGTGTAAATCTTTGGGCCCTTTGGATATAGTCATCACTTTTTACATAGGGATTGGCTGCCTCTAAGGAGTATAACATAGGAATAAAAACACAGGCCATGGAGTCGGTCAAGCCCAACTCTCTGACTAGCTGTGTGACCTTGGTCACATTATTTAACAAGAGCAACACAGTCCCTGCCTTTGTGGAGCTTAAAATCTGTGAACAGGACTACTCTGAGGAGATGGAATGATACTGCATAGAATGTGCCCTTCACACTGAAAAAATGCCCAGTATATGTGAGTTCCCTTCTCCCTTGGTTAATGGCTTTCCTCAGAGTTTAGGGAAAGTCATTCTAACCTGTTGGATAAAAGGAACCTCCTGAGGTATTTTAGGTTCTATAGGACCATTCCCTTGAAGGCCCAGGTGCCTGGGTGGATGGAGAGCCCACCTGGGCAAACACGCCCTCTCACCCTGCCAGAAGGGTAACTCCAGAGGCATTCCCACACCTCGGCCATCCTCCTAGAGTCCCCTCTCTCAGTCTGGACTGTGGGGCTGGCAAATCTTAAATTCTGGAGAACTGGGGAGTGTGTTACCATTTAAGGCATAGAACAGGATGTTTTTTGATTTGGGAATTAAAGATAGGTAAGAGCAGTGGAAACCCTGGTGGCTAGTGGTTAAGAGCTATGACTGCTAACCCAAAGGTCAGCAGTTCTAATCCACCAGGCACTTCTTGGAAACCATATGGGGCAGTTCTACTCTGTCTTATAGGATCGCTATGAGTCGGAATTGGCTCAATGGCAACAGGTTTGGTTTTTTTGTTTGTTTGTTTTCCAGATAGCTCCTCACTGCAGATACAGGGGCTCTGCCCTAGGCTAATGCTGTTGTGGATACCACAGGCCAGAGATGCCCCTTTTAGGGACATCCAGATCTGGGGAAGACTGACATTTATTGAAGTATTTTTCAGACTATAGGTTGTAACCCATTAATGGGTCATGAAATTAATTTGATGGCTTGAGATCATCATTATTAAAATGAAACAGAGTAATCCAGTAACTCATAAAGTGAGAAAAGATATTTTAATTGTATATACTCAAAGTAAGACTCATGTTCCAAATATATATATAAAACCAAAAATAAAACAAATCCGATGCTGTCGAATTGATTCTGACTCATAGCGATCCTATAGGACTGGGTAGAACTGCCCCATAGTGTTTCCAAGGATTGGCTGGTGGATTCAAACTGCCAACCTTTTGGTTAGCAGCTGAGCTCTTAACCACTGTGCCAGTAGGGTTCCAAATATGCATCTATAGGAGAAAGAAAGGAAAAAATACCTCCAACAGATCAATAAGGAAAGACAGATAACCTACTAAATAAATGCTCAAAAGACTCCTTCTTCACAAAAGAAGATATCCAAATAGTCAATAAGTATATGAAAACATTATTAGGCATCAGGGAATTGCAAATTAAAACCACAATAAAATATCACTGTGTAAAAAAGACCAGACTTACTGGCCTGAGAAACCCTGAGAGTATGGCCCCCGGACACCCTTTTGGCTCAGTAGTGAAGTCACTCCTGAGGTTCACCCTTCAGCCAAAGATTAGACAGCCCCATAAACAAAATGAGACTAATAGGGCACAACAGTCCAGGGACAAGGACTAGAAGGCAGGAGGGGACAGGAAAGCTGGTAATAGGGAACCCAGGGTTGAGAAGGGACAGGGTTGACATGTCGTGGGGTTGTTAACCATCGTCATAAAACAATATGTGTACTAACTGTTTCACGAGAAACTATTTGTTCTGTAAACCTTCATCTAAAGTACAGTTAAAAAAATAAATAAATAAATAAAATAAAAAATCACTGTGTACCCACGGAATGGCTACAATGAAAAAGATAACCATACCAAGTGTTGGCAGAGATGTGAAGCAACTGGAATTCTCATACACTGCTGTTTGAAGTATAATTTGGTGCAATAACTTTGGAAAACTGTTTGGCAATGTCTGCAAAAACTGAACATATACATGCTAGCAATTCTGCGTCTAGATATATACCCATGAGATATGCACACTGAAGTTCTCCAGAAAAACATGCCCATCAGCAGTTAAAGGGATAAGTAAATTGTAGGATATTCATACAATGGAGTATTATACAAAAATGAGAATGAATAATCTACATGTCTACACAGCAGTATTGATGGCCTTCATAAGGATAATGTTGAAAGAAAGAGGCCAGGCACAAACAGACTTTATGATTTTATTTATAGAAAGTATAAAACCCGGCAAAACTAAGCTGTTAGAACTCAGGATAGTGGTTACCTTGGCAAGGAGTTTGCGAAAGGAGGGAATGTGAGGGGGCTTTCAAGGTACTGGTAACGTCCCGTCTCTTGATTGGAGGGCTGGTGGCAAGGGGGTTTTCATTTGGTGAAAATTCATCAAGCTGCACATTTATGATTTGTACACTCTTCTGTATGCATATTATACTTCAATAAAATTTTATAAAATGAATATAATGTAATAGAAAATATAGCTGGTAGGAAGTGAAACTTAAGTTTCATGTCTCTTTAAATGTCTATGTATACTGAGTTGAGATGTCAAATGTATTTTTTACTGTGAGTCACAGTCCAAACATTTGAAAGTCCCTGATTTTAATCTAATCCATCCATTTTAATGAGGAATCTGAGACCCAAAGAAGAGTGGAATGAAGAGCAGAGCTGGGAAGAAAACAGAGCTAGGAAGAAGATTCTGGGTCTTTTGCTCTTGCTGATTCTGTGTCTCTCCAGTTGCGTGGGAGCTGCCCTCCTGTGGTTTTCAGCCCCATTGGCTGAGTGGCGCATTGGGATTAGTGGCTCTGTCTGGTACCTTCATGTTTGGTAGGCAGCCCTCTACTTTCAGTCCGAGGGGAGCGATTGTTTTTCCCCCCACAGACGGGTAGAGTCGGAGGCCCAGCCACCTCTGCAGGGGCCTGGCTCCAGCTCCCCAAATTCCCTCCCTCCTCCTTCCTGCCTCCTCTGTCTAAATCTGCTTCCCTCAGAGCTCCGGAAACACCATTTCACTCAATCATGTTTTCATTTGTGTAAGACGACTGTCATGCCAGAGCTATTTTATGGTTGTAGACATTGAAAAACTGTGAAGAAAATACATTGAGAGAATAAGATTCTGCAAAGCATGTTTCAGTTCTGTCTCTGTGCTTGTATTTTGTTAGAAAATTGTGATTCCATTCAGTGTACCTCACATGTGGGGGTCAGGGGTGCCAGCAGGCTCTGAGGGTACCGGAAAAGCAAGATGCAGTTTTGTCCCTCTCAGGCGTTGCTTCACAGAGGGGGGAGACGTGCTGATTTTTAAAGGCACCGTCTGAGCCTAGCACAGGGCTTGGAGCCATCTTAAATAGGGAGGTTAGAATATACAGTACAGATTCTAAATATGCAAACTACATACCAAACCCCAAAACCAAACCCACTGCCATCGAGTTGATTCCGACTCATAGTGACCATATAGGACAGAGTAGAACTGCCCCATACGGTTTCCAAGGCTGGAATCTTTACAGAAGCAGACTGCCACGTCTTTCTGCAGCGGAGCAGCTGGTAGGTTCAAACAACAGACCTTTTAGTTAGCAGCCAAGCACTTAACCACAGTGCCGCCAGGGATCCCTACAAACTACATAGAGCATCTTTACCCAGGACACACCCCTAGCCACACAAGTCAACAAGTGAAATGTAGAACATAACAGCCCAGGCCATCATAGGAGAAGCATCTAGCCCAACATTGGAGGTGGGGAGCCAGAAGGGGCTTCCGAAAAGGTTTTGTAGAGCTAGGAGGTTTGAGCTAAGGATTAGAGAAAGGGAAACCACCCAGGCAAGGGAGCTGAGGATTTGCCAACAGGTGGAAACCTCATCTGAACAAAGCCAAGGTAGGAGAGCGTGTGGGAGAGGAGCCAGCAGAGGTGTGCAGGGGCCAGGTGGCACAGGACCTCTGCCCCCTGACGAGGAGTATCCAGGGTGAAGAGGAAAATAGCACCTGAAATTCATATAGGCACGAAATGTCTGTAGCTAAACAGAGTTACCATATGACTCAGTAATTCAACTCCTAAGTGTACCCGAAATAACTGAAAGCAGGGACTCAGATACGTGTACACCAGTGTTCACTGCAGCGCTGTTCACAATTGCCAGAAGGTGGAAACAACCCAAGTGTCCATCAACAGATGAATAGATAAACAAAATGTGATATAGCCATATAATGGAATATTATTCAGCCATTAAGAGAAATAAACTTCTGATACATGAACCTTGAAAACATTATGCTGAGTGAAATAAGCCTGACATAAAAGGATAAATATTGTATGATTCCACTTATATGAAATATCTAAAATAGGCAAATGCATAGAGACAAAAGGTTGTTAGTGGTTACCAAGGAGCTGGTGGAGTGGGAGATGGGGGGGGTTACTGCTTAAGGGGTACTGAGTTTCTGTCTGGGTGATTAAATATAAAAACTTTTGGAAATACATAGTGATGATAGTTATGTAACATTGTGAATGTAATTAATGTCACTGAGTTGCACATTTAAAAATAGTTTAAAAAACAAATTTTTACCACAATAAAATTTAAAAAATGTATATCACGAGACCCCTTCTCAAAAAAAAAAAGATTACTCTGGGGCTCTCCCTGTTGACACAATAAAGCTCAAGCTCTCTTTAAAGAAAAAACAAAAAACAAAGAAATGCTTGTAGCACTTGTAGACAGAATAAGAGATGCAGGCAGATGCAACTGGAAACATCTGTGCAGTCCCAGAATTTTGTCATACAGCACTCGTGCCATCTTTGAAGAAAATTTTCAAAGAACTCTTCTATTCTGGAGCCCTGGTGGCTCAGTGGTTAAGAGCTCACCTGCTAACCAAAAGGTCGGCAGTTCGAATCCACCAGCCGCTCCTGGGAAACACTATGGGGAGTTCTGGCTGTCCTACAGGGATGCAATGAATCAACTGGCAGCAATGGGCATTCTGTTCTAGGCTGAATGAAGACCAGAGCTAGAGAGATGAGTAAGACCGGAGTTGTCACCCTCACAGTCCTGCCAGTGGACTGACCAGTCAAATCTCAGTGCTAAATTCGCACAGTGGTTATTATTCTAAGGCAAAATGTCCCAGTCTGTGTTCTATGGTGCATGAGTTCTACAAACTTTTTTTTTTTTTTTAAAGGAATGTTTCCTTGTTGAGTGGTTGGAGAAACACTGTATACTGAATCCCTTTCGGCAGATCTCGATGCCATTAGCATAGTAAAGGCTCTGAGAAGTCCTGCGGTGAAGATGCCTGTTTGCCTTTGTTTAACCTAAGGTTTTACAAGCTTATTTGCCCCAGAATCCCTTTTTGCACATCTGTTAATATCCCACAGAACCTGTGTTCTTTAGAACTTATTTTGGGAAATGCCCTTTTAGAGAGCAGCTTGAGGGCTGCTTTGAGCACCAAGAAAGGAGAGACTGGCTCTGCCCGAGGTCAGGGAAAACTTCCCAGGATGGAACATTTTATTGGGCATTCTGTTGGGCCTACTCTGAGCCTAGCACAGGGCCTGGTACCCAGTAAGTGTTAAGTAAATAGTAAATGGAGGAATGGACACTGGTGAGAAGAGTCCAGTGTTTTCAGCAGACGCTGGAGACAAAGAGGGTAGACATAGCAATGGCGCCGTATACGTGAACCTGTGGCAATTTAATGTATGGTCTCGTTCCTCTGGTTTGACCCCCTCTCTTCACTATTTTGGAAAAGGCAACAAGAGGCTGCAAAACCAATTTGATTTAAGGGCATACACTCTGGAGCCAAACTGGGTTTCAATCCCAGCTCCATCATTTACTAGCTGGTTTCTTTCTGCATTTCTGTACCTTCCACTGTGAAATGGGCCGGAAAGTTTGAAGTGCACAGGTCACAGGTTGCTGTGAGGATTAAATGTGTTACTATAGGTATGGTACTTAGAATTGGTCCTGGCACATAGCAAGCACTATGTAAGTGTTAACAATCATCATTTATTGGCTTCTTATGATAGATACCTCCCAGGGCCTATGTCTGGTTTTCTTTCCCGGTGTTTCCCAGCAGACTGAGGATTCTCATATTCCTGAGCAAGGTAATCTGCAAGTCTGTTTTTCCCCCTGCTGGCATTGGGAAGGCCGGGGTGACGTTTCTTCCATAGGGCTGTTTGAGGTAAGGCTCATTAGTTATTAGTGCTCAACTATCTGCCTGAGTAAATATTTCTGAGGGAGTAGCAGTCCAGCACATCTATTAT
Source organism: Dugong dugon (assembly GCA_030035585.1). Taxonomy (NCBI): domain Eukaryota; kingdom Metazoa; phylum Chordata; class Mammalia; order Sirenia; family Dugongidae; genus Dugong; species Dugong dugon. Next base: position 67,772,537 of record CM057467.1, read on the forward strand.
TAATTACTGCCAGCAGTTTCTGTACTTGCCAGAAACGCTTCTGCCTGCAGATGTTTTTGTAAGCCCTGTAGAGTTCTCCTGACCTTAACATTTTTCACAGGATACGGTAGGAATCAGCCGCAGTTCCTCCTGCCTCCGTCTCCCTCAGGGGAAGAATGGACAGTTGTATGAGAAGTGGGCATGGGGTACAGGTTGGAGCCTCTGTAATTCAGATAATGGAGTTAGTGAAACTTGTTCTTTATACACCCCACTTTCAGCTTCACACCTAGTTTACCAGCCAGAAACCTGGGTGTCATCCTTGATAGCACCCTCTCTGTCATGCGCTATATCCAATAAGTCACCAAGTCCTAGAGATGACACCTCCAAAACCTCATGGACCTAAACTCTTGTCTCTTGAAGTGCCATCACTGGCCTACTCCAAGGGACTATCTTCTCTCATCTTCCAACGCTCAACTTCCCTGACCAATAAGCAAAATGAGAACTCCTGATTTGTGCTGTTCCCCCCACTTTTTTAATCCTCTTCAGTCTTTTGATCACTTGTTCAAGGTCTGACTTCTGTATTGGACTGTAAGTCCATGAGGGTAAGGACCATGTTCATCTCAGTCATGGTACTCAATAAATCTTCTCCCAGTTAATGACAAACAAGAATATGCTTTTCTTCCTCCCTTCATTTCTTCCTTCCTTCCTTTCCTTGCCCTTTTTTATCCTTCTTTCTATTTTTCTTGACTTCCTTCTTTTTTTGTTTTTTAATTTCTTGCTTTTGAAAGGGAACTAGCGATCACCTGATCAAATTGGGTAGAGGGAAAACTAAGCAGGGCCTCATCAACCCAGCAGCAACCCTTTAATTTCTCTTAAAACAAAGAGGTTTTACTTTAGATTTTCTTTGGAACAAAAAAGTGGTTCTGCTACAATAAAATGTTCGAAAAAACTGATATATTCTGTTTTTTCAGAGCAGAAATGTGCCAAAGGCTTTGCATATGTTCACTCATAAGCAAGGAAGGTATTGTCCTCATTTTACAGATTCGGAAACTGGGCCAAGAGTAGTTAGGAAACATGTCCATGGTCACACAGCCAGTGTCCAGTGGATCCAGGGTTCCTTTCCAGGATTGTCAGACTCCAGACTCTTTCCACTGCCACTGCTGCCTCCCAAAGACCTGTCCTCCAACAGGCAGCGGGTTCCTGGGCCCACTTCTCAGTCTGGCATGGCTACCCGTAGCTAGAGAGAGATCATCGGGATTTAATTGGCACCGCTTGCTCAGAAGGACAGGGCCTTCATTCCTTGTGTGTTATGACTATGAGATGCTAACCAGAGAGAAATGGGTTCATGTAGGCCAAGTAAAAGCTGGGCTGCTCCATGGAATGGTCCTTCATGCTTTAAGCTACTTCACCTGGAGGCCCTGAGTCCCCAGTACCATTAGCACAACCTGGGTCTTCTTATGTGTCAGTCTCCCAAGGAAATCCTAGACAATGTAACCGCCCAGGAAAGGAAAACTATTCTGCAGACTGTACAAAAAGGCAGCAGTTGTTTTACATTGAGTTTTGTAGTCTTTCTTGCCTTCTCTTTGTCCCTGAGCCCAGGTTATTTTTAACTTTAACTTTGCAGTGAAGTCTGGCTTACTTTAACAACAAACCTAGACTGGAAGACGGGAAAGCTGAGCTCTTACCCGAGCTCCCTCAAGAACTCACCATGTGACCTTGGGCATGTCACATGACCTCTCTAAGTGTCAGTCTTCCCCAGAGTGTTTGGACAAGATGATCTTGTCCAGTATTATAAGGATGATTAACAGCATTGACTCTCAAGCTGCCCTTCCAGAGTTTGAATCCCAGCTTTGCCCTTAGTGCTGTGTGATCTTGGGCAAGTATGTAAGCTCCGTGTGCCCCAGGTTTATCATCCATAAAACGTGGGTAACGGTAATACCTACTTCATAGATTGGTTGTGGAGACTAACAAATAAAGCACTTAGAATAATGCCTGACATGTAGTAAGCGCTGTAAGTACTAATTATTGTGGTGGTGGTCGCTGTTGTTGTTATCATCTCCATTCGATCCATACATTGTAATTCTAGACTTTCGCTTGTCTCAACATATTCAAAGTGGTTAGTATTTACATGTTTAGCTTTCACTGGTTAAGAAAATACATAATGACAGAATGCTACTATGGATTCAGTAATGTTTTAACTCAATGTGTAGTAATCATAACCGCCCCTACATATGTTGTGCAAGACATTGATTCGGTTACAGACATGCTTAGAGAGCCAACAGATGGGTTCCCAGATCCTGCCAATAATGACGTGTCCCCTATTAGAAACCTCTAGATTATTGCTGCTTCCTCCAGCACAGTTCATGGACCATCCACCAAAAACCCACTGCCGTCAAGTTGATTCTGACTCATAGCGACCCTATAGGTCAGAGTAGAACTGCCGCATGGGGTTTCCAAGGCTGTAAATCTTTATGGAAGCAGTCTGCCATATCTTTCTCCCACGGAGCGGCTGCTGGGTTTGAACTGCTGACCTTTTGATTAGCAGCCGAGTGCTTAGCCACTGAGCCACTAGGCTCCTCTTGGACCATAGCAGGAACTAAATGTTTGAATAAACAAGTCACTGGATAAATGGATACATGGATGGATAGATGGTTGGATGGATGAATGGACGGATGGATGGTTGGATGAGTTTGTTTTATGTTTTCCTCTTGATTTAGTTTGAGCAGAATAATGAATGTACAGATTTGGTAATGTGTGTGTGCCCATGAGCATTTGCAGAGAAAGCCCCAGCTATTCCTGTCCCAGGGAAAGAGATGGTCATAGTTACATATTTTGCATATTCCCCCATCTGTTAGTTACTAAGGTCATTTTTCACTGAAGTCCTTTCAGCTGTCTAGCGTTGACAAAAGATAAGCACTCCCTCTGCCTCTCCCCCATGCCTTCCTCCTCCAACAATGGGGGCTTTATGCTGGGAAGATTGCCCAGGGGTGCTTCTTTCCCAAGGCCCCAAAGCGTCATCTGGCTTCTATCAAAGGTATTGATGGGGGAGGGACCCAAACAGATGAATTCAAGGAGCAGTGCCTCTGGCCTGGTGCCAACTCAACAAGTAAGGCTGGGCTAGAGAATTCAGTGTCTGCTAGGATATAGGCTGCTTGGTTACCTGAGCCTGTTATCCAGTCATCTGCAGCCACCACCCTGGAAGTTATCAAGCTCTAGCTTCCCAGAGCCTTTTACTTCTAGCCCAGGAGAGGGTGCAAAGCTGGGAATGATGTGTGGGAGATGGCAAAGGGCAGGCAGCCAGTATCAGAGTGTGAAGAATTTTACCCCATAGGGGCAATGGGCCTCCATTGGCTATTGCTTGTTAGGGCTTCAATTCACTAATAAGATTAAAATGCCAATGGCTTGCCTATACACACACTTACTTGGGAACACGTTGGCTTTAGCTGCTTAATGAGTGTTAGTCAGAAATCTTAGAAAGGCCTGGGCAGGCGCCTAGCTGATGCCTTGTTGATTAGAATACGAAATGTGTCGCCCTTGAAAGCCAGCAGTTACTGGAGAGCAAACCCAGTGAATTCAGATTTCCGTGGTAACCCTTACATTCCCCCTGTTTCCAGATATTTATAAAGCAGTAGGTAGATATGGGTATGGAGTGCTCTGATAACGATTTTGATGATGACAAGGATGATGATGATGATCACATTAATAAACGGGGTTATCAAACCTGGCTACCCACCAGAAATACCCAGGGGTTGGTTGGTTTTTTTTGCTATTGTTGCTTTGTTTTTTTTTGAAAATACAGACTGCTGGGCCCCATCCTTAGTGATTCTGTTTATTTAGGCATGAGATGGGGTCTGGAAATCTGTATGCTTAACAAGTGCCCTGGATGATTGTGATGTTCCAGGCTGAGCCCAAGCTTTTGGAAACAGCTACCCTGTAGAATGGGGGCACTTTAGACCTGGATTGGTACCCTGCCTTCCACTTCCTAAACTGTGTGGCCTCATGCCTGTTACTTAGCCTCTGAGTCTGTTTTATCATTTCAAAAGGGATAGTAGGTAGTATCTTCCCTCCAGAGTCATTCTGAGCCTCTGTAGAGGGCCTAGCACAATGCCTGGCACACAGTTAATACACCAAAAAAAAAATAATAATTTTTTTTTTCTTTTTTCCCTTTCCTTTATCATTTACCAAGTCCTTTCAAAACCATTTTTTTACCTGGGGGCTTCTTATCTATGTTCCACACAAAGATATATCTGAAGGGAAGTGGGAATGGGGACTAATGTTTGTTGATGGCTAGTTATGAGTTATCCTATTTAACCCTCACTTACTCTTGGAAGGCAGGTACTCCCTATTTTACAGATGAAGAAACTGAGGAAACTGAAGAAAGCTTACATGACATCTAAGATCATAAAACTAAAATGAGGCAGAGCTAGGCTTGCTTCAGATCCCACTGACTCCCACACCCTTTCGAGTTGCTTTTGGCCTACAGCTGGCTGAGAGGAGTGGCTGCCACTCTCTGGGGAGAATGTGTGAGGAGAATGTGGTTCGCTTTAACATCATTTGCGGCAGTAGGAAGTTTGATTGAGCATCTTTCCCAGAATCCTCAGGGGAAGCACAGCACTGATTAAGCCAACGTGGTCTTTGGCCCTCAGAGCTGAGCCCCTGACAGCCCTTCCAGTCCAAGCCCCTATTAGGCAAGGTCCAGTCATGCTCACGGCATCTAAATGACAATCTCTCCTAGAGGCTGGGGTCACTTGACATCAGACGGGCTGTAAATCAACCTTGAAAATAGCTACCTGCCTACTTCGCCCAAGCAGGAAAGATTTATGGTCCTTAGGTACAAAGGAATGCTCACACCCCTCACGGCACATCCAGTATGTGCCTGATTCTGAGGTGAAGAGCTGAAGGAGAAAGCCTTGTGGGCTGCAGTGTGGTCAGGACCCCAGCTGTGGCTATTGCCAAAGTCAGCATTAGGGTCAGAGTTTGATTACAAACGAAGAAGTTGAACAGCAAATTGAATAGCTGTATTATCAGCATCATTATCATAGCAATATAAATAGTGAAATTTAATAGTTTAATAAAAATTATAATGATGATTATGATAGAACTAACTTGAATAGCTAAATTGGATAGGTGAAAAAATAAAGATAAAAATTTTACTTACCATATGCAGGATCTATGCTAAGCACTTTACACACATTTCCTCTATTTCCTTCTAAAAAAAATCTTGTGAGGCAGGTATTCTTATGTCTGTTTTACAGATAAGGAAAACAGAGGCCAAGTAACTCATGTGTCCGAGATAACATGGCTGATGTTGAGCTGGAGTTGGAACCTGGCCCCAGACTCTGTGCTTCCAACTCCAGTAGACAATGTAATAGGTGAATCAGGGGTGATTATACATTTTCAAAAACAAAACCAAGTTCTGTACTTGCTTTACAGGAGGAATCCTTTAAAAAGGAACGCTCACCTATTTTATGCATTTAAAATAAAACCCTGATTATACAGATTCATTTAGGAGAGAGGGTTTTCAAGAATAATCCTTCCCATCTGTATGGCGGTAATACTATTTCAGAGTACTGTCACAGGTATTATGTTAAACATCAGCTTCACTTAGACAGAACTTACCAGTTTTTTTCTCTATAGCAACACCATCGATTCAGAATCTATCAGTGGTTAAACAGGCAGGCTCTGATGCCAGATGGCCCTGAATTTGAATCCCAGCTCTACCACATACTAGCTGTGTGAGTTTGAACAAGCTACTTAGCCTCTCTGAGTCTCAGATCCTTCATCTGTGAAGTGGGAGTAATAATTGGGGATGTATACATAGTGAATGTTAAGCCTGTGCTCCACAGTGTTCCCAGAATAAGTGAGGAATGTCATTTGTAATTTACCATGCCCACCCAGAAACTCCCAAGGACGATTCGGCTTCCCATGTAGAAAGCTTTGGTCAGACTAATATGGACAATTTTGTTTCTCAGTGTTAATTAGTATATTGACATTTCTGCCTTGTACCTCATATGAACTTTCCAAGTGTCTTCAGGTCCTATTACCACTGATAAATTTTAGTTTCTGGAAAAGCCAAGGTAATATCTTCACCCCTGAGTGCAGGGCCCGTGTTAGTGTGCAGGTCCTATGCCCAGAAAGCCCACCCTGCTGATGAGGACCAGGTCTTAGAAGGTTGTAAGTACCAGGCTCCAGGTTTATATTTTGTCATGTAGGAAATTTTGGAACTACAGAAGGATTTTGAGGAGAGGTGACATTTAAAATTTACTTCGTTTTTTTCCTGGCTGTAAGTCGTACTCATTGTGGAAAATTTGCACAAGTACAGAAAAGTCCAAAGCCTTGCTAATCCCCTTTCCTTCCACCTCCTGCTCTGCAGGCACTCAATCCAAAAGTAACCAGTGAGCATTTTGGTTAACTTCCTACTATCTTTCTGCATTTATTTTTTTCTGTGTAACATCATTAAGATCATACTTCAGCTACAGATTTGTGTCCTGCTTTATTATTAGGTTGACAACGGAGTGGGGTTCAGTGGCATTTAAAATGCACATTTAGGGAAGTTGGCTTGGAAGTGAGTGTGGAGAGTGGATTGGGGGTGCAGGGTTGGCAGCAAGGGATTGAGGTAGAGGCGGAGTTAGGGTCCTGGGCCAGAGATCCCAGGAGGCCCTGGACTAAGAGGTTGGAGTTGAGAGCAGAGAGTCGGTTTAGGAGCTAAAGACACTCTGATTGGACACTGACCACCACCCATAAGCCTCTTGAATTCCCTTACGGGGAAGAACCTCAAGGTCTGATCACATCTTTTGGGGGTTCTTCATGTGAGAGCAAGCAATAGGGACCATTTCTCAAACCCACCTCTTTCCCTCCTCCCCTCTCAGGTTAGACTTGTCCCTCTCCCATCTTGTAGAACTCAGCTAGGGGATGGTGGCCCCCAGGGACTGGCCTTTGGTGGTAGCAAATGGGAATCATGGAGAGAGGAGGCATGGCAGGGTCAAGGCTCCCACGTCAGTGGCAAACGCCTCAGGGCTTAGATTTGCCCATTTTGCTGGTTGGTAATCCGCAGTGCCTGGCTGGCAAAGGAGGGGAGTTAACATTGTCATTGGATCCTTAATTGTGCGTTTCATGAATTTTCATGTTTCCGCTTGCAAGCTTAATGTTGCTTTCTCAGTGACTTTTTTTGTACTTGAGCATAAGAGCCTTGTAATTACAGAGTGTTGTGGATTGCAGAGGGTGATTAAAATGGATTCCATGAAATCTGAAGCGCCCCCACTACCCTCCCCGACGACAGTCCAATAGGTAGGACAGTAACTCAGACAGAATCCCACAAATAAGTTCAGAGAATCAGAATATGAAGGATATGAATTTTCTTCTCCATGCCTTTCCTCTCTGAGCCTTGCGTCTGCTCCATGACAGCCCCCTGCCCCCCTTCTCTATCTTTCTTCCCTTTCTTGTTCTCCTTCCCCCTCCTCCCTACCCTGAATGAAGTCCAGCTATACCCATGACCCCCAACTGACTCTGATCCCCAGGGCTGGCTGCATTCTCACTCGAAGAGACAGTAAAACAGAGAATAGATTTTCATCTTTGCTTTTGTACAGCTGTTAAGGGTGTTTCATTACCATCACAGTCAGCGTACGCTCCCATCGGAGAGGATCCTTCACTTTGAATGGAGGCATGAAAATTACTGAAACCAGCGAGGGTGTAAGAATTCTGGTTTCAGTGTGCCTTCCTCATAGGACAAGTTGATACTTGATGGAAGTGAGATCTGATCTTCTGTTTACCTCACTCTGAATCAGGAATGGACTGGTTGGTGCTTGGAGGACATTTAAAGAAGTTGCATGGGAGTAGGGACAGAGAGGGGGTGGCTGGAAGGCTTCCTAGAGGAGGCAGGGCTCTGCCTTGAAGGGAGGAGATGATCCTGGTGGGATCCCTAAGAGAAGGAAAGCAGAGCAGAGGGGAGCCCAGCCTGGCTAACCTGAAAGTTGATATTTGTAGGAATGATGCTCCTTGACCAAGTCAACTTACTTACAGCGCATGTATGTAATACTAGTGCTAGAAGGGACTTGGGAGGTCATCGGGTCAATGCTTCCATTTAAAAGAAGAACCTCTCAGCTGGTTGGCCCAGCCAGCCCCTTTATGTAGATTAGAAAATGGCTCCCCCCAGGTGAGCACAGGTGAACACAGCCCTGAATCACACCCCTCCGTTGAATGTCCTTGAGCACTGAACAACTTGCCCAACCATATTTTGTGACCTTGGAGCAGAGACAGAAACCAGGTCACTTTCTCTCAGTGCATGGCTCTCTCCATGCCCCTCACCGTACTATATTACCCCACCATACTAAACTCTGAGTTTCTATGAATTTCCTTATGTCTCAGAGATAACCACCTGTGTTCTAGAATTTGATTGTTCGTATGATTTATGCACAAGCACATACAGTGAAACCTGTGGGAGATGGGACTTGATGGAACTGCCTTGTTTTTCCGGGTCTCCCAAGTTTTCTGCCTTTGACAGGGCGTAGTGTGACTACTTTTCTATTGCTTGTTTTAGTGGAAAATATTTTCGTTTTTCTTCTCTGACAGGTTTCTGCCTTCTGACAGGTTCTAACTTTCATAGGTTTTACTGTACAAATTAACATACACAAGTAGACACTCTCGTGTATGTGTGCGTGCATGCCCGTGTGCATGCACCCTTCAGTAGTCAAAGATGGTGCTGATGATAGCAGAGCACGTTCAGGGTTGGGCAGCAAAGGCCATTTCATCTGTACCCCACACAAAGGATGAGGCAGGTTCCACTTACTTCTGCAGCCTCATCTCCCGCCTACCACTCTTTACTTACACCTTTCCCTCCTGCAATGAATTTAAAGCTTCCCACACGGTATTTTTCATAACTTCATGACTTTATGCTTAGTCCTCTGCCTTGAGACCTTCCCCCCTGCCCCAATTGTTTTCCATCTAACAAATTCTTTCAAAGCCATGCTACAACCACATCTCCTCTCTGAGGCCTTCTTTGACCCACCCTGACCCTTGCCTTTCTCTATATGATCCGTGTTTCTTGAACATAGGGCATCTGTTGCGTGTGTGGCACTATATAGTATTTGGGTTTCTATGTCAGTGTTCCCTACTAGAGCACAGGTTCCTTGAGGGCAGGCCCATGGCCTTACCTGTCTCTGTGTCCCCTGTGCCCAGCACAGCTTCTGATATATTGAGGAGGCTCCAGACACATTGAGGAGGCTCCAGAAATTATTGTTGTTGAATGGAGCTGATAACCTTTAGGTGAATGAATTAGCCCTGAAAGAGGAAAGGAGGTCCTTCACAACATGGGGGTCCAGGAATATAGCCACCGCTTAATAGACCAGGAAAACAGGGTCAGGTACTTCACTGACAAAGGGCCTCTCTCTCAGATGTCATGTCCCAGATCCCAGAGTCGCCCCTTCCAAGCAGACACATCCCATCCATCCTCCCAGACAAGGAGCCTGTGGAGCAGGCCAACCTCTTTTTCGCCCTGAGCTTTGGTACTCACCTGAAATGTACATCCCTGTGGCCATAGCGTGGTCTATGGTCACTGCTTCAACTGCTGGGTCCAGAAGCCCCAAAGAGAGAGGCCTAGGCTGACACTGTCACCTGGTCTAGGTCAAACTATTGATAGGGAGAGGTGGCAGCTGCTAAGAAAAGCCCCAGGATCTTTCTTACATCACACACATTCCCTCAGCACCTTCTGAATGCTAGGCCACGGACTCTAGATCCCAGGTAGGCTTCTGACCTGGGGAGCCCAGGGTGCTGTGAGTGGGTTACAGGGGGCAGAACTATTGATCTTCTCCACTCCAGGGTGGTTGTGGGTGGTAGTGCAGTACCAGAGCAATACTGCCATTTTCTCTGTGAGTTGGTAAGTGTTGGACAGCTCTGTAGCAAGGATGCAACAATGGATAAAACCTGGTGCCCACCCTGAAGATGATGCAGGAGAGAGGGTCTCCTATAAAACAGGGTAGGTGTCAGGCTGTGAGACAGTGGTGACGATGGATATGTACAATGTGGGAGCAGAAGGGGCAGGTGTCATTATTTCTACTAAAGGTAATCAGGGAAGGCTTTACAGAAGAGGTGATATTGAAACTGTCTGTTCAATGGCCAAGTAGGAAATCACCAGGAAAAAAATGCCTTTTGGGAACAGGCCCTGGAAGTAGATGGGTATAAAGTAAAGGAAGAAACAAATACATTAACAACAATAATAACAGCAGCTTTATTAGACACCAACCGCCAGGTATGGTTATTTCATTTAATCCTTACTACAGCCCTGTGGGTATCCCCATTTTACGACTGAGGAAACTGAGGCACAGAGAAGTTCAGTAATTGCCCGGAGTCACATTTAGCTAGTAAGTGGCATAGCCAGGATTCAAAACCAAGCTGTCTAGTTCCATAGCCCGCTATCTTATAAACACTAAGCTAAAAGATATCAAGGAGTCCCTGGGTGATGGAAACAGCACGCTTGGCTGCTAACTGAAAGGATGGAGGTTCGAGTCCACCCAGAGGCACCTCAGAAAAAAGACATGACAATTTCCTTCCAAAAAATCAGCCACTTAAAACCCTGTGGAACACAGTTCTACTCTGACACATGGATTCACCATTAAGTCAGAGTCAGTTCGATGGCAGCTGGTACTGGTAAAGATATCAGAGTTCCTGTTATTTGGAAGGCACTGGGATGGGCACTTTCCAAACATTCTCTCATTAAACCCTCTCAGCAACTGTTTGCAACTGGTATTTCATTCCCATTTTACATATGGGGAAATGAAGGCTTAGTTTGCCCAGCTCACTTGGCTGGCCTGGGATTTGAACCTCAGCCTGCCTGGCCCCAAAGCTGTCTTCACTGCATGGCAGAGCGAGCCTCTCAGGTTCTGTCAGGCACTCCACGCAGACCTCTGCCCCTCTTCCCTCTGCTCCCTTTGCTTGCTAAAAAGTGTCCTTGGCTCAGCCCCTGGGCACCTCCCAACGAGAACGACTGCTTCAAAAGCCCATAAAATCCGGCTGGTTCATTTCCAGGCTGGAGGAAGCTCACTTCACATGGCTGCCTCTTCCCTCACAGCAATTAGGTCCTGTCGTACCACATCTGCCAAGGGTGCTTCATAAATACTTGTACTTGGCCAAATTTATTGGCAAGCTCTATTAATCACATTTTAAAAATAAAAGATGGAATAAATAATAAGTGGCGATAATCTGCTTGCATAAAAACAACCTGTGACTCAGGAAGGTAGCTGGCACCTTGCTTTCTTGAACTGTCACACATCCCTGCTCACTGCCGTGAATGAAAACATTTCTCCTCAGACAGATAACTGGCTCTGACAGGAATCCACAGATGTGTGCAGGGTGACTCACTGCCATGCACCAGCATCATGAAAGTGAGGTGATGGGATCGTGCTGGATACAGAGAGAAGTATGTGTTTGTAGAGGAAGGAGGGAAGAGAGGGGAAGGATAGAAAGGGACAGAGCACGAGCCCAAAATATCCTCAGCTAAATACAATTACCAAACCCGAAGCCGCTCTGTTATTGTTGTTAGGTGCCATCAAGTCGCCTTCAACTCATAGTGAACCTACGTACAACAGAATGAATTGTTGCCCAGTGCTGCACCATCCTCACAATCACTGCTGTGTTTGAGCCCATTGTTGCAGCCATTGTGTCAATCCACCTTGAGGGTCTTCCTCTTTTTCACTGACCTTCTATTTTACCAGGCATGATGTTCTTCTCCAGTGACTGGTCCCTCCTGATAACATGTACAAAGTACCGAGACAAAGTCTCGCCATTCTCACATCTAAGGAGCGTTCTGTCTACTTCTTCCAGGACATACTTGTTCGTTCTTCTGGCAGTCCATGGTATATTCGGTATTCTTTGCCAACACCACAGTTCGTACCCAATTCTTCTTCGGTCTTCCTTATTCATTGCGCAGCTTTTGCACGTATATGAGACGATTGAAAACACCATGGCTTCGGTCAGGCGCACCTTAGTCTTCAAGGTGACATCTTTGCTTTTTAACACTTCGAAGAGGTCTTTTGCAGCAGATTTGCCCTAAGTAATGCATTTTTTGACTTCTTGGCTGCTACTTCCATGGATGTTGATTGTGGATCCAAATAAAATGAAATCCTTGATAACTTCAATCTTTTCTCTGTTTATCATGATTTTGCTTAATGGTCCAGTTGTGAGGATTTTTGTTTTCTTTATGTTGAGGTGTAATCCATACGGGAGGCTGTAGCCTTTGATCTTCATCAGTAAGTGCTTCGAGTCTTCTTCGCTTTCAGCAAGCAAGGTTGTGTCATCTGCGTAGTGCAGGTTGTTAATAAGTCTTCCTCCAATCCTGACGTCCCATTCTTCTTCATATAGTCCAGCTTCTCAGATTATTTGCTCAGCAAACAGATTGAATAAGTATAGTGAAAGGATAAAACCCTACACACACCTTTCCTGATTTTAAACCATGCAGCATCCCTTTGTTCTGTTTGAACGACTACAAGGAAGGCCAGTTAATATGACTGTTATTCAAATTTATGCACCAAACACTAATGCCAAAGATGAAGGAATTGAAGATTTTTACCAACTTCTTCAGTCTGAAATTGATCAAACATGCGATCAAGATGCATTGCCAATTACTGGTGATTGGAATGTGACAGTTGGAAACAAAGAAGCAGAATTGGTGCTTGGAAAAGACGGCCTTGGTGATAGAAATGATACCAGAGACACATGATAGAAATGAGATTGCAATAATGACTTATTCATTGGAAATACCTTTTTTTTAGCAACATAAATGGCAACTATACATGTGGACGTTGCCAGATGGAATACACAGGAGTCAAATCAACTATATCTGTGGAAAGAAACGATGGAGAAGCTCAATATCATTAGTCAGAACAAGGCCAGGGGCCAACTGCAAAACATACCATCACTTGCTTCTTTGCAAGTTCAAGTTGAAGCTGAAGCAAATTAAAACAAGTCCACAAAGACCAAAGTACAACCTTGAGTATATCCCACCTGAATTTAGAGACCATCTCAAAAAACAGATTTTACACATTGAACACTAATGACCAAAGTTGTGGGATGACATCATACATGAGGAAGGCAAAAGGTCCCAAAAAGACAAAAGAGAAAAAGACCAAAGTGGATGTTAGAAGAGACTCTGAAACTTTCTCTGGAACATAGAGTAGCTAAAGTGAATGGAAGAAATGATGAAGTAAAAGAGCTGAACAGAAGATTTCTAAGGGCAGCTGGAGAAGACAAAGTAAAATATTATACGAAATGTGCAAAGTCCTGGAGTTAGAAAATCAAAAGGAAACACACACTCGGTATTTCTCAAGCTGAAAGAACTGAAGAAAAAATTCAGGCCCCCAGTTGCCATTTTGAAGAATTCTATGGGCAAAATATTGAACAACGTAGGAAGCATCAAAAGAAGATGGAAGGAATACACAGAGTCACTGTACCAGAAAGAATTGGTCGCCGTTAAACCATTTCAGAAGGTAGCATATGATCAAGAACGGATAGTATTGAGGGAAGAAGTCCAAGCTGCAATGAAGGCATTGGCAAGAAACAAGCCTCTGGGAATTGAAGGAATACCAACTGAGATGTTTCAACAAAGGGATGCAACACTGGAGGTGCTCACTCATCTATGCCAAGAAAATTGGAAGACAGCTGCGTGGCCACTGACTGGAAGACACCCACATTTGTTCCAATTCCAAAGAAAGATGATCCAACAAAATGCAGAAATTATAGAATAATATCATTAATATTACATGCAAGTAAATTTTTACTGAAGATAATTCAAAAGCAGTTGCAGCAGTACATCAGCAAGGAATTGCCAGAAATTCAAGCCAGATTCAGAAGAGGACGTGGAACAAGGGATATCACTGCTGATGTCTGATGGATCTTGGCTGAAAGCAGAGAATACCAGAAATATGTTTACCTGTGTTTTATTGACTATACAAAGGCATTTGACCGTGTGGATCATAACAATCACATTTCAAAGAATGGGAATTCCAGAAGACTTAATTGTGCTCATGCGGAACCTGTAAACAGACTTTAAGAGGCAGTGGTTTGAACAGAACAAGGGGATACTGCACGGTTTAAAATCAGGAAATTAAGCCACTCTGCCAGGTGTATTATGGTTACTAGTTTCATTGGCTGGTGTCATTGCTGTCCTGTGAGCATCTGAGGAAAGAGGATATGTCATTTTTTATTTTTCAATTAATAGTTCACCTGTGTTTTATTGACTATGCAAAGGCATTTGACTGTGCGGATCATAACAAATTATGGATAATGTTGCAAAGAAAGGGAATTCCGGAACACTTACTTGTGTTCATGAGGAACCTGTACATAGATGAAGAGACAGTCGTTCTAATAGAACAAGGGGATACTGCGTGGTTTAAAGTCAGGAAGGATGTGTGTCAGGGTTGTATCCTTTCACCATGCTGATTCAATCTATATGCTGTGCAAATAATCCAAGAAGCTGGACTATATGAAGAAGAATAGGGCATTAGGATTGAAGGAAGACTCATTAACAACCTGCATTATGCAGATGACACAACCTTGCTTGCTGAAAATGAAGAGGACTTGAAGCACTTACTCTGATGAAGATCAAAGGCTACCACCTTCGGTATGAATTACACCTCAATATAAGAAAACAAAAATTCTCACAACTGGACCAATAAGCAGGATCATGATAAACAGAAAAAAGATAGACGTTATCAAGGATTTCATTTTACGTGGATCCACAATCAATACCCATGGAAGCAGCAGTCAAGAAATCAAACAACATATTGCATTGGGCAAATCTGCTGCGAAAGACCTCTTTAAAGTGTTAAAAAGCAAAGATGTCACTTTGAGGACTAAGATGTGCTTGACCTAAGTCAAATCTATCGCGGAACAAACAAATCTGTCTTTGAAGAAGTATAGCCAGAATGTTCCTTAGAAGCGTGGATGGCGAGATTTTTATCTCACATACTTTGGCCATGTTATCAGGAGGCACAAGTCCCTGGAGAAGGACGTCATGCTTGGTAAGGTAGAGGATCAGAGAAAAAGAGGAAGACCCTCAATGAGATGGATTGACACAGTGGCTGCAACAATGGACTCACACATAACAACGATCATGAGGATGGCGCAGGACCAGGCAGTGTTTCGTTCTGCGGTACATAGGGTCGCTATCAGTCAGAACCGACTTGATGGCACCTAACTACAACAGCACCATTAATTCGTAACAGTACGGAGAGTCTTTCTGGTGCTAAGTTGGTTCTCTCAACCACCCAGCTACAAGGTTACCTCACTCTTGCAAACTACTGCCCTTTACTTATCAGGAGTCCTGGTGGTGCAGTGGTTAAAGAGCTCGGCCGCTAAACAAATGGTCGGCGGTTCAAATACACCAGCTGCTCCTTGGAAATGCCAAACTGAAATTTGTGGGCACATTAGGACAGCACCACAGGGCTGAAACTACCAGGCGAAGAAGGGAAAGGATACGTCACTGACCAGCCTAGCCCATTAGCAGGCCCCTCCAGCTCTATCCTGACACAGTGGAAAAGGCCCTGAACTAGGAGTACATTTGAGCCTCAGTTCTGCCTCTTGTTTGTTTTGTGACATTTGATAAGTCCTTTCCCTGCCCTGAATCTCACAGTTGGCTCATCTGTAAAATGAACCCAATAACCCTGCTGGACCAATCACCCAAGGCTGTTGTGAGGCTCAGGTAAGACAAAGGATGGGAAATATAAGTAGACTAACATGCTGTTTTGAATGAAGGCTCAGCACTAGCATCATCACAGTGACTACTCCAAAGTCTGACTGCTGTGAAGGCAGTTGAAGGCAGGGCTGGAAGAGGCAGAGGGTATCGGATTCTGATGGCATGAACCCTAGATGATGGTAAAGTCAGTGTTTCTATGCATTCTTTTTTCCCTGGTTTCCAAACTGAAGATTTTTACCCAATATCAGATTGGATTTGTTTGGGGACATAGGTGACACGACATTGTCCAAAATTTCTGCTCGACCAGAATTGCAAGGAAGCAGTAACAGAAATGGGAGTTCCAAATGAAGCCAAAATATATTCCTTGGTTTTACACCAGCTATTAAATATGTTGGGAGAGAGAAAATAGTGATTTCACCCTTTTGAACTGAAATTGGGGTTAGTTGGCGGCTCACATCTGTGCTGTATTAAGTTGTGGGTTCAGTCAGGTATAATTACAGAATTTAAGTATAAATTGCACCTTACTAGTATGTGCATGCATGAATGTATACATTGTAAAGCCTTTAAACATAGTTCATTTGAAAAAATAGTGTTTACCGTAAGAGTTCTAGAACTGAGCTTCTAATGGTTAAGCCACTTGAACC
Source organism: Dugong dugon (assembly GCA_030035585.1). Lineage (NCBI taxonomy): Eukaryota > Metazoa > Chordata > Mammalia > Sirenia > Dugongidae > Dugong > Dugong dugon. Next base: position 67,788,842 of record CM057467.1, read on the forward strand.
AGGCAGCTATTCAGGTAGGCTTAGAACTTTCTCAGGGGTTTTAGGCCCTGAGGCCGGGCCCATGGGGGATTTTATAAGTCTCTCAAGCTGGGCAGGAATTAGGAGCTCTGGTGGCGCAGTGATTAAAGTGCTTGGCTGCTAACCGTAAGGTCAACAGTTGGGACCCACCAGCTGCTCCATGGGAGAAAGATGTGTCAATCTGCTTCCGTAAAGATTTACAGCCTTGGAAACCCAATAAGGCAGTTCTACTCTGTCTTACAGGGTCGCTATGAGTTGGAATTGACTCAGTGGCAATAGGTTTTTTTTTTTTTTTAGGCAGTAATTACCCAAGGGATTGAGGTGGGTCTGCCTCCTGTCTCTTTCTCATCCCCCATCTGAACTTTGCAAAGTCCTTTGTGCACAGTAGCATTCCTCACCTGGGAAGTGGCCCCATTCTCACTGTTTATCCAAAGCCCAGTAGTAAGTTCATAGCCTTTGACCCAGTAATAACTCTTTAATGGAAATAAGCAGACAAGTATATAAAGGTGTTTGTACAAAGATGCTCATTTGCAGAATGGCTTGTCATAATGGAGACTGGAACAACTAAGCGTCCACTTGCTGGGGCTGGTTAAATCGAGTAGGGCTGCTCCCTACAAAGAAATATTATATACCCTTTATAAATAGTGATAGGCAGCCATGCATGTGGATGGGGAAAGAGGTTCGTGATATAGTAAGTGGGCAGGGGGAGCATATTATAAAGCAATATACAGTCAGCCTTCCATATCCACGAGTTCTGCATCTGCAGATCCAACCAACTACAGATTTAAAATATCTGGGAAAAGAAGAAAAGAAAAAAAATACAGACCATTTTTTCCTTGTCATTAGCCCCTAAACAATACAGTATAACAACAATTTACATAGCATTTACATTGTATTAGGTATTATAAGTAATCTAGAGATGATTTAAAGCATATGGGTGGATGTGTGTAGGTTATATGCAAATACTACACCATTTTATAAAAGGGGCTTTGAGAGGATTTTGGTATCTGCGGGGGTCCTGGAAGCAGTCCCCCGTGGATACCAAGGGACGACTGTAAACGGAGAGGTTGGAAGTTAAGAAAACAAAAGTGACTGTGTGAGTGTGAGTACATGCAGAAAAAATCTTGAAGGATGATTGTGCATTAAAATAGAAATTGTGATTTCTCTCTGAAGGGTGGGGACGCGGGAATCTTTATTATTTTCTTTGTGCTCTTCTGTATTTTCAGTTACTCGCAAAAATTTCACAGGTAACTACTAGACAGAATCCTTGCTTTTGAAAAGCTCACAATCTTGTTAGGATGGGATAGAGAAAAAACAAAACAAATAAACACACCATTAACTGCAAATACTGTTAAGCGTTAGGACGCTAACAAGACAGTTAACTTGAGAGAAACTTCGAAAATTGGGCAAGACCAACTTCAGCTGGGATGGCCAGAGAAGGCCACTCTATAGAGATGACATTGGATTGAGACATGAAAAATAAGGCATCCAGATGAAAGTAGGAGTATTCTAGAAAGAAGAAACAGCCATTCAAAGGTCCTGGAATAAAAAAGAATTCTGTACAATCACCATATATTATTCCTATAATCAGAAAAAAAAAAATCAAATACCTATTTTAACCCCCAAACATAGGACAAGTCTGAATTCTCCTGTTTTGTGGGCCCGATCAGAGGGAAGTTGGCATAAGACAGAGGGTGGGAAGCTGAGGGAACTGCCCCTCATATCCACCGTTGAATGCTTCTCTAGATAGATACCTCCCAAGAGGCAACTCATGATTTGCTTCACTTTTCTTGATTTTAAGCAATTTTTTCCTTTACATTTTAGCATTTCTGAAAGCAGAAGGTATCTTGCAATCAGTGTATTTTAAGGCAGTGCCTTGTTTGGTTTTCCCAAAAAGGCCATTATTGAATCAATGGTACATCTTACAATTGCTGCCATCTTAGGACTGATGAAATACAGTAATGTCCTTGAGGGAACAGGTGGTGCTAAGAGGGCCAGCTGAAGAGAACAGAGCTGGTGTCTTACGGGACTCCGTCCACCTCAGAGCACTAGCCGTGACAAAGCTGTTTGCAGGTCACTAGGGTACAGAAATGCTTACAGCATGGCCCTGGCCAGCCCCCAGGGAATGACTACAAAAGCAAACAGGCCAGTAATCAGTCAAGCAACACTGCTGGGTAAGTACTAGGGTTGAGAGAGGCCCTGGAGGCTGGGGAAGCCACAGGTAGTACCGCCTAATCCTGCTTGGGTGGGAAGGGGATGGCCTTAGAAAGCTTCCTGAAGCTGGTGGCACTTACGCTGAGTCTCACGAGATGAAAGTTTATCAGGCAGACAAGGCAGGAAGGGCATTTGAGACAAAAGGTCAGAGGCATACAGTTGTACCTTTGGGGACACATGAGCTGCTATATGTGACTGAAGCAGGTTGTATACAGAGAGTGCCTGTCATCAAAGATTGTGCTGGGCCTTGGATGCATTTATTAGGGTTCTCTAGAGAAACAGAACCAGCAGGATATTTGATACATATATATACACACATATACATATATACAAAATCTTGTTATATAGGTATGTATATAGCAGCCCTGGTGACACAAAGGTTAAGTGCTCAGCTGCTAACCAAAAGGTCAGCAGTTCGAACCCACAAGCAGCTCCAAGGGAGAAAAGACTTGACCATCTGATCCCGTAAAGATTACGGCCTTGGATACACAATGTGGCAGTTCTACTCCGTCGTTTAGAGTCACTATGAGTAGAAATCAACTTGATGGCATGTAACAACACATACACACACACACATATACAGACACACACAACACAAACATCTACACACTCAACATAAGCATATCGAGAGCGAGAGGTTGATTTGTGTTAAAGAATTGGCTCATGAGATTGTGGGGGCTGGCAAGTTCAAAATTCGCAGAGCAGGCAACAAGCTGGAAACTCCAGCACTCTTGAATCCAAAATCCATACAGCAGGATAAAGGCTGGAAACTTGGCAGGATTTCTATGTTATGATCTTGAGGCAGAAACAGGGAAACATGTTTTTGCTCTTCAGGCCTTTAACCGATTGGATGAGGCCCACCCAGATTATTGAGGGTAATCTCCTTTACTTAGAATCAACTGATTTTAAGTGTTACTTCACATCTGCAGAATACTTTCTAGACTAGTGTTTGACCAAACAACTGGGCATCATAACCTAGCCAAGGTGACACATAAAATTAACCATCGCAATGCATGTCAAGGGAACTGAAGACTGAAAGATTTTAAGCCAACAAGTGACATGGTTACATTTACACTTAAAAACTGTGCTGTCCAGTATGGTAGCAGCTAGCCACAGGTGGCTATTTAGATTCATTAAAATTAAGTAACTTTTTTAAAAGCCATGGGGATACTGGAAGAAAGTTAAACTAAATAAAAAACTCAGTTCCTCAGTCACACTTCAAGTGCTCAACAGCCAAATGTATCAAGTTGGATTTGGACAGTATAAATGCAGAACATGTATGTAATGACAGAAATTTCTGTTGGACATTGCTGCTTTTGAACGATCACTTGAGGATGGGTGGCTGGCTGGATGGACAGACAAAAGAAACAGTAATAACAGTGGTGCTGACTGTGTACCAGGCATCATTCTGAGTGCTTTTCATGTGTTGTTCATCGAACCCTCACAGCTTCGCACAGATGAATGTACAGGTCCATTGGGTTTCAGGAGCTTTGGGAGCAGGGCCACAGCTGTGGGCCATTTTTCAGCATTTTCCAAACTTAGCTTCTGGCTTCTCCTGGACCCAGGGTTATATTGTTTGTATTTCTGGAGGGGACACTGGGGAGGGTTGGAACCACAGCTTCGCTGAAAAGGTCATCATCTCCCCAGGCCATAGACAGTCAAGAAGGGGCTTCTTCCAGATCCCCACATTTTACGATGAACACCGTGCAACCTTGCTGGGAAGTTCTTCCAAGTGTCTAACCTAGCTTTCCAACTACAATTGATGGCTATTTCTTCTGGCTTTATTTCCCCTTCAGAAAATGGAGATGATATTGTACTCATATTAAAATCACTGTACTTATATAGCACTTACTCTGTACCAGGCACTGTGTTTAAGCATTTTACACAACAACTCATTTCATCTTCACAAGAACCTTATGAGTTAGGTGCCATTAGTCCTCCCATTTTAATAAGGAAACTGAGGAATGGTGAGGTTCAGTAACTTCCCTAAAGCCACACTCTACCCAAGCTAATAAGTGGTGGTGCTAGGATTTGAATGCTCACCATCTGGCCCCAGAGTCCAGTTCTTAGCCATGGCACTATAAAGGCTCTCATAATAAATCTTCTGGAACTAGGAGACAGCTGCTAAGTGTACTTGCCACCTGTTTTGGCTGGAGTGATATGAGAACTTGATTCTGTTCCAGAAAACCTTGGCTGAAAGTTATGCTCAGACATAGCACAAGTGCCTCACGTTTTAGGGACACTGTATGCCACTTTTACGGTATTTTTCTGCCAGGAGTAATTACGGTAATAGCCATCCTCCATTTACACCTTGTTTTCTGGTTGACAAAGCACCTTCATTTGCATGTTCTCATTTCATCATCACACCCACCTTTAGAGGAAGGTGAAGCTAAGAGTGTAGCTCAGCCCACGTAGCACAAGGAGCCCATTAAAGTGAAGGCACCTGCTCCAGATTACTCATCCCCTCCGGGATAAGGCACATCTCGAGTTCTGTTTCTGTTGATGGAGAGCCTCTAAGGCCTTGCCAGTCAGTTTCAAAGTCAAACCACTGTAGGTCTTATCAGGTCATGACCCCGTGTATGTACCCAGGCCAAGATACCGTCCAATTGATCAGAAATAGTTTCAGAATAACTAAGACTTCCACTTAATATTTCTCAAATGCTGTCAAGGGACATTGCTTCTACAACAAAACTTCTTAAACTTTGTCTTTATTCCCCCTACTGCATTTACAAACATCAGCACCTCCTATGTCTCTTTTAAGATCTTCATTATAATTTTTTATACATAGTGAGTATTTATAAAAAATGTGTACAGGCTAAAGAATAGTGCTGTTATGTCCCCACCTGCTAATTTAAGAAATAGAACATTATACTGCCTTCGATGCCCTGTGGGTCCCTACCATCCCACTCACTCATTCTAGGTACTTGCCCTCTTGACTTTTGTGTGAATCGTTATCTCTTGCTTTCCTTTCTAGCCCTGGACCACTTTTCAACCCTTCCCCCAAAAAGTACCCCCCTCCAGGCGTAGCTCACACACCTTTTAGCCACCAGTCCTTGCTCCTTGCCCTACACCTGTCTGGCAGGACCTTTTCTGATGGGTGGGAAAGGGCTTAGAAAAGGGGGAGAGAGGACCCAGGCAGAATCCTCTTTCCCTGATAGGAACACTCATGGTGAATGCTCTTTGTCCAGTTGTACACACATTGGTAGGGTCTTCTTTCTGTATTTATTTTTGGAGTGCCGCTGTGTCACCTGGAACAAGATCCTTCATCATTTGGACTTCTAGGCTGGTGAGGGACTTGCGTAGACTGGGGTTTCCTAAAATTGTCATTTATTCTACAGATCTTTTTGAAGCCAAGCAGTATCGTATGTACAGGATATGTAGTGGAAACTAAGACAAGTTCCCTGACCACGAGGAATTTACTGTCTCAGGCAAGTCTTGTCCCCACTCCACCACTGGCTCTGAACCTCCCTTGGATTGTATTACTACTCTGTTCACTTTTAAAGGGTATGGTGGGGGGTGAAATTAGATAATAAATACGGAAGTACTTTGAAAAGCTGAGGACGATCGTGGATGCCATTGTTTTTATGACAAATATAGTCCCTGAAATGAAGTTGGTGGAACATAAAGGGCTGGAGCTTTGAGTACCCACAGCTGTAGTTACCCTCTGTGCCACTAGATGTCAGTGATGTGTAGGAGGGGGAGGGGAGCCAAAGGTGATGAACTATGGCCAAGTTCTGAAAAGTACAAAATAACAGCTTACTGTGTGCTAGAGGCTGTTCAAGAATATTTTATTTGTTATGCCATTTGGCACTCACAGAAACCCTACAGTTTTTGTATGCTCATCCCCATTTTACAGATGTGGAAACCTGTGCTCAGAGAGGGGAAGGGACATAAGTGGCAGAACCTTCTCCTCTGCTCCATCTAAGAGTACCAGGCAAAGATTGCTAGAGGCTAAAAACAGCCCTGGTATGAGAGGGTATTCAACCAGATGGCCATTAATTGCTGCTAAACTGCTATAAACAGCTTCTCCCCATATTTGTGGTAACAAATGGCTGAACAAATGCACGAGACCCAGAAAGCTCTGCAGTTATTGAAACCCCCATGGATTCCCATGAGGGTTGTAAGTACAGGGGTTCACTAGGAGATACAAGAGTGCAGGTTGGCAAAAGAGCCAAGTGGTGGTAGCAGGGCTGTCTGTTCTCCACCAGCTATGTTGGAAGCAGCAATGGCTGTTATGGCCTTGGGCTTGACATGAGGATTACAAAAAGGTGTCCAGGGACCCAACCCAACCCTTGAAGAGTGTGTAGGTGCATAGGGTGTCAGCACTGAAGGGGTCTAGTCCAAGTGCTTCCATAAAATCCCTGAGAAGCTCTGCTGAAATCCCTGAGAAGCTCTGCTGTAAAATTAAAGGGGAAAGTGGGGGAGCGTTCAAAGTCAGAGTCATTTGGGGAAAATCTGAATGTAAAGATTCCCTCCCCTTCAGAGGCTCAGAAATCCATTAGCATTTCTAAAGATCTTTTGGAGGCCTGCTGTATAAAAGCCTGCTTGCCTTTGATTTCCCCAGAACTCACTCTACCTTCTTCCCATCCCCTGTTCACAACAGACTGTGGTGAATAATGACTCTGTCCATCTTTCTTGTTTTACTCCTGCAGGAGCAAGTGCCCCTGGGAGGGTAAATGACTTGCTCAGGGTCATGGAGGCAAAAAGGACACCAGGTCTCTGACACCAGTGGGAGAGGTGGGGGGTGACAGGGCACAGGGACATGATGGGATGATCCAGGAATGACCTTGCAAAGGAAAGAAGGGCTGGTGCAAGGACCTGGACTAAGGTCAGATGCCCCACTGTGGAAAATCACCACAGCACTTCCTCAAGCTAGAGCCCCTCTGAGGATGGGTACCCAGGTGGTGCTGGAGCAAACCAGAGACCCAGAGGAATGGCTAAGAGACCCAGCTGCTCAGGAGGAGGGGAGGCTCAGAGGAACTGATGGCAGGATTAAAGTGTCTCTGTGTGACCACCCAGGCATCTAGGGCCAAAGGCCGAGTTACCAGGAGGCAGGTTTGCACCCAGCAGGATAAAGGCTTATATATGTACTGATCAAATCATTCATAAAGTTTACATGTGTCATTCAATCCAGTCACCCTTTAAGGAAGGTTTTCTTGTTTTAATAGTTTTATTGTGGTAAAATACACGTAACAAAATATTTGCCAGAACGGCGCAGGACTGGGCAACATTTGTTCCATTGCGCACGGGGTCACCATGAGTCAGGGCTGACTCAACAACAAATAAATGCCCATCAGAATAAATACAGATAAATTAATATCAAGACACATCAATGGAGAACCACAAAATTCAAAGGAAAAAGAGATCATAAAACCATCCAGGTTACCTACAAAGAAATGACTTAAGACAACAGGAGCCATATAGTTATGTATGGTACATGGCCACATAGCCACCGTAACTGCACAGCTGCAGTGGAAACTAGAATAAACTGGAATGATATCTTCAAAGAGCATTTACAGCTGTGAAACTATCACTTAACTGAATATAAAAAACATTGTCAGATAAATAAAAACAGAGTTTATTTCACTAAAAATAAAATTGCCATGTTCAGTGACAATAATTTACGTTTACCATGTTATGCAACCATCACCAATGTCTGCTTCCTGGAGTTTTTCATCACCCTAAACAGAAACTCAGTACCCCTGAAACAGTAACTGCCCATTCCCCCCTCCACCCAACTCCTGGTGATCACTAATAAACTTTTGCCTATATGCATTTGCCGGTTCTAGATATTTCATATAAGTGAGATCATTCAATATTTGTCCCTTTGGGTCTGACTTATTTCACTTAACATGTTTTCAGGGTTCATCCGTGTCATAGCATGTATCAGGACTTCATTTCTTTTTATTGCTGAATAGTACTTTTTTTTTTTTTTTTTTGGTCCCTCATTTCTCCCTTTACTGCCTGTGTTTAGTTTGTTTTTTTTTTTTTTTTTTTTTGGTGGTGAACCATTTTGATTCTGAGGGAGGTACCTTTTATCCTCACTTTACAGATAGGGAAAGCAAAGCTTACAGAAGTTCACTGATTCCCCAAGTTTGGGAGCTGGGATTAGAATCCAGATCTTTCTAGCCACAACAACCTGTTCTTTTCACAATGATGTCCACAAAACGGTGATGATGTTCATGATGTGGTCGATAGATGTGAGGTAGGACTTCTTGGCCCAGTTTTACAGATGGAGGGTCTGAGCCTCAGAGAGGGCAAGTCACTTGCCTGGCATTGCACAGCTGAGTCTGCAAGCCTAGTCCTTCTCTTGGCTTCTCTTCTTTGTGGGAGGGAGCAAGCTCCTTATTACTGGACAGGTGGGAGCAGAGGCTGGATGCCCTCTCCCCCCAGCTTACCTTTGGGGCGAGTCCTCCCTGAACGTGTGGTTGGGAGTAGATGGTAGCTAAGGCCCCTGCTCCCTACCTGCAGGATCTCTGACTCAGTGCTGAGTGGAGGACAGCACACAGCGAGGTGCCTAGCTTGAAGCAAATTCCTGGAGAGTGATGAGCAGGGGGTGGGGGAGGAGGCTGCCAGGAGCTAGGGCCCCTGGGAGAAGGGTCCTGAGGGCAGAGCTAGGTGTTTGGCTTTGAGGAGATGGGAAGCCAGGAAAAGATAAGCAGAGCAGGGAGTGATGTGATCAAACAGTGTTTGTGAAAGATGATTCTCGTGGTTGTGAAGCCGGAGATGGGGCAGGGGAGACACAGGAGACCCATGTGGAGGCTTTTGCAGACAGCAGATACGGGGGGTCTGGGCAGCCGAGACCAGGATGGCAGACAAGCCTGGGGACAGACAATTCCGTGAGTTAAAGAATAATCCATTGTGCCTTTCTGATTATGCTTAGTTCTTTGCAGCCCTCACCAGTTACCAGTTACGGGATACGCACTTCCCCTTCCTCTCCTTGGGTTCGACCTTTATGCTGCCAGTTCGCTTTATCTTGGGCCACTGTCTTTTGTGTTTCACTGAATTATCTGTAGAGTTGTATGTTTTACCTGCTTGCGGTGGGTGTGTTAATGCAGAATTCCAATCCAGGTGGTGTTAATTTATCAGACTTTTTTACCTGTTTCAAAATCTGGTTTAAAGAAAAAGAAAAAAAAAAAAGTGAATGTAAGCCCAATGAGGAGTTTTAAATTTACCATTTGTGGGTGAGAAATATGATCTTCTGTATACTCCGGGTTGCCAAATGCTGTTGAGACAGATTCTCATGTTCACTGTTTTGTAATGTCCTGGAAATGCCACCCTGAGTGTTGATTTTTCTATCCTCAGCTTACAGGGCAAAATGGTGTTCACTTTTTCTGTTTATTTTTGGAGAAAGTTCAGGGAGAAGCATAAAATTCCCTTGGCATGTTTTGAAGAGGACAAAAACACAACCTGGCTTTTGTGTGGTGAAAATGTGGGAAATTTCAGTTTCCAAATGTCTGTGCTGGAGGAAGCAAGCTGAACTTTGAGGCTCGTTTCCCGGGCCCTCAGCCCAGAGGAGGGGATGTCTGGCAGGAGCTAAGCTGCCTTGGAAAGTCCATGGGTGATTCATGTTAGAAAGTCCAGGAGCAACTTCAGTCTCCTTTCCTGAGCCTCCAGGGTCGTAGACTCCAGCAGCGAAAAGGAACCTCTTTTTGTCAACCTTATATACCCAAGAAAAAACATACTCAAGGAAAGAAAATCTCTCCAACTGGTTAACTCCTTATGCATAGTTGAAGGAGGAAGCAAAGGGGGAAAGGAATGGACTCTTGGCCACGAGAGTCTTCAGATCTGCACTCAAATGCCAGCTGTGCCGCCGACTAGCAGCCTGCCCTCAGCAAGTCAGCCCATCTCGTTTTCTCATCTGTGAAATAGGGATAATAGAGCCCCTATCTCAAGGCTTGTTGTGGGGACTATTGCTGTTATTGTTAATGGCTCCAACTCATGGCAACCCTAAGTACAACAGAATGAAACATTGCCCAGTCCTGTGCCATCATCATGATCGTTAGTATGTTTAAGTCCATTGTTGAGTGCTTTCCAACCTAGGGGACTCATCTTCTAGCAGTATATTGGACGATATTCTGTGATGATCCATAGGGTTTTCATTGGCTAGTTTTAGGAAGTAGATCACCAGGCCCTTTTTCTTTGTCTAGGTCTGGAAGCTCTGCTGAAACCTGTCCACCATGAGTGATAGACAAACTGATAATACTGTACCTAGCATATAAGTACTAAACAAATATTAGGAGGCCTGTTAGCATAGTGGTTAAGAGCTCGGTTGCTAACCAAAAGGCTGGCAGCTCAAATCCACCAGCTGCTCCTTGGCTCCTTGGAAACCCTATGGGTCAGTTCTACTCTGTCCTGTAGAGTCGCTATGAGTTGGAATCGACTTGATGGCCATGTTTTTTTGTTTGTTTGTTGTAAACAAATATTAGGTATTGCTATTTTTATATTTGTCACTGATGTTTTATATAATCATACGTACAAGCAAATTAAAATTGTGTGCGTGTGAGAGAGAGAGAGAGAGAGAGACAGTGATTGATTTGGCCTTCCGAGAAAAGGGGTTTAAATTTGTTTGTGAGAAAGAAGCAAACAGTTCCCTTAGAGACTGGGATATCCTGGGAAAATTTCTATAAGTTGCTGAGACTATGTCTTGCCATTGCCAGAACATTCCAAGGAACTGGAAGATTCAGCCAGTGGCCCAGCTGTTGACTTTACTGGGCCACAGGTCTTTATGTTTGGCCGGGTTTGTCCTTCCGACATCTAAGCCTTTGGTGGGGGTAGGAGAGGAGGGGCACAAGTCCCAGGGACTGGCTGCTCTGGGTGCTTTCCAGACAGCTGCTTTGCTCTCCTGAAAAAACGGACCACAGGGGAAGTCTGAGGAACACGAGGGGAAGGCGAAAATTGACACGTCCATGGTTTAGTGGGCCTCAAGGACAAGGGATCCCAAAATTGTGGGGAGGCACCCCCTCAGTGGCCTGAGCTTATAGGAATGGATGACCACGTTGATGAGCTCCATCTGGAAATCCACCCCCTATCCCCAAACAATGGCAATAGCAGTTTTACCCAACACTTTGACAGTACAAGAGCCCCGGTGGCTCAGTGGTTAAAGCGCTTGGCTGCTAAGCAGAAGGTCAGTGGTTTGAACCCACCAGCTGCTCTGCTCTGCAGGGGAAAGATGTGGCAGTCTGCTTCTGTAAAGATTACAGCCTTGGAAATCCTGTGGGGCAGTAAATCTACTCTGTCCTGTAGGATCGCTATGAGTCAGAATCAACTCCATTGGCAGCGGGTTTGGTTTTGGCAATACCATATTTTTAATAACATGGGCCTTCTACATTTGTTTGCCAATCGCGCCCTCCCCCTATAGGTATCTTCTTAAGCATACTATGCTAATTTTTTTAAGCAACATTTTAAAAAAATTGGCCTAGTGGCACTTAGGAAAATACCTCACAGGAGGAAGGCGGGTTTGGCAAACAAACATAGAAAGTGTGCATTATTTGTGTAAAAATATGATACATCATTCCAGTTAATCTCTTTATTGATTCAACCATGAACCAGTTGCTATCAAGTGGATTCCAGCTCACAGTGACCCCATGTGTGTCAGAGCAGAATGGTGCCCCATAGGGTTTCAATGTTGATTTCTTGGAAGTAGATAACCAGGCCTTTCTTCTGAGATATCTCTGAGTGGAGTTGAACTACCAACCTTTCTGTTTACAACACGTATTTTGAGGGGATACAATTCTTAACATTTCCACCTTTTAGCCCCCAAAATTAATGTCCTTGCCACATGCAAAACACATTCACCCCATCACATCACACCTGTTTGCACTAGCCAGTGATTTCTATTGAGACAACAGACCTTTTTTTAATGACTGTGGACTTAGGGTCAGCACTGTGCTGGGCACCAGAGACAGCAGAGCAGTCAGGACAACGAGCATTTGTTGACTGCTTACCATGAGCCAAGCGTGGTGATATGAGCTTAATGGGAATTAGCTCAATCCCCGCAGATCTCTGTGATAGAAAAGGAGAGAAACCTAGAGAGGTTAAGTTACTTGTGGAAAGTCACACAGCTGGTGTCTTAATAGAAATACCACAAGTGGATGGCTTTAACAAACAGAAATGTATTTTCTCACAGTTTAGGAGGCTAGAAGTCTGAATTCAGGGTACCAGCTCTAGGGGAAGGCTTTCTCTCTCTGTCAGCTCTGCGGGAGGAGCCTTGTCTCTTCAGCTCGTTTCCTGGTTCCTTGGAGATCTCCATGTGTCTTGGCATATATCTTACCCCACCTCTGCTTTTTAGCTTGCTTGTTTAATCTCTTTTTATATCTCAAAAGAGATTGACTCTAGATACAACCTATACTAATATTGTCTCATGAACATAACAAAGACAATCTATTCCCAAATGATATTATACCACAGGCATATGGGTTAGGATTTACAACACAGATTTTTTTGGGGACACAATTCATTCCATATCATTCTGCCCTTTAGCCCCCAAAATTCATGTCCTTGCCACATGCAAAACACATTCACCCCATCACATTATCCCAAAAGTCTTAAATCAACTGCAAGTCCAAAATCTGATCTTCTGAATTATCTAAATCAAATATGGGTGAGACATTAGGCATATTCCATCCTGAGGCAAAATTCCTCTTCATCTGTGAATCTGTGAAATCTAGAATACAAGTTATTTGCTTCCGAAGCACAGTGGTAGAACAGGCACAAGGTAGAGACATTTCCATTACAAACGGAAGAAGTTGGAGGGAAAGAAGGGATAACGAGCACCAAGCAAGTCCAAAACCCAGCAGAACAAAGTGCATTAGATCTCAAGACTTGAAAATAATCCTCTGTTCTTTGAGACCATCTGGGCAATGGTCCCACACTCCAGACTCTAAACATTTGCAGTGCCCTCTGGATTCTGGGTGGAGGACTCTTGGTCCTGGACTTCAGCTCCACCTTCCAGGCCCACTGGGATGGCAGCTCTTCTCTCTCGGCTTTGGGCAGCCCCATTCTCCTAGTCCATCTGAGTGGTGACCCACCTCCTTGGTCCCGGCAGGCCTAGTTCTTCTGCCCCTTGGACATGGCAGCCCTGCTCCCTTAGCTTTGGATGGTGGCCCCATCCCCCTGGAACACCTTAACATCAGCCTCACACTCGAACCAAGTTGGTAAAGATCTGACTCTTTGAAACCTGGGAGGCTGTGGCCCCACCCTTTGAGATCCAGGAGACTGTGGCCACACCCTTGGAAACCCAGAAGGCCTTGCTTCCTGTGCTACTTCCAGCAGTTCTGCAGTTCTGCTGATCTCCAAGCTGCTCCAGGGATGGTTCTTTTTTTTTTTTTTTTTTTTTTACTTGGAGGACAGCAGGTGTAGCTCCCTTGGCTTGTTTCCTGCCTGTAGAATTCCAAGAGGCAGACAGTGTTCTACCCTTTCCTTTCTCTATCCCCTTCAATCTAAGCTGATGGGTTTTCTGCTATGGTAGTTGGTTAGATCCATCAGTCACGGGCTTAATCTCTTTGACAAAAATTTGTGTAGCCACACCCTTGGTGAACATTCTAAGACAAGTGTCCTTAGTTTGTACAACAGAATTTTCCAAATCTTTAAGTTTTGTTTTGATTTTGCACAGTTCATTTTTAAGTCCATTTCTTTCCTTTCACATTTTACTGTAAGTGGCAAGGAGAAACCACGTGGCCCCTTTCAAGATCTTGCTTAGAAATCTCATCAGCCAGTTGTCCAAGTTCATTACTTAAAGTTCTACCTTCCACCAAACATTTGAACATAATTCAGACAAGGTCTTTGCCACTGCATAAAAAGAATCACCCTTCCTCCATTATCCAATCACATGTTCATCATTTGCTTTTAAAGCCTCACCAGAAGCACATTTAACATCCACATTTCTAGCAACAGTCTGTTGCTGGCAAGATTCATATGTATTCTCCAAGACATTAGAGACTTTCCCTATAGTTCTCCTCACTTCCTTCTGAGCCCTCACCAGAATTGCCTTTGACAGCCATAATTCTACCAACAGTCTCTTCAAGACAATCTAGGCTTTTAGTATTAGGCACCTTAAAACTTTTCCAGCCTCTACCCATTACTCAATTCCAAAACCACTTCCACATTTCAAGTATCTGTTAGAGTAGCACCCCCCTCCTGGTACCAAATTCTGTCTTAGTTATCTAGTGCTGCTATATAACAGAAATACCACAGATGGATGGCTTTAACAAACAGAAATTTACTTTCTCACAGTTCAGGAGTTTAGAAATCTGAATTCAAGGTGCCGGCTGTAGGGGAATGCTTTCTCTTTCTGTCAGCTCTGGAGGAAGGTCCTTGTCTCTTTGAGCTTCTGCTCAAGAGATCACCAGTCCACCATCTTCCTGGCAGGCTCCAGGCTCAGATATTGGCCCTGGCAATGAAATTCATCTTGTTTTAAAAGCTTCCTGGGCCTGGATAATACAGTCTCCTGTCATCATTCATTCAAGCTTACGGAAGAGCTTGGAAGAATGTAAAGAAATGTATACTTCCTATTAGTGAGATTCTTTGTAAGATTTGTCTTTGTTGATCAGGAAAGTTTTGCCGTACTAATGTTGGGAGACAAGCTCAATGTACTCTGGGTGGAGGGTAAGATATTCTCTTATGTCAAGCAGCCCGGGCCAAAGCACCCAATAAGGATGGCCCTTGTCTAATGAGCTCTGAAAGCAGAGGATCCATTAACAGCTACACTAAAACTACCTGGGTATTACATAGAAATTACTTTCTGTAATCCCTGAACCTTACATAAAGTCTTATTAAAGGCTGCAACCTGTCTCAGGAAAATAAAATTTACAAAAAGAAAGTCTTGCTGAGTGTGGGGTACTGCGAGTACTATGGGGTGCTTACTTGCAGAGTGCAAAAAGCAGGAGTTTTGGTGTCAAATCTGCATTCAAATCCTACCTTGTTGCTTACTACCTGGGCAAGTTACTTGACCTCTCCAAGCTTCCATTTCCTCATATGGAAAAGGGAGAGTCCCACCTCCCTTGAAGGGTTGCCATAATGGTGGCAGAGTGGCTGTAGGGCTGCCTCTGTGGGCAGCACTTCCTGACTGCAGCCTGGACCCCATTCCCAAGAGTGGCCTGGTCCTACTTCTTTCAATTCCCCAAACCCCCTTTCTCCCCATCCCCCATCCAGAAGGGTGGTAAATGCTAAGGCTGATCAAGAGCTTGGAGATGGACACATCTCTTGTCAGGCATGGTTCACTCCAAGCCATCTCATAGGGGAGAAGGAACAGCTCAGACCCCATGCCATTCTGGCCTCAGATCCTGTGACCCATCTCTGGACTAACACAGAGCTTGGGACTGGTGCAGCCGCTGGTCTGGGACAGCCTGGAGCCACTGGTAGCCTCATAAATCAGGCTCAGGCCTTTGAAGTTTCTGCACACTCCCTGGGAGAGCCTGAGCAGCCTGATCTTCTCGCAGCAGGAGCACCTCCCACCCTGGTCTGAAGTCTCCAGGGATGACTGGAGCCTGATTTACGGAGGCCTCTGATAGCACCAGCCCAGCCTGGGAGGGGAGGCCCAGGAACAAACGAGTATGCTCTATGACCTGGCCGCCCAAGCTGGGGAGACTGTTGGAGCCACCCTGAAGGGAGGGCTACCTCCCTCTGGGCCTGTGTGGGCAACACCCCTGACCCTTATCCTGCTCAAATTTGGCCTCCTCACTGAAAACGTTCCAAGGATCCATCTCTTCCCTTCATAATCCCTCAGAAAAGCATTAAGGGGCAGGGGGAGGCCTCCAAACCAGGCATCCTGGAAGAGAGGGGCATGGTAAATGAATGGAGTATCTAGGTTTGGACCAGATCTGGGTTCATATCCCAGCACCACCGTTCGAGGCGTAAGGCTTTAGACAAATCTTTTCACATTCCTGTGCTTACAAGGTATATTAGTCTTCTAGGGCCACCATAACAAAA
The DNA here is from genome assembly GCA_030035585.1 of Dugong dugon. Lineage (NCBI taxonomy): Eukaryota > Metazoa > Chordata > Mammalia > Sirenia > Dugongidae > Dugong > Dugong dugon. Next base: position 67,805,003 of record CM057467.1, read on the forward strand.
TACCACAAACTGGTGGCTTATAAGAGCAGAAATTGATTGTCTCACTGTTTCAGAGGCTAGACATTCAAATCCACGTGTCAGCAAGGCTGTGTTCTCTCTAAAGCCTCTAGGGGAAGATCCTTTCTTGTCTCTCCCAGCTTCTTGTAGCTCCAGGCATTCCTTGGCTTGTAGATGCATCTTCACATGTTCATTCTTCCTCTGACTCTGTATCTCTTCTCCTCTTTTATAAAGACATCATTCACACTGGGTTAGGGTCCATCCTCATCCAGTTAACTTACCTGAGAACATCTTCCAATATGCTATTTCCAAACAAGGTCATGTTCACGAGTACCAGGAGTTAGGATTTCAACATATCTTTTTGGGGGACACAATTCAACCTATAGTACAAGGTCACTTAGTCCTCATATCTGTCACCTCATTGTCCCCAGATGGCCACCAGAACTCTCGTATTACCTCTATATTTAAAGCAAGAATAAGATGGAAATGAGTGGTATCAGCCACAGCCCTCCCAAAAGCTCCCTCCACCAATGGCCTTCAGAAAGGAGCCACATAATTACGATTAGCAGCAAAGGAGGCTGAAAAGTGGAGTATCTGGCAAAGGGAAAACAAGCTTATCTTGATTGTCTTATTCAAATCATGATTCATTGGCTGGGGCTGAGCATGTTGAGTTCCCAAACTAAGTTGGGCTTATATTAGCCTGGGGAAGAGGACAGAGAATGGTTCTGGGGTTGGCTACTAACAGTGCCTGCATTGATAACCATCCCACATATTGGCATGTTGTTGCTGTTGTTGTTAGGTGTCCTGGAGTTGATTTCTACTCATTGTGACCTCATGTGACAGACAGGTGACAGAGGAGAACTGTCCAGTAGGGTTTTCTTGGCTGTAATCTTTAAGGAAGCAAGATCGCCGGGTCTTTCTTCTGCAGAGCAGCTGGGTGGGTTGGAAACACCAGTCTTTCAGTTAGCAGCCCACCATCTTCCCCGTTTGTGCCACCAGGGCTCCTTACACACAGGTATACCCCCACTGCTGTTGAGTCAATTCCAACTCATAGTGACCTCATAGGGTTTCCAAGGCTATAAATCTTTATGGATGCGGACTGCCACATCTTTGTCCTGCAGAGCTGCTGGTGGTTTCAAACCACCAACCTTTTAGTTAGCATTTGATCACTTTAACCACTGCACCACCAGGGCTCCTTAACACATAGGTATAAACCAAAAACCAAACCAAACCTGTTGCCATTGAGCCGATTCTGACGCATAGCAATCCTTTGGGACAGAGTAGAGCTGCCCCATACAGTTTCCAAGGAGCTGCTGGTGAATTCAGACTGCTGACCTTTTGGTAAGCAGCCGAACTCTTAACCACTGTACCACCAGGGCTCCAACACATGGGTATATCCATTGCCATTGAGTCAGTTCTGACTCATAGCTACCCCATAGTGCTTTACATTACAATTCACCAAGTACTTTTGTTTGTGACCCTGTTTGAGTCTCTCAAGTCTGTGAGACAGCTCAGGGACTGTATTCACATTATGGATGAGGAAAATGAGTAAATTACTTACTCAGCCAGTAAACGATAGATCCAGGTCTGGGACCCCGGTCTCTGAACTCTCAAGCCACCTCTTGTGAACTGGGAGAATAACCTCAGCTGAGGGCAATGATCAGAAGTCGTTTATCTTAGTATCCCAAATATCTAGCTCAGCAGCCTGACACAGAGTAAGTGTTTAGTAGATGTTTGATAGGTATATTAATTAATGCATTACTTTATTAATTTATTAACCTGAGCCCTGGAGATGGGATGGGAATGGTGGGAGTTGACCACTTACTGCTTACTCACCCTTCAAAGTAGGGAAGCATCATTCCTTCCTGTGAGCAGTTCATTTCCAAGCACTTGTGCTCACCCTTATGACTATATAAGAAGAGAGAGGCCAAGTGGAGAGGGGGGCCCTGTGGCCAGGAAGGGGTGAGCTGAGCTGGGTCCATGCAGGTGACTCAGTTGCTTGAGAACTCAGCCCTGAAGCCAGGAGCCTTCCCTCAGGGGAACAGTGAGAAGGTCTATTGGGAAAGATAGATGAGAAGGGGGAAATGATGACCATTTGCCCAAAGAGCAGAGCCCCCTGGCTCCAGCAGCCTCAAAAGTGGTTCAGCCTGGTAAACATCCCATTCATTGCCACAAGCCTGTGTCAAGAGCCCACACTTGCACTCATTACTTGAAAAGTCAGCGTGCCCTCCAGCACAAGGCAAGGGGTGGAGTTGAGAAGGATGCATTTGAGGAAGTAAAAGCCAGTCCAATCTCTTGCCTCCAAGGCTCATCATCTTTCAAATAAGATAGATACCCATATAAATAACAGACACAAATGCCAGAGCCCTCAGCTCTCTCCAACAGAGACTTGAACACCTGGCTGGGGAAGTGATAGGGCAATGGGGCAGTGGAGTTAGGCAGAGGGAGTGAGGGGAGAAGGAGTCTGAGGAAGCTCCTGGTAGGATGTGAGTCAGACTTCCAAGGAAGGAAGAAATTGTAGCTGGCACCCACAGGGGGAAGAGCATTCTAGGTATGCAGAGGGCATCATGTGTGCAAGGCAGGGCTTCGAACCCAGGAAATTATATATAAGAATCACCTGGTGATCTTGTTAAACTGTATATCTGGGGTGGAAATGCAAATTCTCAGCAGGGAACTTGTTATAAATGCAAGTTCTCCACAGGGGTTCCAACCTAAAGAATCAGTTCCAAGCCTTGATGCAAGGGCTCACAGGCAAGAGGACAGGTGGGCAGGTGGTATTGCTGTTGAGTATAATATATTTGAGAGAAGAGAGTAAAGATGAGCCAGGATAGGTAACAAGCCTTCTCAGACCCAAATGTCATAGGAATCACCTGTGGAGCTAATTGCAGATTCTGATTAAGTCCCTCTGATGTGAAATTGGAGATTCTGCATTTCAAACAAGCTTCCTGGAGCCCTGGTGATGTAACGGTTAAGCTCTCAGCTGCTAACCAAAAGGATGGCAGTTCGAACTCACCCAGCTACTCTGTGGAGACAAAGACCTGACAATCTGCTTCGGTAAGGTTGACAGCCAAGAAAACCCTATGGACCAGTTCTACTTTGTCACACGGGGTTGCTGTAAGTTGGAATCTACTCAATGGCACCCCACACCATCAAGTTCCCAGGGAATGCTGATGCCACTAGTCTATGGAACATACTTAGTGTAGCAAGGCTTTAGGCAATAGGAGGCCACTAAATGTTTTGAGCAGGAACAGTCATTATAATCTGATTTGCTCTTTAGAAAAATCATCCTGAAAGTTGTGAAGAAGTTTCAACAGTATAAAAGAATACAGGCAGGGTGAGAGATTTATTTTTTACTATCTCCCTTGCACCCAAGATGATGTTTGGCTCATAAGAGATAATCAATAGATATATGTGAAAGAATAAATTAGCCATTTATGATAGACTTTTTAAGTGAGAAAACAAAAAGAATGGATGAGTCAAGTTCTCCCAGGCCGATAAGCCAATATTATATAAATCACTTATTCAGTCCAATCCGAATTGAGAATATGCCTTTAGGCAGTGGTTTTCTAACTTGTTCTTAGCAGATCTGATTGTGTAAATGAAATCCTAAATGAAAGCCCAAACTGTGAAGCATATAAAAAGTAAGTAAGTACCGTGGTTGGAACAGGAAAGGCGGCCCCAGGGACGTGACACCCTATTCCTTCCCTTTTCTCCTCTTTGCCAATGACCGGCAGGTTCCCACTATATCCTGGAGACCGTCTCAAGCATGAGTTGTCCCAAGAAGCCTGCTCTGACTCCTCCCTGGCCCCAGGCTGGCTGAGGCAGCCCTCCTTTAGGATCTAGAATTTGGGATTATCGTATCTTGTTTCTGAGGAGGCCTAGTGAAACATTGGTAAAACGCTCGGCTTCTAACCAAAAGGTCGACAGTTTGAACCCACCAGCCACTCCGTGGGAGAAAGATGTGGCCAGTCTGCTTCTGTAGAGATTAACAGCCTTGGAAACCCTGTGGGACAGTTCTACTCTGTCCTATAAGGGTTGCTATGAGTCAGAATTGACTCGACCACAGTGAGTTTGGCTTTTTTTGTTTGTTTGGTATCTGTTTCTTGTTCACTTTCTCCGATTAGACAATGCAGTTCTTCAGAACAGGACCACGAGAGACCCATCTTGGGATCTTTGTGCCCAGCACAGGGACCTGGGTCAAACCAGGTACTCAGGAAAGGGTGGTAGTCAGAGAAGGAGACCAGTGACTAGTACTGAGCCAGCAAGTCCCGGGAAAACAGCTTGAGTTCTCAGAACACCAGACACACTGCCCCTTCCCTCCCAAACAGGAAATACAGTGTGGGCAGCAGTGGTGTGCAGAGAATGCAGTAGAGATTTTAAAGTACAACAGTTCTGGGTTCAAATCCCAGCTCAGGCACTTATTGACTGTACAACTGAACTTCTCTGGGCCTTGGCATCTCATCGATAAAATGGGAATAACAAGTGCTCCCATCAGAGAGATGGGATAGACGCAGACTGAACAAGTTAGCAGATGCAAGCAGTGCTTTCTAAACCGTGCAGCCAGCCCTCTTCGCGCTCCGCGGTTTCCAGCTCACAGGCTGCCTTTCTTCTGCATGAGTGTCTGAACATTGCGTTTATGCAGGAAGCATCAGTCCCGCTGACAAATCTCTGTGCCCCCAGGTGGTATTCGTAACCATTTAGAGGTTTGGCATTTATTCTCAACTTCTTGTTGTTATATTTTGCAAATAGCCAAGTATTTAAATATCATCAGCCTGATTGCTTCTGCAGATTTGTAGCCCTTGTCTTGTGCAGACGGAATCCTCTTGCCGGCGGGTGTTCCAGACAGCAGCTGCGGCCTGACGGAAGGGATATTGGGCATCAGAACACTGGGATCAAGTCCCAGCTCTGCTGCTTCTGAGCTGGGTGACCTTGTCCAAGTTGCTTCGCCTCTTTGAGCTTTAATTTGAACACTTATTTGTATAGTGCTTCACTGTTTAAAAGCCACATCTACCTGCTGTGTGACACTCGCAACTTGTTTGGTCTTTTTTTGAGATAATTTATTTTATTCTTTTGCTGTTGTTGAGAATATACACAGCAGAACATACACCAATTCAACAATTTCTACATGTACAATTCAGTGACATTGATTATATTTTTCAAGTTGTACAACCATTCTCAGCCTCCTTTTCTGAATTGTTCCTCCCCTATTAATATAAACTCACTGCCCCCTAAGCTGCCTATCTGATCTTTTGAGTTGCTGATGCCAGCTCGATCCGTAGAGGTAATTTTTTAAAATAATTATAGCTGATCTTCATCACCACCATGATAGAGCTGAAAAAACTGAGACTCTCCATGTGGGGCTTTGGTAACACACAGACCTGGACTTTGCTTTCCAGCTCCCTTAAAAAGCTGTGTGGCTTTGGGAAAATTCTTGCCCCCTCTGAGCCTCAGTTTATATAAAATGGTAATACTGTGGCAAGCAACCATCACCAGGCAGATGCCTGATACCCAGAAAATGAGAGCCATTATTTATATTCATTATTAGTATATTATTGTCATTTGCTTAAGATCACAAAGCCAGATCACAGAATGAGCTCTCCTGAGAGAGTCCCACACTCCTGCCTGCCTGCCATGCGTGCCACCCTGTTGAAATGAGGATAATAAAACCTACTTCTCCAGGCAGTAGAGGGTTAGATGAGATAGCATGGTTGGCAGTGCTGTGTAAACTATAAAGTGTCAGGTCCAAGCAAGGCCCCAGCATTTCAAGTTTTCTCAGTGCAGCGCCTGGCCTCTCCCTCTAGTAAGGTAAATCTAATTGTTTGTCAAGGACTGAATTTTAAGCCTGGAGTTTTCTAGATTGTGCTAAAGAGAATTCTCCAGTCCCTTCCCGTTTCCTTCTTAGCTTGAGGCTCTGACTCAAATGCTGTTATCTTGCATTTGTGGGATGAGAGGAGAAGGAAAGCCAGCAGGCTCCTTCCTCCCCAATCAGGCTAAAAGGGGCACCACTAGGGAGGACTGAGGTAAAATGGGCCAGTTTCCAGCCATCTGGCCTGTCTGTGGGGCCTGGCCCTCTTGGGGGCTAATCCCAGTTTTGTGATGCTCTCTTGGAGTGGGCACAGAGCCTAAGCCAATTAAAACCATCTCTTTGAAGGTGGTTCGGGTTTCCCACAGCCTGGAAAGCACAGGCCTGCACAGTGACCCGAGGTAATTGCTCCCAGGATTGCTCTCCTCTCCTCCCTGCCAGCCAAGCCTGAGGAGGGTGGGGCTCTTGTTGGGGGAGGCTCCAGCTCCCTCTGCCCGCCCCTGGCCCCCAGATGACTATAATGGATCCTCAGGAGAGAGCAGGATTGTCAGAATATAAATAACTCCCCATCTTACAGATGAGGAAAATGAGGCCCTGCATGATCTGACCGTGGCTCCCAGCTACTAAATGGCAGGGCTAGGATTCAAACTGGACCATGCCTGCTCCAAAGTGGTGCCCTTCCTGTCTCCCTGGGACAAGAACCAAACCCCTGTGACCTGGTGTCGCAGCACAGACCTGGGCACAGAGTAGGTTCTTAGTATTTGTTCAGTGACTAAATGAATGCATAATTCTAAACAATGACATTCAGTGTCTTAATGCAGTATGCGTAGTGTGGGGATATTGAGAACTGCTTCTGGGCCAGAGTGAAACAATAATAATAATAATAACAACAACCACGTGCTAAGCCTATTCTAAGTGCTTTGCAGGTTTGTCGTCGTTGTTAGGTGCTGTCTAGTTGGTTCCAACTCACAGCGGCCCTATGTACAACAGTACAAAACACTGCCCAGTTCTGCACCATCCTCACAATTGTTGCTATGTTTGAGCCCATTTTTGCAGCCACTGTCAATCCATCTTGTCGAGGGTCTTCCTCTTTTTTGCTGTCCCTTCTGCCTTACCAAGCGTGATGTCCTTCTCCAGGGACTTGTCCCTCCTGATAACAGGTACAAAGTATGTGAGACGAAGTCTCACCATCCTCACTTCCAAGGAGCGCTCTGGCTGTGCTTCTTCCAAGACAGACATGTTCCTTCTTCTGGCGGTCCGTGGTATATTTAATATTCTTCACCAACACCATAATTCAAAGGCATCCATTCTTCTTCAGTCTTCTTTATTCATTGTCCAGCTTTCGCGTGCATATGAGGGGATTGAAAATATCATGGCTTGGGTCAGGCGCACCTTAGTCCTCAAAGTAACATCTTTGCTTTTCAATGCTTTAAAGAGGTCTTTGCAGCAGAGTTGCCCCATGCAATATGCCATTTGATTTCTTGACTGCTGCTTCCATGGGCGTTGATTGTGGATCCAAGTAATATGAAATCCTTGCAGGTAGATACAATAATTATCCCCGCTTTAGAGATGAGTGAACTGAGGCCTGGAGAGGCTGGATAACTTGCCCATGGTTCAAAGAGTGAGAGAGCTGGAGTTTGGACCCAAGTTGTCTGGCTGCAGAGTCCATGCTTTTAGCATCTACATATGGTTTCCTCTCTAGAAGGGCTGTCATCTTCCATATGGTGGGAATGTGATGATCCTCACCCTGCCAATCTCACAGCACGGTGGATCTCAGGGAGATATGATATGAAGGGGCTTTACATTAGAAACGCTACACTAGACAGAGCTGGGCTGCTGTGGGCTAGTAGAGGCCAGGCTTTACCCTGCGTGCCATAACTTCTCTGGGTCCCAGCCCTGGAGAGAGCACGCAGCCCCACTCCTCGTCCTCTCCTTGCTGCTCTAGCCTCAGAAGCTGGTACACTTAACAACGGTGTTAATGACACAAAAAAGCAGAATTGATGGAGCGACAGAGTTTCTTTTCTGTTGTTTTTATCTGTTTAATAAATTTAGATTAAAATTTTGGGTAATTCTTGGACTAAAAAAACAAACGGGGTTCTGAGTGGTTAGCGCACAGCGTGATACTTCCCATAGAGTTGTATGAGCGTGGTATATGGAATCCTTCCCTTGGTGGGTGATTTTTACAGAAAGATCCTAAAGAAAATCTTTGTTCAGGCAGAGTTTCTTAATGAAAAAAGGTTTAGGGCCATAATCAAGAGAACAAAGCGAGGGTCTAGCCCCGGGAAGCCACGCTGCAGTGACCCAGGTGTAACATGAGCCAGCAGAAGGGCCAAAGGCCAGAGCTTCCCCAGGGAGAGCACAGGCTCAGGCCCTCCTGGAAGGTGGAGACACCACCCTGGCCACCAGAGGGGCTCTGCTCAGTTCACATGAGCCCACCAGAGCACTTGGGCAGTCTCAGGTTGTGGAGAAGCATGCCATCTGTCAGCTGTTCCTGGCGGCTGCCAGGAAGGTAAACAGCCTCCTCAGCTGGAGTCAAGGGTTGCCCAAGGCAGAGCAGTTAAGGGCGTTTCTGAAAATGTCACTGTCATGGATTGAATTGTGTCCCCCAAAAATATCTGTCAACTTGGCTAAGGTCATGATTCCTAGTATTGTATGACTGGGTAATCTGATTTGATTTTCTTATGTGTTGTAAACTCTTATCACTGTGAGGAGGTTATATGTGATCTCCTTATGTGTTGTAAACTCTGTCACTATGATGAGGTTATACTGATAAGGTTGACAAGATTAGATAGTGTCTTAATGCAATCTCTTTTGAGATATAAAAGAGAGAAGCAAGCAGAGACACATGGGAACCTCATACCCCCAAGAAAGCAGTGCCAGGAGCAGAGCGCATCCTTTGGACCTGAGGTTCCTGCGCTGAGAAGTTCCCAGACCAAGGGAAGACTGATGACACGAGCCTTCCTCCAGGGCCGACAGAGAAAGCCTTGCCTTGGAGCTGACGCCCTGAATTTGGACTTGAAGCCTACTGGACTGTGAGAGAATAAACTTCTCTTTGTTAAAGCCATCCACTTGTGGTATTGCTGTTATAACAGCACTAGATGACTAAGACAGTCACCTTGTGTGGTGAGCAGTGGGAGAGGGAACGAGTGAAGGAGCAGGTGAAGGGAAGGGGGCACGTGGTCCACAGAGAATGGGGAGCTTAGAGCTAACATCAGCTGCTCCCTTGCTAGGGAACTCACAGCCTGGCCCACGGCTGAGGGCAGAGCTCTTCAGCGTTCCTGTGTTTGCTGGGTGGTTTCATGTTTGATTGGAGCCCCCCACAGGGACTTGGAGCTGGATGGTACAAGTTCACATGGGACTTGTGCTAACAGGCATCTCTGATCCCAAGCACAGGGGTTCACAGTGCAGCATGTTTGTGTTCCTGCTGGGAGCTTGGTTTGATCAGAATCCTCTTAGCATGCAGATTGATATTCCTTACACATGTGGAATTCATGCAGCAGCATTCCCTCCTAACTATGGGATAGTTATTCATTTCCCTCTCTCTCTCTCCCTTGGGATGCATGGAGAGTGTAAGGGCAGACCTTTGCACTTGGAGTCCAGAGAGTGGAGCTGCATCTGTGGCCTGGTTCATCTTCTTGCAAGCTGTGTGACTTTGAGTCGAGACACTTCACCTCTCTGAACTTCAGTTCTTTATCCCATATAGGATCATAGCATAGCTGCTCACAGGCATTTGTTTGTTTATTCAATTTAATTAGTCAGTAGTTATTAAGTGCCTACTGTTTGCAAGACTGGGCGCTTGGGATTCAATGCCAAACAATATGGGCACAGTTCCCACTTCCATAGAGCTTAGAACGTATAATTAACAACTATTTAAATGTAAATATAATATAATATATAATTTGACATGTTCCGCAAAAGAGAGATAGAGTGGTGGATTAAATAAAAATGTGGGAGATTTGTAAGATTTGGAGTACTGTTTAAACGTTAGGAATTATCCTTGTTACCATCATAACACTTAAAGTACTTTAATGATCTGAACCTTAATTTTCTCATCTGTATTATGAAAATTTTAACAGTGCTTGTATCAGTTAGCCTTTGCTGTGTAACATACCACACAAAAACTTAGTGGCTTAAAGCGACTGCTTATTAGTTCCTGTCCCCGAGGGTCAAAATTTGAGTCTGAGTAGAGCTAGGTGGTTCAGCTAGTCATCTGTGGCTCACTCATGTGGCTACAGTCTACTGGGGGCTAGTAGGCTCAGCCATTGTTTCTAATAACTAGAGACTAACCCAGGCCTCTTTACATGGTGGCTGTTTTCCAAAACCAGCGGGAGAGGACAAGCCCAAATGCACAAGAATTTCTCACATTTCTGCTACCAGTTGCCATCATTGATCCCGACTCATGGTGATCCTGTGTGTTTCAGAGCAGAACTGTGCTCCATGGAGTTTTCAATGGCGAATTATTCAGAAGTAGATAGTCAGGCTTTTCTTCTGAGGCACCTCTTGGTGGACTCGAACCACCAACCTTTTGGGCACATCTGAGCACATTAACGTCTACACCACCCAGGGATACCACTGCTGTGTGTTTGCTAATGTCCCCTTGGCCCATTGGCCAATGCAAGTCACACTGCCAGAGTCAGTGTGGGAGAGGACTACACAAGGGTGTGGGTACAGGGAGGCCTGATTCATGGGGGCAGTTCTACCACAATCCCTAACTTCCAGAATTTCTGTGAGGATTTTTTAATAAATACGTGATGCCAATGTGTATCCAGTCAAGATAGGGAACATTTCCCTCACCACGAGGATCCCTCATATTGCCCTTTCAGAATCACAGCCACCTCCCTCCCACCCCTACCCCTGTCCATAACTCCTCCGAACCAAAACCCATTGCTGTCTGGTCAATTCTGACTCTTAATGACCCTAGAGGGCAGAGAAGAACTGCTCCATAGGATTTCCAAGGCTGTAAATCTTTACGGAAGCAGACTGCCATATCTTTCTCCTGCTGAGCTGCTGATGGGTTCGAACCACCAACCTTTTGATTAGTAGCTGAGCACTTAACCACTGAGCCACCAGGGCTCCTTATCCGTAACCCCTAGTAACCACTAATCCGTTCTCCACTTCTAAAACATTGTCATTTCAAGCATGTTATATAAGTATAATTGTACAGTATGTAACCGTTTGGGATAGGCTTTTTTTCATTCAGCATAATTCCCTGGAGACTCATGGAGGTTATTGCGTGTATTGTTTGTTCTTTTTTATCACTGACTAGTATTCCATGGTATGGACGTACCACCATTTGTTTAACCATTCACTCAGTAAAGGACATCTGGCTGTTTGAATAGCTGATTTGGGGCTATTACGAATAAAGCTCCTGTGACCATTCATGTACAGGTTTTGGGTGAGCCTAAATTTTCATTTCTGTGGGATAAATGCCCAAGAGTACAATCACATGTTTAGTTTTATAAGAAACTGCCAAGCTGTTTTCCAGAGTGGCTATACCATTTTACATTTCTACTGGCAATGAATGAGTGATCCAGTTTCTCTACCTCCTTGCCAGCATTTGATGTTGTTGATATATTTTATTATAGCCATTCTAATGGGTGTGTGGTGATATCTCATTGTGGTTTTGATTTGCATTTCCCTGATGGCTAATGATGAACATCTTTTCATGTGCTTATTTGCCATCTGTATATCCTCTTCAGTGAAATGTCTGTTCATATCTTTTGCCCATTTTCTAATAGTATTATTTGTTTTGTTTTTTACTGTTGAGTTTTGAGAATTCTTTATATACTCTAGATGCTAGTTCATTGTTGGATATGTGGTTAAAAAATATTTTCTCCCATTCTGTAGCTCATCTTTTTATCCTCTTAACAGGGTCTTTCACAGAGAATGTATTTTGAGTTTTGGTGAGATCCAATTTATCAATTTTTTCCTTTTTGGATTGTGGTTTTGATGTCGAGCTTATGTTTTTACTACTGTGCTCTACTGCTTCCATGGAGCCTGGGGAAGAAAGGTTGTTTTCTAGGGAGGAGGGATTAGATTTGTTTGTAAGATTCTAAGGCATAGAGTTTTGACCAGCAGGAAGGCTCAAGGAAGTAAATTTCAGCTCACTATCAGAATGAACTTTCTAAGACCAAGCTGGGAGCCTGAAATGTGTTAGGGGTAAGCTCCTTGTCATCAGAGATCTAGCAAAGTTTGGCTGGTGTCCATGTGGACTCAGAGAAGGAATTCAAGCATCCGATGGGGGTTGGGCCACTATGTCATTTATATTTCCTTCTTACTTTAAGAATCTAGGAGAGTGGTATCTGAATGATCCCTATTTGTACTGGGGTTTCCAAAAAATGTGTCCCCCAGAGACCATCTAGTTTGAAAAATTTAGGAGAGCTTTGGGTGACATGGTTGAGCCAGACTCCAGAGGAAGTGGCCAGCTGAAGCCACAGGTCTGCAGCTGTCCCATCTGGGGGTAGAATGCACAGAGGCCAAAGGCTTGAGAGGGCACGGTCTCAGGTGCTGGGCCCTGTTCCTCACTTCAACTTGGGAGCCAGCTGCTTGGCTGTCTGCCCCACCTCCACTCCAGCAGCCTCTTCTCCATTGAGACACCATGGAGAATCCCTTTCTTTACGGCACTTATGAGACTTAATTACTGATGGCAAAGTCCTTTGAGGCCTTGGATGAAAGGAATGGGAGCAGTGCAAGGCTTGATTAGGCGTGTAGAACTCTGGGCACAATTAGCTCCATGAGAGACTGGCCCTGCCTTTATCTGTCTCCAGTTCTGTGTGACTTACAGCGGCTAATTATTAGAATAAAAATCACCTGGCCACCCAGCTGCTGGAAGGAGGGCCCTAATATCTATTAAGTCTGCCTTTAATTATTGAAAATGGAGGCCGCTTCAGGCAGTTAGGTTTTTCCCATTGTTATGGGCCTTTTTCTCCACCTCTTTGAGGCTTGGGAGCACAGAAAAGTAAGTGAAATTCTGCCACAGCCATTTCTCTCTCCTTTGCTTTTCATGGCAACATCCTGCTCTGGGACGCACTCAGCTAACAAGCTTAGTCTGGTGTAAGGCCCCCTCTTAGCACTTCCCCAAGGAGGTTTGAAATCATTGTACCTTACAGAACTCCTGGCCCTTCCCTTGACAAAGTACTTTTAATACCATTTGTGTGTGTGTGTGTGTGTGTGTGTGTGTGTGTGTTGGAACATCAGAGCAATGCTGGGGTGTAAAGTAAGTGTAACAGGACACCCCACCCTACCCCATGTTGCAGACGAGAAAACCAAGGCCATGAAAGGGAGCATGGTGATAGTGACAGTGTACAGACACTAGCTCTTCACTTCTGAGTGTTATGGATTGAATTGAGTCCGCCAGAAATGTGTGTTGCATCTCTAACCCTTGTGCCTGTGGATATAACCCCATTTAGGACTAGGGGTTTCTTTGTTATGTTAATGAGACCATACCAGTGTAGGGTGTGTCCTAAACCTATTCACTTCTGAGTTATTAGACACATAGAGACACAGAGAAGTAAGCACAAACAGGGGAAGATAGATGCCATGTGAAGAGTGCCCAGGAACTGAGGAATGGAGAGACTGTAGAAGCTGAAGAGAGAAGGGTCTTCCCCCAGAGGTGGCCGAGAAAGCCTTCCCGTAGAGACGGTACTCTAAATTTGAACTTCTAGCTTACTGAACTGTGAGAAAATAAATTTCTGTTCTTTAAAGCCACCCGCTTGTGGTGTTTCTGTTACGGCAGCGCTAGGAGACTAAGACACTGGTCATATGGTGTCAGCAAGTCCACAGACTCCTGAGTCTCAGCTGCTTCCTCTCTAGAAATTTCTCAGCATTCAGGTTCCAAAGTGAGGTGCTACTGGTACTGACATGAGGAGCCATCATGACGCTTTTGCTCATCGGTAGAGCGTTTTCTTCTGGTCTGGGGTCAGAAGAGCAGAAAGGACATATCTAAATACTTCCCATGCCCACAGGCCCAAAGCTACCCTGAACTCAGGCCCCGAATCTGACAGAGGAGAGAGGAAAAGAGGGACCACTTCCTCTAATACCTGCTGAGTGCACCCAAGAACCTCCTTCAGGCTGAGGAATCCTTAGTGTTAAAACTAGAAGGCTCAACCCTTTCCAGAAGCCTTAAATTGGTGCCTGCGTTTCTGTGGTGCTGGTTTTCCACTCGAGCTCTCTTCTCTCCTTCCTCGCAGTGTCCACCTCCTGCAGAAACCCCAGGTGATTACGGGTTAAACCTTGGACACAGTACAGGATGTGGATTAACCTACCCAGGAGTATACGATGCATCCTGGTGTGAAAGAATGTGGATCGAGGAATCTGGAAAACACAACTGTCATGATACAAATTATCACAATATCTCCTGTTGATTGAAGGCATATCGTGTCCTGGCACCTGCGTGCGCTCAGTCCTTTAAGGGCTCCAGGCAACTCTGATGGAAGCTCTCCCAGCTCAGGATTGGAGGCACAGTGCCCATACAGCAGCCATCTGCCCTTTGGTACCTGGCCTCTGACAAGCCCTCAAACAGAAGGGCAAGATGGCTTCTGTAGTCAGTGGCACCATCTGTCACCTGCTTGCCAGCCTGCTGATTAGGGATGTCCCCACAGACAGGCTGGGCACACGGCCACACACCACCGCTCTCCCGGGCAAACCCTTCCCCTGGCCCAGCAGTGCCGCCTTTCTGTGCTGGGCATGCATAGAGAAGCGGCTGTAAAAGCACTTCTCCCGGAAGCCCAGGTCAGGTGCTAACTGAGCTCATCAAAGGTATTAATACTGTTAAAAAACAAAGGGAAAGAAAAAATAGAACAGTTAGGCAAATTACAATATGGGATGAGCTATGTGGGATGCTACATAAATTGGAATTAAAAGCTTGAGCTTTGGAGTTGGGCAGACCCAGGTTTGAATGCTGGCTCTTCCACTTTCTTTCTGTGGCCTTTTGGGCAAGACACATAACCTCTTTAAGCCCTGGTTTCTCTAATATAACATGGGGGTGGTTTAGGAGTGTGAGGAGAATTAAATGAGGTAGTGTATGTGAAGGCCTTGCCCTTAGTTAAAATTATTGTCATCACCTGCACTGTTTTAAAAGACGAGATTCCCCAGGGCCAGGGCCAGAGAACTGTGCTCTGAGTGCTACAGCAAAGCACGCCGACTTGGAAGGCAGATCTCCTGGATTCTAGTCCTGGTGTATTGTCTGACCTTGAGTATCACTTTGCTTTTCTGAGCCTCAGTTTTGAAATCTGAAAAATGGGATGATGATGCCTACTTCTCTGGTTTGCACATAGCCCAGCACAGTACCTGGCAGAAAATAGGTACTCAGGCTCCATTCCTGCCTCAACTTCATATGATACTAGAGTTTAAAACAAAGGACTTGCAAGGCCAAACTTCGGCAGACTAAGAAAGTAAAATTTATGGTGATTTTACACACACACACGCACGCACGCACACACACACACACACACACAGATGCTTAGGAATTACATTTTGTGGAACACATTTCAGCTCTGAAATATTTATGGGGCCTTCTTGACACACAAGGAACTAAAAATATCACCCTATGTTTATGCTAAGGAAAACCTATAAAACTTTAGTCCGGTAGGAATTCAGTCAATTTCCTGGTTTGTTTCTGGCTGTGTCTGAGGTTGTGAGGTAACCAGGGGTGATAACAGCTCCCATTTCCCCATGGGTTTTGGCAGGGCTAGAGGTTTCTTGGCAGCACTGCACCATCTGCCCTTCATAAATATTGCTGGAGTTCCCTTGAAGGGCTCAGGTTTGTTTCTTGAGTTTCTTCTCCAACACCGAAAGCTTTGCTTTCCTGATCTCCCCTTCTCTCCCTGTCCTCACCGTTCTTCCAGGCCAGCTCCAGACCCCTGGGGCATGAGGCCTTCTCTGAAATCCAGCAGAAGGACACAGTCCTCCTGGAGTCTCTTGTCCAAGCTCTCTCTCTCACAGGCATTTTTCATTTTACTGTCCACTTACATTATAACCGTTTATGGAAATGACTTTATTTCTTCTGCCAGGCTGCATACTTTTCACCTTGCAAGCTTTCTCTCAAACCTCTTTTTCTTCTTGAATTCTGGACTCCAGGAATATCTGGGCTTCTGTCTGCTCCCAGGTTCTTACATGCCTCAAACTTTGGTCCATGCTGTGACCTAGAACCGTAGGTTGAAACCCATGTGTAATTCTATTCTACTTAAGTAGTTGTTGCTGTTAGGTGCCATGGAGTCGATTTAGACTCATAATGACCCCATGTGACATAGTAGAACTACCCCATAAGGTTTTCTAGGCTATAATCTTTTTGGGAGCAGATCACCAGGTCTTTTTCCCACGGAGCCACTGGGTGGGTTCAACCTGCCAACCTTTCTTTTAGCAGCCAAGTGCCTAACTGTTGTGCCACTAGGGCTCCTGTGTAAGTAGAATAGAATAAAATTAAAACTATCAGATCCCACCCTTGAGTTAATGTTAAGCATGGTGTTGTGAAATTTTTGTTTCTGTTATAAATGCATAGATATTCATATGTATTAAGTCTTGATATGAAATGTCTTCTTACTGTAGGTCAGAGAAATGTGAAAGCCCCTAAAGACATCTAGACCTCTTTCCCCGCCTCACCTAAAAGCCTGGTTAACTTTATTCGGTATCCTTTGGTCTTCATTTAGATGTCACGTTCTCTGGGGAGTGACTCGTGATCATCTATCCACCTTTTGCCCACCTCAGTCTGGGTTGGGGGCCCCTGTGATGTGCTTCCTCTGCCCCGTGCCTGTCTTCCTGTCTGACTCACCCACTCTGTAGAAGCTCCAGTGAGCAGGAACCATATTTGTGTTGTCCTCTGATGCTTCACACAAAGTTAGCCACGTGGTAGGATCCCAAGGTTGGGAGAGGAGGGTAAGAGGAAACAAAGGGATCTTGTATGATACTTTCATGCATCTTCTGCAGAAATTAGGACAGAAAAGGTGCTTGGTGAATTATTTATCAAATGAATTAACCTATGGTTAGTAGGTGTTCCATATATTTCTTGAGGTTTATACATTTTCTTCTGGTTCAAATTCAAAGCCTGACACTTGAAAGCCATGTAATCTAGAGCAAGTCACTTAATCTCTTTGAGCTTGTTAACTAGTTTGTAAAATATGAGTAGTAATAATATCTAACATGCATAATTGTTGTGGGAAGTAGAAAAAATATTCACAAAGTGCTGGGCACATGAGGAGGTATTCAATTAACAGTAGATATTTTATTGTTATTGCCACTTTTCTCATCTGAAATGACACCCTGATCACCATCACCACTGTGTGCCTCCCAGGCCTCCCCACATTCACACACCAGTTCATACCTTCCAGAGCCATCCAACTCCAGCTCTGGGTAAAGAAAAATATAGAGAGATTTTAGAGTCAGAGGGTTGTGGATTCAGGTTCCCGTGCTGTCACTTATTGGCTCTGTGAACCTGATTAATCAACTGGGTCATTTAGCCTTTTCTCTAAAATAAGAAATAATGAGGGTCCTTGTGGGGATATGTGAAAAACACCAAGCACAGTGCTCAGTAGATACAAATTTCTTCCTCCTCTTGTCCAGCGCCTACCCTGCTTCCCCACAGACACACCAATGATACCCAGCACAACGTAAGGAGAAATGTATAAAACCACCATTCATAGCTGATCAAAGCACTTACTGCTGATGGTCTGTGTGGCTGACAGTCAGAGAGACATAACTGTCCCAGCAGGGCTCATGTCCTGCTCATCTCTGGGGCCCCAAACTGGCATGTAACAGGTTATGGAAATGAACTCAATTCCTTCTCTGAAGGCATTGATGGCACAACAGTTAAGCAGCTCATCTGCTAACTGAAAGGCTGGCAATTAGAAACCACCCAGAGACCTGGCAATCTGCTCCCATAAAGTTTACAGCCTAGAAAACCCTATGCGGCAGTTCTGCTCTGTCACATGGGGTCGCTATGAGTCGAAAATTGGTTTGACGGCACCCAACAACAACAAGGTCTTACTTGGAGGAGAGTTTCAGAAAGCCATGCCTTGGGAGCAGGGTGGTGAGCCGGGTCCTTGCCGTAGTCTTACACATCTCACACCTGTGGTCAGTGTCCGGGCTCTTGCATGGGGGTCAGAAGCTCTTTGTCTTGATTATAAACCTCAGCTGGAGCCACAGTCAGAGCCACCACATTCAGCCCAAGGCCTACAGTGATTGAGCTGCTACTTCTGCCCTTTAGGTGTCTATTTGCTATTTGAGCTTTCCATAACATACTCGACTGTTTAATCTATGTTTAAAGTAGTTACATAATTTGTTAGTTAGAAATAAAGACAAAGCAATGATGATGATAGTAATGATTTTCATTCCCTCATATAGCTATAGTACATTATAATGTACAAAGCATCTAAGAAACCCAACCTCCTGGAGTAAGGAGCTAGGTGGTGGCCAGAGCAGGAATGACTTCTAACCTGGAGCCCATTCCACCACTGTGCATAGGAAAGTGATGTAGGAAAGAAGATGTGTTCATTTCCTAGGGCTTCCCTAACAAAAGCATCACAGACTGGGTGGCTTAAAACAAGAAAAATGTATTCTTTCGTATTTGGGGAGGCTAGAAGTTTGAAATCAAGGTGTTGGCAGGGCCGCGTTTCTGAAGACTCTAGGGAAGGATCCTTCCTTGCCTCTTCCAGCTTCTGGTGGTTGCCGACAATCCTTGGTGTTCCCTGGCTCAGAGACGCATTTCTCTAATCTCTGACTCGGTCATCACATGGCCTTCTTCCCTATGTTTCTGTGTCTCCAAATCTTGCCTTCTTATGAGAACATCTGTCATCGGATTTTGAACCCACGTAAATGAAGCTGTAAGACTTCATCATAATTTGACCACCTCTACAAAAACCCTAAATCCAAATAAGGTCATATTCACAGGTATTGGAGGTTAGGACTTGAACATATCTTTCTGGGGGCACAATTCAACCAACAACAGAAGGTTTGGAGTTGGACAGAACAGCTCTTGATACACTTCCTGGCTGTGTGATTTTAAACCAGTTATTTAATTGCTCTAAGCTTCAGGTTCTCTGTCAGTAAAAAGGGACCAACACACAGAGGTAGGTATAATGAGTATACGATGAGCACTAAATGAGACAATCTAACTAAAGCACTTCACCCAGTGCCTGACCTATGCTAAACCCTCAGTAAAGTGCTAACTGTTGGCATTATTATTTTGATGATGATGATGATGATGATTGCTGAGGTCAGCTAGATATTAAGGGGTGAACTGAATTAGCCAGGGTCCTGACAGGAAACAGAACTCACCCCTGATGGTTCAAATGAACAGACTTTAATGCAAAGGCAGAAGTATGGATGGGTTAAGGGAACCAACCAAGATAGTGAGACACTCAGGGCGTAACAACAGCAGGAAACTGTTAACCACTCCTGTGCATGGACGGGAGAGGGAATGATGTTACCACAGCTGGAGGAGTGAACCACTGGCCACCTGGTGGGTGCTGTAGTGGATGAAGGAATACAGAGCAAGGGGAAAGCAGGAAAGAACACCAACCTCTTGCCTATCACCCTCCTGCCTCCCAGTCTCCTTCTGGTTCTTGCCTTGGCTGAACCCAACAGCAAGACTGCTGGTAAGGAAGCCAAGTAGACATTACACAGGGCTCAGCCTCATGGGCACAGGGCAGAGCAGAGAAGGGTAGAGCATGGACCTGAGGAGGCAGATGGAGATGAACCAGCCTAGGAGGCAAGCAGGAAAACAGCGTAGCACAGGCTCAGCCATATCAAAAGCACAGGGTGTCTAACAGCTAAGCAGAGCTTCATGAGAATGAAATAGAGGGTGTGTATCTGGGAGGGACGAATCAAGGTGACAGGTTGTTCTGTGGGCAGTGAGGGGAAGCAGAGGGAGAATTAGGCAGGGTCAGTTTGTGAGAGGCTGTAAATGTCATGCTAATGGATTTTATGGGCAGTGGGGAAGGAAGGAGGTTGTCAGGGTAAGGAGGTGTCTAAGTTACTCAGTGCTGCTGTAACACAAATACCATACATGGGTGATTTTGAAGAACAGAAATTTCCAGTTCTCTCACAGTTTTAGAGGCTAAAAGTCTAAATCAGGTCTCGGCCATGTCGATTCCTTTCTTGTCAGTAGCCCTGGGTGTTCCTTGGCCTGTAGACGATTCTCACATGGGGTCTGTCTTCCCCCTGTGTGTGTCTCTGTGTCTATTCTGGTCTTTTTGTAACTCAGAATTGATTAGGTTTAGGATCCACCCTACACTGGTATGACTTCATTAACATAACAAACAGGATCACATCCATGGGTGCCAAAAAAAAAACCAAACCCATTGCCATCAAGTCGATTCCAACTCATAGCAACCCTATAGGACAGAGTAGAATTGCCCCATAGGATTTCCAGGGAGCAACTGATGGATTTGAACTGCCGACCCTTTGGTTAGCAGCCAAGCTCTTAACAACTGCACCACCAGGGCTCCATTCCATAGATGTAAGGGCCAGGCATTCATCACATATTTTGGGGGGACACAATTCAGTCCACAAGAGGAGGAAACTGATGTGTTTAAGCATGGATATGTGCGGGGTGCTTCTCTTCCCAGCTCGTGATGTGGGGGGTGTCACAGGGTCTGAGGTAGGCACCCCTCCTCAGCATTCCACCCATCTTCCTGCCAGGGGACTCAGTATCACCATTCTGGAGACTCTTGTTCCAAAGACAGCTTTTCTCCATTGTCTCTTCTTTTTCCATCCAACCTCTTCTTTCTCTCCCTATTAAAGGCCAATTTGAGTGTGAACCAAGACCAACTTCCTAACTGTTGAAAATAAATAAATAAATATTTATCGAATGACTATATTATGCCTAAAATGTAAAAAAAAAATCAGAAGGAAATAAGAGCAAAGCAAATGTTCTCACCTGACCTCTGCTTTTTGAAAGGAAAGCCGTGAGTTTTGGAACTATGTTCTTAATAATTTGTAGTTACTAAGCCTTTGCCGTAAAGCCAGTGTCTTTAGTCAACAGCCATATACTTATAAGAAGTAAAAGTCATCCACCAATTTAACAGCCTAAAATGTGTCTTAACCTTAGTAACATATGTTTCTGAGAGGATGTTCCTTCTCCAGTTATAACTGACACCTAGCTGGAGGCTTCTAAATTACCCGTTTAAAACCTTTTTAAAAAAAAAAAAAATGATGATAATGACATATATTGAGCACTCATTATGTACCAGGGACCATATTTTATATCTTAACTCATGTAATTCTCAGAACAACCTTGTGAGGTTGGTACTACTTTATAGATGAGGAAACTGAAACACAGAGAGGTTAAATAACTTACCCAAGGTGCCACAGCTGGCAAGGGGTGGACACATACTTTAAACCCAGGCTGCCTTTGAAATTTAAAAACAATGCATTCAAGCAATGTATTTTATTCATTTTAGCCATACCTAGTACATATTTGCCTAAATTCAACTAATATTTTATGTTTCTTAAGATTGGTAAGAAAGAATGAAGTGGCTGTCAAGTAACAATTCGTTCATCCACTCAGCAGGCGTTTCACGAGCCCTATGGATGCGAAGCCCAGGGCTCATTTTAGGGAGGCAAGAGAAGAAAACCCAGCTATGCCCTCAAGGAACTATAGTCAAAGGGAGAGGCAGATGTGAAAATAGATGGACCATCTCGTTAGCTATATGCACTATGATGGAACAGCATGCACCAAGGCACAGAGGCCACAGAATTCATGTCCAGGGAAGTACAAGTGGTTGAACATATAAACTTCAGTTTGTCTTTAAGATTCATAAGACTCCTACACTCCCACATTGCAGCATAGGCAGGCACTGAAGTCCACTGCCTTCTTGGATTGCATACCCTCCCCCATCTGTCAGAGGCCCCACCACTCCCTACTGCCACCCAGACCAGACACTGAGACCTGGTGCCAGCACCATTTATCACAGCTCTTGCTCTGTTGTGTCTCTAATAGGACAGTTAAGGTATGGAATATTTTGTATGCCTGTGATGTTATGAGGGAATACTGGTGGCACAATGGTTAAGTGCTTGGCTATTAACCAAAAGGTTGATGGTTCGAACCCACACAGTGGCTCTGCGGAAGAAAGACCTGGCGATCTGCTCCCATAAAGATTACAGCCTAGGAAACCCTATGGGGCAGTTCTGCTGTGTCACATGGAGTCGCTATGTGTCAAAATCCACTCAACGGCACCTAACAACAGCAACGCTGTTATGAAAAGTGAAGCAATGAAAGACAGAACTGAGAAGGTTGTGTGTTTCAAGAAACATGAAAGATCTCATATATATTTGCAGGGAGTATTCCCCTTTCCTCCTTTCCTTATCTCCTGGCCCCTGTAGGAGACTGCATTTGCCACCTCAAGAGTTAAAGGAAGGTTAGCAGTTCAAACCCACCATGCGCTCTGTGGGAGAAAGACATGGCATTCTGCTTCCATAAAGATTTACAGCCTTGGAAACCCTATGGGGCAGTTCTACTCTGTCTTACAGGGTCGTCATGAGTAGAAATCAACTCGATGGCAGCAGGTTTGATCGTGCACCAGGAGTCTCTAGGTGGTGCAAATGATTAACACACTCAGCTGCTAACTGAAAGGTTGGAGGTTCCAGACCACCCAGAGGCACCACAGAAGAAAGGCCTGGTGATCTACTGCTGCAGAATTGGCCATTGAAACCTCTGTGGAGCACAATTCTACTCTGATACACATGGGGTTGTCATAAGTTGGAATCGACTCGACGGCAATTGGTTGGTTACCGGTTATTGTGTGCCAGGCCTCACTCTAGGTGCTATAGATCAAGTGTGAGCAAAGCAGGTAAGGCACCCACTGTCATGGATCTTATATATTAGTGGGAGGTGACAGACAATAAGGAAATAATAATATAATGTACCTGGTGGTGAAAGTGTGCATTGGTTGTTTATACCTTGGCTTATTCCAGGAAAAGTTTTGAAGACAGTAATATCTCCAAACCACTGTAAGCATTTAATGAGATAATATATGCAAAGTGCTTGCTCCAGTCCCTGAGTATAGTCATTCATTTCACAAATCTTTATAGAGCCTCTGTTCTCTGTCAGGCTTTGTCCCAGCTGGGGATGTGAGGGGAAGAAAACAGATGTGGCCCCTGTTCAGGGGGATTACTAAATAACAGTGCCCCTTAGCTTTTGTTGTCAGCTTCCTTGATACCAGTCACTCAGGAAGAGGCTGAAGCATCTTCGTGGTGGATAGGCAGGGTAGCAGGAGGAGACAGGATTCATAATGCAAGGCCCTGGGTATAGTCTTCTTCTGCTACTTCCGGCTGCGTGGCGATGGAGCAATGCCCTCATCTCTCTGAGCCTGAGGTTCCTCCTCCACCTCACACAACCGTTGAGAGGGTCAGCTGAAGTCCCCGATGGACCTGGGTATTACCTTTGCCTCCTAGAGCTGGAGTTCATGCCCCCCCCCCTTTTTTTTTTTTATTTACCTGGCTGCAGATCATTCGGCACTGAGTACGGCGAGGACCCTGTTCGTTGATGTGGAGGAGCGCGGGCCAGAGGCTATGGAAGTGAAAGAGAGGAAGCCTTACCGCTCGCTTACCCGACGCCGCGACGCCGAGCGCCGCTACACCAGCTCGTCTGCGGACAGCGAGGAGGGCAAAGCCCCGCAGAAGTCCTACAGTTCCAGCGAGACCCTGAAGGCCTACGACCAGGATGCCCGCCTCGCCTATGGCAGCCGCGTCAAAGACATGGTCCCACAGGAGGCAGAGGAGTTCTGCAGAGCAGGTGAGGGCGGGGCCAGGAGGGCGATGCTTGGTGCAGGTGTGCGCGCAGATGTGCACCTAGGAGTGGACATAAATCAGCAAACTGGGGTGCTGAATCCACTAAGAGTCTCTGTTATTTTACTGCCTCCAGCCTGTGGATCTGGGATAAAAAAAAACCAAAACCCTGCTCTATAGTTAATGCATAAGGAACCCTGGTGGCACAATGATTAAGTGCTCTGCTGCTGACCTAAAGGTTGATGGTTCCAACCCACCCAGTGGCTGCATGGAAGAAAGACCTGGAAATCTGCTTCAATAAAGATTATAGCCACGAAAACCCTATGAGGCATTTCTACTCGGTGACATGGGGTCACTATGAGTAAGAATGGCACCCAACAACAACATTGTTAATTCATAGATCATTTATGTTCACTCTCACCCCCTTCCTTGTCATTATGATGGGGTTATGAGCTGCCTAGGGTTGAGACCAGAGCCACCACCCCCTCTCTTCTAAGCCTCAGCCTCCTCATCTGTTAAATGGGCGTGGATAGTACCTACTGCATTGAGTTATTGTGAGGACTTAATGAGATGACTCGTTTAAGCCGTAAGCAGGGTGACACAAAATAAGTACTCAATAAATGTTGTTACTTTTGTTATTTATTCAATGATTGATTCGTTCAGCAAACATATCTTGAGTACCTTCTTTGTCTCAAGCACTGTGCTGATCTTGAAAGGAAGAAACTTTTGAGATGGGTACGTCTAAAAACTTATTTGGGAGATATCCTGGCGCCTGCCTTCTTCTCCTTCACTTCCTACATACAGTCAGTCATCCTACCCTGAATATCTTTCAGACCCATCCCTTCTTTCCTCAGTTCAGTCCACTGTCATCTGTCTGGGAGGGTTGCCCACAGCAACCTCTCCTTCACCTAGAGCTGCCCCCTATGGGCCATTCTCTGCACTGCAGCCCGTCTCCTGCCCTGAAGCTGAACTCTAAACCGCTTAAGCTGACATACAAGGGTTTTCCCCAAGTCCATCCCTGTCTTCCCAGGCAGTTGTATTACCTGCCTCTCCACACCCCACCCCTTGTATACTCCAGCCCCACTGAACTGCTCATTGTTCTTCACACCTGGTGTGATAGGTGTTTCACACTCGGGTGCTTTAGTGATTTGTGCTTCTCTGCCTGCAGAGCCTTAAGCCCTCTTTGATGGCTGGTTGGTCACCACCAGTGCCTGACGACTCACACAGCCCACCCTGGTTCTGCCCTGGCTCTCCACCCCCAGCCCCGCAAACAGGGCTAGTCAGGCACTGTGCTTTGTAATTGCTGTACACTTTGACATTGCTATTTAATCCTTACAGCAGCCCCATGTGATAGATACACTTGTGATCTCCATCTTATAAGAGTAAACTGAGGCACAGGGAGATGGAATCAGTTGCCTAAGATCACAGAGGCAAGAGGAACTGGTCAGCACCATACCCCTACCCCAATGACCTGACAACCCACCCGTGACCTTCTCCCCAGCCAACCTCATTTTCACTCTCTCACAAGGCCTGGATCCCCACAAAAGCTGACCTGTTATCCAGGCTGCCTTTTAGGCTCAAAAAATGTGAGACCTTCAGCTTTGTTCAGACTTGTGGTTAAGAGCTCAAGCTCTGGCATCAGACAGATCTGGATTTGAATTCTGGCTCTGCTGTTTTCACTAGCCTCAGCTTCTTTACCTGTACACTGAAATAATGGTTGTACCTACCTAGTAGCAGGGTTGTCATGAGGATTAATGCAGACTGTAAATAAAGCACTTGGCGCAATGCCTAACATCCAGTAAACAAAACAAACAAACGAAAACTAGTTGCCATTGAGTCAATTCTGAGTCATGGCGACCTTCTGTGGCAGAGCAGAACTGCTCTATAGGGTTTTGAAGGCTGTGACCCTTCCAAAGCAGATTACCAAGCATTTCTTCCAAGGTGCCTCTGGGTGGGTTTGAAGACACCAGTCTTTCGGTTAGTAGCCAAGCGCTTGATCATTTGCACCACCCAGGGACTCCTTAGCATGGAGTAGATGTTTAATAAATGCTCTTGTTGTTGTTAGCTGTCCTTGAGTCGGCCCCCAGCTCGTGGCAACACCACGCACACCAGGATCAGACCGCTGTGAGCCATAGGGTTTTCATTGCCTGATTTTTCAGAAGTAGATCATCAGGCCTTTCTTCCTAATCTCTATTAGTCTAAAAGCTCCCCTGAAACTTATTTATCATGGTAGCAACACACAACCATCCACTGACAGACAGGTAGTGGGTGCACTTGAGGTGCATTGGCTGGAAATCGAACCTGGGAGTCCCATATGCAAGGCGACTATGCTACCACTGAACCACCACTACCCACTTCCATAAATGCTGTCTGCCATTAATTGTTATCTCTGGGTCTTAGTTTTCTGTGTTAGGAATGAGGTTAAGGGACACAATGGTCTCAAAACTTCTTTTATCTCTGCCCTCCCTGTACTCCATAGAACTCGGTGATCCCCACCAGCCTAGCTTGGTCTTAGTGCTACCCCAGCATGTGAGGCTCAGGAGTGGAGCCCTTCTTGTCTTTGTAATGATAAGTAAGCCTTTACATCTTGTAGGAGGGCATTGCAGTTTACCAAGTGCTCTCCCTCACATTACTTCACTGTATCCTGAAAAATCCTGTGAAGGAGCAGATCGTAGATTATCACCCCGTTTTAAAGATAAGAACGTTGATGCTCTTGTGATGTGCCTAGCTCAAGACTGCACGGCTAATGTAGAATGAGGTAGGACATCAGCCTGTGTCCTGAGCTTCTCAGTAAAGAGACCAAAGGACATGAAGCAAGCAGACCACAAGGACTTCTCCCATTTGATGAATAAAGCTTCCAAGCTCCCACATCACAGGGACTAGGCTGGCTTGCCAGGATTGTGAGCTCTCAGAGTCAGCCCTCACCTTGCATTTCTCCAGCCCCAGGATGTCTCTGCTCACTCATATTGACGCTGAGTCTAACTGCTTAAAAGGGTATTCAGGGCAGGCCACGTGGAAATCAATGCAGCCCAGGCTGTTTATTGCAAATAAATTTGATTTTTCACTTAATGTAGCAGTCACTCTTCATAACGTGTGAGCGCCTCTCGAGAGAGCCGACCCAGCGGAGCACTGATATGTGGGCTGGGGGAGGAGACAGGGCAGGTGTTCAGGACAGGGGTGGGGAGTGGAGATTGCAGGGAGGCAGACGGAAGGGCAGCTAGGGAGTGTGGTATATAGAGACGGCGGGAAACAGATGAGGGAATTTAGGCTCCAATGTGGGGTTTTCTTTTTCTTAGAGGGAAAGCAAAACAGGATGGTAGAGTTTGGCACAAAGGAGTGACGTTCAGAATATTTAGCATTCGGTCTGGCCCAGGCCCTGGCCCATCAGAGTGTCTGCCTGGTCATTAAAGCAGAACCCATAGGCCCCTGTTGTTTAGTTACTGGATCGTGGGGAGATGAAGGCAGGAGGGTTGCAGAGAAGGGGCTGGAATAGGCTAGGGGGTGGGCATCGAGTGTGAGGAAGCTCAGACATCAGTTATTTATCAACTGGTATGGAAATATTTCATTGAGGCTGAACCATTGGAGTATCAGGCTTGGGGCACAGCTCTTCCCACACCTCTGCCCCCACTAGGCTTCAGCAGCTTTTATTTCAGCCGTGTCCTTGCTGGTCTTTCCTCCCCGTCTTCCCTCTCCCCATATCCACCCTCCAGAATACTGCCGGTGTCTGTTTGTTTATCTGTTTCTGTAGCTAATGTTCATTGAGCACCTGCTCTGCACCAGGTGTGGTAGATGTTGGATACAGAGATGAGTAGGACACTCAGAGAGCAAAGGGTTTAATTGATAAGAGGGACACACACACACACACACACACACACACACACACACACACACACACACACACACACACACACACACACACACACACACACACACACACACAATTATAATAGGATGCCTTCTCTGCTGCTTCCCTCCTACCTCTCTGGCAGTTCCTTCTTTCTTTCCTTTGCTGACTGGTCCTGTTGAGACCCCTATTGAGTCCCCTTGGTTGCTAGACTCCTTCAGTGTTCAGGCAGGTGTACACCTCTTCTCTCTTCTTACTTTGTTATCCACATTTAATATCATCCGAAAAGCTGCCCTCCGAGTTCCCCACCCAGATATCCCAACTTCTGCCTCCCCAGGCAATGTCCATGGATCCCCCCACTTTCAACCTTAACCTCCAATTGTGCTTTTGGTTGTGTCTCCCCCACTTGAGTGTGAGCTCTGTAAAGACAAGCAGCATGTCCTAGTCACTGCTGTATCCCCAGGAAAGGCCCAGGGCCAGCCTGAATTAGTTTGTATGTGGGTGCTATCTAACTATACAAGAACCCTGCTGGCCCAGCAGTTTGGTACTCAGCTGTTAACCGAAAAGTTGACGGTGTGAACCCACCTAGCAGCTCTGCAGGAGAAAGACCTGGCAATCTGCTTCTGCCAAGATTATAGCCAAGAAAACCCTATGGGGCAGTTCTGCTCTGTCACATGGGGTCACTATGAGTTGGAATTGACTGGACGGCACACAACAACAACAACAACCTGACTGTAAGTCCATTTCCCAGATCACTGGTTTAATTGGGAGATGGTCCTCTGTGCCTTAGCCCACCCCCTCTATCTCATCCTCCCACAAAATACTCCCGAGAATATAAGAAATATGACAGCAGCAGCCCTTGAATAGACAGTGCATGAACATTCAGGAGTAACATCAAAGCTGTGTTTTCCCATGAAAGTTAACATTCCGTCTGTCACTTAAATACTAATCCCTGGGTGAACTCTCCTTACCCTTGTCTTCTCCAGGCCTCAGTCTGGGGCATTGCCGAGCCTTCTAGGGCCCTCAACAGACCCAGTCATCAGTGGCCCAGCTTTGGCTGTATGCTTTCCTCTCTGGCTTATTCCAGAGTCTGCTGATTCCCCTTCACAGCCCCACCTGGTGTGAGGAAGTGGAAGGCATAGCCTATTTCCTGTGCGCAAGGCCGACTTTTCTCTGCCGTCACCTTTTTGCTTCACTTCATTCTCTGGGCTTTCCTGACCTGGCCAGGAAGGAACTTCTGGTCCCAGGGAGCTATTTGCATCACACTGACTAGCCATTGCCCTGCTTGGGAGTGCTTCTTTCCGGGAAGTCCTCCCTGGTTTGGGAGAGGAGACCTGAAGCCCTCAGTTTAACTAACGTTAATTGAGCCCTTGCTGAGTATGGGCTTTTGTTCTAGGCACAGTGATTCAGAGTCCCCAAGGACTCTGGTAGGGAGCTCGGTGGAAGAAAGGCTTTATTCTGCACTGGGAATAGGTATTAGGGAAGACTTCACAGAGGAGGTGCCATTTAAGTTGGGCTTTAAAGGATATGGAGGATCTGGGCTGGTGGAGAGAAGCAGGAGGAGTACCAAAGGCAGAGCAAACAGCTTGAGCAAGGGCATGGGGGCATGGAACACCTCAGTGAGTTCAAAGAACAACAGTCAATCCGGGGGTGGGGGGAAGGGGCCAGGCTTCTGGTGGGAGGCTCCTTCTCAGCAGCCTAACCAAATTCACCTGTGTTTCCTCCCAGGTGCCAACTTCACGCTGCATGAGCTGGGGCTGGGGGCAGTGACGCCCCCTCATGGCACCCTGTACAGGACCGACATCGGCCTCCCTCACTGCGGCTACTCCATGGGGGCCAGCTCTGATGCTGACATGGAGGCTGACACTGTCCTGTCCCCTGAGCACCCCATGCAGCTGTGGGGCCGGAGCACACGGTCAGGGCGCAGCTCCTGCCTGTCCAGCCGGGCCAACTCCAACCTCACACTCACCGACACAGAGCACGAGAACACCGAGACCGGTGAGTAGCCCGCTTGGCCTACACCAGGACCAGAAACCCAGGTTGCGGGGCTGGGGTTTTAATTACAATATTGATTTTCTGCTCCATGCGTGGGGCTCTGGTGAACTTGATGAAAAAATTTCTTTGCTCCTTGTGGTCAAAACTCAGAGCCTTTTGCACACCCAAGTGAAATACCCATCCATCCGTGACCTGCCAGAGACTGGGTCTCTGCTCCTTCCTTCAGATTAGAGAGACACCCAAGCGCTGGTTTAAGGCTTACGAGGTGTCTATGTCAGAGAGAGGGTAGGGGACCAGGGCGGTGATATCTGTCTCCTCACAGCATGTCCTGGGCCTGCCCAAGTCCTGCTCATTCAGTCTCTAGATGCTCGGAAGTCCTGGGAAGTTGCCCTGGGCACCGTCCCACCTGGGTTTCCCGTGTTGATCAGAGGATGACAAAAATTCTGTCGTGTTGAAATAACCTAAAACTTGAGGTTTTTATCAGCTTCCCCATGATGTCATCACAGATCTTGGAAGTGCTGGTTCTGGACTCCTTATTCCATTCACATCCCTGCAGTGACTTCTTCCAAGGCCCGAGAGATGCTGTGGGAGGAGAAAGTGACAATGCATTCACATGCCTCCTTCTTATAGTGGAGAAAAGGGAATCTTGGTTCAGAATTATCGTTCTTCGCCCTGGACCTAGTTGGCAGATCTCTGAGGGGCTCCGCAGTTTCAGGGTGGCCCTGCAGCAGCTGCTATGGGGAATAATCTCCCTCTCTGTGGTGTTTTATGACTAACTAGCCCTGGGCACCTTTGCTAACCATGGATTCGCCTGAGAGAGCTCCTGCTGGGGTCTGGCAGTGAAGACTGAGGGAAAGTGGCAGAGCTCAGAAACAGCCCTCTGCCTGGAGGGGAGGGTGGAAGGGTGGAGGGCTTTGTTTCCTGGAAGTCCAGTGAGGGAGTCTGCTGGTGCTTCCACACCAGAGTTCTGAGGGGACTGTGGGGAGGGCAGTCGGGATTAGAAGAGGAAGAGCCAAGTCGGGTACTGGTGCCCCCTTCTGGTTTCCAGCTCCAAATGCAGACACCTAGTGATTCCTGGTTTCTCGGGGGCCAGGCAGGGACCAGGTCAAAGATAAGGGTTTGGAGAGTTAGTCACTGAAAAGGAGGTTCCAGCTGAGTTATGACGGACCAAACCCCAGATGTGGGATCAGGCAAGAGACCATAAAAGGTCAGGGTAAGTGGGGAAATTTCTTCCTCTTAAAGAGTCAGATGCAGCAGAGTTCCAAAGGTCAATTCTGCCACCCTTCCCAGAAGAGTCAGATGTTATCCTACGCAGCTTTGTCCTTGTTTGGGGGTAGGGGAACAGCCGGTGCTGGAGACTGGCTTGGAAGTGTCACCATCTCCTGACCCCTAGCCAGCCCTATGAATGGACAGAAGATCTCAGCACCTGAAAAAGTGTGCCTTCTCTGCAGTGGGGAACCATCCATACTCCATCACCCACCTTCCCACCAAGGCCCAAGCTGAGCCAGCGGCGCTTCCTCTCCACACTCCCTAACCGTGCACTGAACCGAAGCACTGATCTGTAGGATGACGCCTACAAATGGTATCTGATTAGGAGGCAGGAAGTCTGAGTTCTGGCCCCTGTTTCATCACTGACCTATGGCATAGCATTGGATGGACTACATCCTTTCTCTGGACCTCAGGTTCTTCATCTATAAAGTACAAAGTTTTAATGAAATAAGCATTTTCTATATCCTGAGAGTAAAACCCATTGCCCTCAAGTCGATTCTGGCTCATAGCAACCCTATAGGACAGTAGAACTGCCCCATAGGGTTTCCAAGGCTATAATTTTTACAGAAGCAGACTGCCATATCTTTCTCCTGCAGAGTGACTGGTGGATTCGAACCACTGACCTTTCAGTTAGCAGCTGAGTGCTTAACCACTGTGCCACCAGAGCCCCTCTATCCTGAGAACAGTGATTGGGACAAAATTAGATTTTGGGGGTGGGGATATTCTGTGGTCAAATGTTACAGGTTTACACTGGGTTAAACAAATTTAAACAGGATCCTTTACTGCAGAGTTTCTCAGAGCCTTTAATATGCTATCATGCATGCTGATGTGCTAATTAACAAGGAGGGATATACGCAGCAATTCCCAATATTTTTTGACCACAGATCTCTTTATTCTCAGAGCATCTGATGGGACTAGTATTCTAGGAAGAACTTTTAGGGAATAGCTGAGGTGAATGACCTCCAGGCCCTTCTAGATCTAAAATTCTGGATTCTAAGATACGGGATCTTTGTAGGGATGGTGCACAAGAGGAAAATAACAGTAATAGTAACAACAACAATAGTTAATAGCTGTTGCTAATTATCAGAACCCAGGCGCTGTGCTAAGCACTTTAATTATATGATCTCATTTACTCCCTCTACACCCCTTTGTGGTAGGTGGGATCATTATCCACACTGCACAAGATAAAGAATCTGGAACACAGAGAGGTTAAAAATCCTGCCTAGGTCACACAGCTGTAAATAGTGGAGATAAGATTTGAACTCAGGCCCATGAGACTCTCAAATCTTTACTCTCATAGCCCTGCTTATCATAGTGAATTCTCTCTGCAACAAAATACCTGGGTTGTTTGTTCTTTTGAAGGCTTCTTGCCATGGTGACAAATGATCATTTTTCCATAAAGTCATCACTGAGTGAGGCGCATACCGCCCACGTTATTGTATAGTCCCTGAGAGCTGAATTAAGCTCTGCTGGGTGAAGAGCTTCAGCCTTTGACAATGGGGACAGGGAAATGGTTACCTGCTTCCCCTGGCCATGCCACTCTGTTCTTCCAGATCATCCATGTCCAGTTGAGCCACTGTAAACTTGTAGTCAGAGAAGATGGGCAGGCAAAGGAGGTGAACAGGTGAATCTAGCAGAAGGCTCCTCGCCTCCATATCCCTTACTGGCTTGGCCTCCCCAAACCCAGACACTCCGTGGGTGCCCCCGTGCACATCCACTTGCGCCCACTTGGGTAGTTACAGTAAAGGCTTTGTTATACTCAGGTCTAAATAACGATGGCGTTCTTAGCAATGGATCACTTTTATTCACTCATTAGGTTTACAGCACTCTTGTTCACACGTTATCTCCTCAGCTTATAGCTGAGGAAACCTGGGCACAGAGGTGAAGAGGCCTGTACAGGGTCGTGTGTCAAGCTCAGCTGGAGCCAGGCTCTATCACAGAGTCTTGGCTCTCCCTCTCTACCCCTCCCACTCTCCCATCATTCTTGCCGCCCCTCCTCTTCTTCTTGCCCATCCATCCTCCTCTTTTTCTTTGATGGATCACATCATCAGAACAGGGCTCGATTTCACTGGACCCTTTAGCCAGCATAGCACAGTGTAGAGGGAAGCAAGCAACCCCACACTGAGCACCTGTTATCTGCCAAGCCTCTTTATGTACATGAGTGTCTTTAATCCTCATGACAACTCCATGACATTCCCATTTCCCAGATGGGAGAAAATGAGGCTCCAACAAAGTCAACTGATACATCAGAGATTCTGTAGCAATAAGTTGTCAGAGCCTGGATTTGAACTCAGGTCTCTCTGATCCTACCGTCTGAGCCCTTTGCCCCCATCCATTTAAGTCAGCAAGTAGATTGAATTTTCAGTTGAGGCCACCAAAAACGTGTGGCCAAGTTCTCAGAGACCCTTACAGATAAATGTGAAACGCAAAACGTAACCCCCGGCAACCTCCAGCCACAGGAACATTGACTCGGCTTCCACGCCCAGCCTTGCATTAGTCAATAGTAATTGTCAGCGGTATTGATAGCGGTGGAGGCTTTTGCTGAGGTCATAGTGATACCACATGCAGCTGCCATCGATAATAACTTTTACGGGGTCCATTAAAGACAATTTCTGCCCTGAAGGTTAATGTCAGCAGCTTTTATGTCACTGCTTAATATCCAGAATAAATACAGAATTGACTGGGTAATGTAAACACAAATCTTCTTTGGGACCCGTCAGGCAGAGCCAGCCCTCAGGCTCCTTCTGCTGAATTGGGCTGGCGAGCTGGGTTGTGGCAGTGAGGAGCTGGCATCATTCCAGGCACACACTCGGCATTCAATAAATGCTTTTCATAAAATAAAGTTTGCGATTTAAACTCCACTCCCAACTACTGGGTCAGGCTAACACAGTGTCTCTTTTGTAGATTCATTCTGTGACTGTGCTGAGCTCCTTCAGTATGCCAGACGTTATTCTACAGTCTAGATGAATAGAGGGGAGGAGGAGATAGAACAACTCGGTGGCCCTGTGCTGTGATAGAGGTATAGCAGGCAGTGCTGCAGAGTGGAAAGGACACTGGCTTCAGAGTCCAATGAGGAGAACTGGCCTCAAATCTTGGCTGCACCACGTCCAGCTGTATGACCTTGGTCAAGTCACTTCACCTCCCTGAGCCACAGTTTTCTCATTTTTAAAACAGCATGGCATCTTCCTTCCTTAAAGTGTTGTTGTGAGCGTTTACTGTAGCATTTGTGAAGCGTCTGGTCTGTGTTGGTTTTTAATTCATGCTAACGATTATTACTAATGTTTTAAAGAGCTCTGGGAGGACAGAATGAGGAGTCATTCGTTTTGCCCTGAGGGTGCAAAGGCTCATTGCTCCGTTCCAGTCATATTGTGCACTTGGGGTTGAAGGTGGAGTAGGATTTCGCTGAGCAGAAGGGATCTGAGAGAGGCATTCCCAGTGGAGGGAACTGCATGAGCCAAGGCTTAGAGGCATGAAGAGGCATGGTGGGTCTGGGGAATAGTGAGAATTTACTCCATGCTTTAATCCCAGAGGCAAAGTGAGAAATTCACTTAGGGGAAAAAAATGGAAACAGAATCACAGTTACCCCAAAATTATCAAGCAGCCTGGGTGTCAAAAGGGAAATTAATGGTTAAGCTAGTTAGACAGCCAGATGGCTTATTCAGTCAGTAGATTAGGTGAGCATCTCCAAAGCACTGAGAGAAAGGAGCTCATTACCAATTTAACTGAATTCATCCTCTACCCTCCCCAGCCCCATACCCATGAGACTCGGTTTAGAAAATCTATCATTAATTCCCGAAGTGGTCAGAGTACTGCTGCTACATTGTGCACAAAGTTTCCTCATTGTACACAGACTCCCATCTTCTAAAGGATAGGAAGCCAAGGTAGAGAGAGAATCCCCACATTTGACTACTCTTCTGCTTTGGGAGCCAGCCGACACTTCCTCCCTGGAATGCACAGATGCTTGACGTTTTCAGAGAATTAAAAGTCTTGCACCGCACAGAGTTATCCATGTAATGAGGGCTGTAAGCGCCTGAGTTCCAAAGAGGATTGGGAAGGGCCTGGTGGATTCAGAGCATCTGAGAATCTGTGAGCTAGATGGGACCTTAAAGACAACAAACAATTGACTCTTACCCTTTCCTCATTTTCTACCCAAGGAATCTGAGGCTCAGAGAAAAAAAAGAAAAACTATTACTGTCGAGTCGATGCTGACTCATAGTGACCCTATAGGACAGAGTAGAACTGCCCCATAGGGTTTCCAAGGAGTGGCTGGTGGATTCAAACTGCTGACCTTTTGGTTAGCAGCTGTAACACTTAACCACTGCACCACCAGGGCTACAAGATTCAGAGAGGTTAGGCAATTTGCCCAACGTTGCACAGCTAGTAAGTGGAAAATCCAGGATTTGAATCCAGATCTGCCTCACTCCAGTACCCGTTCTCTCTCTTGACTACTGTACTCTACAGTTTGTCTTATTTTATAGAAACATGTTTTCGTTTGCTCAATAGATGAACTATATGCGGTCTGGGAGGTGATTCTAGCTGTATCCAGAACATAGCCTTCTTCGTCAATGCTGGATGTGTCCAGCAAAGAAACTGAATCCATAGCCTGTTACAGCTAATGAGGACTAGAAATCATACCAGATCACTCTCAAAATAAATTGTGACATGCTAGAGAGAAGACATTTAAAGTAGAGATTATAGAGTTTTAAGAGAAAAGTTCCAACCGGGGATAGCTGAAAAGGTTTTGTGGAAGAAATGCTGGTACCCTGGGCTTTGAGGGATTTAAAAAAAAAAAAAAAAAAGATGTTTACAGGTAAAGAGGAGGAAGAAAGGGTGTTGTGTGTGGATAAAGGCATCGAAATGGAAAAAGAGATGTGTCTCATGAGGCTGGAACTGGGAGTATGGGGGCAGTGTATGCTAGGAGCTAAGGTTGGAGAGTTAGGGGGATTTTCTGCATTTAACCACTCTTTGTTGAGTACCTACTATGTGCCAGGTACTGTTTTAGGTATTGGGGTAGCACTTGTAGCAATGATCATAACAGACAAAACTGCTGGCTATCATGGAGATTACATCCCAGTAGGGAAACCTGACACTGAATGATACATTATGTTTCAAGATGGTAACAGCTATGGAAAGGGGGATAGGGAGTGTGAGGGTAGGGGGTTGCAGTTTTAAATATGGTGGTCAGAGAAGGCTTCACTGAGAAGATGACATTTGAGCAGAGATCTGTAGTAGGTGAGAGAGCAAGTTATGAGGATATCTGGGAGAAGAGTCATGAGGAAGAGGGAACGTCAGGTGCAAAGGCCTTGAGGTAGAAGGATGCCTGGCTGGCTTGAAAAGCAGGAAGGTGGGCAGTTGGGCTGGAGGAGGGAAGGAGGACAGGGAGGTAACATGGGTAGGGCCATGCAGGCCATTGCAGGGGGAGCCACGGGAGGGTTCTGAGCTGAGCAGTGACAAGGTCTGGCTAATGCTTGAATGGAATCATCCTGGAAGCAGTGTTGAGAGTAGACTCTAGAGAGTCAAAGTCAGAGGTTATTGCAGTAACGCGGGAGAGAGACAATGGGGGCTTGGGTCAGGGGGAGCCATGGAGGCAGTAAGAGTGATATCTGTGCCTAGTGAAGGGAACAGAGCTGAGTCTCCATTACAGGATCTTGTTAGCATTGAGAAAGGCATTAGTACTCTTAGGTTCTGTGACCAAAATAGGCTCCCAAGTACTCTAAGGGGAGAGGACTCACATCCAGCCCTCCTTCTGGCATCACAGCTACTTTGGTCTAGTTGCAGGTCCTTTAGCCACTGGCCTGTCCTGCACCGCATCTTAGACTCCACATCAGAAGGAAGCTCAAGTTCTCTCCCTTAGAGTTCATGAGCCACATCCCTTGTTCATTCCTCATACTATCCTCCATCCTGCTGCTGGCCATCTTGGTTTCTGACTTTGCTGCCTGACTCCCACTCCCGTCCTTGCCTTACCTCCAAATGAGACTCTTGGCACCATCTTTTTTTGTTATAATCTTGACTTCCCCTAGGCCCTAATTCCAGCCTGTCCTTCTGCTTGTTGTTGTTGTTGAGTTGATTCCAACTCATAGCAACCCCATATGACAGAGTAGAACTGCCCCATAGGGTTTCCTAGGCTGTAATCTTTACAGGAGCAAATCACCAGGTCTTTTCTCCTGAGGAGCTGCTGGGTGGGTTCGAACTGCCAACCTTTTGGTTAGTAGCTGAGCACTTAACCATTACACCAACGGGGCTTCTTCTGCTTAGTTGCCCTAAACTACCTTGGTGAGGTAGCCATCCAGTTTTACCTGCCCTGGGACCTCCACCTCCTTAGCACCACCTCTGCTGGAATTGCCTGTGTCCTGGGAGCCGATATCTAACAGCTGCAAACATTGTTGCTCTTATAAGTTCCTGATAAGAGGACTTTAAGAAGTCCTGGCCCAGTTTAAATGCACCCCAAATCCACTTCCCACAGACGAGCTCCGCTACTCTCCCCTGTGGGCAGCACATACTAATATTGACAGCACCCTGCTTCTGAACTGGAAGGAAAGAAAAGGAGAGAGGGAGATTCAAAGCTGTGCTAAATTAAGATTGAGTGCATTCTGGAAACTAGGTTAAGACATGCTGTGTGTGCAGGGAGGTGCAGCAAACAAGAGTTTTGCTTTTAATTTAAGCCACCATGACTTTCAGTTCCAGTGGAAGCAACGATGTGCAGAATGACATACTTCTTACCGATAAATGTTTGAGAGGCATTTTTTCCCCATCAGTAAGCTCAGCTTTGTCCAGGGAGCATGGTGCCTGTGCCTGTTTCAACTTCGTCTAACTCAGAGTGATTTCAGGGAAGAAAGGGAGCAAGCAATGGTGGGAAAAGAGCTTCATGCCAACAGGAACCTAGTCCCAGTGCCAGGGTATATGGAGTTCTGAGAGGAATGTAGTTTCAGTTTTAGGCCCTGTCACCAATCCCAGGGTGACCTTGGGCGAGTCACTTCTCCTCTCTGGGCATTGAGTTTCCCCACCGGCCAAGTAGGGTCTTTGGAATCTCAGGCATGGAGATAATGGAAGGAGAATGAGCTGGAGTCACACTTGGAATCCCAGCTCAGCCACTTAGGAATTGGATGATTTTGTGCACATGACTGAATCTCATTGAGCTTCAGTTTCTTCATCTGCAAAATGGGTATGAAAGAATGCCTACCTTTTAAGGTTGCAATGAGAATGAAAAGTGATTCTAAACGTGAAAGACATGTGTTTCTCAGTCTGTGGGTCATAACTGACTGTGAAATAAATTCCATGGATTAGCACCATCATTTAAAATAATAGTAATGAATAGAGAGGAGCAGAATAGAGTACATAGAATATAGTGAAGTATTGTTTTGTGAAATCTTCGTTTCAGTTACAGTTTACACTCGGCACAGGTACTACAACATCCTGGAAAATGTATTTCTTACTATGAAGCGTAGTAAAAAAAAGTTTGAAAGATGTTCCCTGGCATATAACAGGAACTTGTAAATGCCGATTCTCTTCTTTCAAGGACCCCTCCATACGGAGATTCCATGATTCAAGATGTCAATACTGCTATTAAATGCTTCTCTCTCTCTCCCTCCTTCCTTTCCCCCATCCCCCTGCCCCTTTCTCTGTTTCTTCTGGGGAGTTCATATGGGTTTGCACATGAAGCCTTTTACTTATGAACTCTACCTGTCATTAATTACAAAAATAATGCTTACTGTGTATTACGCATTTATAATGAGCCAGGTAGTGTTCCTGCGTTGTTTTATTCATTTATCATGATCAATCTGTCAGGAACGGTTTGTTATCTCCTTTTTATAGATAATAAAATTCATCCAGGAATCATGAAACTACACCTAACCCAGGCCTGTCTAAATCTGAAACCATCCTCTTACCTTTGGCCATATTGCCTCATGGAGATGGAATAAAAAGTATTTGAGTGAATTACTGCCCATGCTTTTGTGGGTTAAAAAGATAATAATATTCTTGATCATCCCTTCTTAAAAACAAATAATAATGGCTCACATTTATAAGCACAAACTTGAGCCAGACTGCCTGGGTTTGAGTCCCAGCTCTGTCACTTTTTAGCTGTGTTACCTTGTATTACAGAAGGCAAATTTCTTAATCTCTCCATGACTCAGTTTCCTCACCTGTAAAATGGGGATAATTCTAGTATCTACCTCAGAGAGTGGTTGTGAGGATTAAGTGATTTAAGGGAATTAATGTACTTGGAATAGTGCCTGGCATGTAGCAAGTGCTGTGTAAGTATTTGCTATTATTATTACTGTTAATTGCAAAGGACTTCATGATTTACAGAGTGTTTTCACATTTTGCTTAATATTTGCAACAGCTTTTGAGGTAGATAGCAGTCTCCTTATCAGATGAAAGTGCTTTGAGGTCACACAGCTGGAAAGTGCTAGAGGTGCCCCGGGACCATCCAACTCCATACCCCTGCACTCCTGTTCATAACCATGTCTGGTGGCTGGTCAACCTACTCTTACCAGCAAAGATGATTCCTCAGGTACCAGCGTGAAACCGCTCCAGCAAACCTGATTTTCCGCAGGCCACTTTCTCCCATCTGCTCTGTGAGGAGGATCTCAGCATGCGTTACCTATTCTGAAAGAAACGTCCCTTCTAATAAATAGTGAAAGCCTTTATGTTGCCAACACTGAAAAAGAATTTCCTTTCCGTCACCATTCAGCAGCCTAGCTCCTAAATGAGTTTGCTGTACTTAGCTTTGTCGCGTCCTAACTACAAAACAAATTGCTTTCCTGAAATGCTCCTTCAAGAAGGAAATAAGTGGAGGAAGTAACCAGGTTCAAAGACTGCTATAAACGAAGGAGAATTGTTGCCATTTCAGCTGCTTATAAGGATGGAAAAGGGGAGAAAAGGAGCCCTCGTGGGTGTGAAGTTTGAAAGTGGGCTGTGAAAATGCAAAGGAAGGCTCTTCAATAGGAACCAAGTGGGCTAAGTCAGAAGTTAGGCAGCACATTGGAAGGGAGGCATTTCCAGGCACCTTTCCAGCCCTGGAGCCTCACCTGATAGTGGACTGAGGGAAACCACTTAACCTAAAGGATTTACCCTTCTTTCTACCTGCATTCACAGCCATCAATAATTTATTACCACAGCAGTAAACTTAGAAGTGGTAAAAGATGGATTTTATTTGGAAAAAAATATTGTGCCATTTTTTCACCCAACTAGATTTTAAAAACTCCTCAGCAGTCTGCTATAGCAGCCTGGCCATTATTACTCACATTTGTTGTTGCTGTTAGTTGCAGTCAAATCACCTCCAACTCCTGGCAACTTTATGTAGGCAGAACGGAATATTGCCGGGTCCTCTGCCATCTCTATGATATTTGGTATGCTTGAGCCCATTGTTGAAGCTATTGTGTCAGTCCATCTCATTGACTGTTTCCCTTATTTTCACTGACTCACATTTAGGAAGTACTTAATAGCTCACAAGGAGCCCTGGTTGCCCAGTGGTTAAAGCACTCAGCTGCTAACTGAAAGGTTGGTGGTTCGAAACCACCAGTGGTAGTCTGCTTGCATAAGGATTTACGGCCTTGGAAACCCTATAGGGCAGTTCTACTCTGTCCTATAGGGTTGCTATGAGTCAGAACTGACTCAAAGGCAGTAGGTTTGGTTTGGTAATTGCTCACAAAACCCTTTAATACCTAACATTTCATAAATAATCACATCATTTCTCCATTCCAGGGTACCTGAGTCCACATCCTCACTTTGAACCCTAACAATGTACCTTGGGACTTGGAGCCTGTGTTGGAGGTCCCCAAGGTTCAATGAATCACTAGAAAGACTCACAGAACTCAACATAAAGTCATACTCATGGCTAAGGTTTATTATAGTAAAAGTATACAAAGCAAAATCAATAAAGGGAAAAGGCGTGGGGGACTCAGTACAGGTAAAACCAAGTGTAAGCTTCTAAGAGTCCTCTCCCAGTAGAATTACTGATGATGTGCTGATCCCTCCACTAACAAGCTGTAACAACATACACAAAGTGTTATCTACCAGGAAAGTTCAGTAGAGATTCAGTGTCCAAGGCTGGTCACATGGGCAGCCTTCTCTAGTACATACCAGAATTCCAGACTTTCAAAAGGAAAGCAGCTATATAGCATAAACCACAGTGTTTGTACAAACATCTTCAGCACAGTAAGCCACCCTTATCATTTAGGGAAAGTTTTATATCAGTGTAGGGAACTGTTTACCAGCCAAGTTCCCAGATACCAGCCAGGGGCCAGCCTTGCAAGCAGGCCTTCCTAAGGACAGAAGTTTGGGGCCTCCTGTGTTAACTCTTTTCTGCGCAGAGCCTCTTTGGACTCCCCTCCTGTTAAGCTGGTGAGTGAGCCTAGCTCACCACCCAGCATATACTTCTCAGTTCTGTCT
The DNA here is from genome assembly GCA_030035585.1 of Dugong dugon. NCBI lineage: Eukaryota > Metazoa > Chordata > Mammalia > Sirenia > Dugongidae > Dugong > Dugong dugon. The sequence goes on from CM057467.1 coordinate 67,846,024, forward strand.
CTACTCATTGTCCTTCATGCAATAACTCTTATAAAGTGATTAAAAACTTTATCTCTGAGAAACTGCCCGATAAAGAAAGCTCACTGCTAGTATTGGTAATGAAAGTGAAGAGAAAGTGAAATCATGAATCTTAGGAAAAAAAGGTTTAAAGGAATCTCAGTAGGATAATACTACTTGGTCTATAGTGGTATTGATAAATTAGAGGCAGGGGGAGGGGAATGGGGAGCTGTGAAGCTAAATGACTGAACAAGTGCTGTTTGCATACATTTATCCATTTAGCAATGTGTTCTAGGCAGTGTGGTAGGGCTGGATGGTTGTGACTGGGTGTCTTAATAAATCTTACCTAGAAGGCAGGAAGAATGAAATAAGGCTAAAATTATAATTAGTAAAGTAGTCACTCATATTATGCAGGTCAGGGGGATGTTAGGTCATTTCTGTGGTTTAGACAATGTTCTTGGTTTTGTCTGTGTTTAGACATGATGACTGAATGAGCTTGTTTCTGTCTTGATCGTTATAGTCAGAGTGGCCTTGTCTGAAGGTGGGGTTCTGTGAACTTGTGCCAGGCCAGCTCCTGGCTCTCAGGGCCCGCTTTTCTCTTTCTCATCCCAAACCAAAAGACAGAGGAATAAACCGATTGGGCCAGGTGTAAAAGCTTGCTTCAAGGGCCTTCACTGACCTGTAGCCATGATAAATCTCAGTGTCCAGGGACAATAATACTAAAAATTACTATTTATTGTATACTTATTATAAGCCAGGTGCCATATAAGTCTTTTTAGATATATAATCTCATTTCATCCTCTTCACATCTCTACAAGGTTGGAATTTTAATGTTTTTGCAGATAAGGAAATGGAGGCTCCACAGGTTAAGTGACTTTCTTTCTGGCCTCCCAACTAAGAAGTGGTAGAGGCTGAATTCAAACACAGGTCTGCCTGACTCCAAAGCCTGAGCTTTTTCCACTGCCCTAGGCCTCTTTGACATGTAAGTGCATAGGTGCACTGAGAGACAGCTTGCCAGGCAGTTTGCTGAGACTAGGTTTAATTCAAGGAACAAGACATCTCTGAGACAAATCTGAACTGTGTTCATAGGGAGTTTCTAGTGCCAAAAAAATATCCTGGCCCACAGAAGCCCAGGCCCTGGCAGAGTGTGGTGGCTTCCAGAAGCTGCTGTCATAAGGCTAGCAAAGGAACCAATAATGGTGTTCCCAGAGAGGGAAGGGTGGGCTTGATCTGTTTTGATTCCTGTATAGTTGGCTAATTAATATGAAAAAGAGCTGCTCATTGTTGATTAACTTTGTATTCTACTATGACGATGTCTTAATGAAACTCAATATCTATAGTCAAAAGCTGAGGTGAAACCTTTTAAGAGGAAGTGGCGGTTTACCTTGCCATCCCCTTCAGACATTCAGCATTGTTTAATGGGGTGGGAGTGAGGATAATAACAAGTTTGTTCCCTTGGTCAGAGGCATCATTTTTCTTTCAGTGGTCCATTTTGTGTTTATCTAGAAGCCTTTTCACAGGTCCGTGTAGATCTAGGCAAGACTATGGTTTATCTATCACAGTATACTCAGTACTTGGCATGTAAGAATCGATATGTATAGATTAGAATGGATTCTCACTGGATCCCTATGAGTGATCAGGCCCATGTTTCAGAATACAGGACTGAGCCTAGAAAGAGAAACAGAGGAGAATGGACCTAATATTTGTTGTTAGTTGCCGTGGATCAGCTCCTACTCATGGCGACCTACGCATAACAGAAGGAAAGATGGCCTGGTCGTGCACCATCTTCATGATCACTGGTATGTTGTTGTCGTGGCTGTTGTGTCAGTCCATCTCACTGAGGGTCTCCCTCAGTTTTGTTGGCCCTCTCCTTTACCAAACATGATATCCTTTTCTAGTGATTGGTCTTTCCTGATGACGTGTCCAAAGTAAGGGAGTTGAAGTCTCACCATTGAGAGTTTCCCTCCTTTTCGTCGGCCCTCTCCCAAACATGATGGCCTTTTCTAGCGATTGGTCTCTCCTGATGACGTGTCCACAATAAGCAAGTTGAGGTCTCGCCATTCTCGCCTCTAAGGAACATTCTGGTTATATTTCTTCTAAGACTGATCTGTTCATTCTTTTGGCAGTCCATGGTATAGTCAATGTTCTTTGGCAACCTCACAATTCAAATGCATCAAATCTTTTTCTGTCTTCGCTTTTCACTATCCAACTTTCACACACGTACAAGGCAATTAAAAACACCGTGACTTGGGTCAGATGCACCTTAGTCATCAAAGTGACATCTTAACTTTATAAAACTTTAAATAGGTCTTTTGTAGCAGATTTGCCCAATACAGATAGGTCGTTTGAGTTTTTGACCACTGCTTGCTTTCATGGGCATTGATTGTTGATTGAGTAATTAATATTTATCAGATGCCTATTAGGTGTCAGAGGGTACCTGGGTCGTGCAAACAATTTGTGCTTGTCTACTAGCCTACAGGTTGGTAGTTCGAACCCACCAGTGGTGCCACAGTAGAAAGGACTGGCAGTCTGCTTCCGTAAGGATTACAGCCAAGAAAACCCTATGGAGCGGATCTACTCTGTAACACATGGGTTGCCAGAGTTGGAATCAACTCAATAGTACTAGGTTTGGTTTTTCAATTTATTAGGTGCCAGGCACTGTCCCAGGCACTTGAGCCCACCACCATTCAGGATCCTGATTCCTCAGTGAGTTTGCAGCTTTTCAGTGTCTTCAGAACTAGAAATAGAAGAAAATGTATCATCTGAGTAATCCAGCAGTTGTGACTCACCCGGGATTTTGAACCAGTTTGTTCCCGGTTCAACCCCCTGCTGAGAATTTCCATTTCCACCCCCAGGTATACTGAAGCAGAATCTACATTTTAACAGTGTAAAACGTAGATGTATACATAAGAATTCTAATTCTGATTTGGTATATCTGAAGTAGAAATGGAAATTCTCAGCAGGGGGTCAAACTGGAGCAAACCGTTTGGAAGTCCTGGACTCACCATGCTGGGATGCAGAGGCCAGGCTGCAGCTTCCACTACCTCTCTGTTTTGGATTGAATTGTGTTCCCCAAAAATTTCGTATCAACTTGTCTAGGCCATGATTCCCAGTATTTTGTGGTTGTCCAATGTTTTGTGACTCTGATGTGATTATCCTATGTGTTGTGAATCCTAACCTCTATGATGTTACTAAGGCAGGATTAGAGGCAGGACTCAATCTACAGGATTAGATTGTGTCTTGAGTCAATCTCTTTTGAGATATGGAAGAATTGAGCAGAGAGAAGAGGGACCTCATACCGTGAAGAAAGAAGTGCCAGGAGTGGAGTGTGTCTTCTGGACCAGAGGCCCCTGCACTGAGAGGCTGTTAGACCAGGGAAAGATTGATGACAAGGTCCTTTCCCCAGAGCCGAAAGAGAGAGAAAGTCTTCCCCTAGAGCTAGCGCCCTGAATTTGGACTTCTGGGCTCCTAAACTGTGTGAGAATAAATTTCTGTTACAGCAGAACTAGATAACTAAGACATGTTCCATGGCCCACATCATCCAGCTGGGTCAAAGCAACGAATCTTAGGAATGCATGTGGTCATATGATTGTGTGTAGTACAATATATATTAGACAGTATTTGAATGTGAGTGTATAATATCAGTGCAGCTCTGTTAGCGTAGGAATAAATGTATGACAGTGTGTGGGGAGCACGTGACCATGTGTGTACGGGTTTGAGTACACCTGAGGTCGTTTGTGTGTGTCTGCATGAGTGAAGGAGTGCGTAGGGATTTCTGCCAAATACCTGTTGTATTTTAGAATCCGGCAGCAGGCAAAGGTGAAATTTTTCCTCCCGTTAAGATGGGGAAGAAAAGCTTTGGGGCCTTTTTTTACTTTAAGGAAAAAAAAAAAAAAAGGCATTATCCAGTTAGTGGTTGTTAATTAGGAACAGGTCCCAGGGAAGCTGCTTCTGCAGCAGCGCCAATAAATCACTCATTAACTGTCCATGGCTGCCTGCCTCCAAGTCGGGCTCCTCTGCAGCTGGAGCCCCATTGGTCGCCACGCTGGGGCCCGCCCCCTATAGACCTATCAGTATTGGGGTTGGGGGGCCCACCAGGTCCCCTTCCTCCTAAGAGCATCATCAGGCTGCGGGAGGCAGGAGAAGACAGGGCTTTGCCCCAACTGATTCACCGACTTTAATCCCAGTTTCTTTGCATCAAGCCCCTCCCAGACTCCACCCCTTCTGACCTGGGTGGGCCACATCTCTCACCACCTGCCTCAATTCAGGTTCCAACTGCACTGTTCTCCTTAAAGCTCTCTGATCACCACCTCTTTCACAGCTTTGCAGGTGCCTCATATAGCTGTTACTACTCATCTACCTGTACCTCGCACAGAGGTGAGCGCCCAGTGGGTACCCAGAAAATAAAATTCTTGCTTGACAGGCTCCTACCAACTTTCTCACCAAAGTAATACCAGCCAGCAGTGGGTTGTTATTTGTTTTGTTTGTGTGTGTTTGTAGTTTTTAATTGAAGTAAAATTCACATAACATAAAATTAACCACTTTAAAGTATACAGCGGCATTTGGTACATTCACAGTGTTGTGCAATCACCTCTACTATCTATTTCTAAAAAATTTTTGTTACCCCAAAAGAAAACCCCATACCCATTAAGTAGTCACTCCCTACTCCCCGGTCCCCCGGCAACCACCTGGCAACCGCCAATCTGCTTTCTCTTTCTATGGGTTTACCTATTCCGAATATTTCACATAAACGGAATCATACAGTAAGTGACGTTTTGTGGCTTGCTTCTTTTGCTTAGCATAATGTTTTTGAGGTTCATCCACATTGCTGCATGTATCAGTACTCCATTACTTTTTACTGCTGAGTAATATTCCATTGTGTGTATATGTGGTAGACCCACTCCTCTCTTATCAACATGGTTAGGTTCCAGAGACCAGGTCATGTGAAAATTGACGTTATACAAAAATGGAGGATTTTTTTTTTTTTTCTGTTTTCTGACCATCCATTTGTCCAATTTTTTTTTTTGTTTAGAAAATATAATCATAGAAATAATAGCAGCTAAAATTTCCTGATGGTGCTCATCACTGTGACAAGTCCAGTTATGGATTATTCCTCTTTGGAGAAGGAGGCTTAGAGGTGACAAAGCTGGATAAAGCCAGGCCTAAGGATTAACTGGGGAAACCCTGGTAGTGTAGTGGTTAAGTGCTACAACTGCTAACCAAAAGGTCAGCAGTTCGAATCTACCAGGCGCTCCTGGGAAACTCTACGGGGCAGTTCTACTCTGTCCTATAGGGTCACTATGAGTCGGAATGGACTTGACGGCAATGGGTTCGGGGTTTTTTTTGTTTTAAGGATTAACCACTTTACATTCCTTCTGTGCTAGGTCAGAAGGACCTAGAGCAGCCTCCAGGGCCCCGCTCCCACCCTTGCAAGCACTGCTTTCACAATCCCAGAGTCTGCTCTGCCCTCCGGCCCTGACAAGTCACCAAGGCTCAGGGCCTGGCAAGTCACCAAGGCTAAGGGCCTACTGTGAGGGCACTGGGAACCTGGCCGTGTACCCAGCCTCACCAAGGCGGAGGCTTCAGGCCCAGTTTGGCTCACTTTGGGATGTCATTCAACTCTCATGCATTTCTTCAAACACCTCTTTCTTTCCTCCCTTCCTACTCCACAGCAATTTTGAGCTGTAGGGCCTCAGGCCACATAGGAGCTGGGAACCCGGAACGGGTGCCAGGCTGGCTCAGTGTGCTGCCTGTGCATCTGCCCGGAGGCCATGGCCACAGAGGAGGCCAGCCCCAGGCAGCACGGCTAACCCTCTGGCAGGAGGGAGCAGAGGGCATAGGGTAGTGCAGCCTAACTTCCCAGAGGCCCCTGGAAACCCTCCTCAAGGGAGGGGACACAGCCGTTGCCACCACGCCCACTGCGTCAATGCATAAATATCAGTATCCTAGGGATCGTTGTTGTTGTTAGGTGCCGTCGAATCAGTTCCGACTCATTGCAACCCTATAGGACAGAGTAGAACTGCCCCATAGGGTTCTCAAGGAGTGGCTGGTGGATTTGAACTGCTGACTTTTTGGTTAGCAGCTGAGCTCTTAACCACTATGCCACCAGGGTTCCATTCTAGGGATTGGTGAGCTGAAATGGACTGGTAATGGCCATGTTGAATCGGACAATCATATGATCTGCTGTACAGGAATGACATTGCATTCATCATCAAAAAGAATTTTTCAAGATCTGTCCTGAAGTACAATGCTGTTAGTGGTAGGATAATATCCATACATCTACAAGGGCAACCAGTTAATACAACTATTATCCAAATTTGTGCACCAACCGCTAAGGCCAAAGATGAAGAAAATGAAGATGTTTACCAACTTCCGCAGTCAGAAATTGTTCAAACAAGCAATCAAGATGCATTGACAATTAATGGTGATTGGGATGTGAAAGCTGGAAACAAAGAGGAAGGCTGGGTAGTTGGAAAATATGGCCTTAGTGATGGAAACGATGCCAAAGATCGCATGATAAAATTTTGCAAGACCAATCATCTATTCATTGGAAATGCCTTTTTTCAGTAACACAAATGGCAACTATACACGTGGACCTCGCCAGGTGGAATACACAGGGATCAAATCGACTACATCTGTGGAAAGACACAATGGAAAAGCTCAATATCATCAGTCTGACCAAGGCCAGGGGCCAACTGTGGAACAGACCATCAATTGCTCATATGTAAGTTCAAGTTGAAGCTAAAGAAAATTAGAACAAGCCCACAAGAGCTTGAATATATCCCACCTGAATTTAGAGACCGTATCAAAAGTAGATTAGACTCATTGAACACTAATGACGAAAGACCAGATGAGTTGTGGAATGACATCAAGGACATCATACATGAAGAAAGCAAGAGGTCTTTAAAAAGAAAGGAAAAAAAGAAAAGACCAAAATGGATGTAAGAAGAGACTCTGAAACCTGTTATCAGGAGGGACCTGTTACTGGAGAAGGATGTCATGCTTGGTAAAGTAGAGGGTCAATGAAAAAAGAGACCCTCAGCAAGATGGATTGATACAGTGGCTGCAGTGATGGTCTCGGGCATAACAGTGACTATGAGGATGGCACAGGACCAGGCAGTGTTTTGTTCTGTTGTACATAGGGTTGCTATGAGTTGGAACCAACTAAATGGCACCTAACAACAACAACAGTAGCTAAAAACACCATAGAGCACCTTATTCATCCATTCTTTCAGCACACGTTTATTGAATGCGTTGTAGCGTCTGGCCCTGGGGATGCAAAAGTATTAGGAGTTAGGGGATGCAGACTAACATGATGCAGACACATGCTTCCTGTTTTAACACAAGAAATCTGTATATTCCTCAACACATTAGGAGGTTGCTATATTTGCCCCTATTTTATACATTAGAAAACTAAGAATCTCAAAGACAAGGGACCTGCCCAAACTCACACAGCTCACAAGTGGCAGAATGGGATGTGGACCTGAGTCTGTCTGCTGCAAAGCCCATCCTGTTTCTAGTACCATGTGCTCTCTCCTAGTTTCAGGCCCTTACAGAACTAACAAGCTAATTTAAGAATAACATAGCTAGAGACTGAAGAAACTATGTCAGTAGCAAAACTGACATTGCCCAAGAACAATTTTTCCACATCCTGTGGTTGAGGGCTGTACCATTTCTCCAGTGTCCAGCCCAGTCTTCTGACTTCCAGGTACCCTGCCCCACTCCACGTTCACCACTGCCAACACCGTGATCTTTCTAATCTGATTAGCTAGATGCTCCCTGCTAGACATTTTTAGTAGTGACCTGACCTGCTTGCTAAGCAGTAATTTCAGAAACCTGTGACTTTAGAATAACACTGTTTATGTTTGCATTTATTTTTGAAAATATAGAGAATCAATCCAAAACTCACAGCTTCTGTTTTTGTTCCTAACTAAAATGTATTGAAAGATTTAAGGATAATTACTGAATATTTTCCCCAGATGTAACAAAGATATTTGGTCTGACGTGGCCATTCTTTTATCCTGTGGAGGGCTGGAGGCTGTTAGAATGAGTCGCCTCTGGTTCAAGGAGCTTAGGGCTTGCTAACTTTGGGAACAAGTCCACATGTAACCCTGGATGCATGAAGTTCAAAGACCATGGGATTATAGATTGGTGGAAAACAGGCAAAAATGTGTCACCAGTGCCCTTCCTTAAGACATTGAGGCATAAGCCAGGATCTGCACATAGTTTTTGTTGGCATCAGTACAGAGAGACTTCAGAGAAAGGAATCAAAAGATTAAATCCTGCCTCTGGAGCTGTATGGAAGTAAAAATAGCATTCCATTGGTGTTGGGAAAAGGGAGATATTGGGCTTGGTTATGGTAGACTGTTTATTTTTACTCCAAATCTCATGTTCTTTTTTCTAGGCTTATTTGGTCGTTTTTCATTCATTCATTCATTTATCGTATGTTTATGGAGATCCTGGTATTTCCAGGCTCTGTTTTGGTAATTATAGACAGAAATAAGATTTCTGTGTTAGTCAGCATAGGTTAATTTATGTTGCAGGAACAAACAACCCCAGTATCTTGGTGCCTTGACAAAGTTTACTTCTCATGTTATATACCCAACATGCTTCGATGAGGGTTGAGGGACAAGGCTGGAAGTTTGTGGTTACATACAGTCTCTCAAGGACCCAGGCTGATAGAGGCTACACCATCTTGTAGCTGAACCATTCAAAGAAAATGGTCTTTTCAGCTTCTTTTCAGAGGTCATAGGCCAGAATTGTTCATATAACCCTACCTAACTGCAAGAGTTCCTTAGAAGCAAGGATGGTGAGACTTCAACTCACTTAATTTGGACATATTATCAGGAAAGACCAATCACTAGAAAAGGACATCATATTTGGGAAAGTAGAGAGTCGGTGAAAACGAGGGAAACCCTCAATGGGATGGATTGAGACAGTAGCCAAAACAATGGACTCAGACATATCAATAATCATGAAGATAATACAGGACTGGTCAGAGTTTCATTCTGTTCTAAATAAGGTCACCAGGAGTCGGAGCTGACTCCATGCAACTAACAACAACAACAACTGCAACAGAGTGGAGAAGTGTGTTCCTCCCATGTGCCCAGAAACAAAAAAGAACAAGATATGGGTGAGTACTAGAAGTCTGTACACAATTTAGGGTAAAAAGAGCTGAAGTATGAATACAACTGAGTACCTGCTCTTTGATGTGTTTTCATTGAGGAGAAGAAACAATAGACCTTATAGCTATGGGAAGTCAAGAATGTATTAGACAAGCTACTGACTGGGAGAATATCTTCAGAAACCATATATCCAACAAGAATCTAATAACCAAAACATATATGACTTAGACAACTTAACAACAAAAAGAGAAATAACCCAATCATAAAATGGGCAAAGGACTCGGCTAGACATTCCACCAAGGACATTCAGATGGCCACCAAACACATGAAAAGATGCTCAGTGTCATTATCCATCAGAGAGATGCAAATCAAAACCACAGTGAGATAGCATTTCATTCCCACTGAGATGGCTAAAATAAAAAAACAAAAATAAAAAACCCAGAAAATAACAAATGTTGGTGAAGATGTGGGGATATTGGAACCCTTATCCGTTGCTGGTGGGACTGCAAAATGGTACAGCCAGTACGGAAAACAGTGTGTGGTTCCTCAAAAAACTAAAAATAGAACTACCGTATGACCCAGCAATTCCATTCCTAGGTGAGTACCCAAAAGACTTGAAAGCAGAGACTCAAAAAGAGACTTATACACCAATGTTCATTGCAGCAGTATTCACCATAGCAAAGGTGGAAGCAACCTAAATGCCCATCAACAGATGAATATATAAACAGAATTTGGTACATACATACGATGGCATACTACTCAGCAAGTAGGAGAAATGAAGTCGTGATACATGGAACTTAAAATCAGTATGCTGAGAGAAAAAAGCCAATCACAGAAGGACAAATATTGTATGATCTCACTTATACAAAAAGACAAGAAAAGGCAAATGTATAGAGACCAAAGTTTATTAGTGGTCACTAGAGGTGGGGGTGGGGGGTGGGGAAGAGGAGTTAGTGATGCAGGAAAAATCGCATCGATTAAGGGTAGGGTTGCACAGTCAATTATTACAATTGCTGTCAATAAATAGTACATTTGTAAAAAGTTGAATTAGCAAAAGTTATGTGATAGGTAGATTAACAACAATGACAAAAAAAGAAGAAAAGAGTAGCTGCCGAGGATGCTTATGTACAACCAAAAACCTGATGGGATATGGTTCCTCAGTTTGGAGGTTTATGGTCATAGTTTCATGGGACATCCCAGTTAATTGGTCTAATAAAGTGTTTAGTGCTTCTGTTGCACCTCCTAGTTCATTGCTAGTGTCTGGGGTCTTAAAAGCTTGCAAGGTGCTCAATAATTGGTCTGTATTGTATTCACCTGGAGCAACAGAGGAAGGAGAGTCAGGAATAGGAGGAGGACTTGGAGTATGTGGCTAATTGCCTCCATGAACAACTGCCTCCTTTGCCATGAGACCAGAAGAATTGGATGGTGCCCAGCTAACATTACTGGACATTTTTTTTTTATTATTATGTTTTAGGTGAAAGTTTCCAGAGCAAAATAGTTTCTCATTAAACAATTAATACACATATTGTTTTGTGACATCAGTTGCCAACCCCCCTACATGTCAACACTCTCCCTTTCTTGACCTTGGGTTCCTCATTTCCATACATCCAGCTTTCCTGTCCCCTGCTGCCTTCTCTTCCTTGCGCCTGGGCTGGTGTGCCCATTTAGTCTCATATACATGGTTGCACTACCTGTGTTATTGTTTGTTTTATAGGCCTGTCTAATCTTTGGCTGAAGGGTGAACCTCAGGAGTAACTTCAGTACTGAGTTAAAAGGGTGTCCTGGGGCCATACGCTTGGGTTTCTTCAGTCTCTGTCAGACCAGTCAGTCTGTGTTTTTTGTTTGTTTTTTGTGAGTTTGAATTTTGTTCTACATTTTTATCCGGTTCTCTCTGGAACCCTCTGTTGTGATTCCTGTCAGAGCAGTCAGTGGTGGTAGCTGGGCACCATCTAGTTGTGCTGAACTCAGTCTGGTGGAAGCTGTGGTAGTTGTGGTCAGTTAGTCCTTTGGACTAATCTTTCCCTTGTGTCTTTGGTTTTCTTCAGTCTCCGTTGCTCCACACGGAGCATTACTGAACATTTTGATCAAAGATTCCATAGAAGAATCCTGATCAAAAGGGGCAAAATGCAGAACAGAATTTTCATGGACTCTAGACTCCCCAGAGTCATTGAGGGTGGATGAACCCCTGACACTATTGCTCTGAGATAATCTTTAAACCTTAGACCAAAGATATTCCCTGAAGTCATCTTAAAACCGAACAATAATTTAGTGTAACTAGTATGAAAAAGGCCTGCCTTGAGCAGTATGCGCTTTTAAAAATTGTCTGTACGGGATCAAACTGACGGCAGCATCTCAAAAGATCAGACAGGAACTTTTACAAAAGATTAGATAGGCAGTGAGTTTACATTAATGAGGGAGTAACGACTTAGAAAAGGAGGGTGAGAATGGTTACACAACTTGCAGAGAGTAATCGGTGTCCCTAAATGGCACATGTAGAAACTGTTGAATTGGTGTATGTTTTGCTGTTTATATTCTCAACAACAACAACAAACTAAAAATTTAGACAGAAAAAAAAAAATGGAGGAAAAAGGAGTTGTGATGTGAGATCTGAGAAGAGAAGCCACTCACTGGAGTCTTCCAGGGTGGAAGTGCGGTGATGGCATCCCAGCCAAGAAATGCCATGGTTGCTCATATGCATTCCCTAATTTTCACAAATACTGCACCCACGCATAACTTGCTGCATAGTACAATTACAAAAATAGCATGGGAGGGCAGACAGGTTGTGCGGTTGGCAAAAAATATATATATATGTGTATATAACACTTGTGTTATTTGTAAAAATACGGTGTGACTGCTGGAGCTTAATGGGGGTAGCTGTGTGGCAGGAGGTGAGTCTAGAAAAGTAGGGCCTTGGGCACCACATTTAAGTGTTTGAATTTTATTCTGTAGGGGAGGGAAAGTCATTGAAGGGCCTTGACGAGAAAGGGACATGATCCACATGTATGTTTTGGAGATTGCTCTGGCTTCCACCTGAGGAGGAGAGTCAGAGACTGATGGTGACGCCCTGAATCAGATATATGGCCACAGGGACAGATCTGTAAGGAATTTCAGTGGAAGAATTGATAAAACTTTGTGACTAAAACAATGTGGGCAGTGGGAGAGGAAATGGACACAGATTTGTGTCCTAGCTTTCTGACTGAGGCAACTTTGTGAACGGAGCTAGGAAATCCTGCAGCAGGTTTGTGAAGAAAGGTAATAAGCTGAGTATTAGATATTGTGGCATCAGAAGTGCCTGTGGAACTTCCACATCAAGATGTCCATGAAGCCCTTGGATATTTGGGCCTGAGGCTTAGAAGAGAGTCTGCCTGCCCCTCCTGGATGTCTAAAAAATTAAAATATGTGGGAGTAATCTCTGGAGAGAATAACTCTTTGCTCCAGGGATGTCAAATTACACATCTTTTGGTACCAGAATTGCTTTTTTAAATTGTGTTTCAATAGAGATACTTTCAAAATGGAGTCATTTCCTCCTGTTCAGCTTTCCAAGACCCAGTCCTTTAGGCTGAGGGAAGTTGCCTGTCTCTGGGCTCCTGCAGCCTCCATTGTGGCTCTTACCAAGTTGCTGTAATTGTTCAGACCGGCAGCCCCTGGAGAACTGGTGCTTGTTCATCTGGCCTGGCACCCAGGTGCTCAGTAAACATTTCTTGAACAAATGAATGAATTAACTACAAACTATACAAAACTGATGGGTCTCTTGTGAGAACATAAATAGTACTTCCATTTTCCAAAAGCCTTTAATAAATTATAACTCACCAAATTAAAATAAACATTTGTTTTAACTTCCACCAACTAAGTCTCTGGAGGATTTGACACCTTTTCATCTTCAAAATGCTTTCAAAACAAAAGCTGGCTTCCCCCAAAGACCTCTCTTTGGCTGTTGTAGATTATAAACAGATACAGAAATGTATTAACTTTTCAGGAGCAAAGATGCCTTGGGCCAGTTTTAAAGAGAACCTTCTCCCAGAAAGCAAAGCAAATTGTTTCTTTGATTTTTTGAGTGCCTTAAATGTGCCAAGAGTTGTGTTAGGCGCTTTCAATATCTGTTACCTTATTCCTCCAGTGGCCCTGTGAGACAAGTATTACAGAGAAACCGTTGAGAGCCGAAACTCGATGAGACTGCCTTGTTTTTCTGGGTCTTGCAAGTTTTCTGCCTTTGACAGAGTGCAGTCTTACGACTTTGCTATCTCTATCAGTGTGAAATATTTGAGTTTTCCTTCTCTGACGTGTTTTCATCTTACACAGGTTCCTGCTTTCACAGGTTCCACTGTATTACTCCTGCTTTACAGATAAGGAAACAGGCTCAGAGAGATAAAGTGATTTGCTGAAGGACACAAGCTGGTAAAGTTGAGAACCAAGAACCAAACTCATGTTCTTCTAAATCCAGAACCTCTGATCCTTACTTTGTTCGAGGCATTTGGCCTGCAGGTTACCAAAACCAAAAACCAAATCTGTTGCCATCGAGTCAATTCTGACTCATAGTAACCCTACAGAACAGAGTAGAACTGCCCCATAGGGTTTCCAAGAAGCACCTGGTAGATTCAAACTGCCTTTTGGTTAGCAGCCATAGCTCTTAACCACTACGACACCAGCGTTTCCTTACCTGCATTAGGCACAGACAAAGTGTGGTTTCTGGGCACCCACCTCATACTTACTGAATCTAACTCTGGAGAGGAAAGCTTGGGAATATGCTTTTTAAATAAGCCCCCAGGTGATTCTCTTGGGAGATATTTTTGCCTAAAGGGATGAGAGAAAAGACGAGGAATAACCAGGCCCTGAGCGTTGTGTGCCTGGCGTTGAGACTGGAAGACTTGGCCTTCTGTAGATTAAGTGCGGCAGCATCTTTCTTTCTCCCTGACACCCCAGGCTGTACTGGCCGAGATGGAAAGCCCCCTCTGTGGCACTGTTTTCATGGCAGATTTGGCTTGATGTTTTTTCTCCACTCCATATGGATTTTGCAATTAACTCACTGGAAAAGTAAATCACAGGGTGCCTGGAATAGTAAGTACAGTGAACACCAGGCCTCAGCCAAGTAGACTGAGACTGGATCCAGGATGTGACTAAGGATACTGGGCTGGAGGAGGAAGGAGGCAGGAGGCAGGACGTGGAAGACAGGAGGCTGGCAGCTGCTGGAGGCTGGACAAAGGCAATAGACGAGGAAGGAGAGGGGGCTGTTTGAGATGGAATGCCTTTGTGTATGTTCAGCACAGTACTCAGTGTTTTTCATCCTTTCTGTCACCAATTCTGCACCAATTCTTTTGTTTGTGCTGTCATTGTTGTGTGCCATCAAGTCGATTCTAACTCATAGTGACCCTGTCGGACAGAATAGAACTGCCCCATAGTGTTTTCTAGGCTGAATTCTTTACAAGAGCAGATCGCCAGGTCTTTTCTCCTGAGGAATGCTTGGTGGGTTCAAAACACGGACATTTCAATTAGCAGCCAAGTGCTTAACCATTGTGCCACCATTGTGCCACCAGGGCTCCTACAGCTCTTTTAGGTCAATATTTTTGTTCCCATTTTACAGAAAAAGAGACACAGAGACATGAAGTCACTTCCCAACTTTTAGCTTCTCCACAAAGCCTTCACTACTTCCCGGCCTACTGTGATCTTTTCTTTCCCTGAGTAGCTACAGTGGGGAGAGCTTCCTACAAGCAGGCTACTTAAGGATAGTTGGGGGGCAGTGAAAGCTGATTTGGGGAACCTGGTTGCTCATCTGTGAAATGGGGTGATGACTGTACCTAGATAGCAGGGATATTGTGAGTATTGAATCTGAGATCTGATATGAGAGCACTTTGTGCACTATCTGGCGCCTAGTAGGTACTTGGAACATTATTCTCCTTTTACCTCACATTGCTCACCTACACTACTTCCTGTCACAGAATGAGTGATAACTTCTTTCGGAGGTAAAACACTACTCGGTTACACAAGGAACAGGGATGCACTCAAACTAGCACGTGGGAAAAAGTATATATAAGGGTTACACATGGAATGATAAAGCGACTCACGTGGAAATCAAGCACAGGTACCAAATCAGCCTGGTCTTCTTGGAGCTAGCTGGAATTTCTGGATTTGAGGCTGGCGGTAGTAGGTCTTCACATGGCAGTTCTGCCCTCAAAGTGACCAAGCCACACCTTGAATGTGTTGGCTGCTTCTTGCCTCTTGGTGGGTCCTTTTCTGCTTTTGGTTTCAATTTCTGAGAGGGAGAATCTGACTAAGCCCATCTGTATGTGTCAAGCCATGGGTCAAAGATAGGGGACTATTGTGGGGTCAGGTGATGAGCCCTAGTCTCAGCTATAGGCAAAGTTGGGTACAGCAGAGCCATGTGATATACAACATGGCCACCGAGGCCCGCCCCCCTCAGCAGAAGGCTGCCTGCTTCAGAAAGGGCATGAGCAGGAAAGAATAAGATGAACTCTCTGCCTCACTTGACCCAGCGTAGATATTTTGCTCATCAGGAAGAAAGATTTTTGTCTTGTCTGTCTTTGTGTCCCCTCCCACCTGCATGGAGTCCTCAAGAAAGGCTTACGGAGGTTAGGAAGGAGAAAGGCAAAAATGACACAGAGAGGTTCTGTTTGCTTTTGCTAGCTGTGGACCTTCTACGAACATGGCTTAACTGAAAGTATAGGTGTCTGTATCTCCCTTTGAGGGCGTCCTGCACATTCGGCTGGTAACTAGGGTTATTTTCTGGAGAGGAACTCTGCCAGGAACTGTGGGCAGAGCCTGACATGTTCACTCCCTGTGATGTCCACATCCACATTTTGTTCAGTTTACAAGTCAAAAGCTGTTTTCTCTTCTTGACTCCGTAGCCTGAAAAATCAAGCTGGGTTTTTTCTGCTTCTCACAGCTTCCTGAGCATTAAAGATTCT
Organism: Dugong dugon; assembly: GCA_030035585.1. NCBI lineage: Eukaryota > Metazoa > Chordata > Mammalia > Sirenia > Dugongidae > Dugong > Dugong dugon. The sequence goes on from CM057467.1 coordinate 67,862,066, forward strand.
GAAATCTGAGCCAGGCCAACAGTTCTGGTGGTGCACGAGATATGTAGGGCTGGGATTTGCCTTCCACTCTGTGGCATATGCTCTGCCATCACAGCCCCGGTGGCATGAATCAGCAGAGATCCAAGATCAGACCCTGGGAATCAGAAAAACACTCTGGCTCTTGATAGAGTTTGAGGTCATTTCTTTGCCTGACTAGAAAATAGGGCAAAGAGGGAGAGGACTTAAAAAAGAGTCACAACTATTTTAGCTAGACACAAGGAAAGATAAAGTTCCGTTCTCTCTAGAACAGCGCTGTCCAGTAGAACTTTCTGTAGTGATGGACATGTTCTGCATCTGCATTGTCCTGTATGGTAGTTGTTAGCCCAGGTGATTATTGAACACTTGAAACATAGCTAGTGCAACTGAGGAAATTATGTTTTAATTTAATTTGATTATTTTAGATTTAAATTTAAATAATCATATGTGTCTAGTGACTACTATATTGGACAGCGCAACTCTAGATCAAGAGTCTTTTTTTCAGCTCTTTGAGGGCAAGAAACATATCTTGTACTCCGTATCCCCAATGCCCAGCCCAGTGACTGCCAACCAAAAACCAAACCCATTGCTGTCGAGTTGATTCCTGCTCATGGTGACCCTATAGGACAGAGTAGAACAGCCCCATAGGGTTTCCAGGAAGCAGCTGGTGGATTTGAACTGCCAACCTTTGGTTAGCAGCCAAGCTCTTAACCGCTGCACCACCAGGGCTCCACAGTGGCTACCATGGACCCAATAATATTCAAATGAGTGAATGGAATAAACACTGATAGTAATGAAATGGAGACAAGATAATGTAGAAGGTAAGAGCACAGCATTTAGAGTTGACTAGACCTGAATTCAAATTCTGACTCTGACATTTACTTACCTGTGTGACTTTGTGAGTGTTACTAGCATCTGTAAGCCTTTCTCATCTGTGAAATGGTTACAGTGCCTCGTCTCATCGAGTTACTATGAAGAATAAATGTAATGACATATAGAGTGCTTAGCGCAGTGCCTGCATATAATAAGCCCCTTGATAAGTAATAGAAAAGACCGAGAAAGTGAAAAACAGCCCTGCTGACAGCCAGACTGTGATATTCCTAAAAGAACAGAAACAATGCTGTGAATCAGACATAGACAAGACCTACCCGTGACCGTGTTCAGTGTAAGGCATAAACACGGCCACTGCGTGACCCACAAAAGTGATCAAACAGCCACCTCTTCTGACTACCGTTGCCCTCCTCTAAGTGAATGCTGATTCTTTACCTATGCCGACTCTAGCCCTGCTTTTAGCCCCCACCTCTAAATAAAAAGGGTACTCCATTCATTAAATTGCTCCCACTTCTTGACAGCATCCAATCCTGAACTGTCTCCTGCTTCCTTTTAGAGACATCCAACACAAGCCCTAACTCCTGAGGTGCCCCTAGAGCTTATTCTGCCTTGCTTCAGCAAGCTAAATATACCTAACTTTTTTCTGACTACAGATGTGATCCTGGTGGTCTCTGGGCAGTCACTGAACTTCTTCAGAAGTTTCAAACCTTTCTTTTCCGTGGTGATACCTGAACGTGAAACAGTCACAAAAAAACCTTCTTCTCTTCCCTGGCTCTTCCTCTTCGTGTGAGGCCAGGCGTCTTGCAACCTCACCTCTGAGTTAAAACCCTGCGCAAGTATAGGATGGCTTTTTCCTAAGTCAGAATTTGAACTCATGCAGTTAATAGCCAGAACTCCTTGCCTTCTCTGCTTTCCCCAAACAAGGTTCTGTTTATTGCAGGTGGAAAACTGGCAGATGAATGAGGTGGAAGGTTTCTGCCCTTCAGGGAAATCTCAGATGCCTGCTTGTTTGGCTCAGCCTCCCCTTCCCAGTTTACAAAGCCTTTGCACAGACATCAACTCAGACTGTAATCAATGTTTAAGTAAGAAAGAAGGCAGTGAGGAAGGGCGGGTCAGAAGTGTCCAGGGGAGGCATCAGAGAGGAGATAACATTTGCACAGGAAGTTTTGTACATGAAGAAGGTGAGAAAGAGTAGTTAGAGTTGGTGTTGACATTCAGAGCCCCAAAGGAGCAGTTCACAGGGAAAGGGGGTGGTACTTGATGAGTTAAGGTTTTAGGTATGATGAGTTTGAAACACCTGGGAAGCATCTAAGTAGAGATAATTACTAGACACCTGGAGCTGAATGAAGGGGTCCTGGAGATATCAATTTAGAAGTGATCATTTGTTCTCTCATCCACGTATCCATTCATTCACTCATTCAAAGGAAATGTGTGCGATACTTACCCTAGGCAGGCCTGATGCTAAATGCGGGCAATACCATGATGAACAAAATAGATGTTCCAGTGGTGGTGGTCCCTGACTTCCTTTGCCCAGCTTTAGGCCTTGCAGGGCCTCTGATTGAAATGTTCTGGCCTTACATCTATGTCATGTTTTCCTAAGAGATGCCCCATAAAAGCAAGGCATCTGAGAGTTGAGGCTGACTGTCAAATATTGATCCTCAAGTACAGGTCCTTCTGCTGTGTCCCGTCATAGGAATCATTTTCTAGTGCTGTTATTCTGATTTGATTAGGAAAGAATTGAATCTTTATAATGTTTCTCATGCAGGTCAAACTCATGAAAAGTTTATTAGAAATATATGTTTATTTCCCCTAGTCCCGTGAATTCTCTGCTTTGGATATCCTGACATATTTGAATGAAAGCTGTGCAACTAAGTGCCGACTGGGTTTCTTGGACAGGTTTCAGTTATTTGAAGGGAAGGATATTTATATACAAATCAGAGAGAAAAGTCTCTCGTACATCAGCAAAGAAAATTGAAGACATGGTGGTCTATTACGAAGAAGAGTTTTCCCAAAAGGATTCGGACTTGAACTATTCTCTAGTAGCCAACAGCTTAAAAAATTAAACAAAATGAAATATGGTCTGCTTCACTGTAGAATCTGTAAGGAATGTGTTTTCTAGGACCTTGGACCAAGCAGAAATTTCAGCTCTTTGATTCTAATAGTTAGTGGCTAGGGGGAAATGCTCAATTGACCTCCCAGATTGATGGGAGGTCTGACCATCTGATTAACTCTTAAGGCACTGCCCCAGCACCCCAACTGAGTCATTATGAAGTATCAAGGAGCTATCAATTAAGAACCATGCTGGGTGGAATTGGCTGTGTTTTTGTGAGCTGCCTTGTAAGTGCAGCAGCTGATGGAAAGAGAGCTTCCAAAAGGGGCAACTCTGGAAGTTAGAGAAGTGAGCACTGGCTTCTCCCTCCAGGGATGTCTCTTGGCCTCTGCAGGCAGCTCCACCCTATGTTGTCTCTGCGCTCTTGATGATGTATGTAGACATGGTCACCCATTTCGTACCTACACCCCATCCCTACCCCCAACTTCCCTTATCTGAATGAATCTTGAGTGAATATTCTTCCACTAACTCTCTCATCCCTGCTTCTCAGGCTCCACCCACCACCTCAACTCGGTTGCTGGGAAGTACTTGACCACTTCAGCTACGTTTGGATATCTAAATCTTGCTGTGCTTCTTTGGGGTTCTCTCCCCTGTGGGGATTAAAACTGCCTCACTTCTGCTCTCCTCGGATGTCTCTTGGCCAAGTGGCTATCTCAGGCCTTTTGCGAGTTACTCTGTCTTCTGTTCTTCTGGATAGTTCTTCTCTGCAGTAAAGGCCTAAACACTGAGTTTCCTTTTTTTTTGGAATGCAGAACTCCAGGGAATGCCATACTACCAGTTATCCCAAGTCCTGAGGGAGACTTGTTCACTGGGCTTCATTCTGGCAATCAAGAAAAGCTGATGATGCAGGGTTATGGAATACATGGGAAAAAATGGTCATCTTGAAGTTTAGGTGTCCTTGGGTAGTATAAACAGTTAATGCTCTGGGCTGCTGACCAAAAGGTTGGAACTTTGAGTCCACCTAGAGGCACCTCAGAAGAAAGGAATGGCAATCCACTTCCAAAAAATCAGCCATTGAAAACCCTCTGGGCCGCAGTTCTACTCTGATACTTATTGGGTAACCATGAGTCAGAATCGCCTCTATGGCAGCTGGTTAAGGAAAAGAATGCCCTACCTGGGCAGATACGTGTCCTGGATCTTTGCTCCTCAGAGTGCTCCAGTGGACCTACAGCATGAGCTTGGTAGAAATGCAGACTCTCAGCTCCACTCCAGACCTACTGAAACAGAATTTGCTTTTTAACAAGATCTCTGGGTGGTTCATACACACTGAATTTGAGAAGCACTGCCCTAGACTTTTAAGAAAGTTGATTTCAGAAACTTCAGAGAAAATACTAGGTTTAGTTTTAAGGCCAGACCCATTAAAAAGATGATTCAAGAGCGTTGAGAAATAAAACAGTAGGTATAAAACCATCTTTTATGTTTTCGAACATCAACAACTATAATATGGAAATAAATAGGAAAATGTTTGTAAATGCAACACTTAACAATGGTTTCTTCAGATGATGAGTGGAGTGGGGTGGGAAGGAGTGAAGGGGGGCTTGCATTTTGTATTCAGCTTGCATCTGTATTGCTTAAATTCTGAAGTTTGTATACATGTATTATTTTTGAAATAAAAAGTACGCAAAATAACTAATACAAAAAAGAGAGAGATGTAAATAAGTGTAAGTTTGATAATACAGCAAAGAATAACCCCAGGGAGCCACATGAGCATTTCTCAGATGAGCTTAAGTTGCAAAGGAACATGTTTCCATGTTAACTCCAAATGGTGGAAATTATGGGCATTTTTGTTTTTTTTTTTTGTTTGTTTGTTTTTGCTTCTTTTTTTCTTGTCTGGATTTAGAAAATCTTCTACAATGAGTGTGTATCACTTACGTAATAAGAAATAATCAGCCAAAAAAAATTTAAAGAAAGAATTACAATGGAAGAAGAGATATAAAATAAAAGTGAATACCGTAGAATGACACAGAGCTGTGGTATCCAAATGTCTATAACTGATGGTGAGCTGAAAAATACAGACACACGTACACACACGGACACACACGCGTATATGTATGTTGTTGTCATGCATGCCGTCTAGTTGGTTTTGACTCATAGAGACCCTATAGGACAGAGTAGAACTGTTCCATAGGGTTTCCTAGACTATAGCCTTTATGGGAACAGACTGACAGTCTTTTCTCCCCCGGAGCCACTGGTGGGTTTGAACCACTGACCTTTTGGTTAGCAGCCAAGTGCTTAACCATTGCACCACAAGGGCACCTTTATGTATACATATATCTGTATGTATGTATATGTATACATACACACACACCGAAACCAAACCTGTTGCCATTGAGTTGGTTCCAACCGCACACACATCTATCTAAATCTACAGATAGAAACAAACAAATTTGTCTTGGAAGAAGTACAGCGAGAATGTTCCTTAGAAGTGAGATTGGTGGGACTTCATCTCACTTACATTGGACATGTGATCAGGAGGGACCAGTCCCTGGAGAAGGACTTCATGACTGGTAAAGTAGAGGGTCAGCGAAAAAGAGGAAGAAGATCCTCAATTAGATGGATTGACGCAGTGGCTGCACCAGTTGGCTCAAACATAGCAATGATTGTGAGGATGACACAGGCCTGGGCTGCATTTCATTCTGTTGTACATGGGGGCACTATGAGCCAGAACCAGCTCGACGGCACCTAACAACATAACAACAACATTGAAAGACAGGTAGGTAGGTAGAGCAAAAGAATGTTTTAAATGTAATGGGTATCGTTTCTTCAGCCTCTGCTGTGTGCCAGCCATATGTCAGTCATAATTTGTAAGATGAGTATGATTGCCATTATACAGCCAAGGAAACAGAGGCTGGGAGACTTCAAGTAACTCGTCTAAGATCAGAAAAATGTGCACTGGCATTCAGACTTCATCTTTTGACTCTCGACCCTGAGCTCTGGACCCCTTCGTTCCGAACAGTGAAGGCAATTTTTGCAGTCTGGAGATGAACACATAAGGCTTGTTGTTGATGTTAGTTGCTGTTGAGTCAATCCTGACTCATGACAGTGCCATGTCTGTAGAGTAGAACTGCTCCATAGCATTTTCATGGCTGTGACCTTTCAGAAGCAGATCTCCAGGCCTGTCTTCTGAGGTGCCTCTGGGTGGTTTTGAACCACCAACTTTTTGGCTAGTAGTTGAGTGCTTAACCATTATGCTGCAAGGGATCCTTACATAAGGCTTAGGCCAACTGAAAGACCTCATGTCCTTATCTGTTCTAAAGCAGTGATTTTCCAAGTTTTAGGGGAGCTGCGCTATAGGAAATAGAATAGGGAAGCTTTAGCTCCAGCCCTCCATAGCTCCTGAGATCTCCTTCAAGAGCCTTTGGGACTTTGCTGAGCCACTGTTTCAGAGCAGAGGTTCTGAAAGTTTGTTGAATAAAACTAGTCCTACACGATGCCTTGAGGAATAAAGGTCCCCAAGTAACTTTGGGAATGCATGCAAACTGTCAGCTCTTAGAGTTGTGCTGTGCACAGCACATTACATGCCCAGGCAAGCCTCTCGGTCATGTGTTCACTTTGTCATCGCGTGTTTTTCAGACCCGTTTGACCACAGAATACGTTTTTATGAAATGTTTGTTAACATCTCACAGAAATAGTGTTCACAAAAACCGTTTTTGAGATGCTTTCTTAGGCTCCATAACCCAAACCCAAAACAAACCCATCGCCGTCAAGTTGATTCCGAGTCATAGCAACCCTATAGGACAGGGTAGAACTGCCCCATAGGCTTTCCAAAGAGTGGATAGTGGATTCAAACTGGCAGCCTTTTGGTTAGCAGCCGAGCTCTTAACCACTGCACCATCAGGGCCCCATAGAGAACTAACATTTTTTTAATAAATAAAAATAAACTTCCACAATATTTTCTACAAGGTGGTTTAGGATTTCTTGAGAACACTTTTTCTTGGAGAAATTTATAGAGAGCTAATAATGTCTCTAATTATACCCACAACAAGAGCAGTATTTCCAGCATGTGTGCCTCTGAAGGCTAGAGGTTAACAAGGATTACGCTTTCATGAGGCACAAGAATCGCACCTGTGGTCACAGTACCTGCGCTACAAATTACAAGGTCCTCTCAGCCCTGACGTACAGTGGGAAAGGAAAGAAAGATGTGGAACTCAAAAACTGACATTTGTAAGTGCTTCGTAAGTATTGATATTTGTAGTTCTATCATTGTACACTCTTCAAGGTGGTGGTTTTTATTTTTAACATTTTTGATGTACATAGTTAAAGCTTCTTTGAAGTCATGTGCTCACAAGTGGACATAAAATGCCAACATTTCCACAACAACAGTGTTAATAATGAATGCCTCTATGTTGCTTCACAATTTACAACTATGTTTTGAAGTTCGTGTCCTCGTGTGAGCCTCAAAATAGGCCTCAATGAGCTGCGTGCTATTATCCCCATTTTACAGATGAGAAAACTGAAAATCAGCAAGTGAGTGGCAGTGTGGTGGCCCTACTCTGCTCTTTTCACTTAACGTCCTGTATGGTTTCCATTACACTAAATTTTCCCATAAGCCCCAGATTTCCTGGGAAAGACCTGATTTCAGGTAATTAAAAAAATAGAGTCAATTCATTAAGTGCTTAGCAGAATGTGGTTTATTGGTAACTTACAAAAACTTTTCAAATAAACAACTTCATTAATCTTAAATCCACAAATCAAGTCAGGTTGGTTGATTGATGGATTGGCTTAGGAAGTAAGCTTCAAGTCCCTGAGAGAAAAAACAGCTATTTTCTGAGTCGGAATCAACTTGACAGCAACTTTTTTTTTTTTTTTTTAATTGTCTATGTTAGATATGAAAAACATCAGGGGCTGAAGGTCTAATGGGACAAATCCCTGCCTATCCAAGTAGGCACCACCAGGGCTTTACTGAAACATCAGAAATGTATTATTTATGTAGCAAGAGACGGCTTGGTGGACCAGGAAAGCTTATGCTTTGGTGCCCTGTAAACCTGGCTCTGCCAGTGGATAGCTGTGTGGTCTTTGTAAGTACCCATTTCCTTATAGGTGAAATAATACTTTGCTTCCAGGTTTGTTAAGGGTGTTAAACCTGTGACCGTAAATACCTAAACCTATGACTGTAAATAAGGAGCCCTGGTGACGCAATGGTTAAGTGCTCGGCTGCTAACTAAAAGGTTGGCAGTTGAAGCCCACCAGTGGCTCTGCAGGAGAAAAGACCTGGCAATCTGCTCCCATAAAGATTATAGCCTAGGAAGCCCTATGGGGCAGTTCTACTTTGTTATATAGGGTCAATCTGAGTCAGAATCAGCTTGATGGCACACAATGGCAACAACATAACTGTAAATACCTTTTGAGTAGTAGAGGATCAAGAAACATTAGCATCTTTCCTTCTTTGGTACTATCAGAACATCAAAACAGTACTTAGTCCTCCATTCCCAAAACACACAGACACAAACACCCTATTTCTCCTCTACTATGCATCTTCACCTCTTGGGTAGCACTTCTCCCTATTTCACTTCTAGGAACATGGCTTCGACAAATCAACAAATATCTATTGAGCACCTACTGTATCCTACCCTGTGCCAGGCACTAGGGACAGAGCTCACAGTCTGGTAGCAGGACAGACAACCAAACAAATAAGCTCGTTAGCATATCAGAGTGCTGGGGTAGATGTATGTAAGGAGAATAGGTTCATCAAGTGGTACAGATTTAGTTCTTCCTTAAAGATGGGGTCAAGAAAGGCTTTAGAGGGTAGGTGATGCAGGAACAGTCTTCAGAGGGGAGTAGGTGGATGGAGGCTGGTGGGCAGAAGGAATTTCACTGCTCTGTGACTTGTTAAATGACCCCACCTCTCTGGCTGAGCCCTGTTGTTTAATTTGTACTCCAAGTGAGCTAGTCACTGGTACAGTATCCCTAGGCAAGTGAATAACAGCTTTTTATCAACAAAATAAGTCTCAGGGGGCTGGGGAGTGGGAAGGAATTATCAATGCCTATTTTTAGTGCTAATCTTTTTGCTTCCTCGTGCCTCCTTTCCTTGGGGCAATAGGGGATAAATATCCTAATTATTGTAAAGTCATCTTGCTCTTTGAGGATGCCATGAATGCTTAAGGACATCTTCGATCAACTACCTTTCTACCTAAGATGAATTGCTCATCAAAGCCAAAGGCTCCCACCAAAATCTTCTCTGAGGCTCTTGGTCCCTGAGCAGCAGTCAGCCTAGGGTGAGCTGCAGCTGACTATCTGGACATTTGAAAGGCTTTCAAAAAGTTCTTACATATATCACACACTTCTCATTACAGGAGACATTTTTTTGAAACTTAAGTCCCAGAGGCTCTTTCTCATAGAAAGAGCACTAGGCTTGCAGTTCAGTGGATTCTAGGCTTGGTCTGCCACTAACTGGCCATGTCACCCGGGACAAGTCATTTCCTTCTTGGGCTTCAGCTTCTTCAGTTATAAAGGGAGACAGTGGGACCAGATGCTCCTACGGGCCCTTCCAGTTCTAAGGACCAAGTTTGTGAATTCCAAAAGAATAAAAGGAAGTCACTGGCATAGAGCTTCTCTGTGGATGTGACGGTGGTATTGGTTGGCGTGAGTCTCAGGTCTCTAGCTGGGATATACAATGGATTGTGTTCACATTGGCCTTCTCTGAGTCCCAAACCACTGTCGTCAGTTTTAAGGAACCAGTATAAGGTGGAGGGTATCTATCTTTGCGTATTGTTGTTGTTGGGTGCCATTGAGTTGCTTCTGACTCGTAGTGACCCTATGGGACACAGTAGAACTGCCCCATAGGATTTTCTTGGCTGTAATCTTTACAAAAGCCTGTCACCGGGTCTTTCTCGCACAGAGCTGCTGGATAGGTTGAACCACCTTAGCGGCCGAGTGCTTAACTGTTATGCCGCCAAGTCTCCTTTGCATGTTGGTACTCGATATACCCTTATTAAAGATCTAGAAAATCAGATGCTGTGGAGTTGACTCCAACTCATGGTGACCCCACATATGTCAGAGTAGAACTGTACTCCATAGGGTTTTCAATGGCTGATTTTTCAGAAGTAGATCGCTAAGCCTTTCTTCCAGGGCACCCAAGTAAACGTTCCTTTACCTACCTCTGCACTTCTTCTCTCTGTCTTTTCTTACTCCCTCTCTGCCATTCTCCTCTGTATCCTGTTTCTCTCACCATCTTCACCCCATCCATACCCGGCAGGGTTCTCTGCTGGGGTGCCTGATCATGTTCAAATACCTGCCACTCAACGTCTCCCGGTCAGAAAAGTACTGTCATTTAAGGGGTCGGCTGAGGCTGTTTGACAGGAGTCAGTGGGGCCAGCGTATAAGTAAGAAGGATCACTCCTTCTTGGGGATGGTACAAGGTTATGAGGCTCATAAATCATCCACTGGGATCCCAGTCCAAAAAGCACATGGCCCCATTACTCAATGTGCTGCTGGAGGAAATTCCTAGAAATGGAGAGGGATTGAGGGCCAACAGCCCAAGAAGGACAGGCTGCCAGACACCCAATATGGGGTCCTCTCCCCTCCCTACTAGAAGGAAAACAGCTGCTGAATTTTGTTTGGTGGCATGTCTGGCTGAGACAGCACTTTAGATTTTTGAAAGAAGCACAACCTTCCCGTAGACCCAGGCCAAGGTGGCTCTGGACCTAGCACCTCAGCCAAAGTGGTAAGAGAGGATTCTGAGACTTTCTGACTTAGTGTGGACTTGGAAACCCAATCTGGGCTCCACTTACTCATCAGGTAAACTTGAGCAAGTCCCATAACGTCTTTGAGACTCCTTCTCCCCTTATGTAAAATGAGGATGGCATTAGAACCTATGTCATGTGACAGGTGTGAGGAGTAAATTAAAATACATGTAAAATGCTTCCTTAGCACAGTACTTGGTCTGTAAAGTGTTGAGTAAATGCCAGCTCTGGCCCTCATGTTTCTCTCTCAGCTGCTCAGTTTCTTCCTCTGATCAGATGTCTCATTGCTGAATCAGAGTGGGCATGAATCATGTTTTAACCCTGGATAGATTCTGATTGCCTCCCATTATAGAAGGTGGGGCTCTGCCTATTACCTTTCTCTAAATTCTTCCAAGACTCTAAACTTCCCTTTCCCTCGGCTAGAGTAATGCAGCTGCTTAACAGCTGTTAACATACTCTGTTCAAGAGATCAAGTTCATTGTTGGGTGTTATGATTTCTCCCTGTAAAGAACTTGGGGATTTCTCAAAATGAAAGCTGTTACCAAAGTGAATAATATTATTAATAGCGCTTCCTGGAAAAGAGCCCACCTGGATAGAGAAAGCTACTTGTCACAAATACCAAATCACTTTTGTCCCATTTTATACCCTCTCCCTCTTTCCTTTTCTCTCCAACTTTGGAAGTACTTTCTGAATTAAGGTTCCAACTGCAAGGCCCCTCTGGGAATGAAACTGAGAAATGTTGAGGCCTGGTTTTGAGGAGTTCTAGATCACTCAGTTCTCTTGGGCCTTCCACTACCCCAGGGCCTCTTGGGTTTCAAGACAGCCAAACATCTAAGATGAACTAGATTGCTGTATTTGAATGAGAACAATTTAATGATCCAGAAAGCAGAGAACATAGGCAGAGGAGAAACTAAACTAGCCATACACTGCCCTCAGACAGAAAGAAATTGATTGAGGTTTGGGGGAGGCGGCAGTCCCAGGCAAAACAAGTTTGCTAACTCCATAAGAGCCTTGGTTATCAGGCTCCCAGAAAACGAATTTGAAAGCAGTTGAATCTAGCAGGCAGAGTGGGCTGAGGGAAAGATTGCGGTTCTGGAAAATACCTTGAGTGTTAGCTTTCTGCTAGACTTCAGGCTCCATGAGGACAGAAGCTGGGTCTTAATATATTTGTATCTCCAGCAGTTAGTGAAGATACAGAGAGAGGCAGCTGGGCTTCTCAAATTGGTTATGAGTGTCTTTGGGCCTGTGTGGAGGTTGTCAGGGAAGATAATGATGGCCTATGTGTATTTCTGAAGATATGAAGGAAAAACAGTTTTGTATTAAAACAAACAGGAATATATTATAAAAGAAAATACAAAATTGGGGTGAATTCTTAAGGTGAAATATGAGACTCTAATGCAATTGTCAGACCTGCAGCTGACCACTTCAGACCAATTTCTCAAGACTTTTTAGGGTATTGGTTCTGAAAATTTAGGGTATATACATATTGCCAGGGGTACTTGTAAAAGTTGCAAACTCCTGGGCCCCATACCCAGGGATTATGACTGATAATAGTTCTAAGGTGGGATTCAGGGAGTTGCTTGTTAACTAGTGCCCCAGGCGATATTGAAGCACCTCCACCAACACAAGTCCTGCAGTGAGGAGGGGGGATGCTTGCTCTTCTGCTGTTGGAGGTTCTGATAGTGGATGCTGTGGTGCAGGACCCAGATACTCCCCGGGACTGAGGCACTCATTGCCCAGAAGCATGGGAGTGATGGCTGCTCATGGCTCACAGCTACTTCTTTTTCTGGGCATTGTCTTTTGCTGAAGGGAGACGTCTTACCCACCCTAAGGTTAAGACCCCTCCCTGGAGGCAGCCTGTATATAATAACTTCAATGGAGGAAAAGGAAGAAGGATCGTACAAGGGCCCAGCCTCCTTACCCCAATCTGAGACAACTCTGGAGGGGCAGCTCAGCTCCAGAGCTCTTAATGAGATTGGCTGAGGTCTGTGTTACAACTGCATCAAAGTTCAAATACTCCCTTTGCCCAATCCCACTTCCTCAGTCTTTTGAGAGTACCACCAATAAAACTCCTGGGAGCAAATCTCCACCTCAGAGTCTGTTTCTCAGGGAACCTGACCTAAGACAGGCGTATTTCAGACAAATACTTGGAGAAACGTTAGATACTGGAAAGCAGATAGACTTGAGAATTATATAACCTGGGATATAACCACAGTAACAACTGATGTTTATTGAGGTATTACAGTCTTCTCAGTGCTTTATTTTATTTCTCCCTAAGTGTTTACAAAACCAAGAAAATCAAACCCATTGCCATTGAGTGGATTCCTACTAGTAGGAACCCTATAGGATAGAGTAGAACTATCCTATAGGGTGTCCAAGGCTCTAATCTTTATGGAAGCAGAATGTCACATCTTTCTTCTGCAGAGCAACTGATAGGTTCGAGCCACCGACCTTTTGGTTAGCAGCTGAACACTTAACTACTGCACCGCCAGGGCTCCTCAAGTCTTTACAACAACCCTATTATTATCCCCATTTCACAAAAGAGAAAACTGAGGCACAGAAGAGTTAAGCAATGTGCTCAGGATCACTGAGCGGCTGAGCTGGGATTCAAATCCATATGGCCTGGCTCTAACAGACTTTTAACCACTATACTCTACCACTTTTCAGGGTCAAATCCAGGCTCTTCCATGTGCTAGCTATATGATCTTCATGAAAGTGAGCCTCAGTTTCCTAACCTATAAAATGGGGTTAATAGTACCTACCTTACAGGACTATTATGAGGCTGAACTGAGGATCAGTCTATATAAAGTAGCTAACATGTTCCTGGGGCCCAGCAGACACCAGGTGAACAGTAGGCTCAGTAGCGTGTAGCCATGACAGGAACTCAGTAACCACTTTTCAGTGAATGCATGAAGAAAGTGGGTTGTCCTGCAGGAAGCCCTGAGCTGGCAGAGGTTCAAAGGTCAGGTAAGAAATGACGGAGGAAATGAGAGGCATGGGTTCAAGAGGATATGGGTACATACTGCAGCAAGGCTAAGGAAAGGGAGAAAAGAGTTGCACCAATGCATGAATCTGCCACTGTTGGGAAGGTGAGAACATCAGCTCAGGACGCTGAAGATGAGGCTGAGAATCCCAGTTTCTGGGTCTTTATAAGAACAGTGACATAGAAAATTCAAGGTGGTCTGGTGAGATTTGGCCACTTAACCCACATAATACTCAACTGTCTTAGTTATCTAGTGCTGCTATAACAGAAATACCACAAGTTGATGGCTTTAAGAAAGAGAAATTTATTCTCTCACAGTCTAGGAGGCTAGAAGTCTGAATTCAGAGCTCCAGCTCCAGGGGAAGTCTTTCTCTCTCTGTCTGCTCCCGACGAAGGTCCTTGTCGTCAATCTTCCCCTGGTCGAGGAGCTTCTCAGTGAAGGGACCCCAAGTCCAAAGGACGCACTATGCTCCTGGTGCTTCTTTCTTGGTGGTATGAGGTCCCCCTGTCTCTCTGCTTGCTTGTCTCTTTTATATCTCAAAAGAGATTGATTTAAGATACAATCTAATCTCACAGATTGAGTTCTGCCTCATTAACCTAACTGCCACTAATCCCACCTCATTAACATAAAAAAAACCTGTTACCATTGAGTCGATTTCGACTCATAGTGACCCTATAGGACAGAGGAGAACTGTCCCACAGGGTTTCCAAGGAACAGCTGGTGGACTCGAACTGCTGACCTTTTGATTAACAGCTGAGCTCTTAACCACTGCACCACCAGGACTCCCATTAACATCATAGAAGTAAGATTTACAACACAGGAAAATCACATCAGATGACAAAATGGTGGACAACCACACAATACTGGGAATCATGGCCTAGCCAAATTGACACACATTTTTGGGGGACACAATTCAATTCATGACATCACCCAAAAAATACTAGACTTTTACTTGAAGAGTGTCTTGTCTTCTATGATCCTGGGGAAGCCAGTGTGCCTGATCTTGGCCTCATTTCCCTCATTTGTAAAAGGAGGTGGAAAGCAGGACTCATGATCTCCAAGACCCTTCTGTCTAGCTTAGAAACTTGGTGACTGCAGGTATCTCTGGGGCTTACCTTAATTTGGGGAGAATTGCTTAACTCTCTGTGGTTTGCAGAGGGAAACAACCAATCTACTGTTAGAAGCATTTTCTGCCTTAACCTCTTCCCTAAGGTTCCCTTTTAGAACTTTTATGTCTGGATAATTCCAAGTTCAAGTGTTTTATTTACCCCACACTCACCCCTTCTCTGCCTGTTCACTCACCACTTACACCCTTGTATTACACATGGGACAGTTTGTCTTTGAGCACGTTTGAGGACAATGGCTTAATTCCTTGTCTTAATTTCTCTTCCTATTTCTACATCAAAAAAAAAAAAAAAAACTTAGGGTAACATTAGGGAGGAAGCCTTAGGTGGAAGTATCAGAATACTTATGATACAGGTTTATGGATCTTTGAGATTTGCAGATCTCACAGCCCATACTTAGCCATCATCCATCTCTCTCCCTCTCTTTCCCTCCCTTCTTCACACACACACACACACACACGCACACACGCATACATACACACACATACACATACACCTTGTCACACTCACACTCACACACTCCTGCCCAGAAAGGTATCAGAATATATCCAGAGTGGCCAGCTCTTCTCAAGGTTAAAATATGCTGGTTATTCAGATGGAAGGCTCCCAAGAAATTCCACCTGCATTGCTCTTTTATCTAAATCCAGGAAGCTCTGTCTTTCTACTTGCACAATTGTGTTGATTAACCTATTTTTCCAAGGAAGTCCTTAGCCACGCCCTAGGGTTTTGACATCAGACTGGTCAACTTTTTATTTAACCTAACAAGGAGTCATTGAAGTCCCTTTTCTGTAAAGCTGGAATAATAATCTTCATCTCTCTTGATTTTTGTGAGGATTCAATGGGATAATTCATAGAAAGTACATATCTTAGTTATCAAGTGAATGGCTTTAAGAAAGAGATATTTATTCTTTCACAGTCTAGGAAGCTAGAAGTCCAAATTCAGGGTGTCAGCTCCAGGGGAAAACTTTCTGTCTCTTGTCGGCTCTAGGGGAAGGTCCTTGTTGTCAGTCTTCCCCTGGTCAAGGAGTTTCTCAGCACAGGGACCCTGGGTCCAAAGAGCAAGCTATTTTCCTGGCTCTTGTTTCTTGGTGGTACAAGGTCCTCATGTCTCTCTGCTCACTTCTCTTTTTTATATCTCAAAAGAGATTGATTTAAGCACAACCTAATCTTGTAGATTCAGTCCTTCCTCATTAACATAACTGCTGCTAATCCCACCTCGTTAACGTCATAGAGGTAGGATTTACAACACCTAGGAAAATCACATCGGGTAACAAAAGGTTGGACAATCACATAATACTGGCAATCATGGACTAGCCAAATTGACACACATTTTTTGGAGGGGACACAATTCAATCCATAACAGTACCCAATAGTGCCTGACCCAAAGCAGGCTTTTTTTTTTTTTTTAAAACAGTGTTTTAGGTGAAAGTTCACAGCCCAAATTAGTTTCTCATTCAAAAATTTATACACAAATTGTTTGTGACATTAATTACAATCCTTGCAATGTGTCAGCACTCTCCCCCTTTCCCTTTACACCCCCTGAATTCCTCATGTCGAAAATAGACATTTTTTAAAGGAACTAAAATTTCTACTTGCGTTAACAGCTGATGAGATTTCCAGAGGGCTGATATATTTTGATAGGCTGATCTTGAAGGGTTGAGAAATGACCTAACTCCTCAACTCCTTTTTCTACCAGATTCCTGTGGTAGAAAACAGTCGTATGCGCTATGTTCATGGTGCTTTTTATAAACCATCCTTCCACTCGCTTTCTTAACTGATGATCCTTAGTTCCCTATTGCCTGATTACTGTCAGAAAAGCCTTGGCCTTGAGTTCTATCTGCAAACATTTGCTCCTGTTCCTCCCTAAGATAACAGTGCCTAGTTAGAAAGTCTCTTTAATTTAGTTTTACAGCAATCACTAGTGTTTTAACTATTCTTGGCCTCACACCCAGGTCCTGCAGGGCTGATAGAATCCCTTTAATGACAATGCTAAACAAAGTAAAAGTCAAATACGCTACTTATAATATCTCTCAGTGCGAGGACACATGCCCTCCCACGTCACACCTGGCCAGGCACTGCACTAAATCCTGCTCATACATGCTGTGATCACTAACACCATTACCCTACGTCAGAGCATTGGGAATTGAAGACTTGCAGCATCTAGCAATATTTGCAAGAAGAGAGCTGAGTGGGTCCATTGTATGTATTTTGGCCTCTGGAAAGACAAGTAGACTCCCACACTCCCACACACATACACTTATAAGCAGCGTGCATGTGACCCAGAGCCAGCCGTGAAGTACACATGCAGACTTATGTGCTGAGTGATTGAGAGATCGGGTTTGTTTCTGTTGTTGCTATAAAATCCCCAATAAGCTTTCATTCAGCTGAGAGGGTTGTCAGCCTGACAGTGCCTCACTGAGGCATCCAACTCCAAGCTTCAGGATTGTTGATCAAGGCAGCTTTGCACTGCACAGAGCATGCTCAGGCTTGGGAGCCAGATCAGCTTGGCTTTAAATAAAGTTGCTACTCCTGTGACCTTAGGCAGCTTACCTTCTGAGGCCTGAGTTTCCTCATCTGAAGAATGAGGAAAATAACAATACCTATCACAGAGGGTTGTTGCCAAGGATTGAATGAGATGATACTAGCAAAGGACTTGGTACAAGCTCAATAAATGGTAGTTACTTACATTGCCTCTGGGACCTTGGGCAGATCTCCCAAGTTGAGATGATAACCCTTGTCCTACAGGTTTATTTATAAAACTTCACAGAGCTAGGGAGAAGTTAATTGTTATCATCAACCTTCAAAAAGCAAGAAACAGTGCTTTTAGGGGCTATAAGGCCACACCTGCTATTTGAAAGCTGCCAAAGCCATCTAGATGTTTCCCGTTGATTGACTGAATCATTCATTCATTCATTCTTTCTTTCATTTCGTTGTTCTGCCATATCTTCCTGGGTGTTGGTGGTGGGGAAAGTACAAATTGCTGTGACCCAGACCCTGACCCAGGGAGCCCTCGGGCTGGTGTTGGACAAAGAGACATTTCAGTCATCAAGCCCTATAGCAAGAGGTGAGAGTTCTTTGAACTGGAGGAAGTGCAAGGAGTCTGCCCCCTTTCTTTTCCTCACTCTGGTATCCTCCTGGGGCTCCCGGGGGATCTATGGCAATTCTCTAAATGCTAACTCAAGCAGGTTCTTCCAGGGAGTGCTGCTGTCTTCAGGACAGGCAGTTTTTCACACCCTCATGCCTCTTTTTAAGGATGAATTAGTCTCTCTGTCAAGGACAAATGACAAGAGCCTTGGCCTGGAAATCAGAAGACCTGATGCCAGTCCCAGCTCCACTGGTTCCTGGTTGTGTGGTCTTTGGCTTCTCTGAGCCCCGGGTTCCATCAGTAGAAAATGGGGATAGTATTCTTAGTATTGCTCAAGGTGACCTTTGTGACAATACATAAACGTGCCATACAATTGTGCAGAAGCATTATTTTTGTGATAATTCAAGCAGCAATATTTAAAATCAATCTGTTTCCTTGCCCAGGGTTGTGCTAGATTCTGTGAGGGGTACAAAACAAATAAGAGACACAATCCCTGTGCTCAGGCTGCTTACCCTCTTACTGGAGAGAAAAATCACACAGATGATCTAAGCAGGGAATGAGAGGGTAG
Organism: Dugong dugon; assembly: GCA_030035585.1. NCBI lineage: Eukaryota > Metazoa > Chordata > Mammalia > Sirenia > Dugongidae > Dugong > Dugong dugon. Next base: position 67,880,465 of record CM057467.1, read on the forward strand.
AAGGAAATGATTTTAGGATGTAAAACTATATTCTCTGTATTGAATTTGACTTTTCCATTGAGCTACCTATTGGATCTGAATAACTTTATACTTTCTTAAGTCTTTCCATTTAAACTGCATAGAACACCCACCCTGCCTCTCTTTGGGGGGTTGTTCTTGTGATCAGATGAATTAGAGAACAGGCGAGAAATCTGTAAGCTAGAGTCTTAGAAATCTGGGGAGAGTGAAAGGGACCCGAGAAACCCTACAGACCAACAACTTTTCTTTATAGGTGAAGATTCTGAGGCCCAGAGAACAGAAGTGTTATAGGCAGGTTCACAGTCTAACTCAGTGATAGACCTGGGCCTAGAACCCAGGTGTGCCAGTTGCCAGACCTGTTCTGGGTCTTCTCCAAATTTTTGTCCTTCCCACTATAGCGTGTGGGGGAAATATCTCTATTTATGGCAACTCTTGGGGGTAACTTACAGACCTCACAGACAGACACATATGATCAAATCTTAGTTCCCCTACTCACTAACTGAATGACCTCAGATAATTAGCTTCTCAGAACTGTTAAATTGTTATACTAATGGCTTAATACTTGTTTCAGACTGCCGCTGTGCAGATTAAATATCTGGCAGTGACACTTGGTCAATGTCAGAGCCTCTCAACCCCGAGACCCACCCATCTGTAGCTGTCCTGTACATTTTGGTGTCCTAGGTTTGGTTGCCACCTCAGAGAAGAGCAATGCAGTAAGTACTGCCCAAGTCTCAGCCGTATTAGTCCCCCAAATGTCTGCCCAGCACTTAGTAGCCTTCAAGAGCCCTTCCTAATAACTGTTCATCCTGGTTCACTGAGCCCCCTGCCTACAGCACAGGCTTCAGTGAAAAGTAAGACGACAACTCCCCTTATCAACCAATTAATGAGCTGCTTTTTATTGCCACATTAATTAACAGTGAAGCAGATAATTGACATTAGCTTATAGGAGCTGAAAAATCATTAATAGTTCTTTTCACACTGGTTGTAGGGGCATTCATTGCAATAAATCTTGATTTGAATGTAATTCACCCTCATTTTCATTTATCCCTAATGCATGATGGAAGCATTTTCTAGACATATGGGAAGGGCCTAGCAGCTATTTTAGGTACATCTGGGACTAAGTAAATATTTATTGAATGGATAAATGAATGAAAAAACTAAATGAACAAATGAAGCAGTTAAGTTGGTGGCTAAGGGCTCAGGATTTGGAGTAAAATTCAAGCAGTAATATCTATCAATTCTTTGCCATGTGTAGGGTTGTGACCCCAAGCAGGTTACTTCCTTATCTGAGCTTCAGTTTCTCACGCATTAAATGGGGATGCCGCTCCCCACCTTGCAGGGTGATGTGATAATCAGAGATAAGGTAGACAAAGTACCCAACACTGTAACTGGCCCAGAAACGGTAGTTGGCACTATCATCACCAGCATCACCATTATCTTCATCATCATCTCTATCATGATATCACTGCCATCTTCATTCATCATCATCATCTTCATGGTGTTCAACATCTTCATCATTTTACACAAAGCTTTGTAGACTTCCATTGAGGCTAATCTTTGTCCTGATTGAGAATATCAGTTTCAGAGAAATAAAATGCTGTTTTCTTTGTGTGTCTTTTAAAAAGCTTTTTATTTAGAAATCATTGCATTTCCAGACAGAGCCCTACCTTGTGCGGTCTGCAGAGTAATTGCTGCTGCCACTGCCACGTTGAAAGGTTTCCAGGGCCTCGTGAAGAGAGGAATGTGTAAGAATGAAGACTGATCCCCCCCGGTCCTGGGACTGATTACCTTGTTTGCCTTTAATCACAAATCAACGGAAAGATCCTTTGCAGGGGCTGGCTATTTACTGTGTAGCTGAGCCTGGTGGCACAGACCTGAAGGTCTGTGGATGAACAGCGGTAGAGAAGGGAACCATGGAGTCATGGAATGAGGAACATACGTTCCAGCCTTGGCCTTACATTTACTATTTGGCCTATCTGAGCCTCAATTTCTTCATCTGCAAAATGATATTTTTATAGCATTTTTCAGGGTTGCTGTGAAGATTAAACAATATAAATTACTGTATGTAACCACCACCCACCTGCCAGTTTGCTGTACCGTGGAGGCTTACATGTTGCTATGATGCTGGAAGCTATGCCACCAGTATTTCAAATAGCAGCAAGGTCACTCACAGTGAGCAAGTTTCAACAGAGCTTCCAGACTAAGTCAGACTAGGAAGGCCTGGTATTCTACTTTCAAAAATTAATTAATGAAAACCTTATGGATCACAACAGAATATTGTTCTGTATAGTGACAGAAGATGAGTCCTCCAGGTTGGAAGGCACTACATAATAGCCACCACAAGGGACTCAAAAGTAACAACAATCATGAAGATGGCGCAGGACCGGGCAACATTTCTTTCTGTTACCCATAAAGTTGCCATGAGTCAGAGCCAACGCGACAGCAGCTAACAACAACAATGTGTGTATTGAGTGCAGCACAGTGCCTGACACAAAATACGGGTCTGATAAAATGTCGCATGATTTGGTGGAGACCAGCAAGTGATTGGACCTCCCCAAGATTTTATGTTAGAACTCTAACCCATCCATCTTTCCATCACTGTCGAAGAGTTAACTCGCCATCAGTGCCCCCTCAATTTCTCTATAGATCTGCATTCATGCAAGAATGATTGAGCCAACCACCTAGATCTCCCCCACCACCCTCTGCTCACACATATACCTCTCATTGAGTCTTTTACTTGCTAAGACCAAAGTAAAAACAATTTTCTTCCGAAGATGGCTTGTACTTTAAGAACCAAAATGGCACATGGAGTCCCAACATTCTAGAATGTTAGTACTGTAGGGAGCCTCAGATGTCCTCTGGTCCTAACCTCCAGATACACGGTGAGTGTCCAAATTCCACACTTCCCCTTTGGATGCTCTGGGGGTGATCATAATTTTTCATCTGCAGCTACTTTGGTTGTGCCGCATTCATATCCTCTCCTCATTTCAGTACAGCCAGCTCAGCTTACAACTATACATTTTTTGGGAACCCTGAGGTTTTCTATGGCCTCTGAAGCCAGCTTTGCCCATATGTGGGGCATATCTGAAGTGCCCATGGGAGCAGCCCTCAATCAGTGATTGATAGACATTGGTGTATAAACATCCCAACTCCATCACTCCTTCAAACCAAAAACCCAAACCTGTTGCTGTTGAGTCGATTCCAACTCATGACAACCCGTTTGTTACAGAGTAGAACTGCTCCGTAGAGTTTTCTTGGCTGTAATCTCTACAGAAGCAGATCACCAGACCTTCTTTCCACGAAGCTTCTGGGTAGGTTTGAACTGCTAACCTTTAGATTGTAGCTGAGAGCCTCAGTGTTATAAATGTGCTAAACATGGCCTCTGTGTATTAGCTCTAGGCTATTTATTTCTTCATAACAAGCTAGGCCCATTAGCCCAAAAAGCCTACCAGTACCAAACTCAAATTTTTACGCATCCACTGGTTTTAAAAATAGTCCGTATTTTTAACCACAGCAGATTTTTAACCACTTAGAAACTGCCTGCTTTACATGCTCTGAGAAACTGCACCAACATCTGCTAGCCCTAGATAAGAGAAAAACCCTGTAGTTATAAAGACCACAAGCCTCTGCTGCCCTTTGGAGCTCTCAGACCCAGAGCCTCCCCACCGTGCTGCAGAGGGACATCGCCTAGGTACTGGTAAGTTCTCCCTACCCCCCACCCTTTTTCTCTCCTCTCCCCTGGAGGGCCCTTTGCTCCCTTAGCCTTCTGGTGGCTCATTACACCGCTTTGCCTCTCAAGGGCTTCCTGCTGTGAGGGACTGCCCCTTGCATGTGAGCTGTCAACACATCAGCCCCAATAAACAGCTGGTCCGCAACAGTGCTATCTCGTGGTCATATCTTTTTCTTGATTGGCCTGAGCTCCCTCCAACTCACTACACTTAGGTGGGATAATTCTGAAAACACGGTCCTTTTTCGGCTGTCTTCCCTTCCCTTTCTCTTGTCCCCACTTCCTCCCTTGTGCTTCTTTAATTCTCAGATACCACATCTGAATACTTTTTGCATCTGGGTACTTCACCTAGGGTTTGCTCCTGGGGGGACTCAGACTGTAGAACACTAGTCCTAGCTACAAGGGGAACCACTGGAGGAGGGATGGTCATTCATCAGCAAAAGTTTCCTGCAGGTCCACAGTGACTCATAAATGGCCTCTGCCTTCAAGATACTTGCATCCTTGGGGGAGAAAACAAGACTTGGAAACACTCAATTTCAATGTGATGAGGGTTTATGAAAGAAAGGGTAACTTGCTGTATTGCTGTGAGGATTCAATGAAATAATATATATGTAAAATTTCAGGCAATTCATTAAATTGCAACAAACATTTCTTAAGTGTCTGTTGTGAACTAGGCTCTGGACTGGCCCAGCAGGGATGCAAAGATGAATATGACGTATCTCTATCTTTGAGGCATTTGCCCAATATCGGAAGGGATAGAAACAGGAAAAGTCATTTCAACAGTGTGCAGTCTGTGCATTTGTGGGGTGTACACCCACAGAGGGTGTCATGAGAACTCAGAGGAGCGAGACAGGTGCTCAGTAATACCAGTAGCTGTTTTTCTTCTCCTATGGAATGATCTTTATGGCCTTAGGTCTAGCTCAGGGCTTGACATAGAGTAGGTGCTCAGTCGATGTTGGTTGAATTGAACTGAGCAGTCCAGTGGGGGAGGAAGAAGGACCAGGCCTCTGACCCTATGATTTCTTTGCTCAACTGAGAAACACCTTTCGCCTTAGAATATTGATCTTGGAGGAGAAATAAAGCTGAAGTGGTTTGAAAGTTGTAAGTAACAGTAGACAACAGGGCCAAAAATACAAGTTTTTTGTCTTTATTATGCCAGGGAAAGTTCACATTTATATCCCAAGGTTTAAAAGCATCTCAGAGGTGAGGTGGGGAGGAAGAATCAGAGCTGCAAACTATTGTTCATGCTTGGCTGATATTTAATCAGTTTGTTGGGTCGTAATTGAGAATACAGCTACAATGACACATAAATTCTAATGATCAAGTTGAAGCCAGCAAGTTCTCCCCATTATTTATCTTACGGTAGAGATAACCTTTTCATTATTGAAATATAATTGCCAAATGTGATAGTTAATATTAAAACAGAATTAGCAACATGAGCTCAACATTTGGAAAGAAATTTCTAATAGTGCTTTTTATGCCTGCAAAATTAGTGTTCAGTGTCAATGTACTGTAGCATTAATTGATGGCTGAGGCTCTATGAGAGACCAGTCCCAGCTGCCTTCCTCCCTAGAAGGAGGCTTCTCTTTGAATCTTCTGGATCAGTAACATAACCTGATGCTGTCTGTGCCTGGCAGACAGGAAGCTTCCTTTTACCCTAAGTGAGGGCCGTTGTGTATCTATTCTGTTTAACAAAGAAGTGATGAGTTCTGGGAAAGGGATGGGGGTATGGGGGTGTAAAAAGGTGAATGACTATCAGCCCTCTCCCACAAAGCTGAAAGGCTGGCAGGGTGATAGGATAAAAACATAAACCAAAGTCAATTCCTACTCATAGCAACCCTATAGGATAGAGTAGAACTGCCCCATAGGGTTTCCAAGGCTGTAATCTTTATGAAGCAGACTGTCACATCTTTCTCCTGAAAGTTCGAACTGCTATCCTTCCGGGTAGCAGCTGAGCACTTTAACCACTGTGCTGCCAGTGCTCCTTAGGGTGAAAGGATAGTGAGATAAATAATGGCAATAGAATACCAGGCACTCACATGCCTCCACCCTTTGCACATGTCTTTACCTTTCACCTGTACTCCTCTGACCACTTCAGGCTCACCTTTCAAGATGCTGCTCAAGTCTGACTTCTAGGAATCTTTTTTGAACCTTGAGGCTGGTTTTGGGGGTCCCCTCCAGGATTCCCTCAGCTCCCAGTGCTTCCTTCTAAGCCCACATCATAATGGTGTGCCGTCTGTTTCCACCTCCTTGCATCTCCTCTCCCACAACTTCAAACCTGAGGACAGTGACTGTGTCTTATTTATCTTTATATTCTTAGCTCCAACACAGAACCTATACATAGTACAGAACACAGAACATAGTAGGTGATCAATAAATAGTTATCAAAATAATGAAGAATGAGAATGGGAGAAAAAGTGCTTTGAGAACAAAGTAAAGGGAGAACTTCCAGAGGACTTTCTGGACAAGGTGCAATTGAACAGGAACTTGAAAGCTAGAGGTGATTCTACTTTTTTTTTTTCAGTAGACTCAGAAATTATGTCTAACTAAGGGGAAATGATACCCTGAGTGGTTTTAGAGTTCGGCTTTGGAAAGGGTGGCTCTTCTGCTCTGTGACCTCCACTGATATCCTTTTCCTCCCCCCACCCCCATCCCAAAGAAGTGAGGGAATGAAGTTTTGGTATGATGCTTAGGTTAAGTGTGGCCAATTCCTGAACTTACTAACTTCCATCCTTGCTTCCTACCTTGCTGCCTCCCTTTGCCAGGCTCTGTTCTGGGCCCTAGGACACAACAATGAGTCTAGCCCTTGGAGAAGTTTGCTGTCTTCAGTATAAGCCACCACCACTACTACCAGTTGCCATCAAGTGGACTCCAACTCATGATAACCCCATGTGTGTCAGAGTAGAACTGTGATTCACAGGGTTTTCAGTGGCTGATGTTTCTGAAGTAGATCTCAAGGCCTTTCTTCCGAGGCATCTCTCGGTAGGCAGACAACCTTTGGGTTAACAGCACAACTGTACTAAACCAAAGCTAAGAAGTTCCCTGAATACAACCAAACACTTCAAGGGACAGAGTTGCGGGAGCAGGGGTCTGGGGACCATGGTTTCAGGGGACATCTAGGTCAACTGGCATAACAAAGTTTATTAAGAAAATGTTCTGCATCCCACTTTGGTGAGTGGCGTCTGAGGTCTTGAAAGCTAGCAAGTGGCCGTCTAAGATGCATCGGTTGTCCTGGCCCACCTGGAGCAAAGGAGAATGAAGAACACCAAATACACAAGGAAAGTATTGGCCCAGGGGACAGAAAGGGCCATGTAGGCTAGACTCCATCGGCCTGAGACTGGAAGAACTGGATGGTGCCCGGCTGCCACCAATGATTGCCCTGACAGGAAGCGCAACAGAGAGTCCCTGAAGAAGTGGGAGAAAAGTGGGGTGCAGAACTCAAATTCTAGTAAAACGACCAGACTTAATGGTTTGACTGAGACTGGAGGGACCCCAGAAGACATGGCCCTCGGACTCTTTGTTAGCCCAAAACTAAAACCATTCCCGAGGCCAACTCTTCAGACAAAGATTAGACTGGACTATGGGACATAAAGTGATACTCGTGAAGAGTGTGCCTCTTAGCTCAAGTAGATACATGAGACAAAACAGGCAGCTCCTGTCCAGAGGTGAGATGAGAGGTTGGAGGGGGTCGGGAGTCGGTTGAATGGACACAGGAAATCTGGGGTGGAAAGGAGGAGTGTGCTGTCGCAGTATAGGGAAAGCAGCTAGGGTCACCTAGCAATGTAGGTATAGGTTTTTATATGGGAGACTGGCTTGAGTTGTAGACTTTCACTTGAAGCACAATTAAAAAAAAAAAAAAAAACTGAAAGTAAGTTGTCCAGAAAATGCTTCTGTATATTTCTTGTAGAGTCTTTGCTTGGCTTGGCCTCCAACCTACTATCTCTGGATCAGGAATCCCCAAGAGAAATCCAGGAGGAGTTAGGGGCTCATCAGGGACCTGGGTTCCAGGCTCTGAGACCGTGAGCAAGCTCTCCCTCTCTGGGCCTTAGCTTTCCCCTCTGTGAAATGAGGAGGTTGCACTAGCCATCTCTAAAATCCTACCAGCCCAGCCATTCTAAGACGTCTGATCTGAAAGTTGGGCTAAAAAATGCCAAAGAATAACATGCAGATCAGTTTGGGTAGAGTGCCTCACCTCCATTTCTCGCTCCCTGCCCTGCATAAATCACATTTCACATATTAAACCAATTCTGGAAAGAAGGGGAGGGGGAGCATCTCTGGGAAGCAAGTCAACATATTCCAAGTAATCTCTCTCTGGCCACTCTTTCCTCCCAAGACAGAGATAAGCACATTGTTTCGATCAGGCCCGAGTTCCATTTCCTTATCTTAAAACTATCTTCTGCCGCATTATAAATAATCAGCTTACTGGTGAGCTAGGCCAGGCGTGTGTATCTATGTGTGTGCGCTCATCTGGAGATAGTGGACAGGGGCCAAGCAGCAGCCTTCATCCTCAGGCAACACAAGTGAATGAGGTGTCCCCTAGGTGTTAGACCAAGGAGCTGACTTTTGGCGGGAGAGCCTTAGGTAGGGTGGCTATATTATTTGTTGTCCAAACTGCAACGCTTCTTAGAGTGAAAGGGATCACTGTTGATAATTACATGGGACAATAGACATAAACCAGAGTCATCTCAGGAAAACCGGGACATGTGGTCACCCTAGCCATTGGGCTCTGTGTAAGAAACACTTAGTGTTAGAAGGTTCCAGCAGTCACAGCCAACAAGATTTTATTTCGAGGTCATACAGTCTCTGCCTGCCATGACTGATGCTGTTCCGTGACATTCGCCAAGTGATTTTCCAGCCTCAGCTCACATTTCCCCAAGGATGAGAACCACCTTTCCTTCCCAGCAGGACCTGCTATATAATTTGTGGGGACCAGTGCAGTATTCAAATGCAGGATTCCATGTTCAAAGATTAAGAATTTCGGGACAGTGACAGCAGAGCATTAAACCAAGCGGGCCTTTCTGAGCCCTGGACTACACAAGCCCGCCACACCCATGAAACCAGTCTGGCTCCCTAGCAGCCCATGCCATGTTTGAAGAGCTCTGACTCAGGATATGCTTTCCTTCCTGTCTGCCCCTTGCTTGCCTTCTTGCTGCCTTGCTTGCTTGCTTCAATTACATTTTTTAATTTATTTTTTTGAGTATGTAATCTATTGACAGTGTTCAAAACTCAAGCAACGTAAAATGGTGTATGGTGAAAAATTCTACTCTCATTCCTGTCTCCTCCTACCACCCACTTCCCAACATCCTCTATCCCCTCCCAACAGGTAACCACTTCAGAGTTTCTTGTATATCTTTTCATGGGTTCTTTATGCAAACACACGCCAACACAAATATATATTTTTAATCTCTTTTTTTTTTATTCAAAATTTGCATATTAAATAGGTCTTTTGTGCCTTGTATTAAAATGTTCTTCTGGTATCCAGTAGTGATTTCTGTCACTGTACTTGTCCCTACTACTCGCCCCTTTGGGACCACACAAAACAAGGTCAATTCTTCTTTCCTGGCAAAGCCCTTCAGAGATATGAAAACGGAGAAACCAATTCCCCACCCACTCCACCTCCTCCAGCCTCAACTTCTTTTACCAAGATTGTTCCTTCAACTGTTGTTCACAAGGTATGGTTTCTGGACAACTCTTATTTATCTGTGACTTTCTGAGTGTTTGGGTCCAGAGTTGGCCAACTGATCCAACAGGGGTAGTCTAACCTGCTCAGAGTAGAAAGAAATTGATGTCCTCCATCATTCAAGTCACTGGACCTCAGTGGATCCAACTTAATGATAATAATAGCTCCCATGGTAATTTGGGCCAGGAACCATGCTAAGCAGCTGCAAACATCACATTTACCCTTACAATGATTCTGTGAGGTAAATCTTATTATCTCACTACCTTCCAGATGAGGCATATGAGTCTCAGAGAGGTAAAGTAACATACCAAAACTAGCACAGCAAGTAAATGTTGGAGCAAGGAGTCAAACTCAGGTACGTTCAACTCTAAACCATGCTCTCCACCTCCCCTTCCAGTCACCTCGTGGTCTTTTGGTGACCACAGTACAGGGCTGACAGCTTAATGCTTCCCCCTTCTTCACACACGTGATATTCATTATGATATTACATTCAGTTAGTTTTTCCTAGGCATGGTGAATACCATCTCTTTTACTATCTGCCCTATTATTTGATGGTCCCTACCCATGGATCATAACAGTCTGATCCACAACCAATTGTAGGGACAGCCCAGGACCAGACAGCATTTTGTTCTGCTGTGCATGGGATTGTCATGAGTTGAGGCCAACTCCATGGCAGCTAATAAGAACAACAACAGCCCTAACTCTCAAGGTGATCTCATCCATTCCATGCTTCAGGTACCAACCAAATTATATCTTTAGCCCAGACTTCTCCCCAAACTCCAAACTTGTATCTCCAACTAGCTGTGGACATCTCTACTTAGATGTGTAGTAGACCTCTCAAACTTAAATACAGTATGTGATCTTGACCACAAATCCTGTGACTCCCCTCAGTCTTCCTCATCTCAGTAAATGAAACTAGCTACTGACTTGCCCAAGTTAGAAGCCTGGTCATCTTTGATTCCTACCTTTCCTTCAGCTTCCATGCCCAAATCACCAACAAGTCCAATTGGTCTCACCTCTAGAAATGTATTCTGAATCCATCTTTCTATTTCTACTTACAGCCTTAATTCAAATTCCCATACTCTCCTGTCTGAATTACTGGAATATCCTGTTTGTTCTTCTCCCTGTTTTCATTTTTGTCCCCTTTACAGCAGATCTTTGAAAAATGTAAAATGAACCATCATTATGTCCCTGCTTAAAACCCTTCTAGGACTTCCCTTTATTCTTCAAATAAAATCCATTAACATTGACCATAGTCTGTAAGACCCTATGATCTGTGATCTCATCTGGCTCATTTCCTACCACTCTACTTACCCCACCCCAGCCACACATTCCATTCATTGAACACATCAAGCTTGTCCTTGCCTTTGGGCTTTACATATGCTGTTCCTCTTCTAGGAATGCCCTTCCATCTACTTTTGGCATTCTTTTCCCCTATCATTCTTCGGGTTTCAATTTAACTTGTCACCCTTGGAGGGAGACCTTTTCTGACATCCTTATCTGAATTAACTCTACAGCAACAGGTTTGGTTTGTTTTTTTTTTGACGGGGGTATTTTCTCACAAGGACTCCTGTTTATATCCATTATATCTATCATAAGGAGCCCTGGTGGCGCAGTGGTTAAAGCAATCGACTGCTAACTGAAAGGTCAGTGGTTCTAAACCACCAGTGGCTCCACAGGAGAGAGATGTGGCAGTCTGCTTCCAGAGAGATTTAAAAAACCCAAATTCGTTGCTTTTGAGTCGATTCCGACTCAAAACCTATGGGGTCTCTGTGAATTGGAATTGACTTGACAGCAGTGGATTTTTTAATTTTTTATCTATCATAGCACTTTCAACAACCTTTTTGGTTGTTTTAAGTTGATTGCCCATCTCCTCGCCAGACTATAAGTTCCATGAGCTCAGGAATCACATTTTGGACCTTTATATCTCCAGCACTAAGCACAGTGCCAGACACATAGCCAGACTCCCAAATATTGTGGACTGAATAAATGAATGAATGCATTATTTTCTTTCCCCTGTTTTTTTCCCCTCCTTTCTTTGGCTCTTTCACAAAATTGACCTTACTAGAAAGCTGCAGTATAATTTTTGATTACCTGTTGTTTTAATTAAGTTTTTGCACTGTGGACAAGTTGAACAACAAAGATGTCTCCTAAAGTACACACGCACATGAAATGGCTTTTTAGTTATGGAATCAGTAGTGTGGCTTTTCCCCATAGGTAGATGATCCACAGTATGGGATGGAAAGAGATGGCCACCAGCGTTCCTCTCATGCCTGGGGAGACGTTGAGTATTATTTGGTTAGAATAGCTCCTGGCACCACTGAGTGCAGCAGGAGTGTTTACAGCTGTAGTGGTTTCGACCATGGACTCTGGAGCCAGACTACCTGGGTTCAAATCCCAGCTCTTTGCCTCAATTTCTCATCTCCACAATGGTGATAAAAATAGTACCTACCTCCTAGTATGGTTGTAAAGAAGATTCTATAAGTTAATATGTATAAGGCACTTGGTTCCTGGTGAGCCATGAACAGTAAGCAACCGATAGAGATTATTAGCCTCATTACTGTGTGCTGAGCACTTTAGAAATACATACAGTATATATATAGGAGCCCTGGTGGTGCAGTGGTTAAGCACTTGGCTGCTAACCAAAAGGTCAGTGGTTTGAACCTACCAGCCGCTCCACGGACGAAAGATGTGGCAGTCTGCTTCCATAAAGATTTACAGCCTTGGAAACCCTGTAGGGCAGTTCTCTTCTGTCCTATAGGATCTCTATGAGTTGGAATCAACTTGACGGCAATGGGTTTGGTTTATATATATATTTGTGTATATATATGTGTATATATGTGTGAATGTGTGTGTGTATACGTATATATGTGTGTGTGTGTATGTATGTGTGTGTGTCCAACAGCCTAATGAAGTGGTTTTTACCTCAGTTTATTTCAACAACCATTTTCTGTATCCATCTGCCAGGCCTGAGCTATGCCCTGGAGAGACAGGAATGAATCAATCCTAAAGGGGCTTTGCAACCTCTTGGGAACACCATGCAACTATTAGAGAGAGAGAGAGAGAGAGAATGAAAGGAGTGTGGTGTTGGAGGTATGTCCCAGAATACAGTGGGAGCCCAGAAAAGGAGCCATTAACCCCATGGAGGCTATCTGCAAATCCAGTGACCTTAGCCTTCCTGATTGTAAAAGTTACAGCACTTGGCCAAGGCTACCTGCTAATGGATTAAGGCTTTCTTGGCCTTGTTTTCTCATCCTCTTGTCTCCCAGAGCCCACCTCCTCTGTGGTTATACCTCGATTTGCAAATGACAAGCAAAAGGCAGTTCTGTCAGCAAAGCGTCTTGCCTGCTCATCCCCCAGGACCCTGGATGGCTGCCTCTCACTCTAAGCTTAAGAACCCTGGTGGCCACTGTACAACAATCAGACTGTGTGGGCCCTAATGAAGTGAAAAGGCATTTTCCCGCCGTGGGCCCAGGAGTGCAACAGTTACTGGCTGCTGAAGGCAGACATTAAGGAGTCCCATTTTAATTGCTCAGGATGCACACCTACTGTATTGGTTTAGTTGGAGGGCATTTTGGAACAAATAGTGCTGTCATTGTGGGCCTTAATTAGATAATAAATTAATAGATAAATAGATTCCAAAGTTCCTGTGGCCTCCCCTGCCTCTCACCAGCAGGGAGATAGAGGCTTCCTCTTGCACTGCACTGCTAGTGACCTGTGAGGAAGAAGGCCTGGGGTCACTGGGGGATGACTTATAGGGTCCTTGGCTTGGGCATCCTGTAGATAAGATATAAGTTAGATGCTGAGGCAAAGGACAGCTTTTCATTCTAGTGGAAATGGCACAGAGCATGAGTCCTAGATGCACTCACTTCCCGGCTACCAATTCTTTCAACAAGTATCTAGGGACTGTCTACTGTGTGCCAGAGACTGTGCTAGGCACTGGGGGTACAAACAGCAAAAGCCCCTGCCCTCCGGACAGATAAATAACAAAATAAATAAGAATGTCAAAGAACGTGCTAGACAGTAAAAGAAGACTATATTGTTGTTGCTGTTTGCTCTTGAGTCAATTCTGACTCATGGCGACCCTATATGATGGAGTAGAACTGTCCCATAGGGTTTCCTAGGCTGTAGTTTCTACAGAAGCAGATCGCTACTTTCTCCCACGGAGCTACTGGCTAGGTTCGAATTTCCAGCCTTTCAGTTAGCAGCCAAGAACTTAACCATTGCACTGCCAGCGCTCCTTAGAAAAAAGGAACTATAGAGAAAGCTAAAATAGGAAGGGGAGATAGGGAATATAGGGTAGGGACATCAGCAGGGAGGGAGGTTACAATTTTAGGGTGGTTAGAAGAGTCTCACTGAGGAGGTGACATCTGAGCAAAGTTAATTAAACACCATGAGAGTATGAGCCATTGGAGAGAATTTTCTCAGTAAAGGACACAGCTGATACAGAGGCCTTGAGACAGGAGAGTGCCTAGTGAGTTTGAAGAAGAGCAAGGAGGCCAGAGTGGCTGAAGCTGAGTGATCCAGGGGGAGAGTAGGAGGAGAGGAGGTCAGAGGGGCAGTGGCCACAGAGCTGCTAGTTTTGTAGGGCCTTTCGGACCACTCTCAGGGCTTGGGCTTTGACAGGGATTGAGGTAAGAGGCCTTTGGAAGGTCCTCCGCATACGGCTATATGGCCTTAGGTATTTCCTCATCTGTAATTGACCAGGGCCCGTTTAATCTGCAGTGACAGACACATGGCATGCATCTAGCAACTGCCTCCTTCTGAACCCTTGGCAGATATATATAATTGATCACAGCCGTCTTTCCCAGTGAGCCTGATTTGGCCTGGAGTCTTGTTCATCCAGCCTTCCAGGAGCCCCACCAGTCCCTCTGAGTTGGCACTCCAGATGAAGCATGCCTGCTGCATCTGCACTAGATCCCAATCATTTTGCCACACCATGGCTGAGCAGCTCCTCTGTGCGAGGCCTGCACCCACAAGGTGTGAATACACAAGGGCATCACGCTTGGGGCCTGGCCCACAAAACCCAGCGAAGGAGGGCTGAGGGGAAGGAGGCATCAAAAAAATTAACAAAGGTACAAGTCTGATAAATGCTGTACAGGAATGGGGTGATTAATTCTTCCTGGGGCTGGTCATGGAAAGCTTCCCAGAGGGGTAACATATAAGGGATTCTCAAAATCAATAGGATATTACTAGTGTGAAAAGAGCATAGTAGACTGAGGAGACACTATGAGGAACGTAAAGAGGCCCGAAAGGGGTGGGATACAGTCTGGTGTGGCTGCTGCTGGTGATGGATATAAGGGAATAAATACGGGGAAGCACTTAATCAGAGCTCTTGTGTCCCGTGAACATTTGCTGTACTCCACTTTGAAGGAGACACAAGAAGATAAACCGCATCAAGTGTATAGTTAGGATAATGTCAGTTACGGTAAGAAAGAAGCCCCAGTGTTTCAGAGGCTTGATAAATATTTCTTAAGGTCCCTGGGTGGTGCAAGCCACATGGTGTCAGCTGCTAACATAAAGGTTGGTGATTCGAACCCACCCAGCAGCTCTGTGGAAGAAAGGCCTGGTGAACTACTTACGTAAAGATAGTTTGTGTGTCAGTCCCAGTACAGTGTTTCCAATTGACGGCAACATTTCCTTTTTTTTTTTTTTCTTTTTTATTGTACTTTAGATGAAAGTTTACAGAACAAATAGTTTCTCATGAAACAATTAGTACACATATTGTTTTATGGCAATGGTTAACAACCCCACGACATGTCAACGCTGTCCCTTCTCAACTTTGGGTTCCCTATTACCAACTTTCCTGTCCCCTCCTGCCTTCTAGTCCTTGTCCCTGGACTGTTGTGCCCCATTAGTCTCGTTTTGTTTTATGGGGCTGTCTAATCTTTGGCTGAAGGGTGAACCTCGGAAGTGACTTCATTACTGAGCTAAAAGGGTGTCCGGGGGCCCTTCTCTCAGGGTTTCTGTAGTCTCTGTCAGGCCAGTAAGTCTGGTCTTTTTTTGTGAGTTAGAATTTTGTTCTACATTTTTCTCCAGCTCTGTCCAGGACCCTCTGTTGTGATCTTGGTCAGAGCAGTCAGTGGTGATAGCTGGGTACCATCTAGTTGTGTTGGACTCAGTCTGGTGGAGGCTGTGGTAGTTGCAGTCCATTAGTCCTTTGGACTAATCTTTTCCTTGTATCCTGTTTTCTTCATTCTCCCTTGCTCCCGAAGGGGTGAGACCAGGGGAGTATCTTAGATGGCTGCTCACAGGCTTTGAAGACCCCAGGCGCTACTCACCAAGGTAGAATGTAGAACATTTTCTTTATAAACTGTTTTAGTGGCAACATTTCTTGATGCTGCAGATGACTCGGAGACTATCTCATGGATCCCCCGTCCCATAGGGTGGAGTCATCTGCAAAAGAGGAGAAAGGGATGAAGAAGGCACTCCTTCATCTTAACCATCTGGGCTGGGAAGAATCACACTTCCTTTGGCTGAATTCCATAAATGAGATCTAGTCCCATGGTCCTACAAGTGCAAGAGAGCTGGGAAATATAGTCCCTGGCAGAGGAGACACAACTCTAGAACTTTTAGCCGCAATTCTGTACTCTGGATGGGAGAGCACACATTTTGATGGGCAGTTGCTGTCTCTGCTGTCTGGATATGGCATAAACTCAGTAAGCATTATTCTGTCTCCTACTTCTCAGTTCAGCACAATAAACTAAATCGATAATAAGAGCTACAATTTTTCACATTTTCAAAAACATCTTTATCATTTTCAAGAGCTTGGAGATAAATGCAGGTTGATAAGCATTTATTAAGTACCTAGTTTGTATTTTTGCCTACTAGGAAAACTCTGCTTCAATTTCCTCCTCTGGAAGTAATGATAAATACTCTCCTCTGCTCAGGGTTATTACAAGGATTAAGAGGGAATTGCCTGGCACACAGGCAGTCTCAGTAAGCATCAGCACCCATCCACTCTTCTCTCGAGCTTTTCCAGGAGGGCATCTGAGGGTGGATGGAAGGATCCAGCAGTCACCTCTCTCCTTGGGTTCCTGACCTGGGAAAACTTGGCCCACCACAGGGACATGGGTCTACTTGCAGAGATGGGGCCTTAGGGGAAAGCGGAGTGGGCAAGGGCTGAAGACAAAGGCGACTGTCATGGTTACTTCTCTGGGTGTTTTCTGAGTCAAAGGCCTGGAAATGGTGCTGATATAACTTGGTTTATGTTTCCCAGGACTGAGGAGCCAGTCTCATTTCATGTTTTACATGCGGTGGGCCTTTGCTGCTTCATGCTCTTCTGATGGCTGGTGGCTTAGATTGTTATTTGTTAAGAGGACTCCAGCAGACCACTTGGCTGCTGCATGCCAGATATATATAAAGACACATGGAGGTGGGAGATGGGCTGAGGGCCCTGTCTCAAGGAGAAATGCGTTTCATCTAAAGGAAGGAAACCAAGGGAAGATCTCTGATCAGAATTTGAGTTTCTGAACCAGAATGACAGTCGAAGTCATTGGAGTTTTGAAAATGCAATTAAAAAAAAAGATGGGCAGGGTACCCTTTATGAGGAAATTGCCTGTACTACTTCATACTTAGCCACTGTGCTACTGGGATTTCTTTGTACTGTTCCTCTGAATTGTATTCATTTCTGGCCATAAATTTTTCCCAGTAGTCAGGGCAGTGAGGAAGGCTTGGCATTGGTCACCAGGCCCACCCTCTGAGGCTGAACAGGGACTGCCAAACAGAGTGGGTCCAGAGTCTAGTCTGGGCTCTGGCCAGCAGCTGGACCCTGAGAAAGGGAGGGGTACAGGGCAGAGGATCTGGCACCCATTTCCTCACTTGGGAATCTAGACACACAGGCCAAGGACCTCAGGAGGTCAGTCTTAGATTCAGAAGCAAGACAGGACAGGCCTGGGAGTGTCTTGGGAACCAGGCAGGTGACCAGAACAGGCACCTAGAAACAGGACCAAGGCCAGTAGATTTGGCAACTGGGACTCCAAAATGCCTATGTAAGAAAGAGCTTTACTAGCAGAAAGAAGGTACCTGGAAGGCCACAGACAGTGCTGTGATTCTGACTGAAGGAATTAGCCAGGAGCCCAAGGGACAACATAATAGGGAGCTGGAATCAGATGGTATCCAGCCAGAAGGGGGCAGGCAGGGGCAGAGGGAGCACCTTCTGAGGAACAGGGTGAATCAGAGCATAGGTGGGCCTATCTGTGGTGAGCTCTCCCAGGCAGGGGCAAAAAAGGAGGTATTAGCAGATATTTGTTCTAGATTCAGGAAATTTTTTAATAAGAGAATATTCTAACTGAGCTTAGCAGGGATAGGATAGAGGAAGGAGCACACCTGCTGTGTGTCAAACATTCTACTTGCGTGCTTTATTTATTCCTCACAGACAGCCCTGTCGCCCATTCTAGAGATCAGAGACGTAAGGCCCAGAGAGGTGATGTAAGTTACCCAAGTTTCCAGAGCTAATAAGGGGCAGAGCCTGACTCTAAAGCCTGCACTGCAGTCTTTCTCCCAAACCATGGTAGGCACCATGCTGAAGTGCAGCTTTCTGCTGGGACCTTAGCTCTGTAATTCCCTTGTTTTGTCATCAACACCACCCTGAGGGGAAACTCCCCCAGGACAGTGTAAGCCAAATGAAAGCTTCTATCCTGACCTCCCCAAGCCTCTTCTGAGCCCCAGTGACCCAAAGTTCTTTATCTCTATTCCTCTGATTGTTTATATTGCCCTCCTCTTCCCACTGGCTGTGAGTTCCTTTTGGGTAGGAACCAGATCATTTTCAAGCCCATATCCCAGTGCTTGTTACATAAAAGGTATTCTGTAGAGGTAGCCAGGTGGGAAAAGAGGAAAACAGAAAAGAATGATATATAATGAAACTGATATGCTCGCGATAAAGTTTGTACTGGGAAGAGGGAGACTAAAATTCTGGACAAGGTCCTAGTCAAGCCATTGCCCTCTTTGGGCCTCAGTTTCTACATCTGTAAAATAGGGCGGTTCAACTAAGTGATTGCTAAAGTCCATTCAACGATAAGGCTGTGTGATTCTGTGTCCCCAAAAGTCAGGAGTCCTAGGTTCAAGGACTCTAATTCCTTATAGAATTTAAGAACCCTAATCCCAGGTGTTGAGGACATACCCCTACAAATGGCATTTATTACCTCCTACCTTGTACCCTAGGCGTGAGTACATTTGTTTTATTTGTAAGTAGGCTGCAAGCTCATTACAGATCCATGTCTTACTTGTCTCTATATCCCCAGCATCTGGTCACATAGGGTCAGGCTCACAGGAAGAGCCACATACTTTTTTGGGAGCCTACAGTTGAATATGAGCCCAGCCTGGGTATCCTACCTACCCACCAAAGTTTAAGCACCAGAACCTCACCACCAGAAGCTGGAGCCTGGGGCATCCTTGAGGTGACTATTGTATACGTACGTATGAGTAACTAGAAACCCATGTGTGTCCAGCTTGGTCTTTGCTTGGAAAGTTTGCCAGGAATAACAAATTGGTGAAAATATTTTTGTGAGAAATATGGCAGACAGTCCTTTCTGTAGGTAAATGGGAAAACACTAAGGTTCCGATAAACAGAAGAAATGCAAACAGGTGATCCACAAAGGAACAAAATGTTCAACCTTGACGTTAACCTTAAAATACAAATTAAAGCACAAGGTAGCATTTTGTCCTTAACAAATCAGAAGTAAGTGAAAAGCTGAAGATCTCAGTGTTGGCAGGGGTGTGGTCATATAGATATTCTCATATAAGGCCGATGGAGTTGTAAACTGATTAACCTTATGGAAAGCAAGTTGGAACTATGTATCAGGACACTTTAAGATGTGTACATCCTTTTACCAGTAATTCTACTTCTAGAAATCTATTCCAAGGAACTCATTTTGGAAATACGAGCAAAGCTTTATGTTCCCAGATGTTCATGATGTCATTATTTACAATCGCACACAAAAAAGAAACCCCCTCCATATCCAACAATAAAGAAAATAATACTATCACTTTATGGTATACCTACCTAATGGAATATTATAAAGTTACTTAAAATGAGGTCACAAAGAGATTTTCATGACTTGAAAATGCTTATTATAAAATGTTACCCAAAAAGTTATGACGCTGTATTATGTTAACCAGAGTATGTATATTTATATTTATATGTGCTTATACAACAAAATGTTAACAATAGTTTTGTGTGGGTGATGTCATTACAGTTCATTTTCTTTTTTTAAAAACTTTTCATTATCTTATATTAAAAATACATGTTTTTATAGAAAGGAAGGGAAGAAAAGTTTGCTGGCAACCAGAACAAGTAGGACCCATTTGTCTTTGCAATCGTCAGGGACCGCCTGCTAAAGAAGCCCGTTAAACCCGGAGTGGCAGAGCCCCTGTGCTGAAATCGCTCCGTCTCTGGAGCATATTTCTTCTTTACAGAGGAAATTGCTTTCCATAAAACCAGCTCTCTGACACCTCCGAGTACCAGGGAACCATGCAAGCCCGCTTTCCTGGGGACATTCTCTAATGGGGAACTCCATCAAGTTCCAGCTTGGTGCTTCCAACGAATCCCAGCCAGCCATTAAAATTTTTAGCACCCTGTATGCAAGACCAATTGCAGCAGCCTCATAAAAACTCCATTCACTGAACAAGAGCTGCAGGTCTAAAACTCTCTGGCCCCTTGCTGTTTTAAACCCAGTGGTGGGGTGCATTGCCAAGTACCAAGTGGAACTCCACACAGCAAGTTGGGACTGGGATCTGGGGCAAAACTAGTAAAAAACAGGAAAAAATGGGCCCATATAGAGTGTACGGTGTGCAGTCACATTCAGAAGCCACCTCCTCTCTGCTTTTCCAGGCAGGGCAAGTATATTTAGCCAAGCAAGAAAGAGGAATTGGGGAAGATGGCTTTCCTTTAAGAAGGGGTCGGGGTTGTGAGGGGTGTTGGAGGAGGAGTAAGCTGTGGGGGCATCTCACCCCCATACACACTGTGGCTTATTTGGAACAGGGGAACAGGGATGTTCTTTTCCTTTCTGCCCACAGGGTAGGGTGGGGCAAACACAGGCTACTCAGTTCCCCTCTGCCCTCTGGGAGGAGTCTCCCGTACTCCCAGCCTCATCAGGCAGTTTCAGCCAGCCCTTCCAGCAGTGGCCAGATGCCCTAAGTTTGGGCCAGGAGCCCATTGCCTGCACACAGCTTGCAGTTCCTCAGTTATTGGGTCCTGATGCCCAACATAGCTGCTGTGGCTTTTTTCCACACTAACTGGGCTTCAGAAGGCCTGGTTCTAGACCCTTCTCTGCCTCCAATGGCTTTTCATACTGAGCAAGCCACTTACATGGTCTGCCTCTCAGCTCTGGTTTTCTTGGCTGTAGAATGAAGATAATAAACTGCCACCTTTCCCTCTACCCCAACGCGACACACTCGGCTGCTAACCAAAAGGTCTGTGGTTAGAACACACCAGCCACTCCTCCGGAAAAAGATGTGGCAGTCTGCTTCCATAAAGATTTCAGCCTTGGCAATCCGATGGGGCAGTTCTGCTCTGTCCTGTAGGGTTGCTATGAGTCAGAATCAACTCGACAGCAATGGCAAAGGGTTATTACCCCCATGCACATACCCTTTCCATCCATTGTATTAAAATATTTTAGAGTTCTGACAGTTCGATCAAGTAAAATCATTCAAACATCATTTAAGAACTTATCTTTATATGCTCTTTAAAAAATTAGTGTTCTGTGTGCTTCTTCAGAGTTCTCTGCAACTCTATTCTCTGTAACAAAGAATAAACGTTTTTCTCTAATGTAGGCCTCAAGGCCTATGCTATATATCTCAATTTAGTAGATTCATAGCCCAGGCCTGACACATCTTATGTGGCCTCGGGTGACTGACTTAACCTCTCTGAACTTGTGTTCTTTCGTCTTTGATGAAGTAAGCATGAGAAAATCATGCCTACCTCATAGAGTTTTGGTGAAGTTTCAAAGGGATAGTATATTAAAATGCCTGTATAATACCTGATACAGGTTAGGAACTCAGTAAATTACCCTACCCTGTCCTGCACTTCCCGGAATATAAATTAAACTTCTGAGTGTTGCCCAGAACACCATATATGGATGTGTGTATATTGTAGCTGTCCTATATGTGTTTAAGGAGTGAGTGAATACTCCATTTTTATGGTTTCTAACAGTGACCATCAGCCAAATTAGAGGCCTCCCAGTAGGTATAAAACCAGTTGCCATCGAGTAGATTTGACTCATGTTGACCCATGTGTGTGAGAGTAGTACTGTGCTCCATAGGATTTTCAATGGATGATTTTTCAAAAGTAGATCACGAGGCATTTCGTCCAAGGTGCCTCAGGGTGAACTCGAACCACCAACCTTTCAGTTAACAGCCACTAAACTGTGTTAACCGTTGCACCACCCAGGGATTCCTCCAGTAGGTATGGTGCCCCCATTTTCTTGAGGTTGCAATTTCTAACTGAATGCAGAAAAAGAGGTACTGATTAGAGAGTAGAAAAGAAAAGAGGTGAGGACAGCATTCTGACTGCCTCAAAAAGTACTCCCTTCTCAGGACGGAGACAGCTACCCTGTCTCTGGTTACCGTAAGTCATAACTTTGCTGAACCAGAAGAGAAATGAAGACTCCCCAATATATGATGATTCCTATATTTCTTTTTGTTGTTGATTTCTAATATAATTCTGTTGTGGTCAAAGAACAGACTTTCTGTGATATCAATCCTTTTAAATTTATCAAGATTTGTTTTATGGCCTGGTATACCGTCTATCCTGGAGAGTGTTCCGTGTTTGCTTGAAAAGAGTATGTGTTCTACAGTCCTTGGATAGTGTGTTCCATAAATACCTGCTAGATTTAGTGGATTTATAGCGTTCTTCAAGTCTTCTATATCCTTGCCGATTTTATGTCTGTCAGTTATTGAAAGTAAGGTCTTGAAAGCCCCATCTATTATTGTTGAATTGTCCATTTTTTCTTCCAATTCTGTCAGTTTTTGCTTCATGAATTTTGAGGCTCTGTTGTTAGGTTTATATACATTTATAATTGTCCTATCCTCCTACTGTAGTAACCCTTTTATCATTATGAAATGCCGCTTTTTGTTTCTAGAAATGTTTCTTGTCTTAAGTCTATTTTATGTGATACTACAATAGCACTCCAGCTCTCTTATGGTTACCGTTTGCTTAGTACATCTTTTCATTCTTTTACTTTTTATGTCTTAGACAATCTAAGGCACATTTCTCTCAGCAGTATATAATTGGCTCTTGCTTTCTTATCCAGTCTAACAATATCTGTCTTTTGATTGGGTCATTTGAACATTTTTATAATAGCTGCTTGTAAATCTTTGTCTACTGAATCCAACATCTAGGGAAACTCTCAGTCAGTTACTATTGACTGCTGTTTTTCCTGAGTATGGGTCACACTTTTCTATTTCTTTGCATGTCTCATAGTTTTGTTTCTGTCGTTGTTGTTGTTGATTACTGGCCATTTTAGTTAATAATTATAGTAACTCTGGATTCTGATTCCATCCCCACCCCACCCCCAATGAATATTATTGTTACTATTTATTTCTTGTTTTCTTTTTGTTTGTTTAGAACATGCTGGGCTAGATCTGTGAAATCATTCTCTCACATTTGTGGCTGCTGGTATCTCTGCTCAGTTATTTTTTATTCTTGCTTTTAATATTCTGCCTGCATAGCTTAGTGATCATCCAATGATTAGAAGGAGGTTGTGCTCAAACACCTCAAGCCAGGTGTTCTTCCAGTGGGTCTGTGTGTGGGGAGAGGAGCACATTCAAAGCTTAGGTCATTTTAAAACCTGCTCTTTACCTAGTCGTTTTCCATTTCCTCCATGCATGCACACACCCTCAGGATTCACCAGGAGTGTGTGGATAGCTTGGACCCTCTCTGGTCACTATTCATGCATGAATAGCCGAGAGTATACTCCCCTACTTGTGACCTCACGCTAGTAGAGCCACTGGCCCTTCCCATTTGCCTGTTGCCAAGGATCATCACTTCCACTGATAATGTCACTGGCCATGAGCATAACCCACTGATCCAAATTGAGTGAGCCCCTTTGACTAGAGAAGCTGCCGATCCCCATGGTGGCATCACCCTGTTAGAACCTCTATGCCAACCAAGCTTTGGGGCATAGGAAGAACCCAAGGCAATAGCACCACGGAGTCCCATTGTTTTTACCTGACATTCAACCATTTTTCAAGCATAGACATTTCTGATATTGTTATATGCCATTGGTCATTTTCCAGAGTGATGAAAGGGCTGTTTCTGTCAGTTTTTTCCAACATCATAGTTGCTTCTGGGGGAAGAGGATTTGTCAACCTCCTCGCTCCACCATAGTCCAAATATCCCCCTGTGATTTCTAAAGTCCTTTGATATCCATGACCTCATTTGATTTCAACAACTACTAAGTGAGGTAGGCAGAGCAAGTGTTAGTCTTATTTCAAAAATAAAGAAAATGAAGCTCAAAGAGGCAAGTGACTTGCCCAGTGTTAGCCAGCTTGAAACAGAATAAGCCAGAATTCCAGTTTGGTTTTCTATCTTTTAGTGCCCTTTCTATTACGCTATGGAGTCTGGACAGGGATGGCACAGCACAGAGCTTACCTTTCTCTTGCCACCTTGAAGCCTCTGGAGTTTCACTGGGTCCTCAAATTCATCAAAGGCCAAACTTCAAGGGTTAAAAAAAAAAAAGAAAAAAGAAAAAACTTCGGCTGTGTATGTTGAAGTTCAGGGCCTTTCCTCTTCTCATCATTGAGATGAGAGCTGATAGTGGAGCTTCCTTTCTCCTCACAGCCACCCTACCAAAGGGCGCTGTGCTTTCTCTGTGGTAGCCGCAGGGTTTTAGCTATGGCATGTATTTTGATCACCCTTAAATTTGGAACAGTCATTTTCTTTTTCCAGTGTCCTCTGTTAAACTGTCCAGCAGAGAACAGTAACCTTTGCTTTAAGATCTAGAGATTCATTAACCCCCCTCCCTCCACCAAATCAGAGTATTATCTTCTGTGCCAAAGAAAGAACTCACATATGCAAACTTTGGGACATGATAGGATTTTCCTAAGTCTCTAGAGATGGACATCTGAGGAGATGATGACCCTACATAAGCAAGGCCAGTTTAGGCTATGTGGGAACCACTCCACTGATCTCATATATGTTTTATTTCAAACCAGCAAGGTAGACTTGTTATCTACTAATTTGTAGATGAAGAAACTAAAACTCAGAGAGCTTAAGTGATTTGTCCAAGGTCATGGTTATTAAGTGGCCAAGCCAGGATTGAAACTTAGGTCTGCCTAACTCCAAAGCCTGGAAGGTCTTTTTGCCAACCCCATTCTGCCTCTCATCTCTCTGGGACTCACCTGCCTGCAGTGTAATATATAAAATTAGGTGAAGAATGAAATTATTTTCAAGGGCCATTCTAGCTCTAAAATTTTACAATCCTTTCCTACCTACCACTTTCCTGAAACACATCTGAACCTGCTGCATTTTGCCACTTTTCTATATCTCTATTGGCAAGATTTAGACCTAATAGAATTTGTTTGTAAGTGTCCGGTAGTATTTTTTAAAACCTCAAATGGTTTTTATAAAAAGATCCCTTAAATTCCTGGTGAAAGAGAATTAACTTCTAGCAACACTCCCTAGTTCAACAAATTCCCTTAGAGTATTCATTATTTTACCTGCCAGCTGGGAGATGTCAAGGATGGGGCTTTCAGGGTGCCGCTCCTCTGCTTAAAAGCTTCCTATGGCTCCCCTCTTGCCTTCAGGATAAAATCTAAACTCTTAACATAGAACACAAGGACCCTCAAGATCTGATCTGCCTTTCCAGTCTCATCTCATCCTGCCACTTTGAGATATCTGCAGTTTCTGTGGGTACCGTGTGTCTCTGTGCCTTTGCTTGTTACCGTTGTCTGGAAGGTCTCCCTCTACCCCTTCGAAGCCTAGTTAACTCTTAGTCATGCTTTAAGACACAGTGCAGATATCATAGAGGAAGCTAGTCCTAAAACTCCCCCGTTCTGCTCCCATAGCCTCCTAGATGTGATTTTGTCATCTCACTAGGTACTTTGTGTTGAAAATAACTATTTATGTGTCTCCTCCAAAATACTGTGAATTCCCTGAAGACAGCAATTGTGTTTTATTCTTCTTTGTAACACCAACTTCCTGTGCCAGCACAGTGCCTTGCACAGAATAGATATCCATAGAGTGGTTGAACTTAACACAGATCAGAAGCAGCTGTAAACTCCATTAGGGCAGATCTTAATTTGTCTTATTCACCACAGAATCCCACTGTAGAGCACACAGCAGAGGCTCAATAAATATTTGCTACTTATGTTGTTTCTTTTGCCTGAAATGAGTCCCCTCATCCATTACCTTATGTCTAAATCCTACCTGTTCTTCAAGAAACTGTTCCCATTCTCCATTTTCTGCATTTCCATTCTGGTCATGATGGAGTAACTGGAACTGGACTAGCCATCTCATCATAAACAATTCAAAAACTGGACAAAATATATGAACTTACTGTTTCAGACATTAAACAAAAGGCAGCACAAGGCTGTGGTCCTCAAGAGAATAGAAACAAACAAGATGAGCCCCAGTTTTCCCATATTTCAGCCTAGGGGTACTTTTATGGAACTTCAGGGAAGGAGAGACCAAATAGAGCACAGCCATCTTACTGAGTGTAGAGCCACTGAGGAGTTTGGAATTTGTGGGAAAGGGTACAGGAAAGAAGGGGCTCCAAAAATCTCCCTGTAGGGCTCCTTGAGTCTCTGGCCAAAACTAAACTGCATATGTGATGGACAAGACTCTATGAAGCTGGACAAAGAACCGTTGTTGTTACTGTTAGGTGCTGTTGAGTCAATTCCAATTCATACAACCCTATGTGACAGAGTAGAACTGCCCCATAGAGTTTTCTTGGCTGTAATCTTTATAGAAGCATGTCTTTCATGTCTTTTGCCATGTCTTTCCCCCACAGAGCTGCTGGGTGGGTTCAAACTGCCAGTCTTTCAGTTCACAGCTGAGCACTTAACCATTTGTGCCACCGGAGCTCATTGGACAAAGAACCACAGGGAATAAAATAACTGAGCAGCTGCATGCTGAAGTTCACACAAGCTGAGAGATGCTTGTGTTCCAGCCATCCAGAGTGGAGAAACATTGTTGAACACCTCAGGTTTTCAGTAGAGACCCCAGAAAGACTTGCTTTAGGAATAAGGTTAATCTAGCCCTATCTTTGTGTTGTAACAAAGTTTAAAAGTAAGACTTGAAAGGATCGAGATAATCTGCAAGTAATTTAACTGCTACGCAAACAAAAACTCAACACTGTTTTTTTCTTTCTTTCTTTTTAGTTCTGGGTTAACAGAGTGTCTGGAGGCCATAGTTTCAGGGGTTCCTCCAGTCTCTGTCAGACTATTAAATCTTGTCTTTTTATGTGAGTTTAAGTTCTGCTCCACACTTTTCTCCTCCTCTTTCTTCTGGGACTCTCTGTTGTGTTCCCTGTCAGGGCAGTCATTGGTAGTAGCTGGGCACTACCTAGTTCTTCTGGTCTCAGGCTGGTGGAGTCTCTGGTTTATGTGGCCCTTTAGTCTCTTGGGCCAATGTTTTCCTTGTGTCTTTAGTTTCCTTCATTCTCCTTTGCTTCAAGTGGGATGGGACCAATTGATGCAACATGTTTTTTTAAGGAAGACCAAAAAATCCAGATCCTGAGCATTGTAGCTTCCATAATGTCCGGTACACGGTAAAAAATTATCATATGTGCAAACAGGGAAAATATGGGTCCCATAAATAAGGGGAAAAATTAGTTAATAGAAACAGACTAAAAAATGACAGATGTTGGTATTAGTAGTTGAGGGTTTTAAAACAACTATAAATATATTCAGGAATTTAAAGGAAAATATGAACATAATGAGCAAGCAAGTAGAGAATCTCAGTAAAGAAATGAAACCAAATGGAAATTCTTGAATTGAAAAATACATTTGAAATGAAAAATTTACCGGGTGGGATTCATGAGAGATGAGGCACTAGAGAAGAAAAGATCCATGAGGTTGAATACAGGGCAATAGAAACTATCCAAACTGAAGCAGAGACAAAAGAGGAAAAAAGCCTGAAAAAAATGAACAGAACCGCAGTGACCTACGGGACAATACAAGCGGTCTAACATAGTTGTTACTAGAGTCCTAGAAGATGAGGAGGTAAGAGAGAGATAAAGGCAGTAAAAATGTCTGATGAAATAGTGGCTGAAATTTTTCCAAATATGATGAAAACTGTACCCACAGATTCAAGAAGCTCAACAAACCCAAAGAATAAACTCAAGGAAAATCATAACAAAATTGCTGAAAAACGATTATAAAGAGAAACTCTTAACATTTCACCGAAGAGGACATTCAAGTGGGCACCAAACACTTGAAAAGATGCTTAGTGCCATTAGCCGTCAGAGAAATATAAATCAAAACCACAGTGAGATAGATACCATTTCACTCCCAGTAGGATGGCTAAGATTTAAAAAAAAAATACAGAAAATAACAAATGTTGGCAAGGATCTAGGGAAATTGGAACCCTTATCCATTACTGGTGGCAATGCAAAATGGTACAGCCATTGTGGAAAACAGTGTGGCAGTTCCTAAAAAAAATCTAAAAATAGGTGAAGTCACTCCCGAGGTTCACCGTTCAGCCAGGGATGGGGCATCCCCATAAAACAAAACGGGACTAATGAGACACAGCAGTCCAGGGACAGGGACTAGAAGGCAGAAGGGGACAGGAAAGCTGGTGATAGGGAACCCAAGGTTGAGTAAGGACAGGATTAACATGTAGTGGGGTTCTTAACCATTGTCTTTGGGCAGTATGTGTACTAACAGTTTAATGAGAAACTATTTTGTTCTGTAAACCTTCATCTAAAGTGAGAATAGCAGCACAACTGGAAGAACGTAATTGACATCATTGAATTTTACATGTAGAAATTTGTGAAATGATGTATCTTTGGCTATGGATATTTTCACCAAAAAAAAAAAAAACAAGGTCCTCCAAGGCCAAGAAGGGAGCATGTTGACATGTCGTGGGGTTGTTAACCAATGTCATAAAACAATATGTGTACTGACTGTTTAATGAGAAAGTATTTGTTCTGTAAACCTTCACCTAAAGTACAATAAAAAAAATTTAAAAAAAAAAAACAACTAAAAATAGAACTACCATATGACCCAGCAATTCCACTCCTAGGTATATACTCAAAAGACTTGAAAGCAGAGACTCAAAAAGAGACTTGTACACCAATGTTCATTGCAGCAGTTTTCACAATAGCCAAAAGGTTTGAACACCCTAAATGCCCATCAACAGATGAAAGGATAAACAAAATGTGGTATATACATACAATGGGTTGCTACTCAGCCAGTAGGAGAAATGAAGTCTTGATATATAATATGGATGAAGCTGGAAGACATTATGCTGAGTGAAGTGAGGCAATCACAAAAAGGACAAATATTGTATGACCTCACTTATATAAAAAGACAAGAAAAGACAAATGTATGGAAAACAAAGTTTGTTAGTGTTTACCAGGGGCAGGCGGGAAGCAAAAAAAGGGGGTTAACAGTAATGGAAATATCTCATTGATTAAGGTTAGGGTTGTATAGCCAATTGTTGTATTTGCTGTCAGTAAGTTGTACACCTATAAAAAGGTGAACTGGCAAAAGTTGCGTGATATATTTAGACTAGCTGCTGAGGCTGCTTATGTACAATCAAAAACCTCAAGGGATCTGGCTTCTTGTTTTGGAAGTTTAAGGTCATGGTTTCATAGGACATCCTAGTTAATTGGCCTAATAACATATTTGGCATTTCTGTTCTACCTCCTACTTTGATGCATAGTGCTTGAGGTCTTAAAAGCTTGCAAGTGGCTATCCAAGACACAACAATTGGTCTGTTTTCACCTGGAACAACAGAGGAAGAAGGAGAGTCCATGAATAGAAGGAGGATATGGGAGGTGTGTCTAATTGCCTCCACGGACAACTGCCTCCTTTGCCGGGAGACCAGACGAACTGGATGGTGCCTGGCTACTAATACTGAACATTTTGATCAAAGATTCCATGGAAGAATCCTGATCAAAAGGGGAAAAATGTAGAACAGAATTTAAAATCCTCACGGACTCTAGACTTCCTAGAGCTATGAAGTTTGGACGAACCCCTGAAACTCTTGCCCTGAGATTATCTTCAAACCTTAAACCAACGATATCCTTTGAAGTCTTCTTAAAACCAAACAATAGTTTAGCTTAACTAGTAAAAAGTGTCTGCCTTGGGCATTATGCTCTTTTAAGAACTGTCTATATGGGATCAAACTGACAACAGCAACTCAAGAGATTAGATAGGAATCTTAGGGGGCAGTGAGTTTATGTTAATGGAGGAGGAACAACTCAGAAAAAGAGTGAGAATGGTTACACAACTCAAAGAATGTGATCAGTGTCACTAAATTGTACATGTAGAAACTGTTGAATTGGTGTATGTTTTGCTCAGTGTGTTCTTAACAAAATAAATAAAATTTTATATATATATAAAGAGAGAAGCTCTTAAAAGCAACCAGACAACAACACAAACTTCCCATTTTCTATGAACTAATTTCCTCATTTATAATGCTGCTTCTTCTTAGACTTCCTTAGCACCTTATCTTCAGCTCTCCTGTGACTCTATCTTGATTATAGCTGTGTATCTATGCCTCATCTCCCCTACTAAATCTTTTTTTTTTTTTTTTTTTTTTTTTTTTATGGCTAGGAATCCATCTTTATCTTTGAGGCTATCATAGCACATTGCAGTGTCTTGCTAATAACGGTTACCCAAAGTGAATATTTGTAGAAGGGAGGGAGAGAGGAAATGAATGAATAAAAATAAGAACACAAGTTGTTTATCAAATTCTGGACATCCAAATACACAATCACTACGAATCAGTAGGGCCCAGAACATCCTACAAAGATATTACACCTCCTCTTTCACCAGAATAATATATAAAACTATAATTTATTGAGTGCTTACTGAATGCCTAGCACTGTGGTAATCCATTTATATATACACCTAATTAATATCTTACAATGAGGAAACCAAGGGGCCAACAGTTAAGTCGCTTGCCTCTGGTCACACAGATAGAAAATGATGTTCCCAGGGGTAACGCAGACAGTAAATGATGTTGCCTGGATTTCTTCTCAAGATAGATTTCAAAAGCAGTGTTTTTGACCAGTTTGCTCTACTTCCTAATCACAATGTATTTCTTAATCATGTGTTTTCACACCTCCGTGCTTTTGCTTGTGTTATTCCTTCTGCCTGTAATGCCCTTCTCTCTTGTCCACCTGGTGAAGTCCAGTGCCTTAGTCAAGGTGCAGGTCAAATGTCATTTCCTCTTTGAAGCTTCACTTCCTTCTCTGTGCTCGAGGACCATGATGCATAGCCCTCTATAGAGAAGCCCTTTTTCACTTGTATGCGGGTCCCTGGGTGGTGCAAATTGTTAATGCCCTTGGCTGTTAACCAAAAGGTTGAAGGTTCAAGTCCACCCAGAAGTGCCTCATAAGAAAGGCTTGACAATCTATTTTCAAAAAAAACAGCAATTGAAAACCCTATGGAGCATAGTTCTACTCTGACACACATGGGGTCTCTATAAGATGAAGCCAACTTGATGGTAGCTGATTTTTACTGGTCCAGCTGTTTTTTCTCACACTCATCTCCCCTGCTCCTGCTCAGAGTGAGCAGCTTAGTGAAAGTTTTATAAAGGAACTTGGGCAGTTTTGGCAATAGGGAACCAGGATTTCAGCAGATAAGAGATCGGTCTTTATCTTTAGCACCAACATAGTACTTCTCTGGAGTACCTGCCATGTGTTAGCTGAGTAGCATTGAATGTGGCACATCCATAATGAATTAACTTATAACATGTGTCATTTGTCATGTTTCTCTAAATCAGATTACTCGAATAAAGAAATGACTCATTTTGGGCCACTTCAATCTGTTTTTTAAACTATTTGGGGAGTTCTTGTAAGTTAAATACTAAATAATTAAGATTGTTGTTGTTATTAGCTGCCATCGAGTCAGCGCCCAGTTCACAGTGACCTTTTGCACAACAAGATAGGACCACTGTGACCCATAGGGTTTTTACCAACTGATTTTCAGTAGATCGCCAGGCCTTTCTGACTATTCCATCTTAGTCTGGAAGCTGCACTGAAATCTGTTCAGCATCATAGCAACGCGCAGCCTCCACTGACAGATGGGTGGTGGCTGCGCATGAATTGTATGGGCTGGGAATCGAACCTGGGTCTCCTGCATGGTAGGCAAGAATTAAACCATTGAACCGCATTGCCCTCTAAATGATTGAGATAATAATACCTAGTATTTGTTAAGTGCCAGGTATTGTACTAAGCAGTTTAAGCACATTATCTCATTTAATCCTATGAAAATACTAAGTGAATTGATGAGGTAGGCAGAATCATCTCCCTCTCGAGGTAAGGAAGCTGAGGCTCATGATCTCTTAAATGGTAATGTGGGATTTGAACCCACATCAGTCTCACTCCAAAGTGCATACTCTTAAGCTATGGTCCAACTTTCATTTTATTCCAAGCTGTACTTACTGCTTTATATATATGTATCTCAGGAAAATGCTAAAGGGAGTTTTCAAAGAAAACCCATCCCTGGAACCCCTATCTTCCAACTGTTCCCATTTTTCACTTTCTGTCCATGTTCATATGCAGATATATTTTTACATAGTGCTAACCATCAACCAGATATAATCTTGTCTTCTAATTTTTTTATTTAATATTATATCCCAAGTAATGTTTTATCTTCATAATTATTTTGAAATGACTACATAATTGCCACTCAAATTGATGACCTATAATGTACATAAACTGTTGACGTGGCATGGGGCATTTATATTGTTTCTGGTTGTTTACAGTTATATATAACACCGTGGAAATCTTCCTTCTGCACACAATTTGTTTTCTTCTTTTAAATTCTTTCATTAAAAAAGGAATTGCCATGGTAAGATTATCGGATGAAAGGATATGCCCATTAGGATGGTTCCTGATACCTTTTGATTTTCTAGATAGCTGCATCCTTTCCTCCGTTACCAGCATCAGGTAGGGAAGATGGAGTGATGGAGAGGAAGGACCAGGCTCGAGGACATTTTGAAGGTAGGGTCAACAGACCTTGCAGCAGCTGTGCGTACAACGGAGGAGGTGCAAGCAAGAGGGGATAAGGGTGAGAACTAACATGAATGAGTTGCCTGTGGTATTAGCCATCCTACCAAGACACGGAGTACCTCATTCTGACCTCATAGCAAACCAGCTACATAATTTACAGGGCCCAGTGCAAAATGAAAATGCAGGGT
Organism: Dugong dugon; assembly: GCA_030035585.1. NCBI lineage: Eukaryota > Metazoa > Chordata > Mammalia > Sirenia > Dugongidae > Dugong > Dugong dugon. The sequence goes on from CM057467.1 coordinate 67,913,204, forward strand.
CCATTGTTGTTATGAATTGAATTGTGTCCCCCAAAATCCTAACACCTATACCTGTGGCTGTAATTCTCATTTGGGAATAGGGATTTCTTTGTTATGTTAATGAGGTCATATCAGTATATGGTATGTTTTAAGCCAGTTACCTTTGAGATATAAAAAGAGGAGATTAGGCACAGAGAGGCAAGCACAAATAGAGAAAGACTGATGCCATGTGGAGACCCCCAGGGAACCAAGGAGAAGAAGCTGAAAGAGACAATGATTTCCCCTCAGTGTGGACAGAGAGAGCCTTCCCCTAGAGCAAGGACCTATCCAGACTTCTAGCCTCCTAAACTGTAAGAAAATCAGTTTCTGTTTGTTAAGCCACCCACTCGTGGTATTTCTGTTATAGCAGCCCTGGATAACTAAGACAATTATTAAAAAAAAAAAAAAAATTATTAAGAAGTTCAAGAAAGTGATGGCAGATCATTAAACCTTGTGTGGGGCCCTTCTAAGCACAGGACGTTGTGTGCCTACATAGATCTCACACCCATAAAACTGGCCCTGACCCCATGAAGTAGATCATTATTATCCCCATTTTATAGATGAGATAACGGAGAAGGTGAAACTTATTGACTACTTACTGTGTGCTAGGCTTTGTGACATTCAAGTGTTTTATTTTACTGATAAAATGATTATACCCATTTAACAGATAAGGAAGTGGAGGAAGAGACAAAGCTAGTTTCTAAGGGCTAGATGTTTCTACATATGTTATTTATTTGACAAACAGCTATAGAGCTTGCTGTGTGCCACTTTACACATGTATCACCTCATTTAAACATTGCCTAATTTAATCTTAACTTACAGTCTTGTGAAGTAGATATTTGTATCTCCATTTTACGAATGAGGAAATTGGGCCTTGGAGAAGAAAAATGAATTGCCTATGGTCACAAGCCAGTCAGGCATGTTACCAGGGACCCAGGTGTGTCTAGTTCTGAACCCAAGCTCTTCATAAGTATCATACAGTACTCTATTGCTACACTTCCCAGAGAAGCAGAATGATGCCTAGCAGGCTCCCAGGAGCTTCGAGGTAGGAGGGACCCAAGCAGTTCTTTGGTTTTGTCAGACTTTGTTGAAGAGCAAGGGTGATGCCTGCCTGCTCACATCAATGACTTTGAGGAAAAATGAGTTCACACACCACTGTGAACCCAGAAGATGGAGCCCTTACTAAGTACCCACCTGTTTTAAGCCATGGGGATACTAGGATAAATGAGATATGTTTTCTGTCCTAAAGAAGCACACAGTCCAGTCAGAGAAACTGTCCTGTGACAAGTGTAATAAGACAGGAGAGAAGACAAGCCTGGGAGCTTGGAGGGTCCTAAGCCAGCCTGGGGGTGGTCCAGGAAGGAGGCTTCCTGGAAGAGGTAGTATCTGAGGTGATATGAAACGGGCCAAAATATAAACTGAGGTAAGAAAAATTCACAATGGTCTCACCCCTTCAGGAGCAAGGGAGAATGAAGAGAACAGGATCCAAGGAAAAGATTAGTCCAAAGGACTAATGGACCACAGCTACCAAGGCCTCCACGAGACTGAGTCCAGTACAGCTAGATGGTGCCCGGCTACTACCACTGACTACTCTGACCGGGATCACAACAGAGGGTTCTGGACAGAGCTGGAGAAGGATGAGGACAAAATTCTAACACACACAAAAAAAGACCAGATTTACTGGCCTGAAAGACACTGGAGAAACCCCGAGAGTATGGCCCCCAGACACCTTGTAGCTCAGTGGTGAAGTCACTTCCAAGGTTCACCATTCAGCCAGGGATTGGACAGCCCCATAAAACAAAATGGGGATAATGAGGCACAGCAGTCCAGGGACAAGGACTAGAAGGGAGAAGGGGACAGGAAAGCTGGTGATAGGGAACCTAAGGTTGAGTAGGGACAGTGTTGACATGTAGTGGAGTTGTTAACCATTGTCATAGGGCAACATGTATACTAACTGTTTAATGAGAGACTGTTTTGTTCTGTAAACCCTCACCTAAAGTACAATAAAAAAAAAAAAAAAGAAAAAAGAAAAGGAGAGGAAAAAAAAAAAGAAAGAAAAATTTAGTTGTACTTGCATTAGAGGTCACAACGGCAGAGAAGCCAGAATAGGTGGGAAGAAATCCTTTCAGAAACTGTTCGTTCTCACCTGCCTCTCTCTCCAGCAGGCTTTTCGGGTCTGAATTTCTCTTCTTTTCCTAAGAGAAGTTTGCAGTAACTCTGACTCCTGCTCACCACATAGCACAGGGAATTAAACTCCTTTTGAGTAGATGTACTGTAAGAGTGAGAAGTTAATGGCTCTCAATTTTTCACATTTCGGGAAAATCCATAGTTGTGCCAGCTTTATAGTTTGGTATTATTGGATAATCAAACACAACTATTTTCTCAAAATAAGGCAGGGTTTTCCCTGCCCTCCCCTTGCCCTTCCCAGCTGCCTCCACAGGCAGTGGCAGAGGTTAGAAGGAGCCAGTGTTTTGCCTGGGTCCAGACCTACATTGCTCTTTTTTATTGTAGACTGTATAATTGGCCCATGCAGACAGAGGTTCATTTCCCACCGTGAATTCCCTACCAAAGTAGCGTGGGTCCTGGGGGGAAACCAGAGGATAAATTGTTTCCAGGTGCCACCTGATCTGCCACATGGCTGTGAGAGAGGCCACATGGGGAAGTGCAAAGAGCAAGGGCTTAGAATCGTACAGGCCAGGGCTTGAGCTACGCAGCTTACTGACCAGGTGACCTGGGGCTGGTGATCTAATCAACAAGGCTTCAGTTTACTCATCTGTAAAACAGGGATAATACTACCCCATTAAAAGTGCTGACAGGCCTGGCATAGAGTATACACGAACAAGCTACCCCATTAAATGTGCCGACAGGCCTGGCATAGAGTATACACGAACAAGCTACCCCATTAAATGTGCCGACAGGCCTGGCATAGAGTATACACGAACAAGCTACCCCATTAAATGTGCCGACAGGCGTGGCATAGAGTATACACGAACAAGCATTCAGTCTGGTTGCTTGGTACAGTCTTATCTCCCTCTGCCTCTTTCTTTCTTGGGAAATTCTCCCCCTCTGAGACGTTTGGGTTACCTACCTCCCAGATATTTCCTCTCTCTGTCAACGTGAGATACTAACGAATGTTTGTTTTTAATCTGAAAGGAGATGTGAAGTTCAAATTAAAGAATAGATAGAGATGTGTAAATACTCTACATTTAAATATAAGGAGCCCTGGCGGCACAAATGGTTAAGCACTTGGCTGCTAACCAAAAAGTTGGTGGTTCAAACCCACCCAGAGGCTCTGTGGGAGGAAGACCTGGTAATCTGCTTCCATAAAGATGACAGACAATAAAACCCTATGGGGCAGTTCTCCTCTGTTGCATGGAGTTCCTCTGAGTTGGACCCAACTCAGTGGCACCTACTAACCACACATTTAAATGTGTGTGTTCATTAGGACACCATTGACATTTTGGGCAGGGCATTTAGCATCCCTGGCTCTGGAGCACTAAATGCCAGTAGCAGCCCCTTTAGTCATTGTGACAACTAAAAACCACCTTCATAGCACTTCAGCCACACACACAACTCCATCTGAGGAACCACCATAATGTGATAACCTGGTATCACTGGTACAGAATTTACCAACTCTGTGTCCTGTGCCTTAAAGGTACAGAACCTGTATGCAAATGAGGGCATTATTTTTGATGTGTAGTTGTTTTTAAAAATCTTTTTTTTTTCTAATAACATGAGTGATACACGCTAGCTGGAAAAGTCAAACAATATAGAAGTGTGACAAGTGAAACAAAAGTTGCCAGCATTAACATTTTAAACATTTATGCTATTTTTTTTATTATAAAAGCAATAAAGTCACAAGGTTAAAAATTCAAACAGTGCTATAGGGTATAAAACGAAAAGTAAAAGTCTTCGCCGTATACACCATCTTTTCATTAACAGTTTTGTATGCATCTTTCTATAAGTTTCGATACAGAAGCGTATGCGTGTGTATGTACACCTTTTCAAATACAAATGGAATCATGCAGTCCGTTTACTGTTCTGCAACCTGTTTTTTGTTTTTCCCCTTTTGTCATGATCTATATTGTAGATCACTCCGTAATAGCACATTTAGAGCTTCCTCGTTCTTTTTAACAGTTTTGGAATATTCCATGGAACATAGGGTTCCATTTCTTCACTGTTACAAACAGTGCTGCAGTGAAGATTGTTGCCCATACCAGCTGCAAGGTCCTATTGTTGTCAGTGGAAATAAGAAGATAGAGATTTAGTACAGGTGGGAGGACACACACAACTGACCCCAAAGTGGGCTCGAGAGACTGGAAAGGCAAGTGACAGGAAATCAGAATACCTGAGTCTCAGCTCAGCCACTTTGTCACTGGTTGACCTTGAGCAAGTCCACTTTTGGCTGTAGTTTCCTGAACTGTAAAATTAGGGGATGGGACAAAATGACTCTTGAACTTCTTACGTATCTATGAGTCTAAACCTGTGAAAATAAGTTCGAAAGTAATATTGTGATCCAGTAAAGAAGGTGCAAGGGTAAACCGTCATTTTTATATGCTGCGTGAGTCCATTGCTGTGTTCGTTAAGCACTGAAGCTTAGAAGAGAGGGAGCATTCAGGAAGGGTCCTACATGGGGAAAGAGAATGGAAAAAACCCTGTGAGGTTAGTGCAGAGGCAGGCACTGAGGCTGTTTAACCCGAAGACGAGAAGACCAAACTGTGGTTTAATTACTTTCTGTGACTATATGAGAGGTTTTTCTGAGGAGTATTCTTAACATTTATTCTTCATGTTCTCAGAGGGTGAAGGAAGAGAAACAGAGCTTAAAGAAAGCATTAGAAATTTGTACGGGATGAAAAGAGACTTATTTGATCATTACGATTTTTTAAAAAGTTAGAAAGCAGAAACTGCTAGGAAAGGATATTGGGTTGGTCTCTAAGTCTGGATATATATGAACATAGTTACAACATCTGCCTAGAGGCAGAAGGACAAGGCCAGAAATATTTCGAGGTGCTTTCCCAAAATTCAATCTCTCATTAATGTTAACAGAATCAGGCAAATCTTGACATTAATGATCAACATTCTAATGAAGACAGTTGGTATCAAATACTGCTGAGCTGTTGATGTGTTCTGGGACTCCAATAGTGCTAATTTATCAATAAACAAGTTACAGATTTTTATGTCTTCCTTTCAAGATTTGATGTTATTTAAACTGGTAGGATTAGGCTAAGAGTACACAGCTATAGTATTTGGGCCTTTGCAGTGTGAATATAACACAGAAGTAAAAGGCTAAAAGGAAATCATGAAGAGAGAGCCAGGCTATAGGTGTAGGTAGAAACAACTGCCTGAATCTTGGCTATCAGGCAGGGCTGAGATTATCGACTTTGGGATTTAAGACTTAAATTCATCAGTGAGATGCTGCTTCCAATTTAATCCCAAATGGCCCTTTACTTCTGTATTACTTATTGATTGCCATGTAACAAATTACCCCAAAATTTAGTAGCTTAAAACATTATTTCACACAGTTTCTATGGGTCAGGAATTTCGGGATAGCCTAGCAGGGTGGCCTAGCTTGACATTCTCAAATTACTGAAACTTGACTAGGGCTCACTCACACAGCTGGAAAATTGATGCTGGTATTGGCAGAAAGCCTTAGTTCATCACATGGACCTCTCCATAAGGCTGCTTGAGTGTCCTCACAACATGGCAGCTGGCTTCCTCCAAGAAAGTGATCTAAGCGAACACAAGGAAAAAGCCATACTGTCTTTTTTAACCTACCCTTGGAAGTCACACTCTATATTTCCACAATATCTTGTTGGTTTTATAAGTCAGCTCTACTGTGTGGGAGGGAATTATACAAGACTGAAAACTAGAAAGTGAAGATCACTTGGGGCCGTCTTGGAGGCTAGCTACCATACCTTACACGGGGACCGCTTATGTTGACAGGGGTTAATAGCACAGGCCTTGGAGACGCACAGAACTGGCCTTGAGTCCTAGTCCTAGGTGGGTGAGTGGCCTGGGGCAAAGAACATAACCTGTCTTACCAGCAGTTTCCTCATCTATCAAGTAGAAATAATAATAATACCTACTTCCCAGGGTTGTTGTGAAGATTTGATTAGATAGAGTATATAAAGTGTTTTACACAGTGCCTACAGTATAGAGGAAGGAGCCCTGGTGGCACAGTAGTTAAGTGCTTGGCTATTAACAGAAAGATCAGCGGTTCGAATCCACTAGCCACTCAGCAGGAAAAAGATGTGGCAGTCTGTTTTTGTAAAGATTTACAGCCTTGGAAATCCTATGGAGCAGTTCTACTCTGTCCTATAGGGTCATGTGAGTCAGAATCAGCTCAATGGCAATGGGTATAGTATAGAAAGTGGCCTTTCTAACTACTATTTTTAAATTATTTAAATAGGGTACTTTCACATTTATCTTTTTCTGAATTTGTGTTTATATTTGCCCCCCTTGAGGATTTTTTTTTTCTTTTGAGGAATGTAATACATATATTAAAGTGTGTAAATCAGATTTAAGTGTACAGTTTGATGATATTTTACGTATGTGTTCATCCCTGTAGCCACAATCCGGATGAAAATATGAAACATTTTCAACAAACCCATAAGTTTCCTTTATCCATTCTACCTGTTGATGGACATTTGGATTGTTTCCAGTTTGGGACTGTTATAAATACAGCTGCTAGGAACATCACAGTTATGATATCACCACAGTAGAGTAGACTAAGCATTGCAGAGTACCCAGCTAGAAGACTATCTGATTGATATATAAATAATATGATGAGAAGAAAATAATAATAGTCATGTTATCGTTATTGTCGTTATTCTTAAAATTTGTTAAATCTTTTCTGTAGTTCAGACTCAGGGCTATGTGTTTTATATCCTGTATGCTATTTAACCATCACAGAGCCTATAAGGGAACATAATTATCTTCATTAGACCATTGAGGAAACTAAGCTCAGAGAGGTGAAGTTCTTTGCCTGAAATTAAATTGCCAGTAGTCCAAAGAACCAACGCTGGGCTCAAGTCCCCTCATCCACTTATCGTGTCACAAGTTCCCATGTAATATCCCTAAATCCACAGACCCCTAATCTGAAAATCAGGATAATTCTACTTATAACCAATGAAGGGTGAAACCTTTATGGGAATAAGAATTAAAACCACTTAGCACAGTATCTGGAATATAGTAGATGTTTGCTAAATATCATTTTTCTTCCTTCTTACAAATTAAAAGTATTTAATGTTATAGTTTTTGTTTTTTTTTTTTTTTAGTTTTGAAGAACTTTCAAAAATATCAATTCATTCCTTCAAGAAAAACTCACATTAAAATTTCCTTGAAAACTCCACATTTTCATCACATTTTTGGCATGCATAATGACTCAACTTTGTTTTGGAGGAAGTTAGTATGTATAGCTAAGTACCAGCCTTGATGTAATTTTGAGTCGATTCATTTCGTAGAGCTTGATTTTTTTTTTTTTTTAATTGGTTGGTTGGTTGGTTGGTTCCATGGGCAGGGGTAGGGGGGAAGCAAAAGTTGAAATACCATTCTACTCTTAGTAAATAGAAAAATACCTAACCCTTTATCCCCACCTCCTCTTCCCCACTCATTATTTCCATTGGCATGAAAAATTGGGGTTTTGATCAAATGAGGCAGCGAGGATAGAAATGCAAATGTATTTGGGTAGATGGATATCGGCATAAAGTACAAAAATAAAGTTTGGGCACTGTCTGACTGACCACCTCTAAATGACCACCTCGTGTCCCGAGCCACAAGTAGCAGGTCCAGTTCAGAGTGGGTACATGGAGCAATCTGGAAATAGTTGTTGAATAAATCAATCAAGTGAATTAAGTCATTAATTAATTACACAGTCTATATTATTCAGTTCTTTCTCCAAGCACCCAGTGGGTTATAGAATCAATTTAGTAAGTCATAACTAGTAATTTTTCTTAAAATAAGTAGCATACAACAGAATTAGAAACATTACAGTGTATTACACGTGGTAAAAGCTAAGTCTTATTTCATGATACTTGGCCAGTGTTGTCACTAGGGGAGTGCGTACTGCACCAGGTGGCACTGTCAGAGGGGGTGACACCAAAATGACTGTCTATAAAATTTTTTTGTGGTGTGTCAACAGAAATTTATTATTTTTTAATAAAAATATCCCTTAGTTATAACAACAAAAACATTTTTCATAAGCCCAGTTTACATGTATCTATATACCTACAAGGCTAAAACTCTGTGCTAATTTGCCTTTAGAACCATCCAGCGCCCTCCAGTCAGAGCTATCATTATTACCCAGTTACAATGACACTTCGAATCACGTGGCATGCACTGTTTTCATTGCTGCCAGTGTTGTTATAGTCACTGATTTTATCAAATTTTCTGGTGTTTTAGCTACAATCTTGCGATAATCAGTATTTGCTAACCTATATCAATGATTTTTTGTAGAATAAAGTACTAATTAAAGGAAAAGAAGGAGTGCTATGTGGGAATTACAATTTATAGGGATATTTCTATAAAAATAATAAATTTCTGTTGAAACACTGCACAAAAATTTTGTAGACAGTCGTTTTGGTGTCACCTCCTCTGACAGTGTCACCTGGTACAATCCGCACTCCCCCAGTGACACCACTGATTTGATCCCATATAGAAAGTTCCTTAAAATAGCACAATGCTTAGGGCCGACATTCTCTACTGATTAAGCTAAACTATTGTTTTGTTTGAAGAAGACTTCAGGGTATATTTTTGGTTTAAGGATTAAGGCTTAAAGATTGTTTCAAGGGTTCATCCAGCCTCAATGGCTCTGGAAATCTAAATGCTTTTCCTGGGTAAAATGACTAGTATTTATAAATACATGTAAAGCTACTACCTGTGCTATTATCCTCACTTAACAGATGAGGAAACTATGATATGTTTTTTGTGCTTAGATGTAAAATGTATTTCTTATTGTGGGTTGCAGTCAAAAAAGTTTGAAAAATACTGGCAACCTGTTTTTATCACCCCATCTCAACTTGTTCTCATTTTCGAAGACATAGCAAACATCACCTCCTCCCAGAAACCTTGTCTGACACACCCAGGCTGGACTGGTATTCCTTGCTAGTGTTACCAGTTTGCACTATCCTATTATAGTACTTATTTCACAGGATTGTACGGTTGGACATCTACACCCACCCACACTCAACTTTTGTTCTCCCATCACACACAAGTCCGTAAGCTCTTAAAAAGGCAGGGACCTGATCTTCATCATCTTGATCTGTGTTCCCATTTCTGTCCCAGAGCCTGACATGTAGCAGGTCATTAGTAAATGTTTGTGGAAAAAGGGGAGGAAGGAAGAAGGGGAGAAAAACATCCAAGACCAGAGCACACAATACGTACCGTTGAAACCAGTGGGCCCAAGTGTCCATGATGCAGGAGCTCCACTGGGAATTTGGGCCCTGCTCTAGATCTGCTGATACTCCAGCAGTTTCAGCAGTGCCTGCATGTAATCAGGGTACCCCCATTTTTTCCCCATTCTTTTGCGCAGGAGAGGATGACATCCTGGCATGCTGTCTTGGAACAGAGTGTAGTCAATGTTGAGGGGAGGGGTTGCTGTTGGCTGAGGCTGCCATTAGGGTACAGAGGAAAATTGGGGGAAAAGCAAGTTTTCTTCTTTCTATTCGCCTACTCTGCCCCAACATCCCTGCTTCATCATTCCAGGAGGAAGAAGAGCCCAGCAGAAGAGAGGGAATTGCTTCCAGTGTTTGCAAAATGAAAATCAATTTCCTTATCCTGATATACCCTAGAGGGAGACCAGTGATTTGAGAGGGAAGAAAAAGTCTCTATCAAATGCACAGGGTTTCTTGGGTATATTTAGGGGGTGGTACAAAGGTGGTGCGCTTATTTTGTCTACAAGTGCTTCTTCACTGGCCCTCAGACCTAGAGGGAGCCTGCAGAGACCTGACGCCAAGAAAGCAATTCAGGAAGCTGGCTGACCTTCACTGAACCCAAAAGCTATTAAAAAAAAAAAAACCTGAGAAATACAAGTTAAGCATCTCTGCATGACCAAAAAACAAAAAATGCCAAAGGACACTGGAAAAAATATGTGTGTTATATAAAATATGGTAAATTCCTTAATGTATAGGAAGCCCTACAAAGCAATAAATTTGAAAAATAAACAACCCGATAAGAAAAACATATATATTTGCAAAGGGCACATATAGGCAGTTCACAGATAAGTAAATAAAAATATCCAATAAGCATAGAAAAATGCTCAAACTCACGAATAGTTAAAGGAATGAATATTGAAACCATTGTAAGATATTTTCCATCTATCAGATAAGCAAGGACTAAAAAGTTAAAGCTGTCCTGTGTTGCTCAAGTTGTGGGGAAACAGATAATCTCACACATTGTTGGTAAGACTATAAAACCCATACATTCTCTTTCGGAAGACAATTAAATGCTCTTTTAAATGCTTAATATTCATGTTCTTTGGACTGGCAATTTATTTAGCATGTAAAATACTCATTCAAGTATGAAAAAAATTGTGTGCTTGTCATGTGTACATGAAATATATACAGCTTGACAAACAGTAGGTGCCAAACCAGTGACTTTTTTAATTAATAAGCAAACAGTTACAGAGCCAGCACAGTTCCAAGCACTTTACACGTATTAACGCATTTAATTCTCTCAAAAAGCCCTGTGGGGCAGGCACTTTTTCTCATCTTACAGATAGGCACAGAGACAGAGAAGCTTGAGTAAAATCACACAGCTAGTAAGGGGCAGAACCAGACAATGTGGCTAGAACAGTGCTATACAATGCACCTTTCTGCTGTGATGGAAATGTTCTATATAACCTGTGCTGTCCAATATGGTAGCCACTAGCCACATGGGGCTATAGAACACTTGAAATGTGGCTACTGTGACTGAGTAACTGAATTCTTTTTGTTGTGAAAAATATACAATATAAAATTTGTCATTTTAACCATTTTCAAGTGTAGAATCCAGTGGCATTAATCATACTTGCCCTGTTGTATAACCACCACCGCTATTTGTTTCCAAAACTTTTTAATCACTCCAGACAGAAACTCTGTACTCTTTAAGCAATAACTCCCTCTTCCCCTAGCCCCTGGCAGCCACTAATAAACTTTTGTCTATGCATTTGCCTATTCTAGATATTTTCTATAAGTAGAATCATACAATACTTGTCCTCAGTGTGTCTGGCTTACTACATTCACCATAATGTTTTCAAGGTTCATCCATATTGTAGCACGTATCAGAACGTCATTTCTCTTTATGGCTGAAAAATATTCCATTGTATGGATGTACCACATTTCGTTTATCCATTCATCTACTGATGGACACTTGGGTTGTTTCCACCTTTTGGCTATTGTGAATAATGCTGCAGTGAACACTGGTGTACACATATCTGTTTGGGTCCCTGCCTTCAGTTCTTTTGGGTATATACCCAGGAATAGAATTTCTGGGTCATAATGGTAATTCTATGTTTCACTTTTTGAGGAACCCCCAAAGTGTTTTCCACAGCGGGTGCATCATTTTACGTTTCCACCAGCAATGGACAAGCTTTTCAATTTCTCCACATCCTCACCACCACCAGCGGATGGACAGGAAATCACCCACGAGAGTGACCTGGCTAGTCAGCTTTGTGGTGCAGAGGGCCAACTCCCGAAGACGCGCAGAGGTGGCATTTATTCTGATTCATTTATTGATTTAGTAAACACTCCCGGAGTGGAGCTCCTCCGCACTGCCAGGCTAGGCACAAGCTAGGCCTCTCCCTGCCTTCAGGAAGCCCGTAGTCTCCAGCACGTACCACACTGGGCTAAATTCAGTAGCTTTCTCATCGGATCCATAATTAGACTGTGAAGTCTGAGGGTAGCCATGACTCATCCATATGCGCCCCCGGTGCCCAGTACGGGGCCTCGCGCACAGTAGGCGTCAGTCACGTGTTGTCAGGTAGTTGACATGTGTAATAGAGTAAAGTGAAAGCACAGAGGAGGTCACAGCTAACTAATCTGAGGCATCAGCAGAGGCTTTCCTCACCTATAAAACAAGTATGAAAACATCCAGTAGGTTTTTTTTGTGAAATAATGCTTTTAAAGTACTTTCCTCATAGTGGGTACTCCACTAGGCTATAAGCTTCCTGAGGGCAGCATCCATGCCTCCCTTGTTCACTGGTCTCTCCCCAGTGCCTGACACAGGGCCTGACACATGAGTGACTTGCAGCACATACTTGTTCGATAAATGAATGAATGAATGATTTAATGAATGAACATAAATAGGAAGAATCCAAACCTGAAACCAAACCCGTTGCCATCAAGTCAATTCTGATTCACAGTGACCCTATAGGAGAGAGTAGAACCTGCCCCACAGGGTTTCCAAGGCTGTAAATCTTTATGGAAACAGACTGTCACATATTTCTCCCTTGGAGCAGCTGGTGGATTCGAACTGCCAACCTGTTGTTTAACAGCTGAGCACTTAACCACTATGTCACCAGGGCTCCTTATAGGAAGAATAAGCTGTGAGATTTTGAGAACCTAACTTATAGTAGGAGACCTGGTGGCACAGTGGTTAAGAGTTCAGCTGCTAACCAAAAGGTCAGCAGTTCTAATTCAACAGCTGCTCCTTGGAATCCCTATGGGGCGGTTCTACTCTGCTGTATAGGGTCGCTATGAGTCCGAAGCAACTGGACAGCAGGTTTGGGTTTGTTTGGTCTGATTTTAGCATTTGGTAAGTGCTCAAAAACTGTGAATTCTTTTCCCTCCTCCCAAGGATGCAGCATTTGGGCTGGATTTTCAAGAACATTCGAGCTGGCTTTTCAAGAACAGATAGACAAAAGGGTATCGAGAGTAAGAGGACCAGCCCAAGGAGGGCCAGAGGCTGGGAAAGTGCCAAGAGCCTCAGGAAAGGTCCCAGGGAGCTAGTTGCTCAGACCAAGGTCAGCAGACAGACAGGAGCTAGGAGAGCAGCTGTGGAGACCCTAAGAAGGGCAATCCACAGAGCTGTTTTTAAAAGGGGCAGAGTTCAAGGATTTTGCCAGAGCATCTCAGAGAACAAGCTTCCAAAGAGCATGAGCAACAGGGATTTAACACCAGTGCACACCACAGGGCCTGTGATGTCTCAACTGGGCATCAGGAAATAAGTTCTGATGTGGAGAGCCATCTGTTGTTCTTTGGATAAGCCCATCCAAGGGAAGTGCATAAATCCAGGCCTGGCTAGATTGTTGGACATTGCAGCTGGGTGGAAAACTGGCATCCAGAAGAAGAACAGTCCCCAGTGAGTGTAAAGCGTACCAAGGCTGCAGGCCCCATGGGGATGTGAGGCCTGGAGGGGCAGGGCCAGCTTGCCCACTTGAGGCATAGTGGCACCCGGACTGGCTCCAACGGCCCTCTGAGATGAAGCTGGAGCTTGTAGCTGGGGACATTGTCCACTTGTCAATCACAGAAGCTAATAGAAACCAGAAGCCCAGGAGGCAGGACCTCAGACCCTGGCATAGTCCCTGAGGAAGTGGGAAACTCCCAGCCACTGGTTTTCAGAAAAGGCCATGACCCTAGTGGGCCTGGGGCTAACTTGGGATGAGGCCTTGAGCATGTCTGTCTTGTTAGATATCAGGTGCCATTAGAGAAGGGGGGGATCTGTTTGTTCACCACTGGCTCTTAGTGGCTGGCATATGGTAGTTGTTGCCAACCAGAAGATCTAGGGGTTGTTATTTATTAAGAAAAGTGGTATTTCCTGAGAGGGAGACTGAATGTGCTCCTCTTTCTTCCCTTCACCCACAACCAGTCAGCAAGGCAGGTCTTATAATCCCATTTAACAGTTGAGGAAACAGCCTCAGAATCACTGTGTACCCTAACTGGGCTTCCTTCTTGCTTTCCCTTCAGCAAATTCTGTCCCAGAGACAGACACTGGGAACACAGGAGATGTTTGTGTTGGTTGAGAGGAAACCCAAAGAAACAAGCTGCTTTTTTGCTGGCAACTGAACAGGAGTGGCAGCGTAGAATCCTGGAACGAGCTTTGGCATTGGAGATACCTGTCTTCAAACGTGACTCCACACTAGCCCTATGAGCCTTGATTAGTCATCTGTAAAGTGGAAATGCTAACATACCACTCAGGATTGTTGTAAAGATGATAAGAGGTTCATAAAGTGCCTAACACAGGACCTGGCTCAAAAGTAGAGGTGAAAAGTAATAGTAGTACGAGCGAATTTTTATGAAAATGCTTATCTACAGTGAGGGAGGATGTCTTAGGATGCCGTACAGAAAACCCCAACTCAAACTGACTCCAATAATTATTATCAACTGTAACATCTATTGTCTTGGTTAACAAGAAATCCAGAGGTAGAATGACTCCAGGCATGTTCCTCAGAGCTCAGATTCAGCTTCTCAGCTTTGACTTCAAGAGTTTTTGGCATTGTGTCCAAATGGTTCATAGTCCAGGGAAAGAAAGGGTGCCGTGTCTCCCAGTGTCTCCACAGGAGCCCAACCTCCAAGACCTCTCCTCGTATCTGGTTGACCAGTAGCTCACATTCCCACAGGGGCATGGGACCATTGTGATTTACCAGTCAGAATCCATCAGCTGGACACATGATGGAAGCATAGCTACCTGAACAAAGTCAGGATTCTATTAGCAAGGGTAATGAATGTTAGTAGGCAATGGCTGCTACAAACTATAAAATAATCTAATTAACTCTATCCTCCTCCCTCCAGGGCTATAATCGGGATGCAATGAGATAATGGGTATAAGAGAGTTTTTTGAACCGTGAGGGTTCTGTACATGGGATGGGTTGTTATTATCCTTATAGCGTAACTATAATTCTATTATAGACTAATAGATGACCCTCAGATGCAATCATCCATCCTGCTTGTGGCCGTGCTTTTTTGCTCATCAACCCCCTACACACACACACACACATACACACACGCACACACACACCTGTCGTGAAGATATAAGAATTATCAGCATTTAAAAATTGACCAGATACTTCACAGTAATGAGGTGATGGATGTCAGTGCTCTCAGCAAAGCAATATGCATATGTGCTGGGTTATTGTGGGAAATATCGTGGACTTGGGAATCAGGCAGACACGGTTTCCAATCCAGCTTCTACAGCATCCATGCTGTGTAGCTTCAGACGCATTATTTAGTTTCTCTAAGTCTGCTGCTTCCCATGTGTAAAATAAGGAAAATAGAGTTTGCTGTGTGAGTTAAAGTATATCAAACACAGTGCCTGGCACAGAGCAGCTAGTGAGTCAGTGACAGCTGTTGTAAGTAACAGCAAATCCTGACAGACACAGCACTTACGTTATGCCAGTCACTTTCATGCCTGAGCTCTTTAATTTCCACACAGCTCTGTGAGGTAGGTACTTTTATTATCCCCATATGGAGCCCTGGTGGTACAATGGTTAAGAGCTATAGCTGCTAACCAAAAGGTTGGTGGTTCGAATCCACCAGCTGCTTCTTAGAAACCCTATGGGGCAGTTCTACTCTGTCTTATAGGGTTGCTATGAGTCAGAATCAACTTCATGGCAGCAGGTATTCTACAGATAAGGAAGCTGAGGCACAGCAAGTTTTAAAAACTTGTCCAGAGTTGCACAGTTAGTAAGTAGCTGAACTAGGATTCGAACTCAGGTAGTGTGGTTTCAGAGTCTATACTCCGACCACTATGCTAGGCCGTTCCCCATCACTGCCACTATTGTTGATATTAGTGACACAAAACCTACTCTATTACTTCCTTCTTATATGACCTTAAGCTCATTCTGTCACCTCTCCAGGCCTCAGTTTTCCCATGTATAAGCCCACAGGTTAAACTAGAAGAGCTTTGTTCCTTTTAAACTTTACGGAGAAGCGATTAGGTGCCCAGGATGCGAGTGGAGTCAAACCAACCTGGAGCCAACTCCTTGCTCTCCCCTTCCCAGCCGTGTGACCTTGGACAAGATGACTGACCACTGTAAGCTCAAATTTCCTTGTCTCTAAAATGGCCATAGTAAAAGTCCCTACCTTATAAGATTGTGGTGAGGATGAAAAATGGATTCATGTCTATACACAACTTGGCACGATGTCTGGCAAAGAGAAGGTGTCCAATCAATGGTAGCTGTTATTATCATTGTTGTTATTAACAAGTCCTCTTTCTCCCTCCTGCATAAAATTCCTCAGAGAGTGAAAGACCTAGTCATTCAAGCAGAAAGCCTGAGGGTAGTTTCTTTCAGGAAATCATAGACTCGGAACACAGTCACTTAACCTTCTTTGAACTTCTCTCTTCTCATCTGCTAAATGGGGGTAATAAAGAGTAACAGAGAGTTGATATGAGGATTGAGTGAAATAACATAAATCAGGCTTGCTAGTTTCTATTATGAGAGCTCTAAAAGGGCTTAGAAGGCAACCGGTATAACCATGGTAATTTTCAGCTGAAGAGACGCAGAGAAGTTCAGTTACTTAATCAAGTGGCGCAGCCTAGGTGCTAATTCACGTTCAGTCCAGATTCCTCTAGAGGCCTTTATAGGATCTGAACCCTTCCTCTCTCCCCACTCGTCTCTTTACCACTTTCCCTCCCTCTTCTCCAGACATACTCAAGCATTAATACTGCAGTTCCTTGGCAGTATTGTGCACTTTCCTGCCTTTTGGCCTCTGCCCATGAGGCTCTCTCTTCCTGGGAGACCCTAACCAGCTTACGCCTATACACACACATGCATGCACACCACACTTGTACATACCTGCAGTGTCTCCTTTGTCTGGCCAACTCTTAGTTAGCCTTTAGACTTCTGCTTAAACATCACTTATTCCAGGAAGGTGCTACTGAGCCCCAAGGCTCCATTAGTGAAGGGCCTGCTCTTTGTGCTTCCCACTCTGATGCCACTGTGGGGTAATTGCCTACTCTGGGTTTACTCAGCCTCTAAACTGAGAACTTCTCAAAGGCAGGCAGGGGCCCAGTCTGATCCCCCACCTCCCCACAGCCCTATCGTGGGGCTGGTTGGAGTCCGCCCTGGGATCACTGAGAACTGAGTGGGCAGCCCCTAGGCAGTAGGGCACCCCAGAAGGATACGTGGCCTTCTTCCCCGCCCCAAGTGGCTGGCACTCTCCTTCCCTGACTAGCCCAGGGACGTGTGACAAATCACACAAAACCAGCCACCCCTCCCAGCCTGATAGACCACTGGACTCCAGGGACTTGGCATGCAAGAAGATCCCAAATGTGTTTCCCCAGACCTCCCAGGCTCCTTTCTCTTCCCTTATTCTTACGTGAAGTTCGAGGCAAATGCAGTCCGTGCGTGCCCAGCGCTGAAGTCACGGGTATGCTGTTTCTCAAGCTCTGCCCAAGAAATGCCTGAGAAGCTTTATTTATATTCAAGCCTTGCCCAGGGCCCTCCCCTCCAGAAATCAAGAAGTCTTGTTTTGTCAGCGAGGATCAAACTCTGCTATCCAAGGAGTAGGGGCTGGTTCTAAACTCTTGGGCTTGGGATCTTGAATGGCTTTAGGCTCCAGAATACAAACTCTTCCCTCTCTTGATGAGCCCTTTTGGTTCAGAGAAAAAACAACAGTCTGCACCTTTACTCCTTTTCTAATCCACTACCCTCAGTCAGAGTGGCCAGGCTTCTGGGAAAGGAATCAGGGGATTCCTTGGGGATCAGACCTCTTCATTAACTAGTATTATTGATTTCTGACTCCATTGCTGGTGTTCAATTCCCCTACCCCAATGCCATTGATCTCCTTGGTGTGGCTGCAAAAAAAAAAAAAAAAAGCATGGATAGAGAGTCTACCTTCTTGGGTTTAATTTTGCTCCTCCTCTTACAAACTGAGTGACCTCAGTCTCTCTGGGTCTCATGTTGCTTATCAGTAAAATGGGAGAAATAATGCCTACCTCATAGAGGTGTTGCAAGGACTAATACGATGTAAACAAAAACTCCTTTTACGTAAATGACCACCAGCTGAGGAAATTGCATGCTGGCAAGACAGGGTGGTATGGTGGACAGAATATGGGCTCTGGAGTCAGGCCTGGATTTGCCATTTACTACCTGTAGATCTTGAGTAAGTCATTTGGCCTCTCAGTGCCTCAGCTAACTGGTCTATAAAATGAGCATGTCATTACCCACTGTACTATATAAGCTCTACGAAGACAGGAACTTCACATGATTCTGCTTCCTGTTGTGTCCCCACACCTAGCAGAGAACCTGACACATGGTGGCCCCTCAGAATTTGTTGAATGAGTAAATGAATGATACTTGGTGTGAAGGTTCTGTTGGAAAGCATATGTAAAGTACTCTGCACCATGCCTGACACACAGAAGGTATTTGGTAACTATTTACTCCTTTTCCTTCTGTCATCTTAAAGGCTCCTTTCTGTACAAACTGTAATTAGGATGAAAAGCAAGTCTGTTTTTCTTCTTTTTTTGCCTAAAACAACCAAAAGGGCCCCTGGATTTAAGAACTGCCCTTTGGGAAAGTTCGCAGCCTGGGCCAGACTCAGTCACTCGGGTGGCAGATTCGGCAGCCACTTCTCCACCTGTCCACTCTTGTCCTGACTGCTTTCCTTTATTGTTCAAGATTTTCTGGAGTGAGAGTAGAGGAATTACTAGGTTTATGCTTTTCCAAGAAAGTTTCAAAACGCTTTGTAGAAAAAAAAAGGTCAAGAAGGGAGAGCGTTGACATGTTGTGGGGTTGTTAACCAATGTCATAAAACAATATGTGTACTACTGTTTCATGAGAAACTATTTGTTCTGTAAGCCTTCACCTTCAAGTAAAAAAAAAAAAAACTTTGTAGAAATCTACCAGAAGCAAGGGGCATTGGCACAGTGGGCAAGCTCAGGGAAAGCTGCTTAACATCAGGGCATTTACCGTGGAAACGCTGTTTGAGGAAAATGCTTCTTATTATATGCTTATATTCACACCACACAGCTTTCTGTTATTGTTTAATTTTTACTGTGGTCTATGTAACAAAACCTTTGCCATTTCAACCTTTTTTACGTGTATGAGTCAGTGACGTTAATTATGTTCACCATATTGTGTGGCCATCACCACTATCCATTTCCAAGTATTTTCATCACCGTTAAAAGACATTCAGTGCCCCTTCAGCGATAACTCCGTTATTTTTTTAAACTAAACTTTTGACTGAAATATGACAGACATTTTAAAAAGAACACAAATGATAAGTATGCACCTCTGGCTTTATTTTGTATTCCCCTCACCTCCAGTTGGGGATTTTTTTGTCCAGCTCCTTGGTTACACTAATGCTTGACTCCTCCCCAAAGAATCTGTGAAAAACAAAGTGAATTCCTGGAAAGAACTGCAGTTGTGGGCTCAGGTGGCCTGGGTTTGAATCCCAGCTCCACACCTCACTTGTTTTGCCATTGAGTCGACTCCAACTCATAGCAACCCCATGTAACAGAGTAGAACTGCCTCATAGGGTTTTCTTGGCTCCATAGGGTTTTCTTGGCTGTAATCTTTATGGAAGTAGGTTACCAGGTCTTTCTCCCATGGAGCTGCTGTACGGGTTCAAACGGCCAACTTTTTTGTTAACAGCCAAGCACTTAAACATTGTGCCACCAGGGTTCTTTCTACACCTCACTAGCTCCGTGGCTTTGAACAATTTGCTTAACTTCTTTGAATGTTATTGCACTCCTCCATGGCTGATAGGAGATCATGGAAGTAAACCCATGAATTTACAAATGTAAATTCCTGTGTTTATTATTATTATTCATTCATATCATTTTAGTACAAGAGTGTGGGCTTAGGACCCAACAGGACAGGGCACAGAGCCCAACCTTGCACCTACCAACTGTGTGCCTGTGAGCAGGTGATAGTCTCTTCGAGCCTCAGGTTCTGTATCTGTCAGCTGGGGAGACCCTAGCACCTTTTTAGGGGGTGTGAGGATTGATTGAAATGCTTTATATAAAAGGCCTTCCGCAGTGCTGGACATATACTAGGTGCACAATTAATATCAGTTCCCCCTGCAACTTCCTCCAGCAACTTGGCTCTTTTCCCTCCATAGCTCCCCATCTCTTGCCTCTTTCCCTTGTGCCTAATACCTCCATCATTGCTCCAGTAAAAGTGGTGCTTGACAATCCAGTTGTTCTCTTCCTTTGTCTTGGGGCCTGGAATTTTGCAGCTGTGTAAACTGAGTGGGTATGGGGTAGGGAGGGAAATACACACACACACACACACACACACACACACACACACACACACACACACACACACACACACACACACACACACACACACACACACACACACACACACACACACACACACACACACACACACACACACACACACACACACACACACAACCCCAGGAAGTAATAAATGACTTTGAAAATAGCTGTTTGCAAGAAATTTCTTAATCAAATCTCAGTGCAGAAGTGCAAAGCCCGAGTCTTCCTATTGAACAGAACATTCTGTGACCACAGATTGTTCAAGGCCTGCCATAAATTTCAGTGGCTCCTTGGTCACGTTTGCCAGCAGTTTTTGACATAAGAGATAATCCAGCTTCTTGGGCCTTCCCTCTCTTCCACATCCCATGGAAAGTGGGCTCTCTGTCTGTCTGGCCCAGAGGCCTGGATGGACCATCTTAAACCCCGTTGAAGGCAGTGCCTGGGAAAGGAGGTTAAAAGAATTCGTGAGAAACCTGGGGGTGCAGCTGACACTTGGAGCTCGGTGGGTATCCCATTTGCCTCCCCTACCGGCTCCTGCCTTACCACTCTCCCCCATCTCCTGACATCCCTGGCTCTCTTGCATTAAAGCAATGCATTTTTGCCTCCTTTAGCCATAAGACCGAGTTCCCTCCAGGGGAAGGGCTGGTCTCAGATCTCTGTCTGCAGTGCTCAGTCAAGGCCTCACACAGAGAAGAGGCCACCTCGGTGTACTGTGGGGTTGGTAATAAAAGGGAGGTGGGAGAGAGCTAACACTGTTGCATGCCTGCTATATGCCAGGCCCATGCTAGGCACCACACATGCATAATCTCATTCATTTACTCTTCACAGAACCCCTGTAAGTTGGGCCCAGATCTTTAGGATGCCTGGGCTCTAAAGGATGAAGCAACCTGCTTAAAATCACAACAACCAATTTTAAATCCAGATCTTACTTGCTGTCTGTCCCCTAGTTTGAAGCCCCATTTAGCCCCTTACCAGCTGTGTATCTCTGCACAAGTCACTTCATCTCTTGTAGCCTCAATTTATCTGTCTGTAAAATGGGAGTATTGGTCATTACCTCACTTGGATGTGGTAAGAATCAAAAGAGATCATGGATGTGTAAACTGTAGAGTTAGTACTATTCACATGTAAGTGTTGTTTTGATCAGCAGCTCAGTAAGTTAAAATAGAATCTAATATGTAATGAGTACCCACTACCTGTGAAATCACTGTGTGGGCTTTGGACATGAATAGAACCAGCCCCTGCCCTCAGGGAACTCGCTAATAAAAACACGTCTGCATAGTGGCTTTTGGTTTGCAGTGTTTACACATCTGTAACCTGGAGCTCATTTCCTCCTGGCCCTCTCCTCCTCCTTACACCCCTCCAGCCATAGACGCTTCCTTTCTGTCCCTCAAATGGACTTGTTCCTGCTGTGGGGAC
This sequence comes from Dugong dugon, assembly GCA_030035585.1. Lineage (NCBI taxonomy): Eukaryota > Metazoa > Chordata > Mammalia > Sirenia > Dugongidae > Dugong > Dugong dugon. The sequence continues at coordinate 67,934,780 of CM057467.1, forward strand.
TTTGCAATTGCTGGATCCTCTGCCTGAAAGCCGCTCCCCCAGATGTTTGCAAACTCCTTTACTTACTTCAGATCTCTGCTTAAAGTCAACTCCTCAGAGAGGCCTCCCCTGAGCACCCTATTTGCAATAGCACACCCATCCCATCATACTCTAGCCCCTTACCATACTTGACTTTTCTTCATAGAATTTATCACCAGTTGATCTTGTACCATATTTGTTTGCTTGTTAATTGATTTCCTCCTGCACTAGCATGTAAGCTGCTTGAGGACAAGGACTTTGTCTTCCTTCCCTATCAGTGATGCCTAGAACGGTGCCTGGCACAGAGTAGGCTTCAAATAAATATTTGATGAAAGATTTAATGCCTACAACTCAATAATAAAAATAAAATAACTCAAATTTTAAAATGGTCAAAGGATCTAAATAGACGTTTCTCTGAAAAAGATATCCAAATGGCCAATAAGCACATAAAGAGATGTTCAGCATTGTTAGCCATCAGAGAAACACAAATCAAAAGACTATGAGATACCGCTTCAAACCTACTTTCAGAAAAACCCACTGCTGTCAGGTTGATTCTGACTCATAGCAAACCTATAGGACAGAGTAGAATTGCCCCATAGGGTTTCCAAGGCTATAAGTCTTTATGGAAGCAGACAGCCACATCTTTCTCCCACAGAGCGGCTGGTGGGTTCGAACCACCAACCTTTCAATTCGCAGTTGAGCGCTTTAACCACTGCACCACCAGGGCTCCTTCAAACCCACTAGAATCGAGTCAAAAAGACAGATAATAGCAAGTGTTGGCCAGGATGTGGAGAAATTAGAATCCTCATAAACTGCTGGGGAGAGTGTAAAATGATGTAGCCTCTCTGGAAAACAATCTGAAAGTTCCCCAAAAGGCTAAACCTAGAGTTATCATGTTGTTGTTGTTAGTTGCCGTCAAGTTGATTCCGATTCATGGTGACTATGTGTGCAGAGTAGAACTGCCCCATAGGGTTTTCAAGGCTGTGACCATTCAGAAGCAGATCTCCAGGCCTGTCTTCTGAGGCGCCCCTAGGTGAGTTCAAGCTGCCAACGTTTTGGTTAGCCAAATACTTAACCATTTGTGCCACCAAGGGACTCAGAGTTACCATATAACCCAGTAATTCTACTCTAGGGTATACAGAAATGAAAACATACGTCCGTACAAAAGCTTTATGCAAATGTAATAGTAGCATTATTCATAATAGCCAAAAAATAGAAACAATCCAAATGTCCATCAGCCGACGAATGGATGAACAAAATGTGGTATAACCATACAGTAGAAATGTTGGGCGATAATAAGAAATGAAGTATTGATAAATGCTACGACATGGATAAAAAGGAGCCCTGGTGGCACAGTGGTTAAGCACTCGGCTGCTAACCGAGAGGGAGGCATTTCGAACCTACTGGCCTCTCCAGGGGAGAAACATGTGGCAGTCTACTTCATAAAGATTATAACCTTGAAAACCCAATGGGACAGTTCTGCTCTGTGCTATAGGGTCCCTATGAGTCAGAATCAACTCTACGGCAATGGGTTTGGTAACAGATACAACACAGATGATCCTTGAAAACATTATGCTAAATCAAAGAAGCCAGTCACAAAGGACCACATATTGTACGATTGCATTTATATGAAATGTCTAGAATAAGCAAATTCATAGAAACAAAGTAGATAAGCAGTTGCCCGAGGCTGAGGGTGGAGAGAATTGAGGAGATATGGGGAGTAACTGCTAATGAGTATAAAGTTTCTTTTTGGGTTGATGAAAATGTTCTAAAATCGATTGTGGTGATGGTTGCACAACTCTGTGAATGTACTAAAAACCACTGAATTGCACAGTTTAAATAGGTGGATTATATAGTATGTGAGTTGTATCTCTATAATGCTGTTATACAAATAAAAAGAACCAATGAACATCCTCATGTAATTTACCTGTGTCAGACAAGCAGACTAAGGGGCGCTCTTCTCTGTTAAGATGGAAGGTGCACCAGGAACTGTGCTTCCTTCCCCAGGCAGGCAGGTGAGAGCAGAGTTCTTTCGCGGTGAATGTTTAAAAATTAATTAATTAATTAATTTTAAAAATAAAAAAAAAAAAAGCCTCTGAGAACCTGTGAGGAGGAGAGCTGGGGGTCAAATGAGCTAAGCCTGAGAAATTTACTGTGTCCTCTTTTCCAGAGACCGTTTTCCCAACATAAGTCACAGAGACAGATGGCCCAGGACGTGCCCCTGGAAATAACTGCTGTCAAGGAGAGTTGACTTAGTGGGAGCTGCCAGGCTGGGGGAGTAAGACCCACAAGATTTAACAGGCTGGAAATATCAAGTTTGGACTCGAGCTCATCCCATTAGGAACTGAGGCAGAAACTGTTGACTTTGCTGCCTTCCTATGCATGTGTTTTCTTCTCTTTAAAATAACTTTTTTTTTTTTTCCATTATCACATTTGTTCCTTGAAAAACATAGAAAATATAGAAAAATATAGAGGAAAAGATAAAATTCATCCATAATTCTACTGCCCCGATTCATCCTAATTCTACTGCTATTAACATTTTTGTGCAGATTGCATACACATATTTAAACAAAACTCAGAATTACTTTTTGTATAGTTTTGCATCATGCTTTTTATATATCCTGTTTCCCATGTCATTAAACATTCTTTACAAACATGGCACATAATTGATGTATGACATTGGTATTGTATTGATGTGCTTTAATTTACATGATTAGCCACTTATTTTTTAACATTAAGGATTTTTTTAAGTTTTTTTTTTAATTTTTACTATTATAAATGATATTGCAATGAATATCCTTAAAAGTAAATTTTTTGAAAAGTGATGGCTATTAGGTAAATTCCTAGAAGTAGAATTGCTCAGTTAAAGGTTTTCAAGTTGTAGAATCAGTTTAGACCAAATTTTACTACCACCATCAGTGAGTGAAATCGTTTTTATTTAAAACCAACATTGCATTTTAGCCCCTACTGGATGCCAGATGTCTTCCAATCTATTATTTCATTTTCTCCCCAGTTTTAAAAAATAATGTTTACAAATATATAAATCACTGTATGTGATCATTGTAGGAAATTTTGAATACATAAAAACATTTAAAAATTAAAAATTTCTCATAACAGTGATGACCATTGTTAAAATTTATTTATATTCAGCCAATCTTTTTTCCTACGTATTTATAGAAATCTATTCATGCTATAAACATTTTATGATGATCTCTTATGGTGGAGGAACCTGATTTTCCATTGTAGTGTAAATAAATGTTATCCTGCATTCTTTCATGATTTCCTTTTAATCTTTAGAACAACCCCTTGAGGTGTAGGCGACCATTCCTCCTATCTTGTAAAATGGTAGACCACAGAAGAACCTTAGAGAGTGTTAGTCCAGTTGGGAAAGCAAGGGCCAGAAAGGTGAGATGACTTGTCCACAATCACACTGTGTGTTATTGACCAGCACCCAGATTTCTTCAGCCGTGTTCTATTGCAGCAGACTTCATCCTCTGACGTGGAACTGAATCTATACTTAACGGTTGTACAACTAGGTGACCATATAATTAACAGTCCGAATCCAGGCATTGTTAGAGTAAGAGGGGTGCTATTATTAATTAATGCAGGATAACAGGTGTAAATCGGGGCTTTTGCTGACAAGCCAGAATGAATGGTCACTCTTTTCTAGCTTCAGATTCCCAACTCTGTGAAAAGCTTTGCAGGAGTAGATTTTAATTCATTTCAAATAATATGGGAACCAGTCCTACAAACCTTTACTGAGCGGAGACTCTGAGGCCAGGCCAGGCCACTGAGATGAGCAAGGCATGGTCCCTGTTCTGCAGGATAGTCTGTTCAGGCAGTTGATGGGAACCTACCTCCTAGAGTGAAAAGCAGCACATGATACCACTGCGTTCAAGTGCCTGGCTTCCCAGGTGCTCCAGACCTTCACATCAAAAGTAGAACCCAGCTTTCTTCAGTGCCCCCATCAGAACTGAATAAGACTCTACTTATTCAATGAAGCAACTGTGATTGCCCTGTTAAGAGAAAATAGATACGAGGTTGGCTCATGAGAAGAGAAGGAATGCATTTGGTTTTAAGTGTTAGATGGTGGGACGGGAGTGTTTCTAGAAAGGAGACTGAGTAGATGGAACATAGCAAATGTTCATAGGAAGGATGAATCATTTTCCATTGAAATGAGGTACCCATGTGGGTCTAAGGAGTTTTTCTTTGCTTTTGTTTCTGGCTTTGCTTTTAGGCGTCATTTGTTAAGTTGCCGTGTATTGGCCAGTATGCTAAGCATTTACATGCAGGCTTCTAAAATGCAAGACTGTCGGTTAGGAGGCACTTCTACCAATCCCGAGAATTGCCCAGGAAGAAAGTACCCTCCCTGCAGCACACAGGTAGTGTTCTTGTTTTACAGACAGGGACTCAGACTTTCCCATTGCATAAGCAGGCCGCGAGTTTCCCTGCATGGAGTAGTTGGCGTTTTAATACAGATCAATAAGATTCTGTCTGGGCATTTAGATGGATTTCTCAAGACTGCTGAGCAAAGTGTAAAAAAAAAAAAAGTGCATTTTGTTAATGGTTATTTCTTTCTTTCTTTGATAGAATAATAAACTTGTCCATGAGCTAACCTTGCACTTTAGTATCACGGCATATTCCAAACACACACTTAGAATCCAGAATGCTAGAAGACTCTTCCTTGAGAACTAGCTTGCCCCGGTTATAGGTTAGATGTCAAATGCAAGGGCCCCTGGGAATGCGGCCATCAGTTTACACAAAGATGTGGGTAACTGAAATTGTTCTTTCTGCAGACCTCAGGATTCCCTTACCCTGTGTTCTTGTCGTATATCACGACTGCCTTATAATACTTTTCCTCTTTTTTTGACATCATCAAGTAAGACATATTGATAAAGGTGTCATTGGTAGGCTTGCAGACCTGTCATGTTTTCTTCCCAAAGACCACCCTGTTCTCTCTGTGAAAGACCTACCCCTAGAAAGATGAGGGAAGGAATAAATATTGGTTGAGCACTTACCATGAGCAAGCAGACAACTGGGCTCCTTGCAAACATAATATTGTCAGTCCCCTCACCAACACTTTTCAGTGGGTGTTATCACTCCATTTTACAAAGGAGAAAACTGAGACTAAGAGAAGGACTGTGACTTACTCAAGGTTGCGCAGCCCATAGTGAAGGTGGGCTTAGATCTCTGGTTTTCCCAATAGGAAGCTTACATTTTTTCACTTTAGATGAGTTTCCACTGATGGACAGGCCTCTCCCTTTCCCTATCTCTACTGGAAAAGCCAAATCCAGGCCTGATAAATTTAATTCCCATCACTCAGTGGAAACAGCATTGCAATTATGGGTTCTCATCCAGCCTTGTGACCACAGACAAGTTATTTCAGTTCTCTAAGACTCCATTCCTTGACCTTGAAAATGGGTATAAATTTGCCTACGCATAGGGGCATTATGAGGAAAAGATCTCCTAAAGCATCTGGCTCAGTTCCTGGCCTCCAAGAAAAGCTTTTCAAATGCTTGTCCCCAACCCCTACCCCAATCATATGGGTTGTTTGCATTCTCTCACTTTGATTCCTTCTTCCTCTATCTTATCTACTATAAGCCAGAACTAGGCTCACAGAGGTGCCCTCACAAGAAACATGCATGGTTCCCCTTCACACTTCACTGCCCCTCCTTGGTTGTTGAGGTGGGATGTGGAAAGGTGCATTCCAGCCATCCCATCTCATTTTACCCTGGATACAATGAAAGATTCTTTAATACCAGGTTCTCTTCAGCTAATAATCAGGACACATGGAAAGGCAAACCTTAACCCAAGTTCCATGGCACAAGGTGTCCTTAATTGCCTACATGAACGTGCATCTAGGCCCCACCCAAAAGATAAACCCAGATCATTTGGATTGTCAACCACCTGGCTGAGCTGAGCCAATTGGAAAGGAGATTTGAGTGACCAGGTAGATGCCTTAAGTGTAAATAGCAGATCCTTTTAAAGCACAGCTCTGGTCTTGTCACCTTCTTGCTTAAAAAATCTTCTGTAGCTCCCCAGTTAAGGTGTGGTTTCCTTTTCCTAGTATTCAAGGCCTAAACCTACTCTGGAGAGGTTTCTCACTCACCCTTCTGCAAAGACCTTTTGAGTCGTAATCATGGTACTTTCTCCTTCCTTCCTGCCTTCCTTCCGTCATGTCTTAACAAATATTTGCTAGTGCTTTCTGTGTACCAGATACTATGTTAAGCACTGAGGAATACAGTAATGGCTAATGGGCAGACACAGACAATAAACACTACAGTGTGAGAAGTATTGTATTGCAACAGGGGAAGTACAGGGAGCTGGGAGAGCACCTAGAAGGGGTTCCGAACCCAGGCCGGGGACATCAGGGAAGGCTTTCTGGGGGAGGTGACCATGAGGTTAAGCCCTCAGGATAAGTGGGAGTTAGTGAGGTATGCAGCGTGGTGGTGATGAGGAGAAGGAAAGAGGAAAGGAAATGTTTCATGGAGAAGAACAGCGTGTGCAAAAGCTCAGAGGCAGACCGTTTGTAGCTATGCTCTAGGAGGTGCCATTCACATAGCTCTGATGCAAATGGTGCCCTGGAGTTGTGCAAACTTGGACAGAAGAGTGGTGTGTTCATGGAAATGAGAGCAGGCCAGCATAGCTGGAGTGTAGTGGAGTTGGTAAGAAACTGGTGGTGAAAAATGAGACTTGAGAGGTAAGTGAGGGGGAGCAGACAGGCTGGTGGAGACCAGGTGGAAGATTGGGGGCTTTACAACAGAGCATTCTTCCCTCTGCAATGGGTGCTTATGCCCCATCTCTTCCTGTTGGAATCCTCTGTAGCTCCTTGTAGACTTTCTCTGTTCCTCCAGTTGAATTGAAGTCTCCCTCCCCTCTGGTGGTACAATGGTTAAGAGTCTGGCTGCTAACCAGAAGGTCAGCTTTTCAAATCCACCAGCCACTCCTTAGAAACCCTATGGGGCAGTTCTACTCTGGCCTATAGGGTCACGATGAGTCCGAATCAACTCGACAGCAATGGGCTCTCCCCTCTCCATCCATCCTCCAACTGCACTGGGCTGTTCTTTTGTTCTGCTATGTCCCGCCATTTCCCTTGCTTAGAGCTAAACATGCACAGATCTCTCTCCCTCCCCTCCCACCAGCTCCTCTGAGGTTGTCTCTCAAAGTTTGTATCCAGGGCTTCGAGCAGTTTCCTCCGGTTCGAACCCCTGCTGAGAATTTGCATTTCCACCCCCTGATATACTGAAATCAGAATCTACATTTTTAACAAGATCCTCAGGTGATTCTTACGTATAACTTCCTGGGAACTTCTTAGAAATGCAAATTCTCAGCAGGGAACAACTAATAAGTGGGTGTTTAGGAAATGTTTGTGGAATGAAACAGTGTTCGCCACTTGTTTGCGATCATGCACTACTCTCGAAAAACAAGAAAAATTAAGTCCTCCCTCACTTATATATATTTATTTTTCATATACACATACACACACATATCTATACACATATATTTATGTATAGTAATAGCTAATGTTAATTAGGTGTTTATGGCTGCCACACACTGATCTCAACACTTTTACATGTTTTAACATCTGTAATCCTCACAGTAACCCTGTGAAGTAGGCGTTTTTTTGAATCTTCATTATACAGATGAGGAAGTTGAGGCACAAAGAGTGAAGTAACTTGCCCCAGGTCACTAAACGAGCAAGTAGAGAAACTGGAATTCAAACTCAGGCAGTCTGTCTCCAGAGCACCTTGCTCTTCATATGATCCTATCCTGCTTCTGCAGTGCATTTTATTACATGTATTTCAAGCACTGATATGTTGTGTACATTATAAAACATATACAGAATAGGAATTTGAAAAGGTGTGGTAAAAAGTAAATATTTTCTAATAACCTCTTATACCCCAGGGGATTGTTCTGTATACTCTACCCTCGAGACCATTTAAATTAAAAGCTGCCAATGAACAAATGGAAACCCTGGTGGCATAGTGGTTAACAGCCATGGCTGCTAACCAAAAATCAGCAGTTAGAATCCATCAGGTGCTCCTTGGAAATCCTATGAAGCAGTTCTACTCTGTCCTATAGGGTTGCTATAAGTCAGAATCAACTCAATGTCAGTGGATTTGGGTTTTTTGGAATGAACAAATGGAGTCCTGGTGGCACAGTGGTTAAGAGTCATGGCTGCTAACCCAAAAGTCAGCAGCTCAAATCCACCACCTACTCCTCGGAAACCCTATGGGGCAGTTCTACTCTGTCCTGTAGGTGCACTATGAGTTGGAATCAACTTGACAGCAACAGGTTTAATGAACAAATGGAGTCCCTGTGTGGTTCAAACGGTTAAAGCACTGGGCTGCAACTGAAAGGTTAGTGTTCAAACCCACCCCGCTGCTCCATGGGAGAAAGACCTGATGATCTGCTCCCATGAAGATTAGAGCCTAAGAAACCCTATGGGGCAGATCTACTCTGTCAAATGGGGTCTCTATGAGTCAAAATCGACTAGATAGCACCTAACAACAACAATGAACAAATGGAGTCTCTGGGTGGTGCAAATGGTTGAGGCACTCAGCTGCTGACTGAGAAACTGGCGGTTAAAGTCCACCCACAAGTACCATGGAAGAAAGGCTTGGTGATCTACTTCGGAAAAAATCAACCCTATGGAGCATAGTTCTACTCTGACACACATGGAGTCGCCATGAGTCAGAATCAACTCAAAGGCAATAGTTTGGTGTTTTGTTTTAATACACGAAAGGAAGGAAATTAACATGTTTATAATAGTAGCTCTACTGAGAGCCAGGTGCCCTGTTAGTGGCTTCACATGTTAATTTATGAATATTCAGAGCAAACTTTGAGGCCTGAAGAGAGGCCTGGAGATTGGGTGGAAGGAAAAACAGGCAGGCATGAGGCCTGGGAAACTGTGGTGCTATTCTCAACCTGGGGTCCCTGAAGTTTGTGGTGGAACTATTTATAAGTTCTGGAACTATTTATTTCACAAAGCCTGACAGATTTACCCAGGAAGAGGCCTTAACAAGTGCCCTAGAAGAAAATATCATGTTTCTTCACTTTTGTCTGAATTTGTCACAACCCAGCATGGTATGGTACTGGTTATCTCAAGCTCATCAGAAGCTCTGATTAGAGATCGTAAGACGTCTTTGGTTAATAAAAGATGAGGAAATGGATGTATATGTGCTTAATAAATGCAGCCTGGAAGGAAGACAAAATATTTCCAAAACTGGGACCGCAAGGGAAAGCAGATATGAATGGGGTTCTTGGTGGGGTGGTTTCATTCAATTTAAAAAAACATTTGCTGAGCACTGACCATGGGCTTTCTGTTTGCTTATGCATACTCTGTGCTCACATATAGTATCTTTAATGCTCACAGCCACTATCCAAGGGAGGCAGCTGCCCAACTTAACAGATGAGGAACTTGAAGCTTAGAGAGTTTAAGTAATTTTTGCAGAGTTGGACAACTAATTGAGGCTAGGCTCGTGATTCAAATCCCAGGTCATTGAACTCCAAAGCCCGCTGTAAGAATGCACGGTACCCTAAGAATGTACCGTATGCTTTACATGGGAGAGAGACAGAGAGACACAGCTAACTGCAAGTGTAGCAGGGTAGACACAACATTAGAACTAAAGAGAAGGTTAGGGAAAGGAATGATCAACCCCATAACACTGGGTGGTAAGTGGTGTCAGAGAGGGCCCCCCAGGTCAGTTGGGAACACTGGTCTGGATGATTTTGAGATGAAATCAGTGCCTGGAGTTTCAGGAAATGAAACCAAAACACAGGGAGAGAAGTCACCTGGAGATTGTACCTTGGTCCTTGTTCCCTGCTGCCTCCGTTGCTCTTACTGAATTTCTAATAGGAACCAGCCAAATGGCCTATACTGCACCTCTATAAAACGTAGTTACACGTGTTTAGGTTTGGGGCTAATATAAGAGTCGTGCGACCTGCAAAACCCTGCAGGATTTGGTGACCGTGAACTGAATGGACAGACCGGAAGAAGCTTTTTTTTTTTTTTTTTTTTTTTTTCTTTAAACAATCAGCAGCTCTCCGTGCGACCTCCTTCTTAGAGCTCTGCTGAATCTTATGACGGCATGTCTGGGCTGCATGATATTTCCTAAGGTTTAGTCTCATTGAAAAGCTGATTGGATCTGATTATGTTGTAAACTCTCTGTCGGTTAGGGCGGGAGACAATAAGCAGCCCTTGCTGTTGAGTGGACACATTGTCTTGTACTGTAAACTTTTATATGTCTGTGCTTATGTTCCCTCTCTTGTGGATGATGTACTGCACATGTTGAAAGGCCAGCCCCAGATAAGACTGCAAATTGCCTGGCCTCGAAGGTTTTGTCCCAGGCCATCACCTCCTCCTTCTGAAGAGTTGAGAGTTTGCTTCTAGAACTATAGGAAGCTGAGATTTTAGAATCACAGAATACTAGGAACTTAGAACCATGGCATATTAGAAACTGGGTATGAGATTTACTGTGTCTTAGAACTCACAGAATGTTAGGGTCCTAGAAGTATAGAATGTTTTCATCTCAGACTATTAGAACTTAAGGATCCTAGTATGTTAGATCCGTGCAAGTAATTTACTCAGCAGATATTTATTTAGTGACTACTATGTGCCAGGCACTAGGCTAGATTCTGGAGTTACAGAAGTGAACAAGATTAATATCATTCTTGCTTTCAAGGAGTTTGCAGAAAATGCCAGAACTTAAGAATCTTTTAAAATGTTAGACCCTTAGAAAAGAAGAACATTAGCGTGTTGAAATCCTGTAATGCTAGACGTGGAGGGAGTCTGTGGGTTATTACTCTAGCTCTCTGCCTTTTATGAGGCCCAGAGCCTGTTCCAGGCATGTTGGATTAAAATCGCACTAATAAGACCATTATTTCTGTTTGGTGACATCACAGAATGGCCAGCTTACAGGGACTCAGTGATCACCCAATGCCGACTGCTCATTTTACCAGTAAGTCCACTGTGACTCAGAAAGGGGCAGCCGTTTTCTAGATAACATGGCCCAGTCAGGACTATTGTTGTTGTGTGCCTTGGACAGACTCTGATTCATATCTACCCTATGTGACAGGGTAGAACTGCTCCATAGGGTGTCCCAGGATGTAATTTTACGGAAGCAGATTGCCAGGTCGTTTCTCCCGCAGAGCCGCTGGTTGGTTAGAACGCCTGATCTTTCAGTTAGCAGACCAGCGCTTGCTTACCGTTGCGCCACCAGGGATCCTTCAGTCAGGACTAGACCCCAGGTTTTCAGGCCTCTCCCAGAGACTAGGCAAAGTTAGGTAGCCTTCCCCTGTGTTTCCGAGGCGCCCTGTAAGCCGAGCAGACTTCAGCACCGAAGCCTCAGCTCTTCAGGAGTTGGCAGAAACTTTTCTTTGCGGAGGCATCAGACCCGCCTCCGGACCATGTGTGCAGTAAGTCGCCTAGCGTTGGGAGCCCCCCTTCCCCCGTTGATGAATGTTTTATTTTGCTCCTCCCTCCTCCCCGTGTGCCTCGAAATCAATTTTCATTATTTTTTTTCTGTCTGTGTTTGTCTTTGTGGTTCGCAGGTGCTCCCTTGCATTGTTCATCCGCTTCATCAACCCCTATTGAGCAGTCCCCTTCCCCGCCCCCCTCCCCTCCGGCCAATGAGAGCCAGAGGCGGTTGCTAGGCAACGGTGTGGCCCAGCCAACCCCGGACTCAGACTCTGAGGAAGAGTTTGTCCCTAATTCATTCTTAGTTAAAAGTGGCTCCGCCAGCCTGGGGGTCGCGGCGAACGGTAAGTCCTTCTCTCTTCCTAACTTTTGTGGGTTTGTTTCTCCCTTTCGTTGGTGCTGCTGATTAATATGCCTGCTTGGGCTGCTTGCAGGGGTGGGAGGGGCCTGGTGCACCGTGGGCTCCTGGGCTCCTGCGGTTGTCGGGGGGCTGGAGCAGCTCCGGGGGCTTGGGCAGCCCGGCTCCTGCTTGGCTGCACCACTGGGGCGGACAGAGATGCACAGACAGACACAAAGACAGAAACAGGTAGAGATGGAGACAAAGATACAGAGACAAACATCAACAGGAAAAAACTGAAAGGTTAAAAATAAATAAATAGCCCTGAGTAGCTACCTACTGCGTGCCAGGGACTGTGCCAGGCACTTCACTGCTTGGTTCGTTCGGATCCTCCTAACAACCCTGCCTGCAAGACAGGTATTATAGTGTCCCTATTAACAATAAGAAAACTGAAAGAAGGGACACTACCTGAATCCTAGCGCTAGCTTTGAAATTCACGAGTTTCACATTGCCCAGAGACAGCGACTGCCCTGAAGTCCCAGGCAGCTAGGTGGCTGAATTTTAACAACTTGTTAAATTTTAACAAGATCCCCCAGGTGGTTCTTATGTATACATAAGGGGAATCTTATTAAAATGTATATTCTGATTCAATACATTTGGGGTGGAAAACAAATTCTCAGTAGGGGATTGAAGGGAGGAGGGGGAATAACCAGTTGGAAGCCTTGATTTAAAGATGAATCTGCCCCTGCTGCTTCTAAGCTCTAGCCTGGCTCTCTTAAGGAAAGGAGGAGTGGGAAGTATGATAGAAGAGCTACACACCGACCAGAAGCCAGTAGATCCAGGTTTTAGCCCATGATCAGGTGCTGTGTGACCTGTGGCAAGGTGCTTGCCTCTGTGTCCAGCAGAGGCCAGTCCACTTCTTTGCAGGGATGTCCTGGAGGGGATTCATGCCTCTAAGAGGGAGAATGGTGAACATGAGCTAAGCTGTGATCTCCCTAAATGGTCCCAAGATTTCCTGGTTCTAGGACAAGAGGAGAGAAAATGATGCTGTTTTCCCACAAATAATACTGCAGGTTGTGTGTTCATTAGGCAAACACTTATTCAGTGTCTACGTGGTACTAAATTCCAGGCCAACTTCTGGAGAAGGATGTAGAGACTCCAAGAGGTATAATGCAGGGTCCATGGGCTCTGAAGTCAGGCTGCTTTGGATTCAAATATGTAATTCTTAGCTCTGTAGGACTTTGAGTGAGTCACAATGCCCCTCCAAGCCTGTTTCCTCAAGTGCAGAGTGAGTAATATAATACCTACGTGATGGTGAGTGCCCATCACAGTGCTTGGGACATGGAAGGAGTTTAGTAAATGTTAGTCATGACCCCGGTCACCACCCATCTTCCTCCACTGGATTTATGGAGACCCTGTATGTGAAGGAGCCCTGGTGGCACAGTGGTTAAGAGCACGGCTGCTAAAAGGTTGGCAGTTCGTGTCCACCAGCCACTCCTTGGAAACCCTGTGGAGTAGTTCTGCTCTGTCCTATGGGGTCACTATGAGTAGGAAATGACTGGAGGGCAAGAGGTTTGGTTTTGGGTGGCTGTATGTGAAAGCTGCCACCACACTACCTGATGCTTAGTGATGCTCGAAGAATGCTAGACTCTTTCTTTCTCTTAAGGATCGTTACAACCCAAGGGGATAAGGGAGGCAGGAACTGAGAGTGTGGGTGACCAAGGAGGAAGCCTCCTCTTTGCCTGAGGGAATCAAGAAATGCCTCCTGGAAGAGGTGCTCACTGGATCTGATAGAATAAGTAGGGTTTTCCAGGTAGAGATGGAGCCAAGGGCATTCTGGGTAGAGGGAAAGCATGGACAAAGAACCTGAAGTGGGAAGATGGGGAGCCTGCCCCAGCTCTGTGAAACCTATAACCTGAGTAGTAACTAGGCATTAACCCTGGAAGGCCTACGGAAGGAAGGCCACATGGTAAAGCCACCTCGGTTCTTCAAGTTACAGTCAAGTCCCTCTATACATTACCCTCTGCCCTCACACGCATAGATGATAGAGAATAGTGGCTTCCTGCTGCTGTGCTTGTTGCAGGACCTCTCCCAACCTGTTCTCGTTCCAAAAATCAGAGAGGAGATCTTTAGCCTTGAGGACATTCTCTTCTGAAAGGGTCTTAGGGCCTGCATTCTCTGACCAGAAACTAAACCATCCTCCAGGACCTTTTCCCTCTTTACACCCTGAAGGTGGCATCCTCTTTTCGGTGGTTCACCGTTGCTGCTTCTCTATACATTTTAGCTATCCTGTTCTTGTGCAGAAGCAGCAACCTTGGACTGGGAGGGAGAGACCTGGGCTCAAGGCCTAGCTCTGTGAGTCACTTGCTCTTTAACATTGGCAAACCACTGTCCTGCTCCAAGCCTCAGTTTCCCCATCACGCCAGTGATGGAGCAATCCCTAAGGTAGTGTGATTTTGGGAGTTTCATGTGGCACCAACAGAAGTGTCCTCTGACATTAGCTGCCTTAAGCTTTATTGGGGAAAAAAAGTATATGTGTATGATGATGATCCTTGTTCATTTCTGAATAAGTAAGCCTTGCTGGTAAATAAGGAGGCAGGAGATGAAAGTCTTTAATCTCTCCCTCTGCTAATTAACCACTTTTTTTTTTTTTTTTTTTTGAGTTCTGCAGCAAATTGATGGTATTATTGCATTATTGATGTGCAGGGAAGATGGGTGGGGGGGACTTTGGCCTACAGCTGTCTGCCCAGTTATGCTCCTTTGTGCTCCTGATCCCCAGGGGACCTGAAGGTACATCACATTCCTTCCGTGGGGCCTTGCTCTGAGTGTGTCACTCTCAAAGTTGGTAATAAAAGTGTTCCATGCCTGAAGGGAGAGTCTGGGTGCTCACTGGTCTGCTCCTCTGGGGTTGGTGGGTCATGAGAGAACCCAGTGAGTCTCATCCCCAACGTGGACCCTACCAGTCTGTCCCCTGAAATCCCAAACTTAAGGGACCCAGCACCAGAGAGTGAAGATGAATGGGTTCTGCCACATCATAGCCCGATAAGTGTTTGTAGGGTTTTTTTGCTTTTTTATTTCATTCTAGAAGCATGAAATTATTTTTTAACAGGATTATCTTTATTGTTTTTGCCAACTATAAAAGTAATAAACGCTTGTTACCATTCAAAACCCCCTCTTTGTACTTACTTACACAGGGATTTTGGCAGAACAGTTCTGAGGCATCACAGACCTGGAAGGGCAGCTACAGAAAGGTTGAAAGTGAAGTTCCCTTGTAATCCTTCTTCCTGGAGAGAAGCACTTACAACATTTGATGTGTGGCCTTAGAGATCGTTTATGTAGTAAATGTTAACTTAAGGAGTGAGCAAATGAACTAACGAGCAAACAACACACACTACTTAAGGACCACAGTATAGCAGAGAGTGTGGGCTACAGAGTCAAACCTTCTGAGATTAGATAACAGATACTTAACCCTGGGCCAATTACCTAACTCTCCCATCATCAGTTGCTCCCTCTATGAAATGGGGAAAACCTTCTAAGATTTTATGGAGTTTCAAAACGACAAAGATGATCATCTGTTCTCTTCCCCCTTCCCCATCTCCCCACCGCTCTTCCCTTTCACCAGTTTAAGACTTCAGAGACCACCCTAAATGGATTAATTGCTTTCATTCTTTGAAATACCTGCTTTTTTGGAGACTCAATTCAGAGTGTACTTTAAATCTTTAAATGACAAAAGCTGCCCCTCTGGCTCCTAAACCAAAAAAAAAAAAAAACCACCAAACTGGTTGCCTTCACTAGATTCTGACTCATAGCAACTCTGTAGGACAGAGTGGAACTGCCCCATAGGATTTCCAAAGCTGTAAATCCTTACGAAGCAGATTGCCATTTCTTTCTTCTGCTGAGTGGCTGGTGGGTTCGAACTGCAGACCTTCTGGTTAGCAGCCAAGCACGTAACCACTGCTCCACAGGTGCTCCTTCTTTGGTTCGTAAAGGGTGAAAATGAAGCTATTCCCTATGGTGGGAGCTGACTCTGACGTTCTGCACGTCCAGGGTGAACCTTTCAGAACCAGCGTTCCCAGAAGCTTGAGCTGCGCTCTCCAGTGGCCCCTCTAGAGGCCCTCTGCCTACAGCTGTGTCAACTCCAGCTTGTGGCTGCAATCCCAGGTCTGTGACACCTCAGAGCTGCCCTGCTAAAATCCCCATGTAAAGTGCAAAGACACGTGTGGGGTATTGCTCCATTGTCCCTGTGAAAGAGACAACAAGAGAAGTAGCTCTTTCTGTTAACAAAATTCTAATTCTTCCCCAAGAATAATCATCTAGAAATCACTGATATATATAAAGACTTCAATCAAATATCAACTAGTCACAGTTGTAAAGCTAAGGAAGTGGCTAGGATTAAGGAGGTATTTGTCCCTACCCCATAGAAACTTTCCAAATAAAGTGTTAAATGTTTTGTGAATTGTTTGAATCAAAGTTCTAAACTAAAGGGCCTTTTTAAAGTTGGTTTAATATTTAAGAAAGTGAGAGGATAAATAGCCCAGAGAAGGTTGTCAGTTTTTAAAAGCCTAGGAGCCCTGGTGGCGCGGTAGTTTAGAGCTCGCCTCCTAACCAAAAGGTTGGCAGTTCGAATCCACCAGTACTCCTCGGAAACCCTATGAGGCAGTTCTACTCTGTTCTGTAGGGTCGCTATGAGTCAGAATTGACTTGATGGCAATGAGTTTTTGGTTTGGTTAGGTGGAGTAGGGAATGGATGAGAGAATTTTACATTTAATGAGTACCTTCTGTATGTAAGTCCTTTCCTTGTATGCGTTATCTTACTTGAGCTTCATTTTATCTCCATTTCGCTGTTCAGGAAACTGAGGTCCAGCAAGGGTCAGGGACTTTGCACATTTCATAAGGAGCATGCTAAGAATTCAAACTCTTAAGTCTACCTGACTCCAAAGGCCCTGTTTTCTTTTTTCATTTTGTTCTGTTTCCAGTACCAGATCCTGTTATTTGTGTGTGTCCTCCTTAGTAGGAAGCTGGAGAAGTTCAGAGGAACTCCACCAAAGAAAAGACAGTTTAATTTTGGAAATGAATAGTGGTGATAGTTGAACAACAAAATGAATGAGATTAATGTCTCTGGATAGTACGTGTAAAAAATGTTGAAATGGCCCAAGAAAAAACCAATTTTAAAAGAATTCCAAATTATTGTATGCCTACTAGTCATCTCACAAATGTTTATGAAGCACCTAGTATATGAGAAGCATTTATATATATGTAACCTCATTGAATCTTCATATCTACCCTGTGATGTAGCCATTATTAGTCACATTGAGGCAATTGGAGGCCCAGAGAGGTTAAATAACTTCCCCTAAATCACACAGCTTCTAAGTGAAGGAACTAATACCCCAGGTTTGTGAGGACTGTGGAAGTTTCAAAGGTGAATCACACCAGATGACTTAGACACTAATTTGGGTGCTACTTCCAGAGAGCCAAGCCCTGGATGCTGGGCTGACCAACAGCTATTTTAAGTTTTCAGCACTGGGCCCTTCCTACCTGGCTTTACAAGTTTCTCAGGCTGGCTGGTGAGCGCGCACCGGTCAGCATCACTGTTGGTTGGCAGTTTCGTTGACTTTCTCGGATCTTAAGCAGCTTGGATTATTTTGTTTAGACTTCCACTCCAGTGGAGGAGTGTTTATTTTTCTTTCTAAATGGGAGACACTGCTATGTATGTGAGCCTCTTCCAAAAATGTTTTCTTAAAACAAAACAAAACAGAAAATCCAACTTCATTTAGAACCTACCAGTATTTCGTGGAGGAGTCTGCTGGGGCCCTTTTAAGTCAGTTTGTGAAAGCAGAAGGCAAAATTATGTCTGCTTCCTACTGTGGAGGGGAAGTTTCCAGTGAGATTTTTGTCTCCTTTCACTATGAATTCCATTCACTTGAACTCGTTTTCATTGTTCCAAGCCAGCTGCTGGTGCTTGGGTATGCATTTCCGAGGTTCTGAGGGTAGAGGACTTTGGGCTCTGTGAAGTTTTGAGACAATTTTGTTCACCACTCTTCTCAACTCTTGGGTGAAAAGACCTTTGTAGTAAATAAGTTCTTATACCAGCTGTGTAGACCAGTTAAGTCCCTAACCCTTGGTAGTAAGACAAATTCATTCCTTTATTCACTCATTCACGACAGTTGAAATGTTTGTGTTTTTCGGATGCTGAGAGGTGAAGGGCATATCTAAGAGACATTACAACCCCAAAACAAACCCACTGCCATTGAGTCGTTTCCGACTCATAGCGACCCGTAGGGTTTCCAAGGCTCTAAATCTTTACCGAAGCAGACTGCCACATCTTTTTCCCGAGAAGCGGCTGGTGGGTTTGAACAGCCAACGTTTTGGTATGCACCTGAGTGCTTTTAACGACTGCACCCCCAGGGCTCCTAAGAGATCCTATAAGACATGTATTTAATTTATGGGGTCAAACTTCCCTTTAACAACACCCTTGGAATTAGATGTGTTTTCAGAATTCAGCATTTTTCAGATTTAAGAAAGACTGGAGTGTATATATTGAATTCTTCCTAACACTCCCAGGGCAGACTAGGATGGCACACCATCATCAAATACATCAATATTTCTGCAATGAAACATATGCATATTGACACTAAGTGACTCTGAGTGACTCTGAGCCGCATGTCAGTTCAGGTCAGGTTTTCCACCAAATGAGTTTGTTGTTGTTGCAAATATACACAGCAAAACATATGCCAATTCAACAGTTCTGCATGTACAGTTCAGTGGCGTTGATTATGTTCTTCGAGTTGTCCAACCATTCTCGCCCTCCTTTTCTGAGTTGCTGCTTCCTCATTAACAAAAACTGCCTCCTAAGGCCATCAAGGAAACCCTGGTGGCGTACATGGTTAAGAGCGACGACTGCTAACCAGAAGTTCGCTACTCCGTCCTATAGGGTCACTATGAGTCAGAATCAACTCGACGACAGCAGGTTTAGTATTTTTTAGTTAAGGCCACCAAATGAGTTTTGATCAAACTTTAGGTCTTAGAGTTTTGGGGGCTTTAGAATTGTACCTAAGGGGTGGTGATCCTGATTTGTGTCCCCTTTTTTTTAAATGGAGGAGCCAAGGCTCAGGTAGGTTTAGTAACTTGCCCATGGTTATAGAGAGGAAGTTCCTTGATAACTAGAAGGCATGATACAGACACAAGTCATTGACTGGGAAGCTCTACAGAAATGCTCGTTGTTGTCTATATACTGCTTGGAACGGCCAAGCCCCCTCTGCTTCAGAAATGAGAGCTCAGGTGGCCAGTGCTCGTTGTTGTCTATATACTGCTTGGAACGGCCAAGCCCCCTCTGCTTCAGAAATGAGAGCTCAGGTGGCCAGAGCAAGCAAGCAGCCCCTTGTTCTGCCGATCACGATCACGGGACTAGGGTCAGGAGGAAAGAGGATGAGTGCTCAATTCCAGGACTTCAAACCGGTTGTTTTCAGTTTGACCTCCTGCTGAGAATTTTCATTTCCACCGCAGATTTACTGAGTCAGAATCTACATTTTAACAAAATATGTAAGAATCACCTGAAGATCTTGTTAAACTGGTAAGAGTCTGATGCAGTAAATCTGGGGTGGAAGTGCAAATTCTCAGCAAGGGGGTCGAACCGAAAATAAACTAGTTCAAAGCCCTTTGTCAATTCTCCAAAGTCAACTCTGGGTTCTTAAGGAGCCTTTCCTGACAGCCCCGCAGATACACGGACCCTCTCCTCTGCCTTCTATACGGAGTCCTCCCTGACAGTCTGGGGCAGCCTGGTTATTCACAGGACTGGTTTCCTCATTCAACTGTAAGCATCTTGAGGTAAGCCTCGTCCACTGCTGCATCTTCAATACTGAGCACAGTACCTGGCACCTGTGGATGCTAAAATGAAAATCGAAAAAAAATTGTTTTTCTTCCTCCTTTCCACCAGCCCCTCCCCTCCACACGCACACACCGCCCTAGGAACACAGCCTCATACATGCTGTAACTGTGGAAACTCAGATGAAGCAATTTGCCCAAGAACACATGGTGGTGAGTCAATATTAAAAGTATGGCCCCAGACTCTAGTGCTCTTTCCACTTTACCAGGGCACCTCCCCTACCTAGAGAAGCCCTCACCTGCAGCCTCCCACTAGGGGCAGCCGATTATGCCCCCCTAATTGGGGGCAGTGGGGACAGCCACACAGGGGTCACTTCTGTTTTTGTGCGGTTTACAAAGCCCTTCTTCCTACGTTACCTCAGGCAGAAGCCAGTGACTCTAATTTAATTGCCACATTGGCTTTCTAGGAGGTAAGGCTTCTTCCTGACCTTGCAAAATAAACAGGTCACACTTTGAATTAATGTAACTGAACATTCTGGGAGAACCCAGGGGCCTCTAATTAGTTACTCACGTGACACAGTTGTAGACTCTTTGCAGCTCCTTTTCTACTAATTTTCCCAAATACCATTGTATTAAAAGGTACAAAAATAACGTTTTTGGTGTATGGCTTGATTGGT
The DNA here is from genome assembly GCA_030035585.1 of Dugong dugon. NCBI lineage: Eukaryota > Metazoa > Chordata > Mammalia > Sirenia > Dugongidae > Dugong > Dugong dugon. The sequence continues at coordinate 67,955,052 of CM057467.1, forward strand.
TCTAGGAATTCCTAGACCACCCCCCTAGGAAGGCACGTTGACCATGTGTCCTTGCTTTTAACGTCTGGAAACTAAGCCTGGCTTGTGTCCCTGTTGAAATGCTAGTGGTCTGTTCCATGGGGCCTGTCATGGACACCAGACCACATCTTAAAGCATCTCCTGACACTCCCAGAGCCCAGACTGTTGAAGAGGCGCCCGGAAGAAGGCCAAGCAGAGTTTAGGAGATTAGTATAACTAACGTTTGCATAGCCCTCCCATTCCCAAAACTCTTTCACATGCATCATCCCATTTGATCCACAGCACAGACCCGGGAGGTTGGATGTGGAGTATTGCAAGCTCCTTTGCACACTTGAGAAAACGGATGCTGAGAAAGTGAAGCAGCCTAGCACAGAGCGCCCCTTTGGCTACACAGCTTTGAAATCATTTTGGAATTGCTCACAGTTTGCTCAGTATAAACTGCCAGGCCTGTTGCCATCTGTGTCAACTCACTTATCCAGTTCTCCACCTGGAGAAGCCCCAGTAATCCTACCTTGAGTTAATGGAAACCTGCTTGTGAGGTGGCGCATGCCTGGGAGCAAGACACCTGGCTTCAGACCCCAGCTTTGCTCTGACCTGCTATGTGACCTTGCAGGAGCCTCCCCTTTTGGTTCCTATGCTTTCAGGTAGCAGCATGGAGAACTGGGTTAGATCAACATTTCCCAGACTTTATTCATGATGTGTGCCACAGTCACGGTTAAAACCATAGCAGTGTGCCTACTTACATCATTATTTACTTTAAACTGCCTCCTTTTTGTGATGATACCCTTTTAAGACCAGTGGGATATATGGTATCCCACCCAATTTTTTTTGCCCCTGGAGTTCTTTGGAAAAGGAGTAGCTGGATTTTAACATATTTAGCCTCAAGGTGGGATCCTTTTGAAATGCCTAAAACTCAAGAACCCTGAGTTGTAGCCTCATTTTTGTGTAGATTGAGTATTGTCTTACATGATGCCCCCTAGATGTGTGAATTTCCTAAACTTCTGAGAAGTTTGCCTTTATTTCTGTGAGACAAGCCTCCTCACTATGTTTTCCAGTTACTATGTTCTCATGAGAAGGTACTTATCACAAGAGTAAACTATTCTTAGTCTTCATTCAGTCATAGTGGCCATTTTCTCTTTGATATCAGTCATTGTTTCCAGGTGTTACTGGCTCCCTGTTTTCTAGCTTCTGAACAGTAAATAATGCTTTTGCAATGAGGAATAATGCATTGCAGTGGTACTTTTTAAGAGACTGCAACTCCCATAGGTTATTCTTACCTTGTGTTCAATTTTAGGGCCCAATCATTATCTCCATGTGGAATGCACTGCTATTATTAGCAGTTCTGCAGTATTCCAGGGCAGTTGTTTCTGTTTCTTAGCTGTTAGTACTGCTTTTGTTACAATGAAGAATACATAGTAGTGGTAATTTTCCTGAGATTCATATTCTTTTAGTTTTATTTATTTGGCCTGTAAGTACTGCCTCTTTTTGCAGTAATGAAGAATACATTGTAGTGATAATTTTCCTGAGATAAAAAATCCCTTGACTTTATTTATTTGTATTGTAAGTACTTCTTTTGCAGTAAGGAAGAATGCATTGTACCACATTTAAAGTTTCATGAAAAATAATAAAAAGGCAAAGATGGAGAATCAATAAAATGTATGTGCAGTCATTGCCAGGTGCCTTCATGTTTTGCAAATTTTCAAGAAATAAAATTTAAAAAATTTAAAACCAATTTTATCATTGACTCATATCAGCAGGATTTATGTCATCCAGGGGCCACTGGGACACATATGATCCCAGATAATGGGTATCAAAATCCATAACTCAAAAAAAATTCTGACTTAGTCCTTTAATCAGCATGCCTTCCATTAGTGAAAACACACAGTATCGACAAAAAATTCAAAGGTGAAAATAATTGGATCATGAAAGGGTTAAGTGCATTAATTTATTTTAAAAGGAAATTGCATGTTATACTGTAATTCACTGGTCATATGGCAAATGTATCACTTGCTATAAATAGAAAGTAACTGTAAAAACAAATACAATGAAAGCAGGTGATCACATTCTGACAAGATAATACCTGCTTAAGGGCATTGAGCAGAGGTTTGCTACTCTTTGTTAATTAGGGGTATTGGCAAGTGTTAGGTGTTAAAAACACACTGGTACTAAAGGGAGAATTCCTCCTTGATATCAGGAGTTGAAAGAGATCAGAAGCTGTCCTGCATGTGATTCAGATTCAGTGTTGTTTAATGTTTGTTCACCACTGTATACCTACTTAAAATCATGTCCACAGGATGCACAGCTCTTTGACTTTTTTTTAGGGCTCTGTAAGCTTTTAAAGTGAAACCCTATAGGCTGCCCACTTTGAGAATAAACATCTCTCACTGCTCCCAGAACCTACCCTTCCTCCCTTTCCTAAGCATGGTCTTTTCTGAGTGAACTGTTCCCACCCTCCCCCTCATAGCCTCCTGTCCTCTGCCCCTGTCAACAGGTTTGAGCTGGGCGCTTTGAGCTCAGCTGGATCCCCCATTTACTGGTTAATGGCTCCCAGTTAGGATCAGGGAAGATACAGCTTCCTCTTCTCCCTCCTGCTCCCCTCCTACCTCCCTCTTCCCTCTTCCTCTAAACTGCCATTATTTATATAGGTGTTTGAGATTAAACAACTGAAAAAAAACATTCCCTTTACTTTACAAGGCCCAGAAGGACAAAGGCCAGAAGAAAAATAGAAACAGCACAATGTGGAGGCCCACAGATCCTTGCTGTGCTGTGTGGCCATGGGCAAGTTGCTTAACTTCTCTGGGCCTCAATGACCTCCTCTGTAAACTGCTTTTAATAGTACCTACTTCACAAAATTGTGAAAATGAAATAATATAGGCAAAGCTTTTAGTACAGTGACTGCCGCATAATAGGTGCTCAATAAATGTTGATTTCCTCCTTCCCCTTCCATAACCCAAACGTTTTTGTCCAAATATCCCTGGAAGGAAGGCAGAGTCCCATACTCTCACCCCTCCAGTCTTCAAGGAGCTATAGCATTTAACTGCTCTGGCTCTGGGAGTCCTGAGCTTTAATCCCCTCCCTCCTCCTGGATGATTTCTAGAGATTTCCAGTGGGGAGTGAGCCCAAGGCAGCAGCTAAACAAACATAGCATGGGGTCTTGGAAACAGAGCTTCAGACGGACACTTGCTGGAGCTCCCGCTATTGCTTCCATTCCCCATCGTTCCAGGAACAAGTGTTGACGTTTGGTACCAGATGAAACGCTGTGATGCCTTTTCCTTCTGGTCAGCTTGCCTTCCCCCCAGAGTTGAAAGGAGAGGAAAATGACTGGTAATTCATTTATGCTCCACTCCCTCTCCCCTGAATAGATCATATTTCTATAAATAACACTGGGAGGCTGCTGCACCATCTCACAATAATAATACATATGCTTGCACTTCCAGAACCTTCTCTCTATAGTGGAAGCTCTGGGGTAATACACACCTGATGTGAACCAAGTTCCCCTCCCTACTATGTGACCTCTGAGCTCACATCTCATTCAGTTATCCATCTGCAAATTGGGGGCAAGAATAGCAGTCTTGAGAGTTGTTTTGAAGATGAAATGGGATAAATGTAAGGCACTGAGATCACAGCAAGTGCTCAGTGTTCACTGGTCTCCCCTCAGCCCCCCTCAGCCTCCCCTCTTATTCTTTGGCAATGAATTGAGACCATTTGTAGTTGATGAAGATGTTATCTGATCAAAACAAATGGGGATGACCTATTTGCTGTCATCCTGTGAATGAGCAAAAATGGAAGTGGAGATGCTATCTATGTATTTGCTAGTTTAGCAAAATGCTGCTGCTTTGACAAAACATTTCCTAAGTCTTTTTGCCCCTGGACCACAGCAGTAGCATCCTAACTGGCCTCCCTGACTCCCCTCTCTCCCTTTAATTCATTCCTCACATGGTCCCGGGGTGATCCTTCCGAAGCCCAGATCCCAATCATAGGGTACCTGTTAGTGACCCTCTACTTGCTCCCCACTGCTGACAACGTGAGCCCTGGTGAAATCCTGGTGGCGCAGTGGTTAAGAGCTCAGCTGCTAACCAAGAGGTCGACAGTTCTAATCTACCAGCCACTGGTTGGAGACGCTATGGGGCAGTTCTGCTCTGTCCTGTAGGGTTGCTATGAGTCGGAAATCAACTTGACGGCAGGGGTTTGGGCTTGGTTTTGGTTTGCTGGCAGGATCTGGTCCTAACTTCTTAGCATGGCACTCGAGGCCCTGTGTTCACTCCCTCTTGCTGCTTATTTTGGTGCTCCCACTAGGGCCCAGTGCTGAGACCACAGCAGACTAGCACAGTTCTTAAGGAGACAGAGATGCGTTCCCAGTGCCCAGTACAGTGATTATGGTGAATATCGAGCAATGTTGGAAGCAAGAGAGTCTGAACAGCAAAATCTCATTAATTTAGGCTGAGAAGGGGGAGGCCTTTCTGATTTGGAGTGATGTGGGGAGAAAGGAAGCTTAGTTACCCTTCAGAACCAATTTGATTCAGCTGGTGTTATTAAGGACCTACTGTGTACCGGGCCTATGGAGAATAGAAAGCAACTGGCACGCCCCTGGCTGTTTGGGAAACAGACACTCATCTACAGTAGGCGTCAATAAGGGGAACAAGGTAGGGGAGTGTGCCAGGGTGTGGGGGGCCACAGAGGTTAATGCAGACTGGAAGGTTCAGGGGATCTTCTGGAGAAAGAGGGTAATCCTGAAGCTGACCCAAAAGCTTACAGATTCAGACTCTGCCCAGAAGTGAGCTTTAGTTTTATGTCTCTGTAGAGCTCTGGTTTAAGGATGAGCCTAGATATTCATCCTCTGCGTATCAGTTATTTGTGTGCAACTGAATGCTCCCAGCCTAACTGTGGAGTCTTGAAGAATTTATTTCCTCAGATATTTACTCATTCATTCATTCTGTCCATCATTTAATAGACTTTTGCTGGTGTGTGCTCCATGTGGGGTCCTGTGCTGGAGAGATAGCTGTGATTAGACCTGATCTGTCCTTTCCATGGGCAGCAATGTGTGTAGGGGATCCAGGTGTAGGGAACACCGAGGCTGGCTGCAGGGGGGCAATGTTGTAAGGCAAGGCTCTCTTCCTGTCCATGAAGAAAGAGCTAGCTAGCATGAGCCCAGCTTGGCAGCCTACCTCCACCTCGCCCCACTTTTCACTCTCAGGGAGCAGCTTCTTTAGCAGACTCAATTTTTCTGGGATTTGATCCCCAGATGGGATGAGCAGTGTGGACTGAGAGCAGATGTACCATGCCATACTCCGCTTAGAGCTCTTTGAGAGGAGGCCAGGGCAGCAGGCACTGCCTCAGGAGCCAAGAAGGTCCTGATCATCCCATCAGATTGGATAACAGGGGCGCAGTCCCATCACTGAGCACCTACAGGGTGTCACGTGCTTTGCTAGATGCTGTACTTTTCTCACCTCATTGAATCTGCACAACTAAATAAGCTCTGGAGCAGAAAAGTTAAGGGTATGGGTTTGAATTTTGGCTCCACCATTTTCTTTTAGATATTGTTTTAGGTGAAAATTTACACAGCCAATTAATTTCCTATTCAACAATTCATACACAGATTGTTCCGTGACATTCGTTGCTATACAGCAATGTGTCAGCATTCTCCCCATTTCCACCCTGGCTTCCCCGTTTCCATCCCTCCAGTTTCCCTGCCCCTCCTTTCCTTCTCATTTTTGCTTTTCGGCGGATGTTGCCTATTTGGTCTTCTGTAGTTGATTGTTCTAGGGAGCACGTTCCTCATGGGTGTTGTTGTTTATTTTATAGGCCTATCTATTATTTGGCTGAAAGACGACCTCCAGGAGTGGCTTCAGTTCCAGGTCAAAAGGGTCTCGTAGGGTGATAGTTTTCAGGGGTTCCTCCAGTTGGTAGTTCGAATCCACCAGCTGCTCCTTGGACACCCTATGAGCAGCCCTACTCTGTCCTATAGGATCGCTATGAGTTGGAATCAACTCAGTGGCACTGGGTTTGGTTTTTGTTTAATGGCTAGTGAGCGTGAGCGTCTTTTCATGTGTTTGTTAGCCACCTGAATATCTTCTCTGGTGGTCTATTCATGTCCTTTGCCCATTTTTTTTGACTGGATTGTCTCTTGTTGTTGAGCTGTTGAAGTTTTCTATATATTTTAAGGATTAGACCCCTGTCAGATATGTCATTGCCAAAATTTTCTTCCCAGTCTGTAGGTTCTCCTTTTACTCTTTTAGTAAAGTCTTTTGATGAGCATAAGTACTTAATTTTCAGGAGATCCCAGTTATCTACATTATCTTATGTTGTTTGTGTATTTTTAGTTGTTTGATAGTGTGTTTATGCCATAAATTAGAACTTCTAGCTTTGCTCCTATTTTATCTTCCAGTAACTTTAGTTTTAGGTATAACGTTTAGATCTTTGAACCATTTTGAGTTCGTTTTTGTGTATGGTGTGAGGTATGGACCCTGTTTCATTTTTCTGCAAATGGATGTCCAGTTTTACCAGTACCGTTTGTTAAATAAACTGTCTGTTCCCCGTTGAAGGGACTTTGACCCTTTGTCAAAGATCAGCTGTTCATCACTGGATGGATTTAGTTCTGGGTTCCCAGTTCTGTTCCATTGGTCAGTGTGTCTGTCGTCGTACCCAGTACCAGGCTATTTTGACTACCGGGCTGTATAGAAAGTTCTGGGATTGGGAAGTGTGAGTTCTTCTACTTTGTTCTTCATCTTCAATAATGCTTTAGCTATTCAGGGCCTCTTTCCTTTCCATATAAATTTGGAGATTAGTTTTTTCATTTTGTTAAAGAATGTTGTTGGGATTTAGATCAGGATTGCATTATACCTACAGATTTCTTTGGGTAGTATTGACATTTTCACAATATTTAGTCTTCCAATCCCTGGTTAGATTTATTTATTTCTAGGTGTTTTATCCTTTGGGGGGCTTTTGCAAATGGTCTTGTTTTCTTGATTTCCCTTTCAGAGTTCTCCTTGTTAGTGTAGAGGAATCCAGCTGATTTTTGTATGTTGATCTTGTTCCCGGCCACTTTGCTGAGCCCTTCTGTTAGTTCCAGTAACTTTCTTGTGGAATCTCTGGGATTTTCTATGTGTAGGATCATATCCTCTGTGAATAGGGATAGTTTTACGTCTTCCTTACCAGTTTAGATTCCCTTTATTTCCCTTTCTTGCCTTATTGCTCTGGCTAGGACTTCCGGTACAATATTAAATAAGAGTGGTGCTAATGGGCATCCGAGTCTTACTGCTGTTCTCAAGGGGAGTGCTTTCAATCTCGCTCCATTGAGAATAATGTTGGCTGTTGATGTTGCATATATGCTCTTAAGTATGTTGATAAATTTCCCTTCTATTTCTGTTTTGCTGAGAGTTTTTATCAGGAAAGGGTGTTGGACTTTATCAAATGCCTTTTCTGCATCAATTGAGATGATCATGTGATTCTTTTCCTTTGTTTTATTTATGTGGTAAATTACATTTATTGATTTTCTAATGTTGAACCACCCTTGCATCCCTGGTATGAATCCCACCTGATAGTGATGTATTATTTTTTTCATATGCTGTTGTATTCTGTTGGCTTAAATTTTGTTGAGAATTTTTGCATCTATGACTCCACCATTTATTAGCTGCAATCTTCATGAATGACTTAGCCTCTGAGTTTCAGTGTTTTCCTCAGGTGTAAAATGGGAATAATTACAGTACCTACCTCGTAAGGTTGTTTTTAGAATTCAGTGAGAAATTCATGCAGAGTACTTAGCAAAGTGCCTGGTTGTTGGAAAGCCTTAATAAATGGAAACAGCTATTATTATTATCACTTTGTATTGTTTTACTGAATTGAGCCTCAGAAAGGTGCACTAACTTGGCCATGGTCTCACAGATAGTAAGTGGCATTTTGCATCTCAGGTATACAACCTATTCACACTCCACCTGGCTGCCTTCCCTCATGTAACAGCCATCGTCCTTCTTTTTGGACAGCTATATTCTCAGGGAGCCATAAGGTCTAAGGGGAACCTCCAGGACAGATCAGAGACTTCTTTCCACCCTGCCCCACCCCCTGCATTCAGGATGTGGCTGCATGCACACTGCCAGCAGTCCCCGACCCCTGGCTGGAGTCCCCCTGAATGGAAACTGCTGAGTTGCACTCTGGCTCTCAGTTCTTTTAAGATACCCCTGTTAGGCCCCTGTGTGGGTGACAAGATGATGCATGAGGTCTGGCTAAGCAGCTTATTTGTCTGAGCTGGTGATGGCCTTTGTCCTGAGGTGGGTTAATGGTAAGAGGCAGTGGCCCTTTAACGCCCAGACAATGGGCAGGCTTCTCAGGTCACTGAATCACTCAGCAGAATGGCCCAGAACCCACAGAGCACAGGAGGCCTCTGCCCGCTCCACTCCCTGCTAAACCTGCTCATGAAATGATGCGCTCCCCTCCCACACAGGAACACTTAGAATAATGGAGAGAAAGAATCAAAGAGCATTAGAATGACAGAGGACTGATTCAGAGGAGAAAACCGAACTGAGAGAGGACAAATGCTAAACCCAATACAGCCCTTGTCACCAAAAGCCCTCTTTCCTGAAGTCCTGGCTAGGGCCTACACCCAGTTCCGCATTGTGCCTTGCTAGCTTTGCTTTTTTTCCCCTCAAATACATCCGGCACACAGTGACCAGACTCATTTTCCCAAGCGCATCTTTCACTGCTGAAACCTAGTGCTACAAATTAAAATTCACACTTCTTAATCTGGCAGTCATGGCCCACTAGAACTTGAGCCCAGTCCCTTGAACGATGAGGAAGGAAGCAATGGAGGGAGCTTCCAGCGTGGGCACCATCTGAGGCTCAGTTTCTGAGATGTTATACTATGTTTGGTTAACTGCTGCCTTGGGCTCACTCTTCTACCCTAAAATTTCCCCCTTAACTCCTTTTTGAGTCTTTCTGATCTTTCCCCAAGCCCCTACTCTAGCAAGGTATATCATTTGGCCCTCACTACCTGCCTCAACCAAAGCAGCTCTTGTTTATCAGTTTCCTACATTTGCTTTCTGAATAAATCCTATTTAAAGAACACTTCTAATATTAGTTGTTTTGAAAAGTATGGAAACCACTGATTTCAATCAACTCTTTCATTGTATGAAAGGTGGGAGAGCTGAGATCTGAAGCCAGGCCTTCTGATTTTCTAATCCTGACTTTATGTATTCGTTTATTCATTCTACAAAGATTTCCTGAGCACCTACTGTATGCCCAACACTGAGCTAGGCCCTGAAGTACTGACATAAATAGCAAAAAGATCCTTCCCTCAAAGAAGCGCCTGAGCATCCACATACAGTACTGCTGAGAGATCAGGAGGACAAACGTGAAAAGTGTCCATTGATCTTGGTATCGAGATGGCCATTGATGATCTTGCTAAGGGCAATTTCTGCATGTGGAGGCTAAAACCAGACAAGAATAGCTGGGAGGTGAGAGAGAGGAGACAGTTTAAATGACTAATTCAAAGAGATTGGACTTCGTGCCCCAGATCGCTTACAAAGGGTGAAAGGTTCCTTTACGGTGGGGAGATGAGGTATCACCACCTTAACCAAGTGGCCAAACTTAGCACTATGTCAGTGAGCCATCCTGACATGATGTTCCAGTTAATATGATGCGGTAAGAAGTACATTTCATCTCACGTGAGATATACCTGCCAAAAGACTGTTTAACCTGAATTTAATCTTGAGAAAGCAATCAGACATACCAGAAGTTAGGGACATTCTACCAGACAACTGGCCTAGACCTTTTAAAAAGGTCACTGTCATGAAAAAAAAAAAGGGTAAAGGGATGTTTGCATAGGTGAGAGGCAACTCTAGATTGAAAGAGAATAAAAGAATATAACTTTCAAATGCAATGTTTGAATCTTGATTGGATCCTAAAATTTTTTAAGGCTATAAAAAAGACTGGGAAGAATTGAGGAAATTTTTTAACATGGCTTATTTGTCAGATAATATTATGGAATAATCACTCATTTTCTTAGTTGTGATAACGATAACTGTGATTCTGTAGGAAAATGTCCTTATTCTTAGAAGATACAGTAAAACCTGCGAAAGCCGGAACCTGTGTAAGGCAGAAACCTGCCAGCGTAGGAAAACTCAAATATTTTCCACTGAAACAAGCCATAGGAAAGTGGTAAGACTGCACCCTGTCAAAAGCAGAAAACTTGCGAGACCTGGAAAAACAAGGCAGTCCGGGGCAGTTCCGGCTCTCATAGGTTTCACTGTACCTGCTGATGCAAAGTGTCCTGATGTCTGCGACTTTCTTTCACATGGTTCAGGGGAAAAAAGCATACATAGAAAGAGAGAGAGAAAACAATGTGGCAATACAGTAACAATCCACAGATTCAGGTGAAGAGTATATGGGTGTTTGTGGCACTGTTCTTTTAACTCTCCTGTAGCTTTGGAGGAGATTGTACTTGGGTTGGGGAGAGATTGGACCTTGGGTGAGATGTGAATCTTGTCTGTAGAGAAATTCACCCTTACAAGCACCCCTGTTATAGCCTTTGGGAACTCTCACTATGGGAACGCTGTGAACCTTTACAGAGAGTTGATAGTTGGGCAGTTGTAATAAAACAGGCCCTTCCTGGGCATGGAGGGGACTTCAGAGAGGCGCTGGAGCCAGTAATGAGAACCACATTGGCGGGAGTGTGTGGAGCCCCACCCCAGAAATGGCCCTTCTGAGTTAAGGCAGAACAACTGGAACGAATTATGTGCATTCATACTTGTTAAACTGCCTTGGCACCAGAAGTGATCTTCGTAACCTGAGCTTTACAGCGGCACAGTCATAGTTAAAGTTGAGTCAGCCTTGCCCCCATACCCTCTCTGTCAGAGGTTTATAGCTACAGCATAAAACAATTCAGCATGAGCTGGAACATGAAAAACTCCTCCAAGTTGTAAAGGCAAACTTTTCTTTTTAAAGTTTTCTAGGGAGGCAGAGTTTGGGAATAAAATTCTTTCTGTCTCCTGCTTCCCCAGCCCTTGGCTAGGACCCCAAACAACCCCTTGCCTTGAGCACAGACCACAATCCAATCAAACACAGAAGCTGCTGCATTCTGTGGTTGAGTGGATTCTGTTATGTCCGGTGAATCTCGGTTTCTGAGACTGAGCACTAAAGCTGTGTGGCCTTGGGCAAGTTGGTTCCCATCTCTGAGCTTTGGCCCCTTGGTTGTTTATAGAAAATATTTATTATAGGATTGCTCAGACTATATAGGTATGTGATAGTTAAGGGTGTGGAGTCTGTACACAGAGTGGGAGCTCAGTAAATACTGCCTGATCACATCAGAGTTTATCCAATACAGAGATCAATGGAGAATAGATGTTGTTTTATTTTGATCATGAAGAAAAGTTTATCTAAATTACTCTGGTGTTTATCAAAAGGTAGCCAAAGTATAGTTCATACTGGGAGAGAAATCAGATGGAAATCACAGGAAAAGGATTTGTTTTTATCATCTTATTAAGAGTCCTTCGGAAAAGGAGCGATAGGCTTTGAAGTCAGATAAACCTAGGTTCAAATCCCAGGTCTACCAGAGAGACCCAGGCATGTTAGTAATCCATTCTGAGCCTCAGTTGCTTCATCATTATAATAGAGTCTAATACTGTCAACCTAGCAAGGTTGAAGTGGGGAATCGACACATTTTATGAAAAGCTCTTAACTTTGTACCTAGCACATATCCCACAGTTGCGGTCATGTTGATTCCAACTCATGGCAACCCTGTGTGTGTCAGAGTAGAACTGAGCTCCCTAAAGTTTTCAGTGGCTGGTTTTTCAGAAGTAGACTCCCAGGACTGTATTCTGAGGTGCCTCTGGGTGAACTCGAACTTCAAACCTTTCAGTTAGCAGCCAAGCACATTAACCATCTGAGCTACCCGGGGACTCCACCTAGCACACAGTAGGCATTTAATGAGCAGAGCTACAGTTAATACTGAATCTGGAAAAATAGGAAAGCTCTTGATACCCAGACCCGTCTCTCAAGTGTTGTTGTTGGGTGCCAGAAATGACAGCCCAAGGGCAGCCAGCCGACATCAGAAGTTCTGTCCTAAAGACCTTCAAATGGATTATGAAAATGCATTATGACTTCTACCCTTTTGAAGCTGTCCCTTAGCCTCGCCCTTCAAACTACTAGGGGTTTGATGGGCTGGGAGGTCACTGAGGATGAGAGGAAACTTCAGTTTGTTATTTCAAAGCAAGGAGGCTCCTTCAGATAGGGCAAGCTGGTCTCTTCAGAATCCAGGTACCGAGAAACGTGTGGCAGGTGAAGGAGACAACCTTCCTTAGACAGTTTCTTCTGGCAAACATGGTTGTGGTGGGTGGGACAGTGTGGGCCAGAATAGGTTCTTTGATTTTTTTTTTCTGCCTGAGTCGGGATTAAGAACCCCACACTGCTTCAGCGTGGGCTCAGCGTTTTAATTTGAAGCACAAGTGTCAGCCAGTTCATTCTGGGCAGCTTTTCACTTCCAGTCCTGGCTGTGCCCCTCACTAGCTGTGAGACACTGGAAAGTCACTCTACCTCCTTGGCCCTCACTTTCCTTATCTCTAAAGGAAGAATAAGACCACCTGTTCTGCTGGCCTCTATAGCTTGTCATGTCGCTTCTGTGAGATAAGGCAGATGAAAGGATGAGTGTTGCACTAAGGAAGGTATAAGACAGACCAGCCCCAATAGCGTACTTTCCAGCGAGGCGGGCATATTATATACGTACATACCTTTATCCATAGTCATTTTCTCAAAAAGCTATATATAAATAAAGTCAGTTGTTACTAAAATACCTGCTAAATAGAATATTTTGTAAATAGAAGTATTTTCAGTATAGGATAGGAGAGAGAAAACTGATATTTACCATCTGTTTCCCTTAAATAGGAGCCCTGGTGGTGCAGTGGTTAAGAGCTCGGCTGCTAACCAAAAGGTCGGCAGTTCGAATCCACCAGCTGCTCCTTGGAAATCCTATGGGGCAGTTCTACTCTGTCTTATAGGGTCGCTATGAGTTGGAATCGACTCAGCAGCAATAGGTTTGGTTTTTTTGGTTTACTCTTAATTACACCTCAACATAAAGAAATCAAAAATTCTCACAGCTGGACCAATAAGCAACATCGTGATAAATGGAGAAAAGATTGAAGTTTTCAAGGATTTCATTTTACTTGGATCCACAATCAACACCCATGGAAGCAGCAGTCAAGAAATCAAACAATGTATTGCATTGGGCAAATCTGCTGCAAAAGAGCTCTTTAAATAAAGTGTTAAAAAGCAAAGATGTCACTTTGAGGGCTAAGGTGAGCCTGACCCAAGCCATGGTATTTTCAACCACCTCGTATGCGTTCAAAAACTGGACAATGAATAAGGAAGACTGAAGAATAATGGATGCATTTGAATTATGGTGTTGTTGAAGAACACTAACTACACCATGGACTGCCAGAAGAACAAACAAATCTGTCTTGGCAGAAGTACTGCCAGAATGTTCCTTGCAAGCAAGGATGGCTAGACTTTGTCTCACGTACTTTGGACATGTTTTCAGGAGGGACCAGTCCCTGGAGAAGGACATCATGCTTGGTAAAGTAGAGGATCCGTGAAAAAGAGGAAGACCCTCAATGAGATGGATTGACACAATGGCTGCAACAATGGGCTCAAACACAGCAATGACTGTGAGGTTCGCACAGACTGGGCAGTGTTCCGTTCTGTTGTACGTAGGGATGTTATGAGTCGGAACCAGCTCAATGGCACCTAACAACAACACCCTTAATTTACTCTGGTTTGGACTTCTAGACTTTTGACTGTATTTTTGCACATTAAAGTAGCACACCTGCTACAGGTCATCTATAATATCACTAAAGATCTCGTTACATTTTCCTACTAGAAAAAAGATATATATGGTTTTCAAATATGCCTTGAAAATACCCATCTCTGGACAGGTGAGAATTTATGACAGGCAATTAAAGGATATATATTTGCTGAATGTGTATTTCTCCTTTTGAAGCAGAGGAAGTAATATATAAAGAGGGGCAGAGGAGGGTAGGAAGGGGCTGGACTAGTTTCCTGCTCATTTGCAGGTTGAGCTAAATGTTTCCAATCTGTATTCCTTGAGATAAAGAGTCTGCAGCACACACCCACTTCCAGCCCCTCACCCTCACACCAGGATATGCATTCCTTTTCTGTCTCACTTCTTTCAAGAGCGAAAATCCTTCTTGGATTTGAGGCTTCAGAATAGCTTTTTTCTAGGACAGAAAAATTGCCTGTAAGTTGGGGTGTGAAATCACCCCCTTCCTTTTGGGGCCTCCTAGCTCAGCATCGGGGTGCCCATCTGCAGATTAGGAGCAACTGAGTGTTTGTTGCCTGAAGGGTGCACACTCAGTAAGGACCTTTAGCTAAGGTTGTCTTCTCTGGGGCTAGCAGCAGATGCAGGAGATTTCTGGGCTGAGAAGAAAGAGCCTGTCCCAAAACTCCCTCACAGGGCCTTGTGCCTACTCTTGGAGGGTGAGTTTCATCATATTTGAAAGTCTGGTCATAACTCCCTCTTCACTTTGAAGGCCCCAGACACTTCCAGCCTTACAGGGATTCTCTTGTCAAGACAAAGGGTCTGATGGAAGAGCACAGGCTTTGGAGTCATCCAGAACTGGGTTCACATCACCATTTCCAGTTTGTAGCCACGTGGCCTTGGACAATTTATCTCCCTCCCTGAGCATTGTTTTTGTGTTTTGTAAAATAGGGATAATAGTTCTTACCTCAAAGGAAGGGGGTAATAGGCAAGACTTAATTAGGTGGTGTTTGTGAAGAGATTAGCTGGAGCATGGCACATAGTAGGCCCAAGAATGTGCCAGTGCTTTGGCCCACTGGTCTTTGAGGATGGACATTCCCTTGTATTACCCACAGTGCTTACACTTACAAATGAATAAGGGATCCGAGAGGTGGAAGGTGGATCAGCCTTTGCACTTTCAAGAGTGCTGGCCTGTTAGCCCTAGTTCACCACAGTAGCATTCCAGGGCTGTCCTCAGGGTGGGTGACACCACAGTTCTCCATGTTTAAAAGACCTCATCACTCCAAATTTACCTGCTAGTCAAGGATAATAACAAGCACTTCACAGGCTTGTCAGAAGGATCCAAGGCGATCATGTGCACAAAGTAGCAAGCACATTTTCTGAGCACATAGTAGGTGCTCAGAAAATATTGACTCTTAAAGATAAAAAGAAATCTGGTTAAAGACAGGCCAAAAATGCAGTCTGTGTTATGTCAGTGTCAACTCCCTGCTCCTTTCAGGGACAGATTTGTGAGGTGAGAGTGAGTCAGGACAGCCCCAGGCTGCAGGGAGAGCCTGCTCTGGGCTGTTCAACACATCAGGGTGGGCTCTGAGAGCCAAGAGTTCCATGTTCCCGTGTCTGCCATGCCCTAGCACCTACTTCTAGTGAGTTCCCAACTGGCGCCCTGCCAGGGCTTGGTTCCTGCCTCCCAGCCCTGAGGCCAGGCTTCTTCCAAGTCACATCCGAATGGGTATAGCCCCGGCCTGAACAGAACAGCCTGGCCCTGTTTGGACACTCTCACCCTCACTCTCCATTGGCAGCCTGGC
This sequence comes from Dugong dugon, assembly GCA_030035585.1. Classification (NCBI taxonomy): domain Eukaryota; kingdom Metazoa; phylum Chordata; class Mammalia; order Sirenia; family Dugongidae; genus Dugong; species Dugong dugon. The sequence goes on from CM057467.1 coordinate 67,970,634, forward strand.
CAGGTGGTTTATGCAAATCCCTAGGCCTTCTCATGAAGACTCACCTTTTGGTCCCCTATTGTGACATTTTTCTCTTTGTATCAAACACACCTGGCCCCTTTCACAGCTCTACACTTTGCTATAGGAGCACCTTTACTAGGCAATATGGTGCTAAGTGCTTTTGCGTCTCTTGTCTCATTTAATTATCACAGCAATTCTGGGACACCAGCATTATTCCCTTTTCACGGGTGAGCCAGCTGAGGACCAGAGAGATCAAGCAGCTTGCCTAAGTTCACACAGCTAGCAAGTGGCAAGCCCAAATCTGTGTGAGGCCAGAGCTCACAGTCTCTGCACCCACCACACTGTGGGCTCCCAAGAAGCGCTCCCTGGGTCTACTGTCTTGAGGGGAACATGTTGCCTACCCAGGCACTCAAAGCGCAGAGCATTTGTTCACTCACTTGACAAAGTGAGGCAATTTGTAGCGTTCTTTCGGTAACTGTTTTCAGCAAAGAGGCTCAGGTGAAGACAACTCTTGGCTTTAACAGAGAATGGCTCGAGGGTGCTATTTTTGGTAGGCTTCGGACCAGGGAGAAAAGAGAAAGCAGCTGTAGAGATTGGGGTAAGTGCTTGGCTTGTCAGAAAGATAATCCCCCCACACCTGTGCGCTGGAAACACAATCCAGGGCTCTTAGAAGCACTTTCATCTGTCACCAGGGCGTCCCCAGGGTGACCTGCCCAAGCCTATCCAAGCTGGTGGGGATCAGGTTACAGGGACCATTCTCAGGGCCCTTGAGTCCCAACAATGCCTGCTTGTCCCTTGGAACCGCCATCTCCCAGGAGGAATGTTAATGGGATAGAGAACGGAAGGGGGATGGGAAGGAGAAGAGCCTCCTGAGTGAGCTCACCCGTGCATATCTGCTAGTCCTTCGAAGAGACAAACCATCTCCAGGAGGGAGGGATTCATCCTCTGCTTCTCCTAGACCACATCACCATTCCTGAAGTGGGGGAGGGAAGGCCCTGTGTTTAATCTGGGCTTTAGTCTACCCCTTGGCAGAGCTGACAGTTCAGCTTAAGAAATGCTTTCAAAATTAGAAAGATTGAAAGCAACTTGAATGTCCCGTAAAGGAGGTTGGTAAAATAACTATCCTCTGTCCGTATGATGCAATTTTAGATAGCCATAAAAATCAGGTTTTCAAATCATTTTCAAAGATATGAGAAAATATATAGTGTAATGTTAAATTGGAAAAAGTTGGATGGAAAATGGTATATACAACAGGAACCTAATTTGTTAAGCGTATGTTTACATATGTATTAGACTGGAAGGAAATATACCAGGGATTTTTAACAGTGGTTATTACTGGGTGGTGAGTGGTGAGATTATGGTAGATTTTTGTTTTTTCCTTTGCACCTTTCTCCCTATACATTTTTAGTAAACACATGTTCCTTTAGAATGAGAAGAAAATTAATGTCTTAAAAATTAATTTATCTCACTCCTCCTATATGTCTGACATTGTGCTGGGGATAAGAGATCTGTAAGAACGTAGTCCCTACTCTATGAGCTCATAGCCTAGAAGGGCATAAAAACATACAGGCAGATAACAAAAACATGTTATTTTAACAACAATAATTATATTAGCTGACATTTGTTCATTAAATGTTACACAATGTTCTAAATGCTTCCTGTGTGTTTACATTTGAACCTTACACCTCCATGAGGTAGGTAGTTATTAACCCATTTTACTAATAGTTTGTTCAGGTTGCTGTAGGAACATGGAGAACAGAGAGATTAATTCTGTCTATGGGGATCAGCAAGGCTGCATTGAAGAATTGGCACTTACGCTGATTTTTGCAAGATGAGCGTGAGTTCTCCAAGAGGACAAAGCAAAGAAAAGTTTTTCAGGTACAGGGAACACCATGAGCAAAGATACCAAAAGGATGATAGGGCAAGACATCATTATGGAATAGCTAATACCACACTCCTTCCTCCCCAGTGAGACACTAGAGAGACCTTTGGGGCCAGTTTGTGAAGAGCAGAGAAGATCGTTATGGAAAATTTGAGTGTAATTCTCTTAGGCAGCAGTGAGCGATCAAGGAGCTCTGACATGGTTAGATCGACATTGGAGAAAGATCACTCTGGCTTCTTAAACCCTGTGAAAAGCTCAGCCCTATGTGGAGAGAGAAGTGTTCCTCTGGAGACTGAATGTTGCGGGAAAATTCATCTCCGTTCCAGCTGAAGTAGCAGAGAAGGAGAAAGGAAACGACGGGAGGCCCTGGAAATGTGTGATTTTATTTAGCTTTATCTGCTTATAGAAAGTCATGGCAGCCATGTGGAATCCAGTCCCAGGATGGGAAGTGTATGTGCACAGAAATGTGTTTATCACCCAGACTATGAGCAGGTATTACCACCGGAAGAGAGACTTGGGAATTCCAAATGGAATTTTGGTTTTGAATGCAATTTCTGTGCTTAATTAGCCCAAAACACTTCTGTTTTTGCCATAAGAACAAGGGAAAGCCTTGTGTGGCAATACTTTAAGTACTTACATTCTGAGCTTGGTTGGAGCTGCATTTATTACAGAAGTCCCCAAACCACAGAGCTGACAAAATGCTGGAAAGCTGGGGTAACTTTCCTTGCTTCCCTTTGCCACATCTTTAGCTAACACACTGGTCCAGATGATGGTCTATTGTGCGTGTACACAAGGGTTCTGCTTGCAACAAAAGAAGAAATCAGAATGATGTTGGGAGTTGTTCATCAGGATGTTCTCTTATTCTAACGTTATCCTTCCTATTAAAATATCCTTTTTTAAAATGAAATGATGATACAGGGTAAGTTTTCTTTAGTTATTTTTGTTTATGTTTCTCTTTTGAAAAATTGATGGTTTTTAGAGCTGTTTTAGGTTTACAGAAAAATTGTGCAGAAAGTACAGAGAGTTCCCATATGCTCCCTCTCTCTCCTGCAGTTTCTCCTATTATTAACATCTTGCATTAGTGTGGTACATTTGTTACACTGATGAACGAATATCAATACGTTATTATTAACTGAAGTCCAGAGTTTACATTAGAGCTAACTCTTTGTGTTGTACAGTTCTGTGGGTTTTGACAAATGCGTTAATGTCGTGTATCCACCATTACAGTATCACACAGAATAGTTTTGCTGCCCTTAAAATGTCCATGCTTTACCTATTCATCCGTCCTCCCCTCTTCCTGAAGCCTTGGCAACCACTGGTCTTACTATGAGATGTGAAAGTCTGGGAACCACTGAGTCTGTGCCGTATGGAACCTATACAAAGTGCCAGATTCTGAGAGAGATGCAAAGATGAATTGGACATGGACATGGGTCGTAGATGATCATGAGTGGTCCTCAAAGGTAGGAAATGATGAGTAACATTGAGAAAAGGCTGGATGGGAGAAGCTGGCTGAAAAGTATACATGAACTCTTTGTACTATTTTTGCAACTTCTATGTGAGTCTAAAATTATTTTAAAATAAGAAGGTTAAAAAAAAAAGGCTGCCATCTAGAGTGAATGGTTAGGAAGCTAGAAAGTAGGTGATGGAAAGCAGTAGGCTGGGAATGTCATTTCAAGCTAGATTAGGGAGAATCCTGAATGTCATGCTAAAGACTTCACACTTTATTCTACAGATAGCGTGGAGCCATGCAAGGATTTTGATTAAGGGTGAAACATGGTCAGATTTCCTATTAGAAAGATCACCCTGGTAATCAGGGTGATGACTGATTGTAGAGAAGTGAGCGTGGGGGTGGTTGTAATAACCCAACTGGGAAAGGATGATCTTTAGAAGTATCCCAGAGAGAATTAGCTCTGTAGGATGTTAATAGGTACTACTTGAAAACGGAGTTCACAGATGAATAAATTTGGGAATGTTAAGGTTAAAGAGACTCCTTGCTACAGGAATTTCATAGGCATTAATTGAATAATGTGCACTGTGATTCTCTAAGGGGAGGAGATGATGCACAGTGTTTCCCCAACCTTTGACCGTGGAACCCTCTTAGGAGCTTCTCACAGGACTTGTATTCAGGAAAACATAGTTCAGGGAATACTGACTGGCATTGAAACTAGAGAGGAGCAGGTAGTTTAGCACAATCCTTCCTTACTTGCATATTCCCCAAACTGGAAACTATGGCCTGAACTTGGCATCCTTGGATCCCTTTACCCTGAGTGAGAGAGTACCCACTAGAGAGCCCTTCCTTCTCTAGCAGCTGAGAAGGTTCTGACCTGCCTGCAGTCATTGTCCATCACAGGGAGGCTTGTCTGTGGGTTCGTTAACAGCAGGAGAATAATAACATCACAGATGCCTGGGACACATTTTCCAACCCAATTTTTAAAAATTGCAATAATGAGAAATAGATGTTTGCCTAAGAAGGGAAGCGTTTTAAAGGATACTTTAAATGTCATTTTCCAATTAAGTTCCTTAATTAACATCTTTTTTTGCATGTGAATGAAAATATATGGTAGTTTTTAATCCCACTCCCCCTTATAAATGAACTCTACCTTGATTCTGACCTGTGCTGTTATAATTAGTCAGGGTGGCCTCTCCTCCTTCCCCACCCACCTTCTCTAACACAGGGCCTTGTGAGTGGCAGTAGCACAGAGTGATCATTCAACTTATTCAACATTTTTATTTTAGTTTGTAAAACCCTCTGATTTTGTCACATCTACTAGCCTCTATACCAGTTGTGTGACCTTCAGCAAGTTATTTAACCTCTCCAAGCATGGCTAATCTTGAGCATGGAAAGAACAATTCCTATCTCCCATAATTATTGCAGAAAACTTCTGGGCACAGAGTGTATTTAGGTACTTGGTAAATATTCTTTCTGATGGTCTCTTTCCAGTGGTGAGCACTGAGCTCTGCACTTATCAGTTCTTCAAAAATGCTTGTTGAATGAACACAGGTATATGCACTCATTGCCACTAGCGTAATAAAGATATTAATTAAGGAGCTAATTGCACCCTCTAAGATCTTTATTTAGTTTCTCTCCTTTGCCTTCCTTTCAAAAAACTTCACTTGGCAATAATAAGAAGCTGAAAACAATCCTGTGAGGTAGGTGCTATTGCTCCCATTTAATAAACAAGGAAGATGAAACTCAGAGTGAAGCCATATTAAACCTCAGAACTTTCTGATTCCTAAGTCCATATCCTTTAATATTGCACCAGGAATGATAAGATCCATGCCTTCTTTCACTCTTACAGTCAACTCAACAGTTATTGGCACGTGCTGGGTGCTAGACATAAGACACATTCCAGCCCCCGAAGAGATCACCTTCTCGTTGAAAGAGATGAAATGTGTGCATGAAACGTACAGGGCAGCCCTGTAACACCTCATTTATCCCTCACTGGGGAATGAGCTGTTATACTAAGTGAATTTTACAGATGGAATCACAGAACTTTAATTCAAAGAGGCCTTAGAGATGTCATTATACAACCCCATCATTTTAAGGATGGGGAAGCTGCTTGCTAAAGGACGCTGAGTGACTTGCCTGACCTGACTCTTGAAATATTGTAGAACCAAGACTAGAACCCAGCTCTTTGGACTTCCAGGCTAGGATTGAAAAAAATGTTAACCATTTTCTTAAAATAGTGCACACATTTCTCTGGGATTTGTGTCAAATGGATGGCTCCCATTTTTAATTTTTCTGCAGGTCTTGGGGTCATCATTATCATCAACTTTTATCATACTGTGCTGGAATACACCCATTCCTTTGAACCTTCAACAGTGTGTATAGGATACTTTGTTTCTCACACTGTGGCCCCAGATGGCTCCCTTTTACCCGGGGTAATTTAGGTCATTTCCAACTCGTAGAATCATTTTTCTGGTTTTCTTTTTACACACATAAAACTGAACAAACCGTAGGAGCTGTTTAGTTAAACAGACTTCTGTTTGGCTGATTGGCTTTGATCCAATTGCTTTATTTCTCTGAGCCTGTTTCCTTATCTGGAAAATGGGCAGAGTACAATAGCCTGCCTAACAGGATTATTATACAAGGAGCAAAATGTACCCGGAACTTCATAGGTGCTCAGCTCCCTTCTTCCCCTTCCTTTTTTTCCAAGTGTTCAAAAAACTCTTAAAAATTGCACACTTCCTGCTCACAAAGTGCACAGAAATAATGAAATAGAACCAAAATAAGTGCTGACCACGAAACCAACCCCTTCCTGTGTGGTAAATCAGTAGTACGCCAAAGAAAACACATACAGTATGTCTAGTTTCTTCCTCCCGGGAGGATAAGGAAGGCTTTAACACAAAGCATAATTTATATCATCTCCAGATCTTGGGCCATAGCACCTCATGAAAACTATTAACACATCTCCCACCGCCTACTTTATGAACTCATATAAAAGCAGAGCAGGTGAGCTTCGCTCTAGGTAATGGCTGAATTCCCAAAATATGTGAAATTTGACCTTATGTGAAGCAATTGTTTTAAATTTACTCTGGGAAGAGAGAAACCTCTCTGATATGCATAAGCAATGGTAATAGCAAGACAGCATGGATTTCATAGACTTCAGAGAGTAAGAACTTTAGGAAGGTAACTCCAAGGTCATCTATTCTTTTCCTTTTCCTAAAAGATAAGGAAACTGAGGCTGGAAGAGGGGCTGAGATTTTTCCCAAAACACACAGACTGGGGCAGATCCCAGGTAACTCTTGTTTTCCTGAGCATCCCCTGCTCGTTGCAAGGCAGAACAATGAGGGGCAGTTAATTGAGGTCTCCTTATGGATTTTGTTGTGCCTTTGTCTCAGAGCTTGGTTTCCCGTTTTTAAAATGAGCATGTCGGACTCAATTGCCTCTGAGGTTCTGTAGGTTTGTGAGAGATGAGTAAATGACTGCTTGAATGAAGAAAGCCAGGGTCAAAGTCCATGTGTCCTCTCTGCAGCCTGATTGGTCCTTTTGCAGACTCTGTAGGTTCTCCTCGGCCCACTCACTTGGCCCGTATTTGCCCCAGCTGGGCCTCTCTCTGAGCCGCCACCCTTTTTACCCTGTAAAAATACCACTCTGAATATTTGTCTTAAGTGCTGAGGTTTTGTTCTGTTTTTATTTCCCAAAAGTAACTCACACAGACAAGTAAGATCTAATCCCCAAAACATTTTTGCCCTAGAAGCCTAGTGAGCAAATTCCCTATCCCCTTCCCCAAGTAAATATTTTGAATTTGTATCTATGTTAGGCTGACAGAAATAGCTAAATGTAAAGCCACAAAGGGGAGAGGGGAGCTCACATTTATTGAGAACCTGCCAGGAGCCACGTATGTTATCTCTTCTCCAGAAGTACGTATTCTACCTTCATTTTACAGAAACCGGGGCCCAGATGTGCCGGGTGAGACCCTCAGCTTATACCTGGTGTCCACGGATTCTGGTTTGGTCTGTCTGCCCTCTACACTACGTTGCCCAACCTCTGCAGAGTGAACTTCCTTTGCCTCCTTAATATTTCCAAGATTGCAACTTAACAAATCGGCAGGAGTGTTTTCTAGGTTTAGGTGTTGCAAAATCTCTCTGGCATTTAATGTGATTGGCTGTTTGACTGTATTTTTATGTCTTGCCTGGGGCCTGAATAAAAGTTACAAGTAGCATCGAAGACCAAACCAAGAAAGAAAATGTGGGCAGCCAGCCCTGTAACCTTAGCTAATCTTTAATTACGCCTTAATTGAGGGACCTATGCAGTAGATAGAGTAAGACTAATAATATGTTGAGTTTATGCAGCCTTTTAATTTCCCAAACTCTCCTTCACATGTATTATAATAATAACTGCTGCCATTTACTGAGCCTCAGATGAGCACCAAGTATGGCGTGAAGCTCTTTGTATATGCTCTTTTATTTCTCCCCTCAACCCTTTAATGGAAATATTATACCCTTCATACAAACGAAGAAACTGAGTCTCGTTTGTCCAGAGGAGAAGCACTAGGCAGTCTTTTACCTCAGACACCATCAGGAGGCCAAGCAGCAGGAAGAGGCCTACAGAGCTTGGTGCCGAGTTTTTGCCCTCCTCCTAGTCTTCTGGAACATATCATTCTCTCCCTTGGAATAAATAGCCTAGTGGCAAAGTATTAAATCCCAGCCCAACAATTCTGTAAAGTAAATCTTACCATCCCCGTCTTTACAGATGAGGAAACTGAGTGGCAGAGAATTTGAACTCAGCTTGGTCCAATTGTCAACACCAGGCAGCTGCCCAGCTAGGTCAATTCAGAGGGTGTTCTGAAGTCTTCTCAGAACACTTCCAGGCCCCTCCTACCCCCTACCCCACTCCACGGAGCCATTCTCCCCGCAGAGGGCAAGTCTGAGGTGACAACATTATCAAACTAAGTGACCTGTATCTGCTGGAAAAAAAACTGTACCTGGACTAATGTGACTGAACTCCTGTCATGGTGAACTGGCCCATCATCTCACAGGACTAGAGCACCTTACAACCTTGGGTTTTTGGTTTTTACTTCTGGCTTGTTTATTTCCTTTTGCAAAGATCTGGGACTTTGACAGGTGCAGAAAGTTGAGTTGAGGCCTACAGTGAAAGCTTCCTCCAGCAAAACCACCTGGTTAGTCTGTATCAGGGCTTCGAACTGGTTTGGTAACGTTCAACTCCTGCTGAGAATTTGCATTTGGAATGAACTGGTCTGTACATTGCAGTAATGACAATGATGACTAACATTTATTGAATTCTTACTATGTGCCAAGTCATCTTCTAAGTGCTTTATGTGAATTAGTCCATTAAATACTCCCATAACCCTATGAGATAGGTATTATTATTATCGCCATTTTTAAACGAAGAAACTAAAGCACAAAGTTTCCGTTAACTTGCCTAAGGTTCGTACTGCTACTAAGGAGAGAAGCCTCGGCTGGAGTCCTGGTCTGTCTGATTTCATAGCCCATACTCTTTACCATTCCTACACTGTGGCTTTACCCCTTAGCAACACAGTCACCCTAGACCAATCACTTAACCAGATACTCTATAATGGATGTTTGTCAGGATTACATAAAATTACAGTTTGCCAAAAGCCAATGAGTGTTAGTAAATGTCTTTTTCCTTCCTTTCTTACAAGATCACTGGCCAGTAAATATTTACTGATTTATTTTTTAGATGCTTTGATTAAATGTCATTCCCACAGCCTGTTTTCCACTGCACATCTTTTTTGTGTAACAACGGAATAAGCCAGTGATTTAGGCTGTGGCTTTAGAGTCAGGTAACTCCTTGACCCCAGCTGACTCCCTTCTTATCATGCCTCCTTTCAGGGATTTGAATATCCTTTCTTTTTAATATATATCGGGCCTGCTTTTAGGACTCAGAGGTAGCATGCTTATAAACAATACTGTCTTCCTCAAAGAGAGAAAGAAGAGGAAATAAAAAGAAGAAAAGACCCTGCAAACCATATCAAGAAATTGTGGGCAGGGCACTTCTCTACAACCTGTTTTGTGTATTTCCTCATGACTGGTGGGCAGAGAGAATCCACGTAGAGGTGGCACCTTTTTGGCGGCTCAAAAAGTGCCCTGACCTCCCTAAAAGGGAGGGTTAACAGGCTGGGGGAGAGTTGCTGGCAGCCATCAAAATGATGAAGTGAAATTTCAAATTACATTAGATGTTTGCTTAAGGAACAACAGATGAGGCCCTGTGGATTCTCAAATCCTCTTGGCAACACGGCAAAATGAAAGCATAACCATTTGGAACCCTTCCTCTGGACCATATAAAGTCTGGGCCGAAAAGATGACCTTTTAACGATAGCTTCCTGCCTCTCAAGGGTTAGAGTGTGTTGAATTTTTCTTTGCTAAAGGCCTGGTTTTAATCATTGCCACAGTCAGAAGAAAGGGCTCTTATCCACACTTCACTTTTGAAAATACCTGAGATGTTCTCCGAGTTTGCAATGGAGATTTTTTCAGATAAGGTTCCCTGTCTTTTTTCTAGTAATCTTTAGAGTGTGGCCTTTGTCACATTGCACCAGCATCCACTGAGAACCTCCTGTGGCCTACGCTACTTTGTATAGGTGGGCGAATTTAATCTTCCTAAGATCCTGGCACTGAAGCTTTGCATTTTTTTCTTTCTTTTTTTTTTTAGATGAGCAAACCAAGACTCAGAGAGGTTAAGTTATTGTCAAGGTCACGCACATCTAATGAATGAGTAACACTTAGCCCTGTGGAGAAGGGCTGAAAGGTGTTCAGGCAGAAGGACCTGTATGTGTAAAGACTAACTCCAAGTCCATTGCTCTTCCGACTACACTAAGTTGACTATATAATTTGGGGGGAATTTGACTGCATTCAGTGGGCAGTAGGGAGCCACAGAAGGTGTCTGAGTAGTGCAATGGCATAATCAGAATTCTGGGAGAGTTGACCTGTTAGCTTCTATTTCTTCCTTGTAACTCTCATTTTTAATAACCTCAATATTATTCCACCACATTATATCCATGTAAGTTACCCAGAGCAAGTGTGCATATTGCACTGATACGGAAAATGAGGCCTAGAGAAGTTTTATAAACTGTCCAAGGACACAAACCTAGCACTTAAACAGGGCATTAAGTGTTCACTGAGTTCTTCTAGAACTATTTTCCCCAGAGAGCATGGCTCAGCAGACACTTGTCCCTCTTGTCCTCAGAGGCCCATCCCTCTGTGTAAAGCTCTTCGGGTAAGATTGAAATTAGTCCTGGGCAGGGGCGCAGAGCTGCCCCTGTCTAAATTGTTCAGTCTTCTGTCCCCCAGCCTACCCCCACCCCATGATTGCAAAGGGTACTGTTCTGTCCAGAATCTAAATTTAATTAGTCTTCAAAGAAACCTTTGCTGGTAAAATAGGCTCCCAGCAGAGAAGCCTTTGTTTTCAATGTGTGGTGGCTAAAAAAGGCACATTTCACACCAAAATGACAGAGTCTGGGGGAGGTGAACTTTTGACACAGGGAGAATAATTCCTTTTAGAGAAAATCTGTAGACACCTGAAGCTTGGCTTGGCTGCATTTTTGCAAATAGGCTCCGGCCCCAGCAGGATATTATATACTATTATAGCAGGGTCCTCTTTTTTTTTTCCCCCTCTACCCCAGGGGCCCTGATCCTTAGCTTAAGTCTTACATTTCCATAATAAAGGTCACTGTCTCCCATTTCATCACTTACTCCCCAAGAACCATTTAAAGACCTAGGCAGCCTCATTGTGGAGGGATTTCCCTGGATCCCCTTCCCTAGCCCTCTCTCCCTCTTGTCTCTTCTGATCCTGCTGTTTTTTCCAAGGAAGAGATTAAATCATTTGCAAGGAGCTGTTTAATTAAACTTTCTCCCTCCTACCTACAAAGTTGCTGGAGACTTCTTCTGACTTCTCCTTGGCAATGCCTAATCACTGTAATTTAGCAGATTTTGTAATTACCTGCCGCACACGGAAGCAGTTTGATTGCTGTTTCTTTGTCCTGCCTGTTTCAACCTCAACTGACAGCTGAGTTCACCCTCCATGAATGTCTGGACTATCCTGGCAGGAGGCTGCGTGGTGTGAATTTACAGGCGGCCTTTGAGCGTTCCAGATTTATGGGCAAATGGGGCCAATGATGTGGGTAATGAGCATTCTAAGGGTGGAGTGGGCTTCCCTTCTCTGCATGATGACTCACAAGGCAGCTGGTACTAGTCAGCATCTGCAGGTGCATGGATGGCCTTGTGCTTCAGGTGTCCCAGGCCCCTGTCATGAGGGTCAGAGTTTACTCTGCTCTCAGTCATTCTGCCAAGTGAATTTTTCATTTGGCAAGTAGCAGACACAAAAATGCAGGAAGTGCATAATACCACCTTACTGAGGTTTTCACATCTATAAAACTAGCAATTATCTCCATTTTGCAGATGAAGAAATGAAGACTGAGACCTTCCAACTAGTAAATGGTGGAACCTGGATTCAAATCCAGATCTGTCTCACTCCAAAGCCTACTCCACTCGATCAGCGCTCACTCCACGTGTCCCTGTCTCTGTGCCAAGTACTTCTCTTATGTAATCCTTACAACAATCATTTATTACCCAGATATAGACTCGGTTTCATTATTTTCTATAATTGTGAGGAAAAAATTGTCATGCAACATGTACAAAGTCACACAGCAGCAGATGGGAGAGCTAGAATTTGAACGTCTGTGAATCTGATTCCACAGCCAACACTTTTAACCACCCCCCCCCCCCCCACATTACTCCTTACTTTAGTATATGTTGAGTTCTCATATACGCTGAGATATGTTTCAAGGCCACTAAATCTATTCTGTCAAGCCCTTAGCAGAGTTTTGAACTGTTACCACATCATTTTAATTGTTGTAGCTTTATCATACATTTAAATATCCTAGTAAGATAAGATCTCTTTTCATTCTTCTTTTTCAAAATTTATTAACAACTCTCAGCTCTAATTTCTCCACGTGTACCTTGGAGCCCCGGTGGTGTAGTGGTTAAAGAGCTCAGCTGCTAACCAAAAGGTTGGCCGTTCGAATATACCAGCTGCTCCTTGGAAACCCTCTGGGGCAGTTCTACTCAGTCCTATAGGGTCCCTATGAGTCAGAATCCACCTTGGAATTGCTTTGTCAAGTCAAGTTCATAGATACAGATAAATACGTACACACACACACACACACACATATTTATGTGTATGTCTATCTCCCTGGAATTTTTATTGCTGTGTTATTAAACATGTGCATTTATTTTGGGGAAAAACAGACTTTTCAATATTTATGTTTTGATAGATTTTCTGTCATCTAAACCATTCTTGTATATCTGGGATAAAAATGTAATTGACTTTTTATAGCCAGAAGGGGTTATAAAGGTCCGGAACTGGTCCAATCCCCTCATTTTATAGATGGGGAAACCGAAGGCCAGAGAAGGAAAATGTCAGGGTCACATTAGGAATTAGTGGCAGAGCTAATGTTTTTCTCCCAGGCTTTTGTTTATACCTTTAGTGTTAAGCATATGAAAAACAAATCCTTTTTGCTTCTTAAAGTATTATGCTACTATCTGCCAGCCAGGTGGATATGACAGCCTCTGTGGCTGAGCTCACTTCTTCCTGGATCTTCCAACCTCAGTCAGTCCAGGGAACTGCTGCAGGGCATGCAGCTTCTGAGGAAGGCATGGCTGGCTCTAGACAAAGACCAGGGAGGGGACTGCTCTGTTTGGAGGGCTGCAGAGTAGGCAGATGGGGAGAGTCCCCGGGCCCCTGCACTCTCTTGCTGGGGTAGCATGGAATGGAAGTGGTGGTGGTAACGGCTTCAGAGAAGTCAGCTGCCCCACTACAGGGTTCTGTGTTTTCAAATGGAAGGAACCAGTGGGCAGGAAGATGTGGTTTGGTGCTCTCTTTGGGAAAGGCTTCAGCAAGACAGGCTTAGAGGGACATAACACACCCGTCTGGGTGTCAAGAAGTTGGAAATGAAAGCCCTGGCTCTCACTGAGGATTGTTTTGAATTGGGTGTGATTAAAAGAGACAGAATAGGGCACCTGTCTTCCTTTTGGGGTGGAGGAAGAGAGCTGAACCCAGCTGAGGGCCAACAGGTTCTGTCCTTTGACATGGTTCCTGATTTGAAGGACATTGTTAGCAGAAGTTGGCAGAAAACTGTAAATACATTTTCTAAGCCTTAAAAATGAAGTTCCTTTTGCATGAACACAGGGGTGTGTGGGTGTCAGTCGTGTGTAGTTGAATCTAGAGAATGCTTGGGGATAGACCCAGCTTGATTTTGAACAAAGGGAAACACTGATGCCTCCTTTATTTTGGGTAAAGTCTTCTATAAAAAAAACTTATTGTGGGCCTATTAGCCACTATTCAACGCCCATTCCTTCCCCAAGACGTCTGTTTATTATTTTTCATCTGAATACTCCCCCCTCCATTTATATCAATGTTCTAATGTTGAACCTGTTTAATTATCTCTAGTGGGAGGATGAGAGAGGGTGATGTAGAGCCTGCTACTATATCTTAACAAATTTTGTCTTAATTGTTTCTGATATAAAAGTAATACATCATTGGTTCTTTTCTTTGAACATAAATTGGAATAAATTCCTACACAGTATTCACAAAGCAAGTATATCAATTAAAGAAAAAGGCACAAAGCAGCTAGCAAACTATCTTAACGTTAAATCAATTCCCATAGTAGTAGGCACAGCGCGTGCAAACTAATTATTCATCAGAAACAAGCTCCAAGTATGCAACAAAATAATCCAAGCAAAAGAATTCCAACATCATGCTCATACATGGATTAAAAGCAAATACTTCAATGAATATTTGTGCACAAAAAGCAAAGGAAAAATTTTGGTTTATAGGAAAAATTTATTTTGGTGAATATCAGTGCTCTATGACAAGCAACAAAAATGTGCAGTATCATAAAGATTTTAATCTTTGTCCCCTAAACCTAGAAAATCATCACCTGCAAAGCGAGGTAAATCAGTATTCCCAAAGTCTTCAAAAGCCCATGTCACTGATGGAATCCAGATGATTCTCTTAATCACTAGCATTCACAGCATTAGAAAGCAAGTTATCTTGATCTTCAAAATACCACCCTGCAGCCCTTTACTGGTGTCCTTTCTTAAAGTGTCAGTAACATTAACATCAAACCTAATGTAAAAGCTATGTCTCTATGGCTTAAAAAAAAGAAAAAAATATATACGTATATATGTCTATAGGTATATATATATATATATAATTATTTTTAAATGAATATAATATGTGCACAAAATTTAAAAAGTTAAATTTTAGTAAAAGGTTTGTAATAAAAAAAATAGCAGTCCCTTGCCCCAGTCCTCCTCCATCCCAGATCCCACTTCCCAGAGCACAACAGCTCTGACCTTTAATAGCTGTTTCACCTGCTATTTATCTGTGTTTTTCTAAGTAACCTGTGCATACTGCTATTTGGTCGTTTACCAGTTTGGGGCATTATCTGTTGGCTTCCTGCAATGGAAGAGGACTCCCACACCACCTCTTGTCTTACATCCTCCCATCCCCACAACCCTAACAAAATTCTTGTAATCGTTTCTGGTTAAATAAGTAGTTATTTGTTATATAATTATGATTATGCAATGTTTGCGGGTTTGTTTTGTTTTGATTTGGTTTTTGGTTTTGTTTGCTCCTGAGCCAAGTATTACAGTATGACATCCCTCTTTTCTTGTTCATGCCTTAGTTTTTCTTGAGTTGATAACTGCATTTTTTCCCCTTGTTTGAGGAATGTAAATAGCTCTGTGTGGCTAGGACAGGATCCTTAACATAAAATTACAATCACAAAATGGAGGACAACTACACAATACTGGGAATCATGGCCCAGCCAAATTGATACACACATTTTTGGGGGAACATAATTCAATCCATGACACTTGGTAAGGTAAAGGGAGTGAAAAATAGGAAGACCCTCAACAAGATGGATTGACACAGAGCTGCAACATTGGACTCAAACATAGCAATGATTGTGAGGATGGCGTAGGACCAGGCAGTGTATCATTCTGTTGTACATAGGGTCACTATGGGTTGGAACCAACTCGATGGTACCTGACAACAGTAACAAGTCTCAACAGTGGGCTTAAAATATTCGGTAAACCGTTTTGTAAACAGATGTGCTGTCATCCAGGCTTTATTGTTGCATTTATAGAGCCTGGGCAGAGTAGGTTTAGCATAATTCTTAAGGGCTCTAGGATTTTCAGAATGGTAAATGAGCATTGGCTTCAACTTAAAGTCACCAGCTGCCTTAGCCCCTTTAAGAGAGTCAGCCTGTCCTTTGAACCTAGGCATTGACTCCTCTCTAGCTATGAAAGTCCTAGGTGGCATCTTCTTCCAACATAAGCCTGTTTTGTCTGCATTGAAAATCTTTGACTTAGTGTAGCCACCTGCATCAGTTATCTTAGCTAGATCTTCTGGATAAGTTGCCGCAGCTTCTACATCAGCACTTGCTGCTGCACCTTGCACTTTTATGTTATGGAGGCGCTTCTTTTCTTAAACCTCGTGAACCGACCTCTGTTAGCGTCGTACTTCTGAAGCTTCCTCAGCTTTCTCAGCCTTCGTGGAAGTGAAGAGAGTTAAGGCCTTGCTCTGGATTAGACTTGGACTTAAGGGAATGTTGTGGCTGGTTTGATCTTCTATCCAGACCATTAAAATTTTCTCCGAATCAGCAGTAAGGCTGTTTTGCTTTCTTATCATTCATGTGTTCACTGGAGTAGCACTTTTAATTTCCTTCAGGAACTTTTTCTTTGCGTTCACAACTTGACTAACTGGCACAAAAGGCCTAGCTTTTGGTCTGCCTCGGCTTTCCACATGCCGTCGTCACTAAGCTTAAACGTTTCTAGCTTTTGATTTAACGTAAGGGAAGCGCTACTCTTCCTTTCACTTGAACACTTAGCGGCCATTGTAGGGTTATTAATCAGCCTAATTCCAATATTGTCTTGTTTGAGGGAATAGGGAGGCCCAAGGAGAGGGAGAGAGATGGGGGAACGGCCGATTAGAGGAACAGTCATAACACACACCACATTTTATTGATCAAGTTCACTGTCTTATATGGGTGCAGTTCATGGCACCCCCAAAACAAGATCACTGATCAGAGACCACCATAACAGATATAATAATAATGAAAAAGTTTAAAATATTGTGAGAATTACCAAAATGTGACACAGAGACATGAAGTGAGCACATGCTATTAGGAAAATGAAGCCGATAGTCTTGCTCGATGCAAACCTTTAATTTGTAAAAAACACGCTATCTGTAAAGTGCAATAAAGTGAAGCACAATAAAACAAGGTATGCCTGTACAGGATGTGGTGACAGATGAGGCTGTAAAAGGGACCAGAACTTAAAGGACCTTGGATACCAGGCTAAGGAACTGGGGCTTTATCTTGAGGGTAATGAGAAGCCATGGAAAAACTTTAAGTAGGGAAGTGACCTTCTGGAACATTTGTTTGATGATTGTGTGGACCGTATAGGAACAGTTTGCAGACTGATACAGAACTGTGTATAAAAGTGTCTGCATTCCCACCATCTGTCCAACACAACTGGTGCCACCTTCAGGAAATTCCAAGACTTGGGCAGGTGTCAGTGAAGTCACTACCAAGCTCCAACTCATGCATTTTCCTTCCCTACAAATATCCATACACTGTAAGGAAGGGTAGAAACCATCTCTCTGGGCTCACCCAGTTGGAATTTCCAAAGATTCATTGGGAGTTATTCAGTCACAAAATGGTCCAGTTCTCAAGCAACAGGAAAACTACTTCTCCCCATCCCCTGATACACAACCTTTTTTTAAAGTAAAATAGCTAAAATGCTGACAGAATTTGTGCATCACACATCACCAATGAATAATAATTTATTCAACACCCAAAATGCACTTCTTAAGCTGAAATCACACACATCCCAGTTCGTGCTTTTTGCTTTGTTTAGATTTGTTGGGGAGGAAGGGGAAAGGCTGGAAATTTTCAAGACGTGGAAGTTAGAATACAGAATAAGAATAAATATTTGGAAGGTTACTCAAATAAGAATAGAAATGAAGGTTTGTATCAATGACAATGGGTATAAAAATTATTTCTAACTTTAGAAAATCACAGCTTTGCCATCTCAGCAAATGTGATTAGCCTTCATAAAGAGAAAGCCCTGCTGTGATGGGTGATCAGAAATCTGGAGATTTCTGAGAGGACAACTCACCAATTGCCTCTGTAATTTGCCTGTCAAATTCTTTAAATTTTATTAGTAGTTATAAAATATTATTTATGCGAAGGGTAGATTTTTGTTATTGTTGTTTTTAAAGGTTTCTTCTGCTTTTTTTTTTTCATTGGAAAATTCAGCTTATAACCACCTCATCCCTAGGAAGTGCAGTGGTAGACAGCTATCTGTTAGAGCCAAACATTAACATCATCATCATACCTATCACTGATTGAGCCCCTGCTATGTGCTGGGTACTATCCAAGCGTCTTCACTCGCACTGCCTTTGATCTTCACTACAGTCTTGTAAAATGTCATTACTGACCCTCATTTTCTAGTGGAAGAGAGATGGGACTTGCCCAAAGGCATGCTGCTGGTAAATGGCAGAATCAGGATTTAAAATGAAGTCAGTCTTTGTCAGTTAAGATGCTATTGGGTGTAATTAACAGAAAACTTAATAGCAAGTATTAGGACATATATTATGTCACATAAAAGGAAGTCTAGAGGTAGGGTGGGCCTCAGAGTTGCCTGTTCCAGTGACCAACAGTACCATCAAGCACCCTGGTTCCGTGCGTGTTCTGCTCTACCATCCTTGCTGGTTCCCTCTTATAGTTGTAGGATGGCTGCTAGTAGCAATGGGGACTACATGCTTCTTCTTTCTCGTTTGATGGACATGAGAGACTGGTTTCCATTGCTGTGTATTAAGAGCAAAGAAGAATTTCCCCAGAAACCTCCAACAAACTTCCCCTTGAGCTTCTCTGGCCTAAATCAGGTTGTATGATGCTCATTCCTGAACCAGTCATCGGCCCAGGTGATGGGATCACCCTTTGATCACTCAGTCACCTTTAGTGAAGGTCAGTTCCTCAAACCACATTGTTGCTTCTCAGTGGGAAAAGGGTAGAATGTATGTTTGGTGGCAGAGGTCTTTCCACCATTCCCAGGACCACCTATTTAATGTGTGGGTCAGTGCAAAATGAAAATATAGGGTCTCTTGTTCAAAAACTTTTAAGAATTTCAAGGGTGTGTGAAAGCATCTGCATTGCCTCCATCTTTCCAACACAACCGATGCCGTCTTTCGGAAACTCCAGGAGCCCATCAAACCAAGTGTAGGGCCCTCTGAGTGGGGGGCCCTGAGTGACAGCACGGGTCTCACCCTCACAAAGCAGCCCTGACCACGTTATGCTGCTATCTGTACGTTGTTTTCAGTCGTTTACCTATCTGTCTTCCATTCGAGGGCAGGGACCAACCATTCTTTTCTGTTACTGTGTCCTCTATACTTTAGTCAGTGCCTGGCATATAATATGGGCTCAAGGGAAAAATAAAATGTTTGATTAAGGAGTATTTAGCTGAGTTGATACCTGCGCTCTGAGGAAATAGTGATAAGGATGATGGTGATGCTGATGATGACTTGGGCCATGCTTGCATTATGCTGTGCATGCTACATACCACCTCCTTGCCTGATTCTGACATCAACTCTGAGAACCCATGTGTCTTCTACCTTCCCACTGGATGTCCCAAGTGCTACTGTGTGTTTTTTGTACTTGAGTTACATTTTATTTAACTTGCTCCCTGGTATCTCACAGGACCTAGGCCTTTGGGGCTATGATAATCACACATTTGACACATTTGACCAGGATTTCCACCCAGTCGTGTTCATTCCCTCTTGGTCTTTGTGTCACCATGCAAAAGATTTTCTTTTTGGTATTAAAACCTACCTTTGGATGGGATATTCAGAAATGGTATTTGCTCTTGTGACCATCCAATCAGTGTTCTTTCATCGTATAGGAATGTAGTCTCATTTTGTCTGTCAGAGTTGAGTCAGCCTTTGTTGCAAGCAGAGCTTTGTGTGGATTCTGGGGAGAAACAGATTTACAGACGTGTCAACACCTTGGTCTAGTTGGAGACACTGGGCAAAAACACAGGACGAGTTAAGTAACAAGAACTGTCATCATAAAGATACCATGAGGGCAGGACTTAATTAATTGCCTTTTGAATGGCACAGCCCTCACTCCCTTAGTTTTCTGCCTGACTTTGCTCATGCTGTCCTTTGTATTTTATACATTTTTCCCTATCACTTAATTCTACCCATCCTTCAAGGCCCCCAGAGATCGCCTCTGAGATGAGGTATAAAAATGCTCTGCAGAGTGTCTGCTGCACGTTGCCATCTGGCAGACATGTGTTGTCTTCCCCTGGGCTCTGTCTCCTAATTTCACAAGAGAATATCAGCCTTTTCCAGCCCCACTGCACTCTATATACGCTGTGCGTACCAGCAGTTTCCATTCTGTCTCAGGTTAGTGTTTGTCAACTCTAAGCTTGTCTCCTTCAGAAGACTCAGTGCCCTGCCAACAGGGAGGATATTCTCTGTTCTTCCCTCCCTCACCCCATGGCTATCGTATGGCCTTGTACACAGTAGGTGCCGAGTGAAAGTTGGTTGGCTTGATTCTGTATTCTGAGCTCAGAGAAGGGAGAGGATCTGTGGGCTTGAGGGCCCCAAGGGAGTTCTTGTGATCCTCAGAAAATTCTCAAATCACAAGTGGAACTGGAAGCATGTGATCTGAATGTAGGGATGGGCCGAGGAAAAGAATTGCCTTGAGCTGTCAACCACACACCAGGCTCCCCAGGATTGATGCCTCTCTCCTTGCCTTGGCCCTATGTCTTCCATCTGCAGACCTTCCCATCAGTCCACTGGGAGAGCAGGCTTTGCCAGGGAGCCTTCCTGCTGTGCCTGACTGTGCTTCACAGATGGGCTTAGACAAGGCAAAAGGGGAGAGTCAGAGAAGAAATCACTGTAATAATAGCTCAGACCTCAAATGTGTGTAAAGAGGGCAGTCAGCCTCTATCTTCATGGAGGCTTTTGACGTTTAGAAATATTCCTAAATGCCACATTTGAGTTCTAGAGAGGGTGAAAACAGAGATGTGTTTCTCAAGTTCTTTGGGCACAGTCTGCTTGTCATTGGACATGACCACTGTGACATGGCAGTTCCTGCCCAGACATCAGCTCTGGAATATCCAGATATATGACAGACCCGGGCATCTCCCCCATTCCTCTCCTGGCCCAAGTAAAGCCAGACTGAGGGTGGGACCAACAGATTATATAAATGCCAGTATTCACAGGACTACCTGTTCCCAGATTTGCTGAATCCCTTTAACATATAATGTCACAGGGGAGGTAATGAGGAGAGGTAGAAAGAGTCTGGGCAGTAGAGTCAAGCTCATCCTGAGTTTGAATCCACCATTTACTGGAGAACTTCAGGTTAGTTCCTTCATGTCTCCAAGCCTCAGTTTCCTCATTTGTGAAATGAGGCTAATAGTGTTAAAACTTCACAGTGCTGTAACACAGATCCAAGAAAATAACATTAAAAGTGTCTATCACAGTGCCTACGAAGCACTGGTGGTTTAGTGGACTGTGATGGTTAAGATTGTGTGTCAACTTGGCTGGGCCATGATTCTCAGTGTTTTAATGTAATTGCTCCCTTGGTTGAATATACTGTGAGTTAGCCAATCAGATGAAAGGGAGTCTCCTTGGGGGTGTGGCCCACATCTGAATATAAGCAGACATTCTGGCTTTTACTCTGACTGGATCCTGCGGCTGCCTCCTGTTGTCTCATCTCCAGTTCTTGGGACTTGAGCTGTCAGCTTATCTGCCAAATCTGCAATTCGTTGATCTGCACAGCCTGTGAGTGGGAGCCCTGCTCTCCAACCTGCCGATCTTGGGCTTGCCAGATTCTGCAGCTGTGTGACTTGGGAGAGGCCTCTACCCTGATCCACGGACTTGGGACGCTCTAGCCTCTACAATTGTGTGAGCTGTTTCCTTGATATAAATCTCTCTCTAAATATATATTCATACACTTTACTGGTTTTGCTTCCTAGAGAACGCAGCCTAAGACGTGGTAGAATTCTTACCTTTCATGTAGGAGACCCAGATTTAATTCCCAGCCAACGCACCTCATGGGCAGCCACAACTCATCTTGTCAGTGGAGGCTTGTGTGTTTCTATGATACTGAACAGGTTTCAGCAAAGCTTCAAGACTTAGACAGACTAGGAAGAGAGGCCTGGTGATCTACTTCTGAAAATCAGCCAGTGAAAACCCTGTGGATCACAGTGGTCTGATTCACAGCTGATCATGGGGGATGGTATGGGACCCAACAGCATTTCACTCCATTGTGTGTGGAGTTGCCAGCAGTTGGTGGCCCACCAGATGGCAGCTAACAACAACTGCACAGTGCCTGGCACACAGGAGGTTTGGCACATGTTTATTAGGAAAGACTGGCCAGCAGAAAGGTGCACTCCCTAGTGACTCAACCCAAGGAGGGATCGTGAATAACAGCCACAGCCTCAAATACACTTTTCGCCATTTGGAATCATTCTGCCTGATTTGCATGGGTAGTTAAAAGAGTGGAGACATTGAAAGATTTTTTTTTTTTAATCTCTTGTTTGATGTCTTCCTTTCTAGGGTGATATCTAACATGCATCAGATGGCTGCTTTCACCTAATTTCAGTCATTAGATTAGGGAGGGATGAGGTAGCTCGTCCTCAGGGAGAAAAAATCGTTGTGAGTAAGTGTGGTTAGTAACAGTGTCCATGAGTAATGCAGGAGGAGGATGAGAACTTGAACAAAGCTGCCAACTGTGGCCTAGTAAACAGCCCATCCCTGCCTCCAGGCTCAGGAATGCAGCTGCTTGCATTGTGGCATGGGACAGCGTCTGTCTACCTGGATATGGACGTCCTCTCTCGTTATCTAGTATCCACAGATCATTAAGGACATTTTCTTTGAGGTAGAAGATCAAATGGTCATGCTTTATAGTAGTGGAGCTTTTTTTTTTTGTTAAACCTAAAGAGGACGTTTGTGACCATTTGCTTAAATGGTGGTCCTATTTGAGAAAATGATTCCTGTTTATTTATTCACCCAGCATTTGCACCTACTCTGTGACAAGCACTGTGCTGGGTACAAGTGACATGGAGATGAATAAGCGTTCCCTCAAGGGTCTCCAAAGCAGTGAGGGACATAAGAATGTATATAAATTAGTGTACTTGGTGTGCAGGTGCTGCGATGCTTTGTGATTTCAGGTTCATGGAGTCACAAATGAGGAAATGATAGGTTTATCTGAAAGGTGTGGAAGGGCTTTGTGGAAGATGTGATGTTTCATCCTCTGAGTTGAGTTTCAATCTAGTGGATTGGAGAGGGAGGCTAGGAAAGGCGCTCTAGGCTGAGAGAGCAGTGGGAGGGAGTTAGGACTCCTAGCTATAAGAGATGAAAGCCCAAATCCAACCGACTTTTTTTTTTTTTTAAAAAGAAAAGAAAATGCAATGGCTGTTGTAACCAAAGTCTAGGGGTCATTGTCCCTTCAAGGCAGCTAGATCCAGGTGTTCAAATGATGTCTTCATGCATCTCTCTCTATGTCTCTTGACTCTGTTTCCCTTTGTTTTGGCCTCATTCTCAAGCAAGCATTCCCCATGTGGTAGCTTATATACTACCAGCTTTGTAATCCGAGGAAACTAGAATACTTCTTTTCCCATAGCTCCAGCAAAATCCTACAGTTGACTGTGATTGGCCTGGTCAGGGTCACATACCCCTGTCTAAAGACTCTTTGGCCAGAGGAATGGAGATGCTCTCATTGGTCACCCTGAACAATTTCTATCCAAATTCGTAGAGAGTAGGGTCCCCCAAAATTGAGTTAATTTCTATTATCAGAAGAAGAAATGCCAGCCACGCAAAAGCCACATAGGTACCCTAGAGGGGCAAAGGCGTGGTGGGTGGAAACAGCCTTGAGCAGGATGAATCTTGCGTGTCTTCTTGAGATGGAAAGGTAAATGGAAGGCACTTGCCTCAATTTCCCTCCAATCCACTAAGGTCTTTGTGGCATAGTCACAAGCAGAGCTGCTCTCTGACAGCAGTTATCTCATACATAGCCCACTCAACCCCAAACTGGGGTTCCTGAGCCATTACAGATCATGTAATTATGGGGGCATTGGAAGCAATTGCCATTATTGCAAAAACTTCAGCTGAGAAGTGTGCTTATTATCCTGTAGTAAGGCTGCACTAACCACCTTTAGGACTTCTGCTTAGTAAGCCTGGTAGTTGCCGTGCAGCATGCTGGGCATTTTGCATAATATGCCCAGGCAGATGAGTGTATGAGTTAAGAGCACAGACGCTGGAGTCAGACTGCCTAGTGTGATTCTGTGTCCATCATGCAAGTGTGTCCTTGGGAAAATTACATAACCTGTTTGTATCTTAGTTTCCCTATCTGTGTAATGGCAATAATAATAGTATCTAGGAGCCCTAGTGGCACAGTGGTTAAACACTCGACTGCTAACCGAAAGGTTGGCGATTTGAACCCACCAGCTGCTCCGTGGAATAAAGATGTGGAAGGCTGCTTCTGTAAAGTTTACAGCTTTGAAAACCCTATGGGGCAGTTTTACTCTATCCTATAGGGTCACTTTGAGTTGGAATTACTCGACAGAAACAGGTTTTACAAAACTTACAGGGTTATTATGAAGATTGGGTTAGTATGTGTGAAGTATTTAGAATAGTGCTTGGCATATTGTATGCACTGTATATGTGTTTGCTACTATTATTTTTATTATCCTTATTGTTGTTTTTATTATTCAGCTTTACAACAGTACTGCAAATAGGTCTAATTACTATCATTTTGTAGATGAGGAGATTAAACCTCAGAGAGTTTAAGTGACCTACCCAAGGTCACACAGCTAGTAAATAGTAGAGCTGGAACTTGGGCCCAGGTCTTTCTGACTCCATTTTTTCCCACCATTTAGCATTTGTCTGCTTAGGATCAAGCACTCATCCATTTATTTATTTATTCACTCATTTATTTAATAAACACACTGAGGATCTACCTTATGTTAGCAATGGGTTAGGCCTTAGGGATCGATTCACTGAGTTCTCTTGGACCTATCAGAAACTCTGATCATCAGCTTTACGTGTGTTTAATTAAAAATTGGGAAGACAATTAATGATTAGTTCACCAATACAGCTTGTTTGAGAGACAATATTTTTTAAAACATGGGGGAAATTATCAATAGGATCCTTAGGAGGGAAGAGTTTGGAAACAGCTGACAGAAATATTTGCTAAGCAAATGAATCAGGTCTAACATTCTCTATTTACTCAGGAGGGAATGAGGTCCAGAGAGGAGGGGTACCTGACAGCAAGATCATAGTAGCCTGGGGCTAGAACTCAGGCCTCCCGCCCTGCCACCTCAGGCTTCCTTTTCCTCTAACCCTGGACAAGTGGGCAGGGCATAGGTAGGTTGAAGGGGCTCATCATACTCACCTGTGCTCCCTAGTCCTTCAGAGGAGTTAGATTTCCCACTGTGATTTCATCTAGATAGTCCAGAAATCTGAGAATCCACAAAGCAGGCCCATTGCGAACGTTCTACCAACGTTGGTTAGAAATGATACTTAAAACAAACAAAAAAATCCTGTTGCCTTCGAGGTGATTCTGACTCAAAGCAATGCTATAGGACAGAGTAGAACTGCCCCATAAGGTTTCCAAGGCTATAATCCTTCTGGTAAGCAGACTGCCACATCTTTCTCTCGTGGACTGGCTGGTGGGTCCAAATCACCGACCTTTCGGTTAGCAGCTGAGCACTTAACCGCTGCACCACCAGGACTCCTTAGATAATTAAGCCCTTCTAAATATCCTGAAGTATTACCCTGATTTCTGAGTTGTCCCAAGGAATTCCAGAACATGAGAGACCAAGGGGAGAAAGAAAGAGGCAGTGACATTCTTTAAGAATCTTGGATCTGATGTGCGTGCAATTTGATGGGTGCTAAAGAAGTAGTGGACAGGATGGAGAAGTGGTGTGGACAGACCTGGATTTAAATTTAGCTCTGCCTCTGTGATCTTGGGACCCCCAAGTGACTCCCCTCCTTACTAGCTGTGTTATTTTGGACAAGTCTCTTAAATTCTCAGAGCCTCAGTTATCTCAAAACCAGAAAAGGAATAACAATACATGCTTCACAGTGTCATATTTTCGGATGAAATAAGACCATGCATGTAAATGTCCCTGGCACATGCTAATCACTCAGTAAACAATAGACATTAGACCTATAGGCACAGTCAGTAGACATTTATATTGGGCTTACTATAAAGCAGGTCCTGTGCTAGGCATTGGGGATACAAAGCTTCACTCATTTCATCTTGAAGCTGTGAGCAAGTATAATTATCTCCATTTTATAGATGACACTGAAAGAGGTTAAGTAACTTGTCTAGGTCACACAGCTAGTGAGTGACAGAGACAGGATTCAAACCCATGTCAACCAGACTTCAAAGCTTTGATCCTTCCCAGGACACTAAGGCAACTTGGCCTTTCTGCCTTGTTTTTTCCAGAAAACTGGGGAACAATCCAGGTAAATGTTTACTTGGTCCATTTTCTTATTTAAAAAAGAAAAACACAGTATGACATTCGGGCGTGAGTGGAATTCCTGGAGGACATGCTTCCAAATCCAGATTCGCTTCAGATTCATCAAGCTGCCAGACCTGGAGATGGACACCCCTTCATAGCATCAGTGCACCTCTGCACTGCGTCCTATGTTGTCAATGCATATTTTCTTTAGGAGGCCCTGGGCTGTATAAATGAGGCAGAGCAGTGATCACTGTGGTTATGAATATAACTGTTTGATGAAGGTTCTATACCAGCTGCATTATTTGTTTCACAAACCTGAGGGAGGCTGATTGTATTTCTCTCTCTCTCTCTCTCTCTCTCTTTTAACATAAGTAGATTCCGAAATTGGAAAAATAAAATATTCCACAGCTGAAAGAAAAGAATTAACTTGGGAAATAAGCCCAGGTGGTGCCCAGAGAACGTATACTTTCTGCATTGAAATAAAGTTCATGTCGTCTGTGCCCTTGCTGTGGGGCCTTGCTCTGTAAGCAGCACAGGCTGCAGTGTCAGGAGAGTGTGCAAGGGCTGGGAGTCAGCAATCTGAGGGGCAGAGGGAGGAGTGTAGCGCTTTAAAAGGTATTCTCAAATATGAATAATAATGTCATGTACAGAGCACCTACTATATGCCACGGGAAGTGAACAGTAGGTGAAGTGTGGAATGTGTGCCATAACCATTAAGAACACGGAGTTGACGTTAGACAAACTTAGATTCTAATCTTGGCATTTAGTAGCTAGGGAGCATGAGTAAATTCTCAGAGCCTCGGTTTCGTATTCTGTAAAATAGAAGAACAAATAACTAACACTTAGTATTTAGTATGTACTGGGCCTCTTCTTAGCACTTTACGTGAATTACCTGATTGAATCCTCCCAACCACCCCGTAAGTATTATTTCCCTCTATCAAGTCAGGAAATTGGGGCATAAGAAGAGCTAAGTAATGTGTGCAAACTAGGAAGTGGTAAGTCAAGATTCAAACCCAGTCCTTCTAGAGCCCACACTCTTAAAACACTGCTTCATGTTCCTCTTACACCTACCTCAAAGGATTCTTTGGAGAATGAAATGGAAAACATAACATTTAAGATGCTTACAGAGCATCTAGCAGCCCTGTAAGCCTTCAATACTTTGAGGCCATTCTTCATCCTGTTATACTTCTGTGGCCTGGAGATCTAGCCAGGCACTTTGCAGAGGACTTCAGGAGGACGATTTTTTTAAAAAATCTGTTTCTAGTATGACTTGGTTTATGGACATTGACAGATGGAATACCTGCCCAAGATGTCCTGAGCTTGTATCAGAAAGAAAACCCACATGTGGTCATGCCATAAATGATGAAGAGCATGTCTCTGTTCTGTATAATTAGTTGGGCACTTCTGCCTTTTCCCCAAGTGGGTCCGTTTAGGGCCTGAGGAAGAAGATAAATATCACTTGAGCAGGGGCTGCCATGCTGCCTTGTGATTTGCTAGGGTTGGGTGGGTAAGCTAGAGGAGTTTTCCTGCAGCTTCTACAGAAGCTGGGAAGGGCACTGGGCTTGGAGTCCCTGTTTATGTGCCCTGCTACCCCGAGCAAGCCACTTAGGCTTGCAGAGTCTGTTTACGCTCATTTGTAAAAGGAGGATAATAACACCTACCTCTTAGGGTTGTTGTTACAGTATATTATCAAACATTAAAACTTCTTGTGATTCTCCCAAACACCTCATCCATATAACTGTATGATAGTTGTTCAGTCATAACAAAAAGACATGGGAGGTTTTTACATTTAATAAATCACTCAATGCATACAGCTTAAGTACTTTAGAATTTTTTTCTTCTTCTTCTACCTCTAGGAAGTCATCAAAAGTAGAAAGAGCAATCAGAGATCTGTGTTGGCGTCCCGGCCCTGCCGTTTTCTAGCTGTGTGACCAAGAGCAGGTTTCTTATTTTGTTTGTTTTATTTTTAAATCAAGACGTCACATTTAATAAAGTTTCCCCCATACGCTAGGCTTGAGATGTCTGTTGCTGAAAAAAATTGAAAATTTTTATAAACCAAGAGCAGGTTTCTGAGGCTGTTTCCTCATCTGCAAAACGAGGGAATTAACACCTAAGAGTGTTGCTCTGAGGATAAAATGAGGAAACCTTCATAAGGGACCTGCTCATAGCTATGTATCAATGAAGATTGATTCTCATCGCCCTGACAGTCTCCAGGTGCCCAGATCTAAAGACTGCATGGGCAAGGGCTTAATTCCGTTCCATTCAGCCATCATTTATGGAGAGCTTAATTCCGGTGTAGGGAAGATGGCTGAAGGTACAGGAAAGACCAGGCACTAGATGAAAAAGGCAGGTATGATCTCTGCCTTTGGAGACTTTTACCACCTAAGGGGAAAGAAAGTAGATACAATTCCAAGAAGCTATGAGAGTGAATTACTAGTGAACCTCAACTGAGTTCTTTCTGTTTGCCAGTCACACTGCCTCACTAAGTCCCTATAACAACACTAAGAAGTAGATGGTGCTATTATCCCATTTTATGGATAAACAAATCAAAGTTTTCAGAGGTTAAAAACTCACCTGACGACATCTAGGTGAATTGGCATAACAAAGTTTATTAAGAAAATGTTCTGCATCCCACTTTGGTGAGTGGCATCCCTGGTCTAAAAAGCTCGGGAGCGGCCATCTAAGATGCATCAATTGATCCCAACCCACCTGGAGTAAAAGAGAATGAAGAACACCAGAGACACAAGGAAAGTTTTAGTCCAAGAGACAGAAAGGGCCACATAAACCAGACTTCATCAGCCTGAGACCAGAAGAAATAGATGGTGCCCGGCTACCACAATGACCGCCCTGACAGGTAACACAACAGACAATCCCTGACAGAGCAGGAGAAAGGTGGGGCGCAGAACGCAAATTCTAGTAAAAAGACCAGACTTAATGGTTTGACTGAGACTGGGGGGACCCCAGAAGACATGGCCCCAGGACTCTCTGTTAGCGCGAAACTAAAATCATTCCTGAGGCCAACTCTTCAGACAAAGATTAGAACGGACTATGGGACATAAAATTATACTTGTGAAGAGTGTACTTCTTAGCTCAAGTAGATACACGAGACTAAATGGGCAGCTCCTGTCCAGAGGCGAGATGAGAAGGCAGAGAGGGTCAAGAGCTGGTTGAATGGACACGGAAGATCCGGGGTGGAAAGGAAGAATGTGCTGTCACAGTATAGGGAGAGCAATTAGGGTCACATAACAATGTATGTATAAATCTTTGTATGAGAGACTAACCTGAATTGTAAACTTTCACTTAAAGTACAACAATAAAATAAAATAAGCTCGCTGAAAGCCACAGAGCTAGTAAATGGTGGATCCTGATTTCAAACTCGGTTCCTTCTGACTCAGCTCTTGATCTCCTGACCGCTGTGCTGTTTGAATGATGTTCACGGAATGAAACTGGAGCCCAGAAAAGGTTTGTAACTTGAGCAATATGTTAGTATGGTAGGAAGGATTCAAACCCACCAATGTGAACCCTCAGCTTGAGTCAGCCATGATACTTAACCACCATGCTATACTGCTGTGTAGGTTCTAGCAGTGTTTTAGCCAACCTGTCACTTTCATGTAGGGATGTCAGTGCTTCTTCCAAGAGAAAGCAGTTTCTTCACAATTACTGATAGATCTAAAAGGGAGGGAGAGACATGAACATGATGGATGAGAATTCACCTCTCCATGTGCTGGTATTTAGCCTCCTGTAGGGCATGCATTGGGTGTGGGTGTGGGGGTAGTGTTAGAAAAATGACCTAATAAAATGTTCTGACCTTCACTTCTGGTGTCAGTTTCAGTTTCAACAAAGTAGGCTATCCCCTTCGGGAGCCTTAAGATTCATGGTCTTGATTTCCTTTTCATGGCATCTTCAACTGCTGATAAAATATAAAGAGTTTTATGCCCATCTCAGTTATCAGCTGTCTTCCCTGTTCAGTTTGGAGAATGCCAGGTCAAGTTTAAAGAGAAAGATCAGGGTGCCTGGAGTGCCCAAATGATTAAGGCTCAGTAGCTGCACCTGGATGAAAGAGCCCACAGATAGGAGCCTGCAGTGTACACAGAGAGAGATGCCATCTACTTCTAGCCTCACAGTATTAAGACTCTGCCCTTGGAGCATAACATCTGGTGGAAGAGACTGACCAGTAAACAAATGGTGATAACTCAGAGTGAAGCATGGGGGCTAGGGGAGTCCAGAGGAGGGTCCTCTAACTCAAACTGGGGGGAAGGGGGTGGTCAGAGAAGGCTTCCTGGAGGAGGAGTAACTTCCAATCTGAGTTAACCAAGTAAAGGAATGAAAAAAGCCTTCCATGTAGAAGAAAAACAGCATATGCAAATTCAGGGGCATGGGACAAGCCGTGAGCATTTTTACAAGTGATTTATAACTAGCCTCTTAGCCCTGGCACCTTTTTTAAGAGGGAGGTGGAGAGCTGTGGGTGCTGCCCTGGAGTGGTGGGCTGGGACCAGACGGTAAGTGACAAGACTTGGAGAGCTAATCATAAGGCATTTAGTATATTTCAGCTGGACTTCCGGATACACACTCTTTCTGTAACACTTGTCCTGGGGGTTGTGGGGAGCCACTGGGGGACTTTGTAGCAGGTGACTGACATAATCCTGTTTTGTTTTGGGGAGATCACTCCAGCTGATGAATGCAAATGTATTAGAGCAAGAAGAGCCTGTGGGCTGAGAAGCCCGTACTGGCTATGGCCCTTGGCCTAGGTGTCCACTGATAAGGGCCTGAGCTAAGATAGTGACAGTAGGGATGGTGAGGACCTAAAGGATATTTGGAAGGTGAAATCTAGATGACTTGGTTATCATTGTTAAGTTGTTGAACCTGAAAAAGAGGGCACACAATGGTGAATCTCAAAGGTCTGGTTTGGTTGATTGGGTGGGTGGTTCAGCCAGCAGCTGGTTGTGTTTCGATCAGGAGCACAAAAGAGGGAGCAATATCGAGGTGGGGGGTGAGGGTGGGAAAGAGATTTGCAGGGGGACATCAAGTTCAGCTCTGTACATAGAGTGGTGGGTGCTTGAAGCTCAGGGAAGAGGTTGATGCTGGTTATTTAAGCCTCTGCTCCATTGACAGGGAGCTCACCATCTTGAGAGGCAGCCCGTTCGCTATTGTAGAACTTGGCAGGAGGAAAAGATTTCCTTACATTGAACTTCTGTTGGCTACAGGTAACTTCCTGCCCTTAGTCCTGAATCTTCCCCCTAAAACCCGTGGAGATTTGCTCCTCCTTCCCCCCTTAAGCTGTTTGAAGGCAGCGGTAGGGTTTTTCCTATCATCTTCTTTCCAGTAAATTCCCTGAGAGGAACAAGGGAAGCCACAAGGAACCAGACTGACAAAGGCTGGAAGGAACCTCGGAAGATCATCTATAAAATGAAGGAAACT
Organism: Dugong dugon; assembly: GCA_030035585.1. Classification (NCBI taxonomy): domain Eukaryota; kingdom Metazoa; phylum Chordata; class Mammalia; order Sirenia; family Dugongidae; genus Dugong; species Dugong dugon. The sequence goes on from CM057467.1 coordinate 68,001,961, forward strand.
CGTTTTTCAGATAGAGAAACTGAGGCCCAGAGAGGGGGAGGGAATTTCCCGAAGTCACAGAGTGAGTTAGTGGCAAAAGTCAAAACAGTTCTGCCATCTAGGACTCTCTACTACACCATGCAGTTGGAGTTAGATTTTCTGGCAGATGGGTTGTGTGGAGAGCCATGGCATAGGATGAACGACAAGTCAGTGAAAGAGAACAGAAAACATCTTGCTCTTAGAGGCAATGGAAGAGCAGAAAAGAACACCATAAAAAATTCAACCCCTAACCTCATACTCAGTCCAGGGTTACATTTTGGACTTTATGCTTTTTATTCATTCAAGATCAAGGCAACAATAATAATGGTGATAGTTTCCTTTAACTTTTGAACAAGACTTTGCAGAGTGCTTTCAAATACATTTGACAGGTGAAGAAACTAAAACTAAGCGAGGTTAAATAAATTGTCCAAAGTTATATAGCTTGAAAGAGGCAGAGCAGAGACTGGAAGTCAGGCCATCAGATTCCAGCTGCCAACTGTGGTGACAAAGAGCTTTCTGGCCTCCCTAAATTGGTCGTGCAGGCCAAGGTTCATTAGCTAAGCTCTCAGCACTGCTACATCACCATCCTGAGTCAGTGGTAGTCGATGGCATTTTAATGGAAGCCAAATAACTCTTTCTCTTGGCATTCTCAGGCAGCTGGAGTTTTTGTGTTTTATGATAATTAAATACCATCATCTTTCATATCTGACAATCTTTAGGGCTTGATTAATGACTGCAGTGCACGCTGGGGTCGTCGTTAACTCCGTAGCAAGGAGACCTTCGGGCGCCTGTCTGCTGTTCTGTAGGGTTGGATGTGGGCACCCGGCCTGGCACCCATCCTTGGAGCCTGTGCTGGCCTTAGATTGCAGGGCGGTTGACACATTCTAGTTCTTTGCCTGAGCCAAAAGCTCTGCAAGTTTATGCCTTTTTCTCATGAATGTGTGCTTGTAAAAGAATAATTACGTACTCCGCTGGAATCTTTCTAACAGTCAGGCATCCTGCAATCAATCTGGGGGCATGCTTGTAGTCTGCCCCCGCCTGGTTCATCCTCCACACGGCCACCAGGAATCTTCCTCAAACAGTAACGTTATCATGGCTCTGCCTTTCTCAGAGCCCTTCAGGGGCTCCTTGTCGCCTTCAGGATAATGCCAAGTTCCTTAGCTTGGCATCTACAGGCAGTCACCACCTGGCCCCTGCCCCCACTGTCTCCATCTCATCTCTTGCCACTGCTCCCTCACAGCCATTGCACACTACTTATGAAACATCCCCCCAGCAAGCCTTGCTGTCTCAGGCTTCTAAACCTTTGCACATACATTTTCTTCTGTGTAGAGCGCCCTTAAAACACAGGCCACGTGACCCTTCTTGTGAAACCTTCCCTGACTCCAACAGTCAGAGTCCAGCAGGCTGCCCACTGTGCTCCCTGGGGCTCCAGCTGGGCTGTAGTGTAATACGAGCAAGAATTACAATAGCTAGCCCTTGTGAAGCGCTCACCGCTCACCGTGTGACTCCTAAGCTCTGTGCTCATGCCTTTCTTTACCATCTGTTCCCCCAAACACTGACTATTTATCAAGGAAGGGGCTCTTCCTCAGCTCGTAACTCATCAAACCTCTGCGTACAACAAAGTCTGGTTAAATATTACTGATTGATTGAACAACACCGGGGGGCATCACCTTATATTGCACCTAGAACCCAGGTCAGAGAGGTCTCCTTTGGTGTGAGACGCTGATCTAATGCAGGAAGGGGCCTCACATTTGAGCACATGGAGGCCCCATGTGTCCAGCTTTGTTTAGAGTGTCAGGGCTGCAGTCATTCTCACTGTCTGCGAATCTTCATATTGAGCTACAGGCACCCTCCTGAGCCCAGGACTCCTGGGAGCCAGTGGGCTGTCCAGAGTAGGATTCAGCTATAATCAGTGAGTATCACATTCCTGTTAGACATTTTCCTGATCTTTTTCTCTCAAGGATTTTTGCTTTTGAACCCCTGTTGTAAATGCTGCAGAGTGATCACCATGGTGACTACTTAATGCTTTACAATTTATTCATTCAACATGCATGAATTTAATATCGGACTTGTAAAAATTAATAGCTACTATTTTGTTGAGCATCACTGTGTTCCAGCAGTGTGCTAAGCACCTTGTATACATTGTCTCATTTCATTCTCATAACAATCCCGTAACAGGTGGACATTAACTCCATTTAGTGATAAGAAAACTGCAGCTCAGAGAAGTCATGTGACTTGATCACAAAGCTAGTAAGTGACAGAACTAAAACTTGAACCGAGGGCTGCCTGACACCAGAGCCCAGTCTCTATCTAGTCCCCACTGCTCTGCCCATTACTTGCTCTGATTGTGATTTACAGAGATGCAGCCAGGAGGCTTCCGCGCTCAGGATTATTGTGCACATAAAATAAAAAATGTCTGAGGTGTGGTAGGAAACCAGCAGCTGCAAATACATCTGAGAACTTAGAGGAAGCAAAAAATCTTCCTGGAAAAGCAGGCTTGCAAAACTCAGATAAACAAGTGGCCTTTACTGGCAGAGGTATGCACAAATAACAGTAAAAGTTACTCACACTTGGGCTTGATTCACAGGTACACTTGGTAGCTGTATCTGCGAGAAGAGGGTGTAAACTGGAATTTACAACACAGTTTTGCAAGCATATGTCAACGCTTACTCCCAGGTAGCAGCAGAGAAGCAACCGCTTGTGCAGACAAGAAGTCCTGACTGCCTGATTTGCTGTTCTCTCCCCCATGTTCACTAAATGTTTACTGAGGGTCTACTATGCACCAAGGTCCATGGGTGGCACTTGTCTATTAATTGAAAGGTTAATGGGTCAAGTCCACCTAGAGGTGCCTGGTGAAAGAAAGGCCTGGCGATCTACTTCCAAAAGTTCACAGTCATTGAAAACCCTATGGAGTACAGTTCTACTCTGACACACACGGGGTTGCCATAAGTCGAAACTGACTTGACAGCAACTGGCTTGTTGTGTGTATGTGTGTTTTTATTGTGTGCCAAGCCTGGCTCTTTGCTGTCCCTGGGGATACAGAGATGAATGACATGTGCCCTTCCCCTCAGGATGTAGCAGTAGCCCACTGTGTACTTGGCATTTGAGAAAAGGTCATGGCTTTTTATCCTCCAGACATTGGTGAGGTAGGAATGTGTGTCTGTTTTCCAGAGATGCACAGACCAAGGACCAAGCAGGTGAAGTGAGTTGTTGGAGGCTGCCCACTGGAAGAGAGTTCCTCTCCTAGGCTGTATCTCTCTCGTTCACCATTGTATTCCCAGCACCTGGTTTATAGGAATTGGTACAGAACAGAACTCAGTAAATGCTGGATGAATGAGTTGGTTCAGTTTCCCTTCTTTAGACTGTATATTGGGGTTATAGGAGAAAAGAAGGGCCCTCTAGAGCCTCTCATCTCTATGTTCCCCTCTGGCCATAGGCAAAGGTACAGTTTGCTGCAAGGAGCAGAAAGGAGAGTCCAGTCAGACCCTTGAAAAGATCATGTTTCCTCTTTAGGGTTTGTGAGTGAGTCTTCCATTGCTGATCCTCAAAACACAGAGCCTTTCCCTTGGGGACCTGGGAACACCAAGTCCCCTGCCCTAGTTGTCTCAGAATGGTTAGGAGAGGGAAACAAAGGCACAGCTGAAGCATCTGGAACTCTGTCTCCAGGCGGGTAAGTAAAAGCCCACACAGGCCCATGGTCTGGAGAGCCCAGGGTGGTCTGCTGTCATTTTTTGTAAACAGGTTCCTCCACACTGTCCTTATCCTCCTGGAAAGACTGCCCAGGCAACTTACAAGTGACTGTCAGTAAACCAATATTAAACATTCTACTCAGTTCTAGATCCTGTGATTGCTCAGCACTGAGGGGAGTAGGAATTTTCACGCCTACTACCCGTTGCTATTGAGTCGATTCTGACTCATAACGACCCTATAGGACAGAGTAGAACTGCCCTTAGGGTTTCCAAGGAGTGGCTGGTGGATTCAAACTGCCAGTCTTTTGGTTAGCTGCCAAACACTTAACCACTGCACCACCAGGGCTCCTTCACACCTGCCAGAGGAGGCAAAAGGAGCCCTGGTGGTGCAGCTTAAGCAGTGATTAAGCACTTGGCTGCTAACCGAAACGTCAGTGGTTCGAACCCACCAGTCACTCACAGGAGACAGATGTGGCAGTCTGCTTCCGTAAAGATTTCAGCCTTGGAAACTCCGTGGGACGGTTCTACTTTGTCCTATAGGATCTCTATGAGTTGGAATCAGCTGGATGGCAGCAGATTAGAGGAGGCAATATGGAGACATAAGTATGCATTCTCTAGGCAGGTAGGGGAGAGAGAAAGATGAGGGATCCAGGTTACATGCTGTTGGCTTTCAATGGAGGAAAAGAGAACTTTGGGGAGGGTAGATCATGGAAGGCTTTCTGGAAGGGGTAGCAGTTGAGCTAGCTTCAAAAGACAGAAGCTTTTGGACCTAGACATTCCTTGTCCTCATAGAAGAATTTCTTTTTAGAGTTTTTTGATCTGTGATGAGGGGCCTCATTACTTAAAATCTTGTTGTTTCAGGATTTGGCAGCTTCTAAACAGTTATCAAGCCAGCGCCTGGTGTCTCAATTTAGTCATAAAGTAGATGTCTGTAGGCTTGCAGACTAGCCAGTTCTGGCCGGGACCTCGGATGCCTGCTGTCTTCACTGAGAGTTAAGTGCTCTGTCCCGTTCTTGCCCTTGGACTGACACAGTTGAGTAGGACTGACACAGTTGAGTAGCTGTCTGTTTTGTGCAAAGGCACCATGGTTTGTTTGGTTGATAGAATCCAGTCTTTAGATTTATAAGGAGCACTTACTGGTTTTGTAAGCTTCAGTTGCCTCATCTGTAAAATAGGGGTGATAGTATGGCCCTTTAGGGATGGTTGTGAGCTTTAGAAAAGTTAAAACTGAAAGTGCACATAGTAGGTGCTCAAATACATGGCAGCAGCTATTAATATCAATTAATTACATGTTGTGAGAAGATTAGCTCCTAGTGTTGCGGCCGGGGCAAGCACCAGATCACCCTTCTCTGCTGGCCTCCTGATAACCAGTGGGCAGTGTTCAGTCACTCCTCTCACTGCTCTGGTGACCTGGACTGCAGCCAGTAAGCAGCCCAAAAGGCAGGGATGGAGGGCAGTGGCATTTCCTCAGCTTAGGAAGCTGCTTCTGCTGCTGGCTTCTGTCCCAGGCTGTCTGTCTCCGTTAAAGTGCTGCCTGAGGTCAGCTGGACAAACAGTTGACCTTGCATGTTCTCTTCTACTGGTCTGAGGCTGTCTTCTCTCCTGCAAAGAGCAGAGGTCCCTGAGTGGGACTGCCTGCCTGGATGGGTCATATTGGCTTCCAGGTTCTCTCCCCTCCCATTAAGTGGCATCTCTGCTAGCCCCCTTCTGGTTCAGGGCCACAGCCTTGCACCTCTTCAGGGAGTACCGTTCACATTCGTTGAGGTATCAGATCATTGAGTTGCCTCTAGGGGAAGGGTGTGGCTGGAGTGGGCCAGTGAGGAGGCTGGAAAGACAGGTGTGGATCAGAACTCCAAGGGCATTGCGGGCCCTGAGTGGGCTTTATTCTGACGGCAGCAGTTTGTAATAAGGAGGTGATCCACTCAAGTGGGTTTTTGTCCCCTCCCCTGATTAGATTTGTTTTATAATTCATTGCCATAAAAAATTGGATTACCTAACTGGAAAGCTGGTAATAGGGAACCCATGGTTGAGAAAAGACAGTGTTGGCATGTCGTGGGATTTTTACTCGTGGTCATAAAACAATATGTGTACTAACTGTTTAATGAGAAACTATTTGTTCTGTAAACCTTCATCTAAAGTACAATAAAAAAATAATAAAATAAAAAAGATTGGGTCACCTAAAAGGCAGAGAGCAATTCATCTGCCACTAAAAATAGCCATAACATTGATAGAGCCCCACACTTGGTTATGTTTGATGGTTTCCAGAAAGCTGTCTCCTAATTCAGGGAAGAACGCAGCTTTTGAATTTCATCTGCCTGGGTGTGAATCCTGGTTCTCACTGAGTATCTGTCTCCTTCTGTAAAATATAGGTCTCTACCTCACAGGATTCTCATGAGAAACAAATGAAATGAAATACCTTGCTAACTGTGAACTTAAGAAATATTTCTTTCACATCGATTGCCTCCTTTCACTGTGCTTCACTATAGCTCTCTCATGCCCTTGGTAAACTATTTGCCCCATTTTACAGGTGAGACAACTGCAGCTCAAAGAGATTAAGTGGTTTGTGCATTGTCCAAGGGGGGAAAAAAAGAAAACATTGCCGGAACGTCAATTCCAACTCATAGCGACCCTATAGGACAGAGTAGAACTGCCCCATAGGGTTTCCAAGGAGCAGATGGTAGATTTGAACCGCCGCACTTTTTGTTAATAAATTCCAGGATCTAGATTATAATTCAATTTCCTGACCTCTTCATCCCATGCTACCCTCAGCTTCCAAAGATGAGGTTTTCTGTGAGCATAGCTTAGGTGAATGATAAGTAAGATTTATCTCCAGGAATTTGGAGCATCACTAGAAATTTTATTTATTTCTTGTAAATGACATGTACTTAGCCATCTAACCTTGGACATTTACTTCTCTGAGTCTTTGTTATCTATAAAATAATAGATAATAATACTTGTTTATCCAAGAAGTTGAGGGGAATAAATAAAATGTGTACCTCAGTTTCTTCATCTGTAAAATGGGGATAAAAACAGTACATGCTCTGTAGTGGGTTGTGAGGATTAGCTGAATTAATACATTTAGAGGGCTCAGAACAGTGCCTGGCACCTAGTTAGCTCCGTAAATGTTAGCAGTGGTTTCTAATTCTCCCAGACGCCAGCATGGCTCACTCCCTTTGCCCAAGAGTCATCTCCCTGAGGCCATCACTGGCCACTCTGTCTAAACTTGCACCACTACCTCCGCATACATAGGCCTTAGACACCTTCCTCATGTATGCTTTCTCCTCAAATTTATCACCATCTCAGTAAACTATATATTTTAAACTTACTTTTCTTGTTTCGTATAATATATGCCATGATACATAATTCAACCCCATTGCCAGTGGAGTCCATCCCGACTCATACCCACCCTATGATTAGTGGTTCTCTCATATGTTAGCATGTATCAGAATCACCTGGAGGGCTTGTGAAACCAGGTTGCAGAGCCCAGTCCCAGGCTTCATGATTCAGGAAGTCTGGGGCAGGGCCTGGGGGTTTTCATTTCCCACAGATTCCCGGGTGATATTCTGGGACTACACTTTGAAAATTACCACCCTAAAAATATGAAAGAAACAGTGTGAAGTTGGTGCTATACACAGCTGGTCTGTCTTCTTTTTTTAATCTGGTTTGTTGTCTCTCTTTCCTACTGAAATACAAGCTCACTGAGGACAGGGATTTTTGTACATTTTGTTCATTGCTGTATCCTCAACATCTAGAATAAGTAGGAGTTCAATAAATATCAGTTGAATAAATATTTGTTGAATGGATGAATACGTATAATTTATCAGTGCCTGATGAGCATGGAACTCCCTTCTCTGTAATCCTGGTTCAGACCTCTCTGGGCTGCTTTTTTAGGCAGACGGACAGTGCCCAATCTTGCTGCCCACCCTGACCGTGCATGTTTGTGTCCTAGATCACCCAGGCAGCCTGCAGAACCACTCGCGGCTCCGGACGCCACCGCCGCCGCTCTCGCACGCCCACACCCCCAACCAGCACCACGCGGCCTCCATTAACTCCTTGAACCGGGGCAACTTCACTCCGAGGAGCAACCCCAGCCCGGCCCCTACGGACCACTCACTCTCCGGAGAGCCTCCAGCAGGCGGCGCACAAGAACCCACCCACGCCCCGGACAACTGGCTGCTCAACAGCAACATCCCTCTGGAGACCAGGTGCGAGCCGGGCAGGGTGGGGCAGGACTGTGCCGGGGAAGGGTGGCAGGTTGGGCGGGTCTGAGACCCGAGATCTTCAGTGGGGCAGTTTGGTGTCCTCACAACCTACCCTGGCCAGAGAAGCTGGGATCAGCTGCACTGCTTAAGGATTGCTTAAGGATTGCTCTAATTGGCAGAGATAAGGCTGGGTGGAGGGGGGGATGGATGGGAGAAAGAGAATCAAACAGACCTGAGGTCCAGTCCCAGCCTGCCACTTACTAAAGGTATAAACTTGGACAAGTTGCTAAACCTGCAGGAGCCTCAGTTTCCTCCTCAACATAATGGGAATGATGCTCCAGAGAGCTGTTGTAAAAGTACCTGAGAGCTGATGTGTGTGAATGTGGCTGGCACAGATGTGTGGCAGAGGGCAGTGTTTGATTCTTGTGCTCACCTCGGCCTTTCTGGGTCCTGCTATGATTTCATTACCCTGTGCCAGCCTGGCCTGGTGCTGGTGCTCAGTCAGTGAGAGTCTCCTCTCCTGCTGTCCAATCCCTTTTATACCCAAAGCCCTAATAACACCTAACATTTATATTAAATATCAGCCTTTCGGGTTGCAAGGGCTTTCGTATGTGTGCTTTGAACCCCATTTGGGAGTTTTGGGAGCTGAGAAGCAGCAAGGTCGATCACTAGCTCACATAGGCAACTGATGCACAGCTAAGGTTGCCTGACTCATGTCCAGTGTTGAGTCTTTTACACTACAACCACCTTCTCCAGATCTCTCCTGGCCTGGTCCTTCCACCCTCTCCCTTCTTCCAGCCTTGTAGAAAGCTTCATTCAGTCAGGGACTTCAGTCAGTCTGGATTCTGTAGAATCCTTCCTACCTCTGCTTAACGACCATTTTTCCAAAAAGGGAAATGATTTTTTTCTTCTTCTTATAAAAACCATACAAGCTTACTAGAAAAAATGCAGAAAGGTGTAAAGATGAAAATTAAATTTACCCATAATCCTACTACTCTGAGATGAGTGCTATTGACTTTTGGGGACATAGCCTTTCCCTGCTTTTTCAAAACTGAAGATGAAGTGTCCCAGGCTGGCACAATTAGAACCTCTTAATTATCTACCTTATTTATTAAAGTTGTGTGAAACACTGGTTTTGTTTTCTCAAACTCCCGTTCTTTATCTGTGAAGAAGACAAAAGTCATGCCACATTTAAGGAAGTGAAATTAATCTATACATGGAAAGTGTGTCCATCTACTTCTGCGTGCGACATAACTATGATATTCCCACACTGAGCTTGTGGGGCCTGTCTTAGTCATCTAGTGCTGCTATAACAGAAACACCCCAAGTGGATGGTTTTAACGAATACAAGTTTATTTCCTCACAGTTAAAGCAGGCTAAAAGTCCAAATTCAGGGCGTCAGCTCCAGCGGAAGGCTTTTTCTCTCTGTCGGCCTTCTTCTCTTCAGTGTTCCCCGAGACTAGCGGCTTCTCTGTGCAGGGAGCCCGGTCCAAAGGACACGCTCTGCTCCCGGCACTGCTTTCTTGATGGTGTGAGGTCCCCCACTCTCTGCTTGCTTCCCTTTCCTTTTATCTCTTGAGAGATAAAAGGTGGTGCAGGCCACACCCCAGGGAAACTCCCTTTACGTTGGATGTGACCTGGATAAAGGTGGTGTTACAGTCCCACCCTAATCCTCTTTAACATAAAATTACAATCACAAAATGGAGGCCAACCACACAATTCTGGGAATCATGGCCCAGCCAAATTGATACACACATTTTTTGGGGGGACGTAACTCAAACCATGACAGGACCCAATGAGAGAAAAACAAAATCTTTTTGCCCCGTTTCATTCCTGTAGAATAGTTTTTCCAAAAGCAAGCCTCTCAGAGATGCAGCCCAACCCCCTACCCCACTCCTGGCCTCCTAATTAATATTGTTTCTGTTAACATCCTTTAAAGTCATGTGTGATTTTTCTCTACATGCCTCCTTTGCTCCAATCAGTAACAGAGTCAGATAATTATACGTCACCCCCGCCTGGGGTAGCTTAATCAGATCTCCATTATTTTCAGTGTGTTTATTGAATAACTGCACATGGCTGAAAGGAGCCAGCAAATAACCGATGGTTCTGATTGCTGCACAGAGCACAGTAGCTACTCTGTCTGCTTGGGTGTCCATTTTTCTCACTTAGGGTCAGCCATGGGCGGGGACGTGAGGGAACTTCTTACTTTGAGTCTCCAAGCTTTTTTTAAGGGAAAGGAAGATAGAGCAGGGAGGTTTTCCTAATGGTTAGTTCAAGGTGCAAAGGTGGCCCCAGCTCACCTCCCCTACGTCTCAGCTACTGCTCACCTGCCTTTCTTACCCTCTGTCCTCTACATCCATTGATCAAACCACGTGGAACATCATTTTTTTCTTTTTCCTTATAGTTTATTACTCAAATAATAAATGTTCATTGTAGAACAGTTAAAAAAATTGAAATAAGCAGGAAGAAAAGAAAATCGCATACCCACAAAGGGTAAGCATTGTTAACATGTCGGTATTTACTCACACTATTTTATATATATATTTATATATATACACACACGCACACACCATATTTTCACACAAATAGCATTTGCCATCTACGTTTGTTTGCCAACCATGCCCTCCCCCCATGAGGTATTTTCGTAAGCATGCTATGCTAATTTTTTTACATGTCACTCTTAAAAATATATATTTTCATATACATATGTAATAATTATATATAAATTCAGTATACATATGTATATGTGAGTGTACGTATGTGTATTTATCAGCATTCCCTCAAATCCCAAGCCCATTTGTGCCTCTGTGCCTTTGTACATACTCTTGCACAGCTTTCTGGTGGAGTTACCCTCCTCCTCACTTCTTGGTCTAGCAAAGGTCCACTTTTTCTTGAAGATCCACTTAAAGTGTTTGAAAAAACCTTCCTCTGCAACCCCGGAGTCCTGTGCAACTGAAGATAGCCTCATACAGTGGATAACACAAGTAGAAGTCTGGATCTTAATACTGACCTTTACTGGTTAATGGCAAAAAACTAACAAGGTACAGTTTAAGAGTGATCAGTGACAAGTCTGGTAGATAGAATTGTAAGTGATTTTGACCACCCTGCCGAGGTGGAAAGAGGATGGGCTTTAGAATCAGATGGATCTTGATCTCTACCTTGGCCTTAAAGCTTACTAGTTAGGCAAATTACTTAACATCTCTGAGCCTTGATTTTCCCATCCACAGTTTGGGATAAGATTTTACATCTCTCAGTGAGGTTGAGAGGAAATAAATGAGATATCATGGTACGAACATGCAGCACAGTTCCTGGCTTTTAGAATGCATGCTAAAAAAGTTATTTCCTGTCCTTTCATATACATCTGCTTCTCGTATCAGGCTTGTGAAGATAAAAGTCATTCAAAAATTATTTATCGAATCTTTTCTGACCAGAGGAGTTGAGGGAAAAAATAGTAGGTTTTACTTCTTCTCTACTTTGGGGAAGTTGTAAGTTTGGCCCTGATGTTCTGAGGGCATAAGTGATGGTTTATTCACTGTAGCAAGTTATTCAGAGCACAGGCTTTAGGGTAAGACACACTATGCTCAAACCCTCACCCCGGTATTCACACTAGTGAATAAGGACCTAGACCTTAAATTTCTTCATCTCTAAAATGGAGAAAATAATAGTGCCTTCCTGTTCTAATTATCTATTGCCATATAAAAAACTACTTCAAAGCTTAGCGGCTTAATAAAAAATAGCCATCTGATTATAATTCACAATTTTATGATCCAGGAGTTCAGGAGGGGCTCAGCTGGGTTATTCTTCTGCTCCATGTGGTGTTGACTGGGGTCAGTTGGTGATATTTTGCTGGCAGAAAGGCTAGTCTAGAGAATCCAAGGTGGCTTCACTCACACGCTGGATACCTTGGTGGGAACGGCTGGGAAGCTGGCATCAGTGGGATCCCTCTCCCTCTTGCTGTCTCAGGGTCTTTTCACATGGTCTTCCTAGCAGGGTAGTTGTACTTTATACTTGGTTGCTCGGGGCTCTAAGATACTAGTCAGAAGCTGTTGATCTTCCTAAAGATTTGCCCTAGAACTAGCATAGTGTCACTTTGATCATATGCTGTTGATCAAAGTAGTAGTAGGCCAGCCAGGTTTAAGGAGAAGGGATATAGACCCCACATCTCAGTGGAAGCAGTGTCAAAGAATTTGCAGCCATCTTTAATCCACTGCACTACCTCATAAGACTGTTGTAACAACAAATACAAAAGATAATGTCTGAAAATGTCTTAGCACACAGTAAGTGCTCAGTTACTTACCATGTAGTACTTGTTATTCAGTAAATATTTCTTGAATGTCTACTAGGTACCTAACAGGTAAGATATTTAGGAAAACGGGCTCTTACGTTGCAGTAGGGTAAGTGCTATGATAGAGGTAAGCACAGAGATTGTGCTATGTTTCAATTGTCTCTAGATACCCAGCACCCAACACGAGACTTGCCACATGGTGGATGCTTAATAAATATTAACACACAGGCAAAATGAATGAATGACAGAACAAATGAGTGAATACACATACTTAACTGAGACTTGCGTAGGGAAAAGAAAAGGCTTCGCAGTGGACCTGGTGCTGTGTGGGCTGAGAATTAAAGGGAAAGCAGGAGCCCTCAGGCAGAGGAAGGGAGGACCTGACAGAGGCACAGCCTGAGCAAAGGCCTAGAGACCCAAGAGAGCAGGGCCTGTTTGAGATAGTTGTCATAAACAGCTTTGCAAGCCCTACCAGAATGGGGAGCCTCCTGATACCAGAGAAACAGTCACAAGTCCCTTCCCTAATTGTCAAACTGAGTCTGTGTTGAGAGTCTAAGATAAATAGCTTAGCAAATACCATAACAGCTGGTAGAATGACCAAGAGGGGATTTAGATTTTGCTGGCAGGGAAAGAAATACAGTGGAAGGGGAAAGGAAAGGAAGGGCTTTAGGGGTAAACCCACTCCTTTCTCTGCACCTGCCATGTCTCTAGCACTCCTCCAGGTTAACTGAGTCCACAGAGAAGTAGCTGGGCCCACCTATACTCCCTAGAGCTGGGGTAGGATGTTGCCACGTCCCTCAGGTACAACTATGGTCCATTCTGGAGAAAGCCATATGTACAGGGTCCTCCAAAGCCTGGTCCAGTTCTTTTGCACTCTGCAGCATCAGAATGTTAATTGATTTCACAGGGACTGTCTGATTAATAACCCGTCAGTCTCCCGTTAGATGAAGGCAAAGCCAGAGCAGGAAGCTGCCAGACCTCGGCTCTGGCTCATCAGATCTTAGGCCTGGTTTGGGAGCCTGGGGCCCGTTTTGTGGTTATAGTCATTTTGGGGAGCAGCTCACCTACCCTTAGGGATAGAGGGCTATCCTGGTGTTCACTAGCCCAGACCTGGTGTAGTTCCCAGAATGACACATGTTGCCTTCTGGTTGGCCAGGCCAACCCCTGATAATTGCAGGAGGTTGGATTAACAGTCTTCCATCTCATTCAGTGATTCAGTCACACACATACATAAGACACAGCCACTGCCATATAAGAAGCTGTTGGTCTAGTGAGGGAGACAGACCAGAAAAGGAATGAAGACAGGGCACTGTGGATCATGCTGTCTGATAGAGGGGGCATTCCGAGCAGAGAGGAGGAAGTGGCTCCCTCTGCTTGGGAACATCAAGTTGCAATCATAACAAACACTCATATTGCCCTTACTGTGTGCCAGGTACTGTTCTGAGCACTTCACATACAGTAACTCTTTCATCCTCATAGTTATCCCATAAGGTACTGTGTTGAGGATCCCCAAGACTACCCCCAAGATTGACGATTCGCTAGAAGGACTCACAAGCCTCAGCATATGCTCACACTCAGAGAGCTATGCTTACTACATCAAAAGGATACAAAGCAAAATCAGCAAAGAGAAAAGGTGCATGGGACAAAGTCCAGGGGAAACCAGGCATAAGCTTCCAGAGTCCTCTCCCAGTGGAGTCACACAGGAAGTGCTTAATTCCTCTAGCAACCAGTTGTGACAACACACGTGAATTGTTGCCAACCAGAGAAGCTCAGTAAAGACTCAGTGCCCAGGGTTTTTATTGGAGGGTGATCCCATAGGCTACCCCTGCTTGGCACATACCCTAGTGCCAGATACCCAGAAGGAAAGCAGGTGTTCAGCATAAACCATTTTGTTTTCACAAATAGTTTAGGCACAATGAACCAGTTTTATCAGTTAATGGTGGGAACCCTCCTGAAATCTAAGTTCCCAGACACCAGCCAGTGGTCAACCCTGTAAGCATTCCTTTCAGAGGATAGCAGTCAAGTCAGCTATGTTAGCTCTTCTGCACAGATAGGTGCGTCTTATTATCATTCCCATTTTAGAGGTAAAAAATCTAAAGCACAAAAAAGTTAAGTGACTTGCCTAAAGTCACACAGCCAGTAAATGGCAGAGCTAGGATCCATACTGAGGCCAGCTAGCTTCAGAACCCGTGAACCTAACCACTATCTGATGCTGCCTTCCTAAGTATTCAAGATAGCTTCACAGAGCATGCTTTAGTAGGAGTTTTGCTAGGAGAGAAGAATCCTAAGCAGAGAGTTGTATAAAGGCATAGAGCCAGGAGAGTTTGGCATTTTGGAGAGATGGCAAATAGTTGGGTGAAGTAGGAGCACAGGGACCTCATGGGGATGAGAGTAAATGGGGACCATTTGTGAAGGGCCTTTAGTGACCTGAAAAGGAGCTTACATCTTTTTCTGTTAGGCATAGGGTCCCCGGGGTGGTAAAAGTGGAGGTGGTTGACCATCAACATCTTTTTAAGTAGGACAGTAACGTGATGATATTGGCCTTTTAAAAGGATCACTGTGGCCTGGTTCATTTGTTGTTTCTTTGTTCATTCATTTGTTGAAATTCCAGCTCCATAACTAACTCTTTGTGTGGTCTTGGCCAAGTCACTGACCCTCTGCAAACCTTATGGTCTTAGCAACAGAATGTGGAGTGTGATTCCTAACTGTCCTGCCTCACTGGGCTGTTGTGAGACTCACATACAACAGTGGCTGCCCCAGGGCTTTGTGAGTGGAAACATGGTCCAGACAGGACCAGAAGATGAGCTGTTGAACAGGGCTGTCCCAAAGAACTACTGGTCTCTGCAGCTTCCTGGCCATTTCCTTCCCAAATGCCATTTGTTCTGCCCTTGTGAGGAGATCTCAGCCTGCCTTGGGTCGGGCCACATGCTGGGTACTAGGATCAGAGAGGGACCTGGATGCTGCTGCTTCAGGCGGCTCAGAGACTAGCCCAGGGCCTCCACTTGGCCTAAGGAGAAGCCATTCCTTCCAACCCTAAGAAGAGCTTGCAGAACAGCAGGGTTTGGCTGTGGCTTCTTCTCCAGGTACTCAGTAACCTCCTCCTTGAGAGGCGGTTGGGGCTGTGAAGCTAGAGCAGTTCTGGATTTGAGTCCCATGCCTGACTTTTCCTTGCTGTATGCCCTCAGGCAGTGACTTAAGTGTCTGTAAAATGAGATAATAACACCCACCGATGTAAGGGTCAAAGGAATCCTGTACCTGAGGTCCTCACAGCAGTGAGCAGGAGACCATGCAGGGCCGTGGCCCCAAGACGGGCTCAGTAGCTTAGGGCCCCTGTCAGGAAATCCTTATAACTTCTGTTTCTCAGTAGAATGGGAGTCCCAGAGTATCGGGGGAGGGTGAGCAGGAATCTTAGTGGGGAGCCCTGGACTGGGAATCAGGACACCTAGGTTTTAGTTTCAGCTCTGCCTCAGACTTGCTCTGTGTATTAGGGTAGAACACAGGCATCTCTGAACATCAGTTTCCTCAGCTATCAAATAGGCCAAATTATCTGACCCAGAACTAAGTTCTGAAATTATAGAATAAGGCAGTAGTAGCATTCTGAATAGCAAGCATTTTCAGGAATTGTTCTTGTCCCTTGTGGGCTAAGTGATTAATATCTGAATTAGCGTAGTGTGGAAGCTCTTCCAGGGGACCTGGCACTGTGTAACTACACAAATCCTTTATTCGGCTGCATTGTTCTTACCTTGTCCTAACCGATCTGTACTTTTAGGAGATAATAGTCTGCTTGCTCGCTTTCTCTCTCTCTTTAAATAACTGTTTCTTTTTAAATTATAAAAGTAAAAAATAAAAATTACTCTTTATCCAGGCACTAGGAGAGCCCCACTGTTAACATTTTGATCTTTATACTTTGCTTTTTTTCTTCTACGAATACGTGTATTTATTTGTTTCTGATGGGTCTTAAGCTATAGATCTGAATCATTGAGAGCACAATCCTAGCTTGGTGACACAGGTCAAAGTCCAGGGTGTTCTAGAGAAGTGGGCCATACATCCAGCCTTTAGCCCTCCAGAAAGGAGGCACAAGCCCTTCCCTAGCGCTGTGGGCAGGAGCTGCTCAGGCCAGGCCATGCAGGCCCTCCTGACATGCAAGAGATGGAGGAAATAATAATAAAATAGCACCTGCTTCTACCCTTGATTATGCGCCAACTGTGCACCTGCTAAATGCCAAGCACGCTTCCTTTGCATACCCTTTCATTCAGCAGAATTCAGCACATATTCATTGAGTGCCTACTGCTATGGACGAAGCATTCCTCTAGGTTCAAGGCATACAAACAGTGAACAAGACAGACAAGACACCTACCCTCGTGGAACTTAAATTGAGTTAGGAAGAAATATACAAGTAAACTAATAAATAAATATGCACACATATGCATATGCATATATATATGTGTGTGTGTATATATGTATGTGTGTATGTGTGTGTGTGTGTGTGTGTGTGTGTGTGTGTGTGTAACGTCAAGTCCTGTGAGGAAAAGTAAAGTAGAACAGGGGGCCAGAAAGTGATAAGGGAGGTAGGTTGGGAGTATTATAGTTAGAGTGAGAAGGTAATCGTTGAGAAGGAAGAGAGGCTGATTGATTCAGGCAGATGAAAACACAGGCTCAGCTTGTTTAAGAAACAGTATGGAGGCCAGTGTATCTGGAGCACAGAAAATGAGGCTGGAGAGGCAGCAGGGGCCAGGTCTTGTAGGATCTGGTAAGGGTTATGGCTGTATTCTAAAAGGTTTGGAAAGCCTTTGCAGGTTGAGAACAAGAAGTGACATAATCCAAATTGCACTTTAAGATCTAAAAGGTGAGTGATTATTACCTTTCATGGATGCTCAGAGAGATGAGCTCATATATCTAAGAGCTGGTAAATGATGGAGCTGGGCGTGAACCCAGGTCTGTCTGGCCCCAGAAACTGTGTGCCTCCCACTGTGTCACAAGACCTATGATCCCCAGGGCCACCTGCCTGGAGGTAGAAACTTCCACATACCTGCAGTTCCTCCCAAATACTGTGGGAGACCTGTGGGGCATGAACACCACTGGAACAGCTTACTGTCCAGGTTGCTGGGCCCAGAAGGGTCTTCAGGGCTCACCCTAAGGGGAGGTTCTCACCAACAGCGCACTGGTCAGTGTGCCTGGCTACAAAACAGTATTGCCTTGTGCTCTTACTGCCCTTCAAGCTATTGACAAAATGGTACTTGAGGATACTACTTACCGCTCCTCCTCATTTTGGTCTGTGAGGGTGGCCAGGAGGCAACAGTGGAGTGAGAAAAGGTTGTGAAGTAAGGAGGGTCTGAGCTCTTTGTCCCAGGTCCCAGTTCCAGCACTGTTGCTTGCTTACTGTATGACCTTAGAAAAGTCACTTCACCTCCCTGAGCCTTGCCTTGCCAACCTACAAAACAGTGATGATAGTACTGGCTTCGTAATTTGTGAGGAATCAAATTTAAATTATATAATAGCTGCAAAGCTCCTAGAATAGTGAATAATATATAGTAGGTTCTCCATGGAAGCAGCTACTATATTTTACGTTAGTACTTCTATAATATTTGAGTAGCTCTTAAAAATTCTTCTAACATCTTCACATCTTGACTTCCTCGTCTGTAAAATGGGGTTAACACTGCCTTCCTCACATAGCCTATTTTGAAGACCCATATAGAAACCTTGTGAGCTTAGTATTGTTATTCCCATTTTACAGATGAAGAGAGATTCAGAGAGGTTAAGGTTTTTACCCAAAGTCACACAGCAACAAAGTGGCATAAAAGGGACTAGAATTCAGGTATTCTGATTGATTCTCAAGACCTGGTCAGTCAGAAGGAAGGTCCCTGGCAGGGCAGGGTCCAGATGTTGGCTTTTGGCAGTCAGTCCTTCCCTCAGGTGCTTGCAACAGAATGAAGCCACCACTGGCTTGTTAGAAATGGGTCACTGCAGGATTTTAAAGTGAGGTGGCAGCAGTCCTGAAAATATCAGAAAAAAAAGGATCCAGTGTGCACAGGTGTGAATGATGTCACTTAACGGGCATGGCTGAGACCAAAAAGGGCAAGTGTGTCTATCTTCACTCTGGGTTAGAAATAGGAAACTCACAAAGTGCTGCACTGCCCTCAGTGCATTTGGGGAAAAGAAGAGCACTCCCCTCTGCCTTCTGTGGGGCACCATCTTCGCTAATCTGCTAATCATTCATCACCCAGGCGCCTACATTGCTAAAGGATCACAAATACTCAAAATATGGTCCATGAGCCAGCACCATCAGCATCAACCTGTGAACTTGAGAGAAATGCATATTCTCAGGCTCCATCCCAACCTCCTGACTTAGAATCTCTGGGGGTGGCCTAGGAATTCACAGCTCTCCAGATGATTCTGATGTCATTGCTTTAGAGAAACAATGCTTGGTTGTTTTTTTTGTGTGTTTTTTTTTTTTTTGAGGAGGGGGTTACAAAATGAGTGTCACTATTTACTGTTTAAGCAAATGTAGGCAGCATCAAGTAGGAGAGAAATCACAGACTTTGGAACCAGATAAAACTCAAAGTCCTGCTTTGATCCTTACTGGCTGGTGACCTTGGACAAGTCCTGTTACCTCTCCATATCTCAGCTTCCTCATCTGTAAAATGGGGGCTAACACTGCCTTCCTCACATAGCCTATTTTGAAGATTTGAGATAATGGATGTAACATGCCTAGCTCAGTGCCTGACACATAATCAGTCCTCATCAATGATAGCTGTGATTTGATGCACACAACTGTCAGACATTCAGGTTTGTATAGAGAACCCTCCCACCGATGGTCTGTGCCAGGTGTACCCCTTGCATATGCGGCTTGCACACAAACCCATCGCCTGGAAACTGTGTCCCGCTGGTCTCACGCACAGCTGCACCAAACAGCCACGTTGTGTGTTTCTCTACTGCCCCCCCCCCCCCGTCATCGATGCATGACTCATTGCTTCATTCATGTCTCCATGTGTGCGTAGAAACCTAGGCAAGCAGCCATTCCTAGGGACATTGCAGGACAACCTCATTGAGATGGACATTCTCAGCGCCTCCCGCCATGATGGGGCTTACAGTGACGGGTAGGTGACATCCCCATGCTCCTCCTCTCTGAGTGCACTCTCCCCATGACTCCTGCACTTGCATGCAAATCCTGAGACCTTTCCCTGGGATCTCTTGGGGAAGATGATGCCATATTGCATGCCCATCCCAAAGTCCATGTTCACCTTGCAAGGGTTTGCCTTTGGAATACTCTGTCCCCCAGCATATTAACAGCAGTCTCGTTAATACGCAGCTCCTGGCATCTCATTGGCTGCCTTTGCCATTCTGAAAACCATCTCATGTAGCAATTTTTATGTAGCACAGGCCCTGTGAGTATGTATTCTATGGCCTGAGGCTTCTTGTATCCCAGTAGGGGTGGGATTACCCTGAAACTGGGTGGTGAGACTTCCTAGGCTGTGTGTGCAAATCCTTCCATAGCCATGGTTAAAGCCAAGTTGTGGAGGATTTCCTGACACCTCGTTTGGCCACAACCATGTGCACTGACTGTGCCATGCTGCCCTCAAGACTAGCTAGGATACACTGCCCATCTGCCCTCCCAAGCAGCTTTCACCAGGGGTTCAAAGGCAGTAGTCTGGCTTCTGAGCACAGTGCTTTGAAGGCATTTGCTGCCATAGACTATGTAGCAGCTGTGAGAGGACTCTTGGCCATGGCGGAGCTTCATGGTAGTGTATTGACTCCAACTCCTACAATACCCCCTTTCAAAAGGAGGGCATTCCATTCCTCAGTCAAAGTTCACTGGCAAGGCAGATACTGGAGGGAGAAGGAAATTTTAGGTTTCGTTGTCTCCAGGGGACAGAACAGAATGTGAGATACTTTCCAAGTGACTGCCATACTCTCAGAGAACCGATAGCTCGTTCCCCAAGAAACAGCATCCCAGCCCCATCCCTTCCCAGGAAAACGATCTCAGTGCCCAGTGTCCTGTCGAGTTGGTAACACCTTCTGCCTTGGCTTGGATGATTTTCCCCACTGGTAGGACTGCCCCATTCATGTTCCGTTATAACATGTCTTCATGTGCTCTGTTTTTGTGGTCTGTTACTTGGTTCTTTTTTCCATCCCCTCCTGTCTTTTTTGTGGTAATACTCTCTTTCCAGGCTCCTCTGCATGCTTCTACTGCTGCTGCCTCTGTCCCCCAGGTTTATCTGGAGTTCCTGATGATAAGCCGACCCTGACACTCTCATGCTTCTCTCCACCTACAGGCACTTCCTCTTCAAGCCAGGAGGCACCTCCCCGCTCTTCTGCACCACATCACCAGGGTACCCACTGACGTCCAGCACAGTGTACTCACCTCCGCCCCGACCCCTGCCCCGCAGCACCTTTGCCCGGCCAGCCTTTAACCTCAAGAAGCCCTCCAAGTACTGTAACTGGAAGTGTGCAGCCCTGAGCGCCATCGTCATCTCAGCCACACTGGTCATCCTGCTGGCTTACTTTGTGGGTAAGCACCTACCTCACCCCAGCTTCCCTTGGCACCCCCTTGGCCCAGAGGGCAGCAACCAAGACACCTGTGGGCACTGAAGGCACCTTAGCAGCATGGCAGACAAAGCACACAGGGTGAGCCAAACAGCCTTGGAATGCTGGATTGGCCTTCACCCCCCAAACCTGTCAAGGGTCAGCCCTTCAGGTCCCTCCTTTCCTCCCCTCTGCCTGTTAAACAGAGATGTTTTTATAACCAGAAAGGAACCTTAGCATGTGTTCTTCCATGTTGGATTTTTGGACACCTAGTATTGAGGCATAGGCACTCACGAGGACTGGGCTTTGAGGTAGAGATGTATGACATGAGTGTCATAGACTGGTGTCACTACAGATGAAGTGACAAGTTGGAGAGGTTGGCCAGCAGGCAGGCCTCTCTCACTGGTGCCATATAGCTGCAGTGAGGAGAGGAAGGAGGCGGAATGCCCTGGAATTTGAGAGAAACTGTCAAAGATGGGATTGTGCTGACCTCAAGCCAGGAAAGCATGTCTGGAGGTGAGGGTCTGTCAAGGTGGCCTGAAAGTGTTGTGGGAACTAAGGTTCAGAGTTAGCCCATGGTCAGGAAATCAGGGAGATCCCCACTGAGGAATAATGGGTCCCGGTAAACAATTAGAGTGGGGCTGAGGGAAGAAAAGAGATACCGAGAAGCACTGATTGCCGCTTCTTACCTGATCTCAGCGCTTCACCTCGTTGAGAAACTCCTCCTGACCCACTGCCTTGATAAAACAGGATGGCTCCCACCGTGCATTCTTTTGATGTATTTGTAACTCAGTCTGGTTACTTCTGACCCCTCTCTTTGGTCTTCTCACAGGGAAGATATTAATCTAAAGAAATCTATGTGCATTGTGTAGGTCTGCTGCCATTATGTAAAACAGCCTGTTGGTAAAGACACTGAAGGAGAGGTTGGCTTAACTCAGTGTCATTTCCACCCTTCAGATTCTATGTAGGATTCTAAGATTTAAGGTCGGTCAGGGCCAGCTTGAGAAGGCCTTGAACACATGGAATTCTGAGATAATTCTGTTAAGCAAAGGCTTTTTCTTCCCCCCTTCAGTATAAGCTTAATAAATGGAAATAGGACTAACTGGTAGACAGTCTTAAGAGGATACAGTGCCTCCCAAAAGAACTTCGTAGCAACCAAAGTCATTGTGGAGGAAAAGAGCTGTCTTGAGAGGTAGTAAGTGCTCAGTTACTACAAATGATTAATCAAATGTGGAGAAGGAATTTGAGCAGGGTTAAGTGTGGGTGATGTAAACCGTAAGGTCACTTCTCTCTCAAGAGTCCTGAATTTTATGAAAAGAAGTAATCAGGAAGATGACAGTGCTGTAAATAGGGAGATCTCCATATTTCAATCTATAATAAACCTCCTCTGATATGGTAGGTCTCTCTGGCGTAGAGGATTTCATGGCTTTAAGGCCAGGATGGCAAATATGTTTCATTTTTTCTTCTATAGGATTAGTGCTTGCTGCCTAGAATGCTGTGTTGAGAAGGATTCTGAGGCTATATTCAGACTTAATGGAAAAGAGTCTCTGTAACTGATTAGTGATGTCTTTAGTGGTCACAAGAGTGGAGAATATTGATGCCATGCCAGGTATTTGCCATTCCTGCTATGGGTCGTTGGGTAAAGGAACATCCCAAACTGAGCAAGGTCAGGGCCCACCCAGACTCTGTGAGAGAAGTGTCATTGAATTGGGATACAGGTGAGGGTCATGAGGTTTCAAGCACCACCACCTGGCATGAAAGTTTCCTTCTGACACCACGAATACTGTGTTCTCACCAACCATTGGCACAGGTCTTTCTTTTGACATTGTTATGTTTCCTAAATGAGTAGACTTTTGGACAAGGAGCGTCACCATTAATATACTTTGAGAAAGTATCTTTGTCAAGAGTCAAGTAGCTTGTTACACATAGACATCAACTTGTTTTGTATTGAAGTTTTAAGGTTTATACTGTGTAGCCTGGTTCAAGGAGAACAAATCCTTACATGATTTAAAAAGCCCTCTCCTATTTACCAACCCGTGGGCTTCTTTCTCCCCTATGTAATAATAATACATGATCAGTCTCCAACTATCTACAGATATAGGCTGTTGTAGAAGATAATGAGCTCCCTGTCATAGAATAGGTGCAGATAGAGCCTTGATGACCACTTACCAAGAATAAGATTCAAGCAGTGACTGGATGACTTTAAATTTTTCTTCCAACATTGATAGTCTTTGCAATCTATGATTTTATAAATTTTATTTTTCATTCAGCAAACCATATGGAGTACGTGCTTTGATCCAGACACTTTGCTAAGTGCTAGGGTTAAAGAATATGTCCCCTACCCTTGAGGCATTCATAGCTTAGAAGAAGATACAGCTATGTAAGCAGGCAGGTATGAAACAGTAATTGGGGCAGCTCAGGGGCTGTAGGAATACCCAGCTCCTCCCAGAAGGACTGGGGAAGACTTCCTGGGAAAGATGGTATTTTAGCTGAATCATGAAGTAGAGGTTAGCTGGAGCAGACATGAAAGAAGGATATTCTAAACTGAGGGAATTTTCAAAGACTTAAAAGAGGATGATGTGATAGCAAAGACATTTCCTTCAGATGATGTATTTGTGGAATGTGGGAGAGTGGGCCCAACTGTAGCTAATACAGCTAATAATGTAGCTAATAATGGTCAGATTATGAAGGCCAATTAGAGGCCAAGTTAAGGACCTTATTGGATGAGCAATGGGAAGCCATTGAAGGGTTTTAAGCAGTGGCAGGATATAATCAGATTTTCATTTTCGAAAGATCAGGGGAGAGGAAGGACTAGAAGGCAGGCCTGTTAGGGAAGTATTGTAATAAACTAATCGGGAAAAGCTGAAGGCCTGAACTAAGACCACGATGATGTAGGAAGAGGAGAAGGGGTGGATCAGAGGTCAATTTAGGAAAATTTGTGTCTCTGGTTAGGAATGGTCAGTTCATTGATAACGTGTCCTCGGCAAGAATATATCCTTCTGATAAAATTCTGTGTAAAAACATTAAGACTTGAATCTAGATTTCATATTCGAGGACTGGGTCAGTTTGGCAAGCCTGGCGTGTTCCCTTTATTACCTGGAGACACAACAAGGTTTTTGGGAAGAGTTTAGACCCAACATCTAACAGACCTGGATTCCATTCCCTTCTCTGCCACATAGCAGCTGTATGCCTTTGGGTAATCACTCTCTTTCTGGGCCTCCTATTTCCTCAGCCCATTGCCTCAGAAGGATGTTTGTGAGGTTGGAGTAAACTAATGCAGCTGGACAGGTGGCATCCTTGTTGCTTGGTCTCCAGCTGCTGGGGGCAAAGTATGTGCATCTTATTGCTTGGCCATAATTATAGGCTGTGATGACTAACTTGTAAGGAACTATCAATTATTAAAAATCAAATTAATCGTCTCAGTCAAGCACAAATATCCTTAACAAAGACTCTTTTTCCAGCCGACCAACTGATGTAATCAACAGGCAAAAGCACAGATATTAACTAGATTTTTGATGAAAAATTGTGTTTAATTTCAAGTATAATCAATTATTAATTACTGTAATGAGTGAGTCTGACTGAGTTTACTAATTAACTCATTTAAAAATTATGAATAACCTTTTCATTTGTAATTATTTTCTACATCCTATCAAGTTCCAGACAAGAATTGTATCGCCTCACCAGCAGAGGGGGAGGCAAAAACAGAGGGCTGAAAAGAATTTTTCTTCCGCTGGTATCTGCTCCGGGCTGCCATATCTGAATGGTAACCGTGACAGATGTACTTGAAGTTAAGTTTCTTAGTTGGTAAGTTTCTTGAGAAATGAGCAGCCAGTGACCTTTCATTTGCAGGGACTCGTACAGCTGTTTTCATAGGAAGATAGAGAAATTGGCGTGGTTGCCATCTCCTCTTCCCCTGGCAGGGTGACTTGGCTCTTCTGGCCTGGATGGGAATCCTAGGGAGTACAGTCACACAGGCTGTAGGATCTCTTCAGAGGAAAAAGACGTATTTTTATCTCCAAAGGATACCCACTTAGAAAGGCAGCCATTAAGGATGAGTTTACATTGCTTTACTCACTTCTTCTCCCTATTAAGAAACTTTTGGGGTCATTATTAGTCTCCATTTGAATATCTTGCCTTTTCTTTTCTGTAGGAAAGAAAGATCCTGTCCACAGAACAAGATGAGGAGAGAATGATATAAGACGAAGGCTAGTTACAGGTCAAAACATGAAGCTTGTATAACTATGGCAACAATATTTTATAGCGCTTAGTTGTTTTTCAGACATTTTCACCAAAAAAAAAAAAAAAAAAAAAATGGAGTGTGGTATACAAAGTAATAAAAATAACAGGGGCCACTGTTTATCATGAATAAGATGGTTTAGCTTTGATTATGTGTCCACATGCCCCTCTCTGTTCTAAGCACTTTCTCATTGAGTCCTCCTAACATCCCTGTGAGTTATTGTCACCAATTTACTGATGCAGACACTGAGACCCATTGAACGGAACCTACCCCACTGTTTCATGTTAAGTGGCAGGACTGTGATCCACCCAGCTCCAGGCTCTCTGGCTCTTGAGCTTATGCTTTTTTTTTTTTTTTAAGTTTTTTTTCTCTTGCGCTCACAGTCTTAACTCTTGCTAATAGCTTCCCGTTTAAGTATTTGGACTTTTGATTTTTGACCATGTGCCCAGCTTTGGGCCAAGACCATTGTGTGCATCATCTCTCTGAACACCCATAACAGTCCAGTGGGGTGAGTATTATTTTCTGTATTTTCCAGGTGAGAAAACTAAAGCTCAGAGATGCTAAGCAACTTGTCAGAGTCGCACAACCCGTAAATTACATAGCTGAGATTCACATTAAGACTTTAGATTCCAAAGGCCAGTACACTGTAGGTCCTGGGCTTGAACAGATGATGTAGAATCAGAAGATCCCACTTCACCTGGTGGACCACTTGCTGACTGTGTGAACTTGGGCAAGTGACTTAACTTCTCTGAGCTTCGGTTTTCACTTTCCCTACTGTCATTATAATGGATATGGTTGGAATGATTAGCCCCATTTTACAGAAGAGGAAACTGAGAAAAGCATCATGATTGAAAGAATGGGTTCTTAAATTAAGCTGCCTGCTTTCAAATCTCAGCCCTGCTGCCTTCAAGCTTTGTGCACTTAGGCAAGTTTACTCAACCTCTTGGAGCCTCAGTTTCCCCATCTGGAAAATGAGGATAATAATAATAATGGCTACATCACAGGGTTATTGTGAGGTTCCAATAAGGTAATTTGCATAAAGCACCTAGCCCGCTGTCTGGCACAGAGTAAGCACTCAACAAAAGTGAGATACTGTTACTATTAATAGTGTTATTAGTATTACCATATTTTTACCCAAATAACGTGTACATTCTACGTTTGTTTGCCAGCTGCGCCCTCTCCCTGTGAGGTATTTTCATAAGCGCCACTATGCCAATTTTTTTTCACATTTTTCTGGGAAAAAAGTTAGCATAGTACACTTATGAAAATACTTTGTAGGGGAGGTGGAGGGCACAGCTGGCAAACAAACATAAAAGGCATGTGTTATTTGCTCAAAAAATATAGTATTAGCATTACATATAAGGAAATATTAGTAGCTTTTGAGTAGAACTAGACCTGTCTCACAGCAGCACCTATGGTCTTCCCAGGCTATGTTAGTCACAAGGGCAGCTGACAGAACAACCAGGGGGATCTGTCAGAAAACATTTGTAGCGATGTCTCTCTGTTCCAGGGAAGCAGCTGCAAGAACAATCAGCACCAGAAAAGTACCTCACATTATTTCTTTAACTAGGACAAAAGCTGATTTTTGCTTTGCTGACAGTTTCCTCTGCCCAGATAAAACTGACAGCTTCCCTCATGTTCTGAATCTGTGTAAAAAGTAGACACTGGGTACCACAGAAGAGCTATGGCTTCGTATCTTGACGACTCTTCAAGCACCTGTCTTGCCAGCAAGGACTTCGGAGTAGGATATGAAAAAGGCTTGGTAATAATACAAAAACCCGGAATGGATTTACATTTAAACAGAGACCAGGATTTTTTCCATCATTAGTTCCAGGTCCACCCTGCAGGGCAGGAGTGTCAGTCACAGTGACTTCTCTAAAGCACCATGGTGTTTTGACTGGACAAGAAGAAAGGTTTCAGAGTCTGGTCAACTTGGTAGAAATCTCAACGCTGCCTCTCTCCAGCTGTGTAAACTTTTGTGATCCTTGGTTTCCTCACCTGCTAGGTAAGAAGAATAACAGTACTTCCTTCATGCAGTTATGAGGATTAAATGAGGTGATGTTGAAAAAGCACAGATGATGTTGGAAAAACGTAGATTATGATAAAAGGGGAGCCTTGGTGGCGCAGTGGTTAAGAGCTATGGCTGCTAACCAATAGGTCAGCAGTTCGAATCCACCAGCTGCTCCTTGGAAACCCTATGGGGCAGTTCTACTCTGTCCTGCAGGGTTGCTATGAGTCAGAATTGACTCGAAGGCAATGGATTTTTTGTTGGATGTTAGAGGGAGTCCCTTACTGGTGACCCTGGGAGATTACCATTACCCTTCCTTGGGCCTTTGTTATCTCAACCTGATGATCCTTTCAGGTCCTTACCTCTTCTCTGCCTGTAGGAAATTGCACCAGGACACAAAGGGTGGAGTCACAAATGTGAGCTGCAGCAGTCTCTGGGTGACTACAGTGGAATAAACATCCCAACATACTCTATAGCAATGAAGGAATTTTTTTTTTAATTAGGCCACATTGTTTACCGCCACCTGAAGCTGATTATGAATTGCAAAACAAAAAACAAAAACAAAAAAAAAAAAAACCACCCACCATCAGTACCCTTGCTTGAAGTGGTGATAGTTTAATTTACAAGTGAGAATGTTTCTAAGCTTAAGTGCTGCTCACCAAAAGGCAGCTATTAGAGAGCTTTGCTTGTTGAAATATTATTACAGTTGTCAGTCAGTTCTCAGTCTAGAAGACCAAGTGGGTCATCCAGTTCTTGAGGTTATCTGGACAACGTTGATGAGTAGACTTAATAGTGTGACTTGCATAGAATTGTGCTGGCTCTCTCAAGATGTCTTACATTTCACCACACCACGCAAACTTGACTTCAGAATTACTGCAGTCCAGTTAGAAGGGGTATTAGACTCTCCTTCCCTTTAGTGGTGCTGTTGCTCACGCCCTCCCGCCTCCAGTCTCCTAATGTCTCATTCTCTGCTGCATACTCAATCTCTAGCACAAAGCCTGGCACAAGGTAGCTGTGCTGAATTAGACTTGGCTGAATCATAGACCTTTTAAGATGATTAACTCTGCCAGGAATATTGTAGGCAGAAGAACTGTATGGGCAAAAGCATGGTGGCAGAAATGTGCGTTTTATGTCTCAAGACTCAGACACAGGTGAAATGAACATGAGATGAGTAGGAAAGGGATTAGAAATAGAAGCCAGGGTGATGGTATCCTCCTTCCCCTCAATTATCCCCATCTGGTTCAGCTCATGCATTATCAGGATCTCAAATGCCATTTGCTTCATAAAACCTGTTGCACTTTGGGCCTGGGTGTTATTAGTGAGCAATAAGGTTCATTTCCTCTTCTTTCTGTTCAACTTCACATCAGGCCTTTTGGACAGAAGCCATAGATTTAGAAGCTTTATAGCCCAAAGAATGGGAAATGGAGATGATTGAACTGGATCTTTTAGGAGAAGGAAGAAATGATAAAGATACAGGATCCTGTGTTAAAGCTTTTCTAAGATTGCTTCCTTCATGCTGCTCTGTGGGAATTGCTAATAGCAAGATATATATAGATTGTTCTCTTCATAAAAGACCCCAGACAAATATGTTCCAGCTCCCAAAAAAAGGAAGCTTTAAGAGAGGAGCATGGCTGTCTGTAGTTGTGGGAAGGAAGACCAGGCTTACTCTGTGGGGCTGCCAGGACAGAAACAGGCCCAAGGGGTGAAATGTTGGGAAGGCTAATTTTGGCTCTGTGGGAGAAGGCTTTTCTAACAAGAGAGCTGTCCTGTGTGGAGTGAGCTGTCTTGGAGGAAGTTTGTGTCTGGAATGAGAGGTAACCAGTGGATCTTGTTTGTATCATCAGGCTGCTGCTTAATAGCTGTGCCACCTGGAAAAGGACTACAACTCCTTAAGCTGCAGTTTCCTCGTCTGTAAAATAGGAATAAAGGGAACACACAAAAGACTAGCTGAAAGTGTTAAGTCACTCAACGTGTTTTAGCTCAGTATGAAAGAAAATTTTCCAACTTGCAGAGTTTCCCCATGATAGAACAATTTGGTAGTGATGTTCCTGGAAGTATTCAGGCAACGGTTTTTTTTTGTTTGTTTGTTTTTATTGTTTTAATTTAAAGAGAATGTAATAATAGGACTAATAACAGCGAGGGCAGGGTATCAAGGAATAGTAATACCCCAGACTAATCAAACCAGGGTACTGATACCATCCGTAGGCATGACAGGGCAGGGAGAGGGAGTGGTTACCAGAACCTGGAGAAAGTAGCTATAGAGAGGGCTGTTTGATAGGAGCTGTGGTCTTCGGGAGAGCGATGGTAGTGAGGGAGCCCAGGAAAGAAACACCTCAACCTCACTCTCTTCCCACCCTCCCATTTGCTCCCATTGTTGGAACCCAACCAGAAGCCAGAGCCCAAGGAAACCCTTTGATCTAGGCTGTATGAATTAGCCTCGCAAGGTATAGAACAGGGTGGAGAAGGATAGTGAGTGGGTCTGGAGGGGCAAATGGATGATCTCAGTGGCCCCGCTTTTCATAATTCCTTTCCCTAGCAATGTTCAGGGCTCACACAGTACTCCTAGGATTGAGACTCAGACTACTTCTCAGTCAGTCATATTTCCCTCACCAGCCAGGCCCTGACCACTTTTTTTTTAAATAAGATTTATTGAGGTATAATTTACATACAGAAAGTTAACTTTTTAGGTGTACCCTTCTATGAATTCTGACAAATGCATACTCATGTGACCACCACTACAATAAAAACACAGAATATTTCCACCACCCCAAAAAGTTCCCTTAGGCGCCTTTGTAGTCAGTCCCCTCCCTTCATTCCCAGCCTTTGCCAACCACTCATCTGTTCTCTGTCTCTATAGTTTCAGGTACTGCTTTTGAAAAGTGTGGTAAAGAAGTGATTTATTTACTGGATTCAAAATCAGGTGTTCCCTTACAATAACATTCAATTTTCTAAGGAATTAAAGTGGTGTTGAAAAAAATTCTAAGGTATAATACTGAAGTCAAGACATTAGAGCAAGAAAAGGAAACATTTTAGGGGTAGTTGTATGTTATACCAGGAGCCCTGGTGGTGCAGTGGTCAAAGCGCTTGGCTACTATCCAAAAGGTCAGAGATTCAAACCCACTAGCTGCTCTTTGGAAGAAGGATGTGGCAGTCTGCTTGTAAAGATTTACAGCCTTGGAAACCCTACAGGGCAGTTCTACTCTGTCATATTAGGGTCATTGTGGGTCGGAATCAACTCGACAACAGTGGGTTTGGTTTGGTTTGGTTTGGTGTGTTATACCTGACCTACTTGAAGGATAGCCTCAGCATGAATACATTGGTTTATGTTCTTTTCATGCACCATTTTTTTAGGTAAACATTTTCAAGTATTGACTCAATCGTCATTCTTGTCAAGTTTAATAGCTCTAATTTTTTGTCATTGTTATATCATTGTATTTCTGTTGTTTCTGATTGTTTTGCTGTTATAAATAGCACTGCCTTGAACATCTTTGTGTCTCCTATTCTGTCATTTTCTTTTGGATTATTTTGAGGAGGGTATATTCCCCAGAGCAGGATTCCTAGATCACAGGGTGTAAACAGTTGAAAGTTCTTGTTGCTCATGCCAGGGGCTCCTCAGAAGGATAGTACTGAATTTTAGGGCCACCAGCCGGGTGTCCAGTTTCCCCCAGTCCTGCCTACATGGGCCTTTGTGCTTGATCTTGGGTCTGACAGTTTAATTGATGAGTGGGAGTGGGGGTGAGATCACAAGTAACCCTGAGACCCAGAGAGGCTAAAAGGTCTTCATTCCTGGAGAGAACCATCTGCTACACTCCACTCCCGTTCATCCAGTCAGTTCCTTTTCAAGAGCTTAGCTCAAAAGTCTCTTCAGAGAAGCTCCTCTTACCCTCCTACAATGCCAAGAACCCGGTTATATGCTCTTATAACTCCTCTGTTGTGCTTGCCACAATTGCAACTGAATAATTGTGTAATCGATTATTTGATACCTGTATCTGTCAATAGATTGTAAGCTCCATGAGGGCAGAAACAATTTCTGTCTTGCTCAGTGACCCAGTTATATGCTCTTATAGCTCCTTTGTTGTGCTTACCACAATTGCAACTGAATAATTGTGTAATTGATTGCTTGATATCTGTACCTGCCGTTAGATTGTAAGCTCCATGAGGACAGAAACAATTTCTGTCTTGCTGAGGGCCATAGCCACAATTTTTTATATCAGAGTCTGGCATGATGTAGCATGTATTCAGTTAAAGGATATTAAGAGAGAAGGTGGGGAAGGTGTCAGGGCTAGAGCCTAACAGATGCTGCAAGACCATGGAGTGGAGGGAAGTGAAAAGTGTAGAGGCTCCAAGTTCTTACAGAGAACAAAGACTGATAGTCTAGAGGTAGTGATGTAATGTGAGAGTGAAGAATGGCTGTTGGAATCTAAGGGGAGGGAAAACCAGAAAAGAGAACAGAGAGGTGGTTGCTGAAATACAGTCAGCGTGGGATACACACCTGGCTTTAGACCCTCATGTGTTCCTTAGTACTGTGTGACTTTAAGCTAGAACCTTACTCCCTCTGTACTTCAGTTTCCTCACCTATAAATATAGACGATAGGCTATCATGGGAATGAAATTACTATTAGGCATCTAGTTCATAGCAACAGGCACTAGTAAGTGAAATTTGTCTTCCGTTGATCCCTGGCAAACCACGTGTGTTGAATTTGAGGGCCAAGCAGTTCCTGAGTTTGGAAATGTTGTCTAGAAAAAGATAGGACATGCATTTATTAATATATTCATTTTTTATAACAACAGCAGCAGCTGCAGAGACAACACACTCTCCCAGGACTTTGAGGCCCTCTCCCTATGAGTGGTTTCATGGCTCTGAGAGGCAGCATATGTCATGGTCTGTCTGGAAGGAGCCCCAGCTGTGACTCCGGGGTGCTCGTTCCACAACTTGGAGAAGGGATCGATTTTACAGATTTTAGCATACTTTCAAAAGATTTCTCCCCAAGTCCTTGTTTTTATTCCAGACTAATTACTGTGAAATGGCATAATTCAATTGTGCTTAAGTACAGAGAGAAAGAGAGAGCAGTCTCCCTAATGGCCTTTCTTTCGCTGTTGTAAATACCTTGTGCTGGTACAGTCAGGCTATCGCTGAGACTCCCAGGCCTGAGACAGAGGCAGGAAGAGGAGAGTTCAGCTGCTCTTGGCTTTTCACTGCAAGAAGAGAGGGAGGGGGAAAGGGAGGTGGAAGGTGTGAGAGAAAGATGGAATAGAGAAAAAGAGAAAAAAAATTTTTTTTCTTCTACTCGGTGCTTCCTCCTATCAGTAAAACAATAAAAACCACAGCAGCTAAACAGATTTATCCTTACAGTCTAGTAACAAAAGCCCAGACTTTGTGCACAGTAAGACCTGGATTCCAGCCCTGACTCTGACAAGCTTTTTAATCTGTCTGAATCTTGGTTTCCTCATCGGTAAAATGTCAATTAATCTGTAAGTGGTATTTTGGGCATTAAGTAAGAGAACATCTGCAGAGGGTCTAGTCCCGGGACCAGCCCGCAGTGGGTGCTGAGTAGGTGCACTGCTCACCCTTCCAGCCAGCTGGACCACCTACAGAGTACAGACTCACTTTTACGATAAACCCTACCTGATTCAGTAGCCAAGGCCATCGCAGATGCAAGGATTTCAGGTAATCTGGGATTAAGTACAAGGAGTTTCCCCAAACTCAGGTTTAAAAGAGTGGGGAGCATTTCCTGAGCCTGTCTGCCAGATTATGGATTGTGTCCCAGGCGGTGGGGACAGGCAAAGCCTGATAAGCTAGCATCACTACCTGTGAGTCGTCTGTAGTCTTGTGGAGAGCCAGATGTGTCAGGAGCTGACGGCAGTACTAGACACATGATAAAAATATCTTACTGCAGTTTGAACTTGATCCCTGTGGAAACCCTAAGGAAAGAGTAGTTCATTCTAACCAGAAAGATCAGATAAAATTTCCCTAAAGTATTGAGCCTTGTAAATCAAGTAAGGTATTGAAAGAGAAGCTAGAAATGGCTTTCTAGCCGATGGAACAGCCTAAACAAAGTCATGGGATGGTAGATAGAAACGTTGGCTGTTGTTGGCACCTGTGTCAGAAGAATGTATGTTAAAATATCCGTTTTTGCATTTTACCTATCTATGTGCCTCAGTCTCTATTTTGCTGAAAACTCTTGAATGTAGAGAATTATTAACTGCATTTCCTTGTCCTGCAAGGCCTAGATGTACAAACTGAGATCCACTGCCGTTAAGTAACTTGTTTGGCTGGAGTCTCTGTTAAGTAGTAGTGCTGAGCCTAGAAACCAGATTTTCTGACTCCAGATCCTATGTTGTTTGTATAAACCATGCTGCCTCTAAGAGCTCTTCTGATGCGTTTCGTTACCACTGCGCCCGTATCTGAGGCTCAGAATAAGCAAGAGGGGTTTTGTTAGCCTGTTTGGAGCCTTTCTCTGTCCCTGCTTCCAGCTCTCCTAAGGCCTAACCTCATGTAACAGAGATGGCAGCTCACCTGTACTGAGAGCTTACAGCATGCCTGGCAGGCATTGCTCTGAGTGTTGTGCACATCTTCTCACGTAGTCTTCTCAACAGTCTTTCTCATCCAATACGTATTTGTCGAGTACCAGTCATGTGCTGGAGTACCTGGGTGGTGCACATGGTTAACGTGCTCAGCTGCTATACCAAAGACTGGCAGTTTGCGTCCACCCAGTGGCACCTTAGAAGAAAGGCCTGGCTGTCTATTTCTGAAAAATCAGCCATTAAAAACCCTGTGGAGCGCAGTTCTATTCTGACACACATGGGGTCTCCATGAGTCAGAACTGACTCAATGACAGCTGCTTTTAACCATGTGCTAGGCATGGTTCCAGTTTTATTTCCATTTTATAGACGAAAAAGTAAGGCTCAGGGAGGTTGAGTCATTTGTTCAAGGCGCCACGACTAGTGAGTGAGAGAGTCAGGAGTCGCTCTCAGGCATCCTGGCCCAGAGCCTGCCCCCTTTTCACTCACTGTGCTCCACTTCTTCCCAGAGCTGGAATGCAGCTGGAGTGGTACTCCCCCAGTCTGAACCACCAAGAGGATGCTTGGAGCTCCTTGCTAAAGAACAAAACTAACTCGCTTCCTTATGGAAGAAAAATTAATGTCCACCCGCCCTGTGCCATGCACTGCACCAGGATTGCATTGTACCTATGGCAATGAATGGGGCCATAGTTTCCACCGGGCTCAAAGTGCTTCAGGATGGAAGGGAAAAGGAGACCCAGGTGATGTTGGTACACCTTGAGACATATCGCTTATCGAGCACCAACATCTCATGTTGTCTAATTCTGCCATTCTCCAGACTGCAGGCTTCATCCAGCGTGAGTAGATTGTCACCTGCATAACATTTCATTTTGGAGAAAGCCTGTCTTGCTTGTGTATGCCAGGCAGCTAAATTTATCATGTCCTTGAACCTAGAGTTAGGTTTTGTTCACAGCCTCTAATCAGGGAAGAAAAAAATACCAGTATTGTTAATAGTGCTGTGTCCTCCATTTCATCAAATCTCCCAAATTTTATCACTCAGACCATCTGTAGAGTTCTGTAGCAAGACATAGCGCTTGGGCTCCCATGTGTAAGCACGTCCATGATTCTACCCAACCGTTTACGCCAAAGGGTATTGGAGAAGAGATAGAGTAGGGGGGTAGCAAAGCTTCGAATGAAAATTTTAGAATAGGTAGCATTTTTCTTTACCTGAAAACTGGGAAAGCTTCTTTTGAAACTTTTTTGTCTCCTAACTTTTCTGTAATGAATTAAATCTGTTAAATAGTACTGTACGTATACCTAATTATGTAGTTCTAAGGCTGGGTTGGCAGTTTCACATATAAATCTTTGTATCGGTCTGCGTATTAAACTTTGGATGTTCGTTCATTCATTAACTATTAGGCAATATAATAATGCCTTATTTATTAATATACTTTATGATTTACAAAGAATGTTTGTTAAATTTAATCCTTAAAAGAACCTGGGAGATGGTTTATATTATTTCTATTTCTGTGGATGAAAAAAACTGAATGGTTTTATGACTTATCCGATGGTACAGCCAGTAAGGGCCAAAGCTGGGAGCCTGGCTGTCTTTCTACAGATTCCCTCTCCTGACTGCTAAGTCAGCTGGAGAAACAAAAGTGGGAAATGGAATGAGCTAGGGGCAGGGAGCACATGTATATACACCATCAGGGCAGTGTACGTGGGAGTGGTACAGAAATAATTTTAAGGACCCGAGGGCAGGGGTGGCAGAGGTCATTTTTGACAGGGGGTGTCATGGTTTGAATTATGTCCCCCCAAAAACTGTGTGTATCAATTTGGCTAGGCCATGATTCCTGGTACTGTGTGATTTTCCTGTATGTTGTAAACCTGCCTCTATGATGTTAATGAGGGAGGATGGGTGGCAGTTGTGTTAGTAAGGCAGGACCTGATCTACAAGACTGGATTGTGTCCTGAGGCAATGTCTTGAGATATCAAAGACAAAAGTGAGCAGTGAGACAGGGGGACCTCATACCATCAAGAAAGCAGTGCTGGGAGCAGAGCGCGTCCTTTGGACTGGGGTCCCTGCGCCGAGAAGCTCCTAGTCTGGGGGAACACTGATGAGAAGGCCGAGAGAGAGAGAAAGCCTTCCCCTGGAGCTGACGCCTTGAATTTGGACTTTTAGCCTACTTTGATTATGAGGAAATAAACTTCTCTTCATTGAAACCATCCACTTGTGGTATTTCTGTTACAGCAGCACTAGATGACTAAGACAGGGGGTAATGGTTGAAATCCTCACAAAAGAGGTGACATTTGAAATAGGCCTTGTAAGATGGGTGGAATTTTTCAAAAAGTAGGCAAAATGGTGGCCATTCTAGGCAGAGGGCTTTACGTTAGCGACAGTCTGGAGGCTGCACAGGCAGGTCTCCTCAAGGGACAGTAGAAATCACAGTCTGAGACTCCTGAGCAGGAAGAAGTAACGCGGAATGCAAAATACTGTGTTCAACAAACATTTAAAATGCTCTTTTAAAATCTTTTCTGTTGTGAAGAGATACCACCTCAGGTTTCTATTCTCGGGGAAATATTGCCAACAAAATTTGAGTAGTCAAGCAGGTCCATGTAACAGTGAGATTGACAGATTCTCCCCCATTATTGTCATTTTCACAGTTTCACGCCTGATCGGAAAGGCAGTGTAGCAGTGGTTATGGACAGCTTCATGTTAACCTGGATTTGACTTGGGTCTGAATTTAGACTCTACCTCTTAGTAGCTGTGTAATCTTGAGCAAGTTGGTGAACCTCTTTGAGTCTCATTTTTTCATCTTACAAAGGAGGATAATAGTACTTACCTCATAGGGTTTTGTAGGGATTAAATGATCTTCTGTTTATAAAGCACTTAGCACAGTGCTGGGCACAATATTCAGTTAATGACAGTGGCTATTGTTATCATCATCATTTTCATTATCCTGGTCCTTGGAACTCTGACTGCCATAAACCTCTTTACTGAAGGGCTAAACCAAACCAGGGGTCAGCGTACATAAAACCAAAATTGAAAACCAAACACACCGTCGTAGAGTTAATTCCAACTCATAGCGACCATGTAGGACAGAGTAGACCTGACCCACAGAGTTTCCAAGGCTGTAAAGCAGACTGCCACATCTTTCTCCCTCAGAGCAGCTGGTAGGTTCTAACCGCTGACCTTCTGGTTGGCAGTCGAGCACTTAACCACTGTGCCATCAGGGCCCACAGTGTCCGTAAAAGAAGAAAAAAAGGAAACTCACATTTGTTGAGTGCCTGCTTTGTGCACAGACAAGGACAGGGAGGCAAGAAAATGCAGCATGATCCCAAAGAGCTGGAAAATGCCCATGAGGCCAGAGCCTAGAAAACTGTAGGAAGTAAAGGAGGGACATCAAACACTCTGTTGTGTGAGCTTTTAAAGTGCTCTTTCAAACTGCTTCTCATTATAAAGAAATATTATTCCAGGTTACAAATCTGGGTGGCAGGCTCCACGTTAAGCTGTCTGCCCTCATTCCTCTCACTAAAGTGAATGTTCCAGAGGGAAAGGGCCTATCCTAATAATATATACACATATTAAAACTCCATTTAGATGTACAGTGGGGACCACCTCCTAATTGACTTTGATCATAGAAAAAAATCAGTCACACGGTTGGTGTGCCAAAGGAAATCGAGAAACAAAAGGGTTGCTTTACGCCATCTAAGATACTACACTGGTCTCATCCCTTCGGGAGCAAGGGAGAATGAAGAGAACAGGACACAACGAAAAGATTAGTCCAAAGGACTAGTTGACCACAGCTACCAAGGCCTCCACCAGACTGAGTCCAGAACAGCTAGATGGTGCCCGGCTACCACCGCTGACTGCTCTGACCAGGATCACAACAGAGGGTTCTGGACAGAGCTGGAGAAGGATGTAGAGCATAATTTTAACTCCCCGCCCCCCCCCCCCAAAAAAAAAAAAAAAGACCAGATTTACACTGGAGAAACCTCAAGAGTGTGGCCCCCAGACATCCTTTCAGCTCAGAGGTGAAGTTACCTTCGAGGTTCACTGTTCAGCCTGGGAGTGGACAGCCCAGTAAAACTAAATGAGACTAACAAGGTACAGGAGTCCAGTGACAAGGGCCAGAAGGCAGAGGGGGAGTAGGAAGCTGATGATAAGGAACACAAGTTGAGTAAGGATACTGTTGATGTGTTGTGAGATTGTTAACCACTGTTATAGGGCAACATTTGTAGTAACTGTTAAATGGGAGGCTATTTTGTCCTGTAAGCCTTCATCTTGGGCAAGAATGGCAGCACAATTGGAAGAGCATAGTCAATGTCACTTAAATGTGTACGTAAAAAGTTTTGAAATGGTGTATCTTGGGCTATGTGTATTTTCACCAAAAAAAAAAAAAAAAAAAAAAAAGCTGAGAATTCAGAGGGTTAAAACGTTGCAGGGTTGTTAACCAAAGTCATAAAACAGCATGTGTACTACTGTTACATGAGAAACTGTTTGTTCTGTAAGCCTTCACCAGAAGTACAATAAAATATTTAAAAAAAAAAAAAAAAGGGTTGCTTTACAGAGCCTTGCATGCTTTCTAGTAGTTGTGGAAATGGAACACAGCAACAAGCATCTTCTCCCTCTATAATAAGCTCCTAAGCACTAATTAAGCCCACCTTTTCCTTCTGCACCGTTGCGTTGGAACAGGTGAAGGAGGGATGATGCGTTATCCATGAGAGGCTGGTTCTTCAGTAAGTCGGGACACCTTTACATAGAAATGCTTCAGAGAGCCTTGTGAATAGGATTGACGCTTGGAAACAAGTGCCCTGAAGAAAGGAGCCTATGCAGAGCTTTATGCCAACATTTCCCCTCCTCTGGGGAAATGACAGCACTCTGTCAGGCCTGGTGTTATTCAGATCACTCCAGCAACTCAGTTTGAGTAAGCTGGTGATCCTCTGAATGTCTTTGATCTCTGGATCATTAGTGAAGGTTTGAATGTGGAGGGGCAGGGGTACACTTTTACTAGGTTTATCCACTTCCTGTATGTGGACTCACTCCTTGAATGTTTCATCTGCCGGCAGTGATTTGATCAGGAGCTGCGCTTTTATTCTGATCAGGACTAAATGGAAGCCTGTGCTTCCTTGACAAACAGTTTAAGAAGAGATTGGGATTTGGAGTCACGCAGACCTGGTTTGGGATCTTGGTGCTGCCTTGATGAATGGGGCAGTTACAGACAACTTTGGAGCCTAAGTTTTCTAGAGATACAAACTTAGATTATTAATACGGTGACGAACCTATAAAGCAGGGTGGCTAATAGTATATACCTTAAAAAGTTGTGAGGTTAAATGACAAAATGCACGTGAATCCTCCACGTCATGCACAGGGTAAAATTTTAATAAGTGGAAACTGTTATTGTTTCAATAATAATTCTCATTACATCTGTCTCCTTCCGTTTCTCCCTTTCTTCACTCCTCTGGACTAGGTGCTGGGGGATAGAAATGAAAGGAATGGGGGCCTGAAGGGAAGGCCCCATAATCACCTGATACAGCCTGTTGCGTGGGTTCATATCCCTTACTTTAGTCCCAAGGAGAGAATCCCTTAGTCTTCCGGGTGCAGTGCCTGATGGAGGAGCAAGCTATGAGAATGCCTTTCCTGCTATAACAGGATTTCCTGCTGTGACTTAATGACCAGGTCATTTAGTGGAAAGAGCTCTGAACTAAGAGTCTGAAGACCTGAGCTCAGGCCCTGGCTCTGCCACAGGTGCACTAACCAATCCTCAGCGTCCTTATCTGTGCAGTGAGTGTGTGGCAGACCCTGTGACAGTCTAAGTTCACAGGGTAGCAACGTCCACCCGCAAACCAGAGGAAAAAGAGGTTTCTCAACTCTCCCAAGTCCTTGAAATCTTACAACACTCTTTCCCAGTGACAACAATGATACACACAATACGGATGATGATGATGATGATGATGATGACGATGATGGTGATGGCAACGATGGCAGTAACACCAGTGAAGGCTACCATCTAGTAGTGTACTTGGTAAATACCAAGCCCCGTACTAAACTCATGAAATATATTTCCTTTACTCTTCACAGCAACTCTTGGGGCTAGGTATTATTGTCACCATTTTATAGATGAGGACACTGAGGCTCAAAATAAAGTTAAATTATGTGAACAGAGTCACATAACTGTACATATCAGAACCAGGGGAGGAATTCGGGTCTGTCTGGCTGCAAAGGCTGTCTTGTAACCACTACACTTCACTGTCTCTCGTTTTGTTGACTAGCACAAGATTGAGAGTAGGGCAGGGAGAATTTAGATAACTGGGCTGAGGTCAGACCAGGGGTTGGTGGAGGTGGCCAAACCCTAAATAAGTTCAATATAGAAGAGGTCTTTGTAGAGCCTGCCAAGTGAAGGGTACCCAGAAAAAACAGCTTTCTTATTCTGTTGCTGCAATAATAGCAGTTTAGTCTGTACAAATTAGATTCTGGGCCAGTTCCTTACAACTTACAAGTTTTTGGTACCCTCTGGTTGAGTTGATATTTCTCCTCCATATTGACTGTGATCATACCTGTTTCCAGCGTCCATAGCTGACGGTGCTCAGTCCTCTGATTCGTGCCTGCCTCCACCTTGATTTACAGAAATATTGAGCAGCTGCCAGTGAATCCTTGGTGAAAGCTTCCCTTCTTCACAACATTTGATGTTGCAGAAAAATGATTAACCGTGCCAGAGTCTATTCTCCAGAAAACACTTAATTTGGGAGTGAGAGACAGTAACCCTAATTGTTGCCGTCAAGTTTATCCAGAGACAGGAAGAAAGGCAATATATTTATTTACTTGGTTTAAAATTAGCCCTACATGTTCACCAGTGGAATCCTGTCCAGCTGCTTTATAGTGATTCTGCTTTTAAATGGTGGTTTATCTATTGGGCAGACATCTCTGGTTCCTGTGCCCAAATCTGTCAGCTAATGGGAGCAAGAGAGGGCCCTCAACATAAAGAAATTTGCAGTTGGCATGGAGGGATAATTATAAGGAATATATAAAAAGAAAAAAAGGGTGATGTAACAGAGCTGGCTTAAACAACTCTCTCAGTGGATGCAGGCATTAGGAAAAATCAGCTTAGCAAAATGTCAGTGACGATGACAGCTGCCATTTATTGAGCTCTTGCTATGTCCCACACACAGTTCTTAGCAAATTACATGCATTATCTCTTTAATTCTTTGAGATTGGTAAGATTATCTGTATTTTACAGATGAGTAAACTGAGGCTTAGAGAGGCTGCATGGTTTGCCCAAAGTCATGAAACTAGCAAATGGCTGAGCTCTGAGTGTTTCGGGTAGACTGGAACTTAGAGACAGACACTGCCACTAGACAGGTCTCCCACTTCACCTGCATTTAGATGGTTTTGATTGTGGGGGGCAGCTACACCTAACGCAATCAGGATGTAGAAGGATGGGGGCCCCATGCTTTGTCCCTGAGAACAGGTGCTTTAACAAACTGCCTCAAAAGTACAAACCTGGCGATGCTGTCAGCAGAAGTTTTGCTTTAAATTTGTTTATTTTAACTTATCTTCAGGCATTGTAACTTATCGGCAGTGTAAAATACCAGGAGTAGGGCCTGGACTTTGGAACCAGTCAGATCTGGGTTCAAATTTGACTTTATCACTTCCTGTCTGTGTGTCTTGGGGCAAGTCATGGAGCCTCTCTGAGCCTCTGTTTCTTCCTTCATAAAAAGGGAATAATAATACTTTTCTCAAGGTTGATGCAAGGATTGAGTGCTATAACATTTATAATTTCCCTTGCCTGGTATCTGACACATGTCTTATGCTCAAGGTTTGGATTTCCCTCCTCTGCTGTATCATCCTTCTCTTCCACCTGTTGCACCTGAGATTAAGTCGTAGGAATTCCTTTTTAACGTAAAGCATAATTAAAGTAAGTTTGAAACTAGAGAAGAAAATATACGCATGATTCTGCCACTATAATTTAAAGCCTGATATCATTTTTATGTATTCCTTTCCAGATTATTTTTTCATATGTATACCTGGTTTTACAGCAGTACAGTCAGGAAAACCATGGAATTTTGTGTCCTGCTTTTATTGAACACTTTTATTGCTTTTATTGAACACTTTCCTTTGTTGCTGATTGTCATAGTTATTTTTTATAATGATTCACTGGTATCCCATTCGGGACCTGTATTATAATTTAGCTGAGTTGTTCTCCTATTTTTAGACATCTAGTATCTAGGTTGCTTCCAATTTTTTGTTATTACACTGCATCATACATCTTTGTGTACATACAGTTTTGTGGTTTGGAACTATTGAATGTTGTGGATTTGTAGCAAAACTAGGAGTAGACCCTGGGGAATGAAACAGTTGTCTTTTTGTTTTTGTTTTCTGTTTTCCCCACTAAAGGACCGTAAGTCAAAGAAATCCAGTGACTTAGATTTTATAGAAACAATACTATTTTGTTTTTCAAAGAGGCAAAAAAAAAAAAAAAAAATCTGAAGACTAATATACAACAGAAAACTGGGTAGCTTTGTGACTGGGTTGGCCTCCATTGCCTCTTAAAACCACAAATGCCACTTGAATCAACAATTCCTTCTGCTTATAAACCTTCTCTAGTCACTACCTAGAGCCACTAATTTACAGATGCAGTGGGTTCCTGCATTCAGTTTTTGGAAGGGAAGTGTGCGTTGTAACAATGGAAACTCTCCTGTGCTTACATTGGAGACTCTTGCAAAGTGACTTTACTAATTGTCTCCTGCTGGCCGGGTACTGGGGGGAGCCTTCAATGTCTGACCATCTTTTGAGCATTTTTCTTAAAAATGTCAGGATGGAGCTTGCACTTTCTGAGCCATCTCTCATGTCTTGCTGGGCAGGAAAAGGCGACAGGAAAATGTCAGCCCTGGGATCTGATTGACCAGAGCTGAGGGAATCAGAGCTCCCTCCACCCTCCCAGTTGGCTTTTAGGAATCATTAACATTTCGATGTGGCTGATCCTGTGAACCCTCTACCTTTCCACAGCCTTTTTCTGAACTCTTTAGCATCTTTTCACCTTTTCATTGAATTGCAAACTAGTCTAAGGGGAAAACCAGTATGAAATTTTCTCTCTAGGTCACTTTAGTGTGTTTGGGAAGGGTTTACACAAATAGTTATAAATACACACCACAAGGTGTAGTTGAGATACTCCTGTGATACACATTGGTGGTGGGTGGCTACCATTAATTCCTCAGGAAAAGGGTGATAGAATGTTAGAATTTATCTTGTTTCAGTGGTGTAGTCCCTCCTTAGAGCAGCCTGGAGAGGACCATGTGTGTGTCTTAGCCTTTTATGGATCTATGTGTCGCCTCTTTTAAGAATGGCTGATGCTTTCAAATCATTTGGATAACGTGTTTATGGACCGGGGAATGTTTATTATCACCTTCAGGCCCCTGCTAAACATTTATTTCAGTCTTGTTTGCTGGTGGCTTTATGTTGCCCATATTTTAACTTTCAAGTAGAATTTGTACAAGAGGAAGCTTGGTTTAAACACAGGCTTTTGTGTTGGAAACTTGCCTCAGACTTACAGTAGCTCTGTGGTTTTGGGTAATTTACTTTACCTCTCTGCGTCTCGGTTTCTCCAGCTGTAAAATACTTCCAATTAGAGCTAGATCACTATAGCTCAATTTATATTCCATTTCCATTGCGTACATTCTCCAATAATGTTTTTTCGACCAACCTTTCTGTGAGAATTAAACTGGATAATCTATATAAAGCACTTGGCATGCGGTACGCACTCAGATGATACCAACTTTTGTGTTTCTATTATTTTAATTATGAAGGGTAAGGAAGAGTGGTTCCTT
The DNA here is from genome assembly GCA_030035585.1 of Dugong dugon. NCBI lineage: Eukaryota > Metazoa > Chordata > Mammalia > Sirenia > Dugongidae > Dugong > Dugong dugon. Next base: position 68,045,249 of record CM057467.1, read on the forward strand.
GAATTTACATGGTCCATGAGCGGTCTCTGGCTGAGCATGTGTTGTGTCCTTTGGAAAGAGAAGAGCAGAGCAGATTATTTCTCTCTCTCCTTTCTCTCTTGCCCTTCCCCTAACCCAGAACTGTAAAATTAACCAGCAGCCAAACAATACAATGAAAGAGAAGAGAACTGACTTATATTTAAGAGCCTGGATCACAGATTAGGTGCCTTTTATTTTGGCTTTCAGACGACATTACTGGTCGAATTTCACATCTCTAGATCTCTGCACCATCCCCACTCCTGTCTCTTCGATCTTCCTTTCCAGCTAGCCATTTCTCAGCCCAGTCTTGGTGACTGTGCTCACTTCCCTACCCACCCGCCTCCAAAGTTATTTCTGGGTAAATGAGTCTCCTGAGAGAGTCAGTCAGAATTCAAGTTAGATACAAGACCTTGCTTTCCTGGTTTGCTGGGGTACATCTTCCATAGGTCACCAGAGATGACTGGTCCGCTTCGCAGCTATGGGTCTTTGTTTGGGATGGGGCTGGAGTGGGGGCAAAGCAGAGAGGAAGGGGTGCCAACATTGACCTCTAAGCTTTTGGTCAACAACAGCCTTCCCACACCACCAGCTGTGGACTCTCCTACCCTAATTAACTTCCCCTGGGACAACAAGTGTTCACCTCTAACACTTCTTTCCTTTGCCTTTTTTTTTTTTTTCCTCAGTGCATTTTTTTTTTTTTTTAAAGCAAGAACTTGTACTTGGATCTTGTTAAAAATAAGAGAAAGCTTTGACAATGAAAATTTTTCTCTTCACAAAGCTGTGAGAGTTCTATTCATTCCGAGATTAGTTAATTCTCACGACCTTTTAACAAGACAGCACTTTTGCACACTTAGATGAGATAATCGATTCTAATGGGAAAAGAAGTGCTGCTCATTTAACTGTATATATCTGAGTTGTCCATAGTTCAAACAATTTCTTCATTACCATTGGAGTTGCCAGTACATAGATTAAAACAGTAAGAAGGTAAGCAGAAACGTGAGCTAATTCAGCTGTGGAACTAGCAGACTATTCACTCCTTCCAGGCAAGTGAACTGTTTCATTATCATTGTCAACTACACAGAGACAGTTGAGAGCAGTCTAGAGCCCCCTATGTAGGGCCCGCTACTTAAAAAGGTGCTCGATATATCTCAGCTACTCATTATCATTGGTGGTTCAGTGATACAATTCTCCCCTTCCTCGCGGGAAACACGAGTTCAATTCCTGGCCAGTGCACCTTACGTGCAGCCATCACCCATCTGCCCATGTAGGCTTGTATGTTATGATGCTGAACAGGTTTCAGTGGAGCTTCCAGACTAAGATGGACTAGGAAGAAAGGCCTCCCGATCTACTTTTGAAAATCAGCCGGTGAAAACCCTGTGGATCACAAAGGTCCGATTCACAGCTGATCATGGGGAATGGCACAGGACCAGGCAGTGTTTCGTTCCGTTGTGCATGGGGTCGCCACGAGTCAGAGGCTGAATAGACGACAACAACAATAACCCATTATCATTGTTCTCAATGGTACAAAAATAATGTCTATAAAATGATAGCAATCAAACATATGTATAATTTACAAAGCACTTTGCCGTATATTATCTCATTTTATACAACAATCCTTTAAACTATTTCTGTCCCTGTTTCTCAGATGAGGATGCTGCAATTCAGAGAGGTTACCTAACTTGCCTATGGCTTCACAGCTAGTAAGTGGCAGAGTTAGGATTTAAAACCAGTTTTCTTATCTCTGGTCCAGCACTCTTTCCCCTGTACCACAGTAACCAAAGAGGAAGCAAAGGGTCAGATTTCGTTTCTGTTACCAGAGATGCAGTTCTAGTTAAATCAAACCTGTTTATTTCCCTCAGTGGATTGTGTTTGTGCTAGCAGTCAGAAAGATGTGCTGTGTTCCAGGCTCCTCTCTTCTGGTTTTTGTGTATTGAAGGTAGTAACACAGCCCCTCAAAACCACCTTCAGTGTCCCATTCTGTGGACTGGGGCCAGTTAACATGGTTTCCTGTCTGCCTCACAGGATCATATGTTGCTGCCTAAAAAGAGATTTAAAAGCCTTGGAGGCTGTTTGATGTGCAAAAGGGAATGTATTTATATGCTCAGCTTGCTAGATAAAGCTAGTGAGAGGCAGCATGGTCTCTTCTAGATTGTGTATAAGAGTGCATGGAGCCTGGGCCTTGAAGCCAGAAAGATTGATGGTGTGTGATTTCAGGACTTGGACAGTCTTGGATTCTAGCCTAGACTCTGCCATTTGTTAGCCATTAAACCTTGCACAAATTGATTGGTCTGCCTGTGCCTCAGTGAGTTTCTTCATCTGTAAAATTAATGTCCACCTTTTAGGATTGCTGTGAGAGTTAAATGAAATACTGCATTTAATATTCTTAGCACAATGTCTGGCACATGGTAAACTCTGGGTAACTGATAGTTTTATCATTTTAATTAACCTTCAGAGCCTTAACGTGCACATCTGTAAATTAGGTCTGGCAGGGTTGCCATGAGGATTAAACATGTTATTATTGTTGTTCGGTGCCATTGAGTCAGTTCCAACTCATAGCGACCCTACCTACAACAGAACAAAACGCTGCCTGGTCCTGTGCCATCCTCACAATCTTTGTTATGCTTGAGCCTATTGTTGGAGCCACTGTGTCAGTCCATCTCTTTAAGGGTCTTCCTTTTTTTTGCTGACCCTCCACTTTACCAAGAATGATGTCCTTCTCCAGGGACTGATCCCTCCTGATGATGTGTCCAAAGTACATGAGATGAAGTCTTGCCATCCTCACGTCTAAGGAGCATTCTGTCTGTACTTCTTCCAAGCCAGATTTGTTTGTTCTTTGGGCAGTCCATGGTATATTCAGTATTCTTCGCCAACACCACAATTCAAAGCCATCAATTCTTTATCCGTCTTCTTTATTCATTGTCCGGCTTTCACATGCATATAAGGCAATTGAAAATACCATGGCTTAGGTCAGGCACACTTTAGTCCTCAAAGTGACATCTTTGCTTTTTAACACTTTATTTAAAGAGGTCTTTTGCAGCAGATTTGCCCAATGCAATACGTCATTTGATTTCTTGACTACTGCTTCTCTGGGCATTGATTGTGGATCCAAGTAAAATGAAATCCTTGACAATTTCATTATGATTAGACATAATGTTTACAAATTACGCAGCACACTGCCTGGCACACAGTAAGTCCTCAGTAAGTATAATTACTATGAGCCTTCTGGTGTAGGGGTTAAGAGCTATGGCTGCTAACCAAAAGGTTGGCAGTTCGAATCTACCAGCCACTCCTTGGAAACCGTAGGGGGCAGTTCTACTCTGTTCTGTAGGGTCACTATGAGTCGGAATAGACTCCTAGCTGGTTAGTCATTCCCTCCTCTGGCCCTTCTCGTCCTTCTGAATAGACCTTATTACTTGTCTCTCTCTCCTACCTGACTGTAAGCTCATCACAGCAGGAACTGCCTTTCCCTGACGGGAAAGGCAAAGGAGCCACTGTCTGATTCAATTTTGGTTCTCCAGAGTCTGCCATAGGTTCTGACATAGAGTGGGCTTTCAGAAAATATTCATCAATTGAGCAAAGGAGCGAGTGCTACACACAGGATTTGTAGGAGCCCCAGGGCTCGAGTGCTTAACTCTGTATGTGAGGAATCGGGGTAGGCATCAGAGAAGAAGTGAGTCTGGACCACTGCCAAGGCCTGAGTCTTGATCCCTAACATGGGATTTAAGCAGACATTTAGTATTTGATCTCAAACTTTTATGGAAACAGACTACCTAACCTTCTCAAGCCTCGTGTATCCCAAGAGACCATGTCCATTTTTTGGTATCTGATGGTCTCGTCTAGATTGTTGTATTAGACTATAAGGTCGCTATGAATCAGAATCGACTCAAGGGCAATGGGGTTTTTTGGGGGGTTTACTTTGGAAAAAAAAATTTCTAAAACAGAAATATACATGCATGGTACAAAATAAAAAAGTAAGTCTCCCTCCTATCCCTGACCCTTAGCGTATCTTCCCTTCATAGGACGCACCCACAGTTAGTTACCAGTGTCTTTCCTATCCCTCCAGAAATATTCTATACATATACAGATTTTTTTTTAACCCGAAAGTCGTATATCAAATACACTGTTCTGTACTTTACAGTTTTCCTTCCAGGAAAGTAAGTAAAGAGCTTCCTCACTCTTTTTTTATGATTGCATAGTATTTTATTGTGGGGATGTAACTTATCTAGCCCCTTATTGATGGTCTGGTTTCTAGTATTTTGCTGTTAAAAACAATGCTGCTGTGAATAACATTGCATGTAACTCATTTAGTACATGTGTCAGTATATCTGGATAAGAAATTTCTAGAAGTAGAATCTGCAAGTCCCACGGTAAAGGATATGTGCGTTTTGAATTTGATAGCTTTTGTCAAATTGCCCTCCACGGGGCTTATACGAGTTTAAGCTCACACCAGCAATGTCTGAGAGTGCTTGTTTCTCATTCCCTGCCAATACAGGACATTTTCAACCTTTTCACTCTTTGTCAAACCATATGTGAAAAATGGTATTTCAGAGTTTGAACTTACATGTCTCTTACTATGAGTGATGTCAAGAGTTTTCTCATGTGATTATAAGAGCCATTTTTATTTCTTATTCTGTAAACTGTTCATTTCCTATGCCTGTTTTTCTACTGAGTTATTGGTTGGACTTATTATTTGTAGGAGCTATTTTTATATTAAGGAAATTAACCCTTTGAGATACAAATTGTAATTGTTTTCCCCTAGATTGTTATTTGTCTTTTGAAACAAAAGGCCAAGACCTCCTGAAGCTCCCCTACCCCCACTCCCTCCCAGCTCCACCAGACTGTAAGCCCCTTGAGGGCAGGGTCCATGCCTTGATCATCTCTGGGCCCCCAGCAGGTAGTTGTTGAACTGAACTGAATTGAATTCCTGTGTTCCCCACCCAACTAGCCCTCCCCTTATGGCTTGGGAGTTCCATTTTGGCCTCCAGCAGAAAAAGATGACTTTTTTCATTGCTCACCACAGCCATGCACCTGTTTGGCCTAAACTGGCACCTGCAGCCGATGGAGGGGCAGATGTATGAGATCACGGAGGACACAGCCAGCAGTTGGCCTGTGCCAACGGACGTCTCCCTGTATCCCTCAGGGGGCACTGGGTTAGAGATCCCTGACAGGAAAGGCAAAGGAGCCACAGAAGGTAGGGTTGCTGTGTTGTCCGTGTTGTGAGTCTTCTGTGTCTGCCTTTGAACTGAGGAGACCTCCATTATGCACGTCATATGCCTGACTCACAGCTTCATGCTCTGGCCCTTCTTCCATCCTTCTGCACTCCACGCCGGCTGCCAGTCCACCTGTGTCTTCATTGTAGTTCTTTCTCACTGTTAGCTCATAGAGCGGCTTCGGCAGACTCATGGTGCTCAGTGGCATCCCATCTCATGCCTCAAGGGAAGCATTCTGGGCTTTCACCTTGCTGGGGTGGCCATCTTGATTGTGAGGGAACAGGCAAGCCCCACTGGGGAAACCTTATGGGATGAGTGGGCATCTCCAGGAGTGGGGTGTGGTGAGGTGGGTAGATGGTGTGTTGTAACGGAAAGATTCTTGGACCCTTATGGTATAATGGAACCACCAGTTCAAGTGTTCTGCCATTTACCAACCACGTGACCTCGAGCAAATCACTTAATTTCCCTAAGCCCTAGTTTCTCATTTGTAATAACAGCAATAATCATTAGTGTTTGTACAGTGTGTTTGTTTTAAAACTTCCTGTCAAGAGCATTTCATATTTAATCCTCACAGAGGTCCTGTGAAGTAAGTATAATTGTTTCTCCCTGTGTTAGATGCAAGTACTAAGAGTTACATTAATTGACTTGGCCACAGTCACACAGCCAGTAAATGATAGAATTGGGATAAGAGCCCAGGTCTCTGTGACCCCAGGGACTCGTCTTCTTCATAAGCCAGCCTACCTGACTCACCCCATGGTTAGAAAACCCTGAAGGGAGATGTGGACGTGAAATTCCATTGCACAACGAGACAGGGATATTTCTCTAACGATGATGTTGGTAGTGACGTTTGGACTTTGACCTTCTTAAATGGGACATCCATAGACCTATGTCCTGACTTTCTTAGGAGTCTTCACAACATGCTATAGACAAAAATTCTTTCACTGTCAGCCAAGAGAAGCGAAGACTCACAAAAATGGGTACCAGGAAAGATGTCTTAGCCAACAGGGAAGTATATTCTGGTCATCAGTCTGGGCAGTGTGGTCCTCTCTTCTCCTACATACTGCTGTGACCTGCTTTGTCTCTCTGGTGTCATCTCAGTCAGCAGTGTGGCTATCACTGCCTCCAGACTTCAGTGCTTACATCTTTCCTCTCATCCCAATCAACTCTGGGGTCGTGGGTTCTGAGCTTCCCTGTCCTTTCAAGGATTTGCTTTCCAAGTGTTAGACTGGTTAACAGGGTGGCATGTGCTTGATTAGAGTATCTATTCACAGCCTCTGAAATGATGGTCCTCAAGGCCAAAGTCAACTCTTGACCTGTAATCATTTTTAAGGGAAGTGAGGACTAGGGGCATTTTCACAGAGCCAAATCAGAATCCCAGCCTACTGTTTCGAGGGACAAAGCCAGTCCTCTCCTTTACAAAAATTTTAAGGCTTAAAATATTGAATAATTTATACTTTCCTTGCCCATTAGTAGAATATGGAGGAATATATCACGGATGGGGCTGTGAAAAGGGATATAGAACAGGAGTCAGGAAGCCCTAGTTCAAGTCCAGCTGCTGCCACTGACCCATGGTGTAACCTTCAGCAAATCTCTTGAACAGACCTTCTGGCTTTATTTTCCTCCTTTTTAAAAGGAAGTTGAGCTAGATATTCTCTAAGGCCCATTCTAGTTCACAAATTCTACATATGTGATTAGTAATGGAATCATGATATGACTAACCAGATGGCTCTTCAGAATGTTTTTTTACATTGGCCCTGTCCATGGTCCTGCCTGTTGCCTTGTGATGCCTATGTTAGTTTATAGTATCAGATGCTGTAGGTGAATGATATAATGTAAAGACTGTCTTTAGATCAGCGTATGCAAACGTAGATTTAAGATGATTTGTTGAACCTCAAGGAATTGGTAGAAGATCTTATTTAGCAAAACGTATTTTCTTCCCTCCATGATCTCTATCAAACATTCTTTAAACAGGAGTTGGATCTATCTGAAATCTCTCACTTAAATGAAATTAGAGTTTGTGGGTTGTTTAGGTTTTGTTTTGTTTTTCCCAAGGAGCAGGAGGTGCAGATAAGAGGCAAAATAAAATTGCACCAGATTATTGGTTTACTTTACTTGGAGTATTTTTGCTTAAAGGGATTATCTGTCATTACTAATGCAAATGGAAATCCTTGTTTACAAACTCCTTAAATGCAGTGCAGTGCTGGAAAGTGGTCAACATCAAAAACAATTACATCAGTCTGGAAGAACAGAGGACAAAGCTTCCTACAGTTAATGTGAGACTACATGGTTCTTAATTTCTTTTACCCTGGTCAAACCAATGTCTACTGAGTTTATGTTTTTAGTTGTGATGTTAAAAATCTAGTTCCTTAGACATATCTCAAAGGGGAAATTCTTTAACCCTGATATAAGAGCATATTTTCTGTCTCTTCTGAGGGTTGTCAGAGGAGAGCGGATTCGAGAATTAAGATGAAAGTTCTTGTTGCCCCAGTTAGGAGGAAGCAGTGTCGTATGACAAAAAGAGAATAAATAGGCTTGGAGCCTGACAGTCCAAGGCTCGAATCCTAGCCTTGCCCTTTCCTGGCTGTGTTAACTCATGCTAGTTATTCCGTCTTCTTTGGCCTTAGTTTTCTCCTCTGTAGAACAAGGATAATGACATCTTTTTTTTTTAAAGATTTGTGGTGAGGTGGCACTCAACAAATGTTAGTGCCCTTCAAATCTCAAACCATTCTCTATCAGTTATTACAATTCTAGAAATTTAGACTAACCTTTTATGCCAACATACCCTGCAGACGTTTGGGGTATTTTTTAATATTTTTAAAGCATATATATTTTTTAAATTATACAAAAGGAATATGTGATAAATCCAGTATTTTAAATGTTCATTATATCTTTGAGAATAACATCAAAGTCCAATTCGTACTATATTTTCAAAATGGCTGTAACCATTTTGGGGTTGTCATGGCCTGGAAACCAAATACAGCAGCTTTTCAAAGTAAAGCCACAAAAACTTGTGTTATGCATTAATGGGAAGGGGAAAAAAGCATTGAATAAACAAGCATTTCTGATGGTTGAATTGGCGGGCTAGGCATAGTATTTTCTTTTTTTCTGCAATGAAATCAAAATTGCCCGTCAGTTTGAACCATGCAGATTGCTGCATGCAGGCTCAGCTGGGCTCCCCAAAATGGAATGGCTTATTTCGATAATCAAATAAATTTCAAACAGTTGCTAAGGAAACTAAAGGATTCTTTGCGCAAGTTATCGCATTGGAAAAAACCAGAAAGGTGGGGAGGGAGGGGAGAAAGTTAGTTGATTAGGGATTTGGATCTGATATAGATAGGTCTCAGTTCAGGTAAAGACCGACTGGGAAGTGCATGGAATTTCAGTTCTTCCAAATCTCCCTTGTTTGACTTACCTATCTGATCATTCCAGCCATTCGTTGAGAAATTTCTTTTATTGACATGAATGTATATTTGCACAGCATTGCTGTAGGAGGCATGAATCAAAGAAAAGGACTGTTACAGCCGAATCCACCCTGAGAAACCTAATCATGCAGTTGGGGCACCCTAATCCCAAGCTAAGCTCTTTGTTAAAAGTTAACCAGTGGGGCACCCAATGATTGTTTAGTGTCCTTCTTATGAATGTCTCGAGACCCTGACTGCTGCCCTTCAACTTCGGGGCCTGTTTGCAGGTTCCTTATTCAAAAAAATTGTCAACTTCTTGTACCCCAAGATACCAGGAAGTTCTTAAATGGGTCTTGGATCTACCTTATCTAACCTTGATATTTAGCGTGCTGGGGCTGTGAATTAAATTGGACTCTTGGTCTTTAAGAGGGTCAATGTACCCCACCACCATTAGGAATGTCTTTGTAGAATTTAATCATTCATCAATTTAATCCTCTGAAAAGCCACATTCTAACAAATAAAGACAGACTCCCAAGGACTTCGTCTCTAAGTGGTTTCTTAAAAGCATTCTGAGCCTCAGCGTATCTATTTTAATATTGTGAAAATTAACTGACATATGTGAAGGTGTGTGGCGTGTAGTTGGAGCTCAATAAATGGTAGTTAATACTACTGCTAATGCTACTGCCTCTACCTTTACTACTATTGCTGCTACTAATATTATTATTACTCTTTTCCAGAATGTAGGTAGAAATTAGAATTTTATTCACAGGACTTTCCTCCTCCAACTGCCTCTACCCTCTGCCCTCCCCCATGACTCCACCGTTGGTGGGTTTTGCTACGTGATAGGATATTTTATATCCTAGCACTCATAGCTGGGTGCTCAGAATTAAGGACTAAGGCTCTTAGGTTATAGAATCTGGAAAGAGGACGTTTGTAAGCGTTTTTTAAAGGCAAGGAAAGAGGGGGAAGGTTTACTCTGACCAGATCCTCAGCCCAGTCAATCTCATGCCTCTTTCTGTCAGGTAAAGTAATCAGCAGGCTGTAGATTCTTTCCCCTCAACAGCCCCCGTCGCATTCCTAGGGTTGGTCCAGTGTGGGAGGGGAGTCGTTAGGTGCCATTGAGTTGATTCTGACTCATAGCAACCCCGTGTGGCAGAGTAGAACTGCCGCGTAGGGTCTTCTTGATTGTAATCTTGATGGGAGCAGATAGCCAGGTCTTTCTCCCACAGAGCCACAGGGTGTGTTCAAACTGCCAGTCTTTTGGTTAGTTGCTCAGTGCCTACCCGTTGTGCCAACAAGGCTCCTCATGTGGGAGGGAGAGGAGGAATAATAAAAGGTTAAGCCTCCAGACTGAGATTTCTCTTACTCCTCTCAGACTGTGCCTTTAGGACAGGCCTTGGTCCCTTCCCTAAGGACCTGGACAGGATGACGTCTAGTACAAAGGTCACTTTTGAACCAAAGCTCCAGAGTGACCCTCACAGATTCAGCTGTAGAAAGTCAAGGCCCTGGTGAGGAGTGTGCCCCAGACCAGAATTTATTGTTTATTTCATTGTTATGTACATACCAATGACATTTTTTACCTCCTATTTTCTGTCCAGCTACATGAAATACTGAAAAACCAACTGAACCTGTTGCCATCGGGTCGATTCTGACTCATAGTGACCCTGTAGGACAGAGTAGAACTGCCCCATACGTTTCCAAGGAGCAGCTGGTGGATTTGAACTGCTGGCCTTTTGGTTAGCAGCAGAGCTCTTAGCCACTGGAAAAGAAAATTCCCCTTTTGCCACATCCTCTGGGGGAGGAACCAATTTATTTATGCCCCTGAGGCCTGCAGGCCTCTGGGGGAAGTCTCTGGGCTTGGCCTCTGACCTGTATGGCTACAGAACTTGGCTAATACAGTAGTAGCTGTCTCCTAAAAATATGCTCACGGGAGGAGAAAACGAACTGTGCAGGGCTCTCCAGCACCATGCTGAAATATGGGAGAAGTTTTCCATTATTTATTCTCAGACATAGGAGTTATTTGAATGCACACAACCCTGAAATCCCATCAGCTCTGTCTCCCACCTACTCACAAAGGAAATGAGTCCTTCGAATTAGCAGTCTTGGGCCTATTTCTGTGCAATTTCTAGAAATAAAAAGCTCCAAGCTCATCCTACTTTTTCTCGTACTCCCTCATAGTTCTGCCTCCTTACCCAAATTAAAAGCTGAAGGGTACATTGTTTTCTACCTGGAATATAAAAGGGTTGTGGTATTGAAAACCTAAAAATCAGATGAGGAAGAACGTGAAAGTAATTCTCTCCCTTATTAATGCTTTGTGAATTTGGCTTTTATCTTTGAACTTTCTGAACCATAGTGTGGAGGGCTGTGTGTGTGTGTCTGTATTTTAAGGTAAAATCTGGGGATGCATTCCTTCCAAAAAGGAATTAAATGCACACGCTTTCCCGTGCTAACGACAGAACACCAGTAGTACTTTTACTGTTAGCATGCATTTTAACTTTTTTTGCTGGCATATTTTTAATTAAAATAACATTTAATAGTTTGAAGCTAAAAACCTGATGTTTCTGCCTAGACGTTTATAGGGAAATGATAACATATGAAGAAGTTTAGCATTTACATTGAGTTTTATTAGTTACAACAGTAAAATGTTTTATGAGTACAGTTAATGCCCTGCGAAGGTCCATTTCAGCATCAAATGTGCTTTGTAAAGAGTCTTACAAAGCTAGGGAAAAGATGTTTTAGTTTCTTATTCCCTGATGCTTTCTATAAAAAGTTCCCCCAAACATGTTTTCTTTACAAATGAATTCTGGTTCTCTAAAGTGTCTCTTCGAACATCTTTAACAACACAGAAAACCTTGGAACCAGCATATCCTGGGGGTAACTTTCTAACGACTTACAAGATATAGTGTGTTGACTGGATTTTGGTTTTTCAATGGCTAAGTGTGGTATTTCTAGCATCCTTATAGTCTCCTGCCTCCCTTTCCATCCCAATTCCTCAGAAGGCTGTTGTCTGGCAGGAAGTTAGGGTTTATATTTTTCATATGTGAATGTATTTAATTACTAAACAGAGAAGTTTGATAAATGGCCTTCGTTCCTGGCACTGGAAGTGTCCCCCAAAAGCTGTCAGGCTCCTCATTAGTGACAGAAATGGGCAAAAAACCTTTCTCCTGACCTCCCTGCATGGATGCTGGGCACAAGGTAGAGGGTCTAGGTTGAATTTCCACATGTGTCATAGATGTTTTGCCTAAACTTGAGAAATTCTCTCAACTTCACCCACTTTAGCACAAAAATGATACTCATCCCTCATCCAAAGATGAAGAAGCATTTTTCAGAAATGTTTCCTCCTTTCAGAATTGACCTCTTCCTCCTCTCCCTCAATCTCTATACCTGACCCCAACACAAACCCACCATCCATATATCCTAGCCTCAGAATTTGATCCCATTTATACGTAAACTAACGAACTTTTAAAATACCTTGCTTCACTCAATTCACGCTTCCCACTGCTGAGGGAATCATTCTGAGTTGCAAATTTAATAACACCTCGTTCTCTCTATCTTTTCTACTTTAGCATGCACTACTTTATACATGCACACAATCACAGAGTTATTCTCATGTGACCACAAATGATTATTTTTAGGATCAAAATATATCTTAACAAGCTGTGGAGTTATGCAGTAAACAGATGGCCCTTGGGGAGGACCCATACTGCTTTGGAAGAATGCATATTTTTAGCAGAACAATTCGAGCATCGCGGGGGGGACAAAACTGTTCTGCACGTTCTTACTCCTCCACTGGGGAGAGGAAGCTGGCAGCAGGATGTTGTAGAGAGGAGGGCAAGGCTGACGAGAGTCCTGGTTATTCAGATGGCCTAATTTCTTGTTTTATCTGTGGCTAACTGTGATGTTTCTGTCTTCCCTTCCCTGTGTCTTGGTAGGAAAGCCCAGTAGTTTCTTTCCAGAGGACAGTTTTATAGACTCCGGAGAAATCGACGTGGGGAGACGAGCTTCCCAGAAGATTCCTCCTGGCACTTTCTGGAGATCTCAGGTGTTCATAGATCATCCTGTGCATCTGAAATTCAATGTGTCTCTGGGAAAGGCAGCACTGGTTGGCATTTATGGCAGAAAAGGCCTTCCTCCTTCACATACACAGGTAACCAGAACCCCACATATCCTGCTGATCTCCAGGGGACTCCTACCTCAGATCTTAACTCAAAGTCGGGAAGCTCTTCCCTGCTTAAACCTGGGTCTTTGAGCCTGAAGAGAATTTCATATATTTTGTAACCCATCCTGGAGCCCTGGTGGTACAGTGGTTAAGAGCTTGGCTGCTAACCAAAAGGTCAGCAGTTTGAATCCAACAGCTGGTCCTTGGAAACCCTATGGGGCAATTCCACTTGTCCTGTAGGGTAACTATGAGTCAGAATCGACTCGAAGGCAACGAGTTTAGTTTTTTGGTTTCATAGCCCATCCATCCATTTGCCCCCTCCCAGGTTCTGTGTTTCAGATGAGTAGGGGTATATCCCTAGAGGGTTTTCAAAGGAGGGAAATCTAGGAAATCTCTCAATAGCCTTCATACTGTTATCCAGTCTTCTAAGTTAAAATATTTACCCACAAAGTGTGATGGGGGTCGGGGAGTTGAGAGGGGGTAAAAAAGCAAAAGCGTGCATTTTGAAATCACACAGACCTGAGTTTGAATCCTGTTATCAGCTATGTAACCTTGGGTCCATTACTGATCCTCTCCGACCAAGTTTCATATCTATAAAATGATGATAAAAATTCCCAGTTTGCCAGGCTGTTGTGAAGAGTGAAGAATAACGGTTTAAGCAGTTAGTGCAGGGCCTGGCTCAGAACGGGCAGTCCCTAATAAACGTCACTTCCCTAGTCTCTTGCGTTCCCTCTATCTTTCAGGGTTACACATTTGCTCAGACACAAGCACATACACATGCACACCAGAAACACTTTAAAACTTGTCCGGGATGATGGACATATCACCAGTCATGACTGGTAAAGAACAGAGATCGGTGCGAGTTCCTCCCAGCTCTGGAGTTGGAGTCACATAAACCATAGCATCTGTCAGGCATTCCCAGGCCAAATGCAGCCTTCTGAGGCCAGCAGCTATTTACAATTCTTAGTGAAAAACTAGGTACACTTGCTAAGGATGAAGTGGCAGAAAAAGAGAGGGAGTCTAGGTCCCTGATGACTTTACAGAACTACCAAGCTGGTCCTAGACTTCTTACCTTTTGACTTTTTTTATATGAGAGAGAATAAATATCTATTTTTTTTTTTTAAGGAGAGAAAGAAGAAGGGAGTAAGAGATTTACTCAGTTGGCTTGCTAGTAGGCCAGTAGGACGTAACCACTACCTGTTGTTTAAACTGCACGACTGACTTCTCTTGGGTCTCACACTGGCAGTCTCAGATCGGTTGGCAGTTGTGTTTGACACAGCATGTAGTCACTGGTATAGTTTTGAGCCAGTCCAGTTTAGTTCCCCTAAAAGTACTCCCTGAAACTGGAGCGTTTGGAAAGGCTCATGGACAAAAGGAAGATAGATATAAATCTAATTTTCATTTGCGCACAACTGATGTTTAAAGCAGATCCAGCGCTCCAGTCCCCATCCTAGACCCTCAGCATTTCTATCCTGATCTGCGTGGAGTTCAAACAGTCACTAAGTGGCTGGGTTTCTAATCATGTGCCCATCATTGAAAAGACATGGTTGTCCTGGTACAAATTCAGCCAGGTGAAGACTCACCACACATACAGCAAAACTAAAACAGAATGAGGGTAAAAAAATAAAGAAAAAATCCATGAACGATGCTGCACCACGAGAGTCGGGAGAAGATTACTGTGGACAGAATAGGATCTGGGGAGGAGTTCGAGTTGAACCGTCAGCCTCCGTGTGGTTTTGGCCTCTTTGCTCTCTCAGTTGTGCTCCTCTATGAGAAGCCTGAGGAAAGAGCCTGGCATTACGGTGAAGCAGATCCACTGCTAATTTTGCTCTCCTTTGTACTGTAGTTTGACTTCGTGGAGCTGCTGGATGGAAGGAGGCTCCTAACACAGGAAGCACGGAGCCTGGAGGGACCCCCGCGCCAGTCTCGAGGAGTTGTCCCCGCCTCTAGCCATGAGACCGGCTTCATCCAGTATTTGGAGTCAGGAATCTGGCACCTGGCTTTTTACAATGACGGAAAGGAGTCTGAAGTGGTTTCCTTTCTCACTACTGCCGTTGGTAAGGAAGCTCCACCACTCTAGGGGCTGTGGGATATTGTCTCGTTTGGGTGGGAGGACACTTGGCGATTCTGGGAGTTGAAGCTGACAACGGGATGTTTCTTGCCCAGAGCTGTGGATGCCTCCTGGCATGAAGACATCCTGACTGGGCTTGCTGGACAAAGGATGGATGTGAGATGCAAGAAAATGAGGGTAGGGACTGACAGGAGGGCCTGAAGACCATTCTAGGCCGTCACCTGACCCAGGGTTGTTGCCCACTGCCTTTCTTGGGTTGTTTGTGGTATGATGTATGGAGCAACAGCTACATTTAAAGACCGAGGGGTACAACTGATAACATGAGACAGGAATCCTGGATGACCAGCCTCATGTAGGCAACATCTCTCGTCTTGGCACTTCTTTCCAACACCTGTTTGTCTTTATAAGTCTCACTTGGTTCAACGCACTGATGGTTGTTTGCTTTTTTGATTTTGGAGCCAACAACCCCTGGCAGATGAGAAAAGAAGATAAAGGCTTAGAGAAAGAGTGAGAACAGTAGTGCAAAGGACTGGATGAACAATGTAGTCAGTCAGATTAGGGTTTTGTTGAGAATAGAAATGTCCTAATTTCTGATGAGGGTCCCTGGATGGTGCAAAGGGTTAAGCACTGGATTACCAGCCAAAAGGTTGGCAGTTCAAACCTGCTTAGAGGTGCCTCGGAAGACAGGCCTGGCAATCTGCTTCTAAAAGGTCACAACCTTGAAAACCTTATGAGTGCAGATCTACTCTGCAACACATGGGGTCTCTATGAGTCAGAACTGACTCAATGGCAACTCACAACAACAGTCTCTGACAGGAGTCTCTGGCTTGTACAAGCAGTTAATGTGCTTGGCTGCTAACCAAAACGTTGGATGTCCGAGTCCGCTCAGAGGCACCTGGGAAGAAAGGCTTGGTGATCTACTTATGGAAATTCGGCCGTTAAAAACCCTGTAGAGCACAGTTCTACTCAGACACACATGATGTTGCCATGAGTTGGAACTGACTCGATGGCAACTGGTTTTTTAATTTCAGAAACAGAGCAAGCCCTGGTGTTTTAAATGAGTACTTACCCCTTTAGCTTTCCCATGTGGTGGGAGAGAACCTCACTGTTAGTTCAGGTTGAGCCCCTTTGCCACCTCAGAAGTCTGTGAGTCTCTGGGTAGCCCAAAAGAATTTCTTTTGTTTGGAAGAATTTTTCTCCTTTACCACAGAATCTGTCTCCTCCTTCCATCACCAGTGTGCTGTAGGACGTGGTGGTCTTAGTGGTTCAGGTCAGAAAACATTGTCTCTGAGTTTATATTGGAAGCACTATGACACGGAGTGGTCTGAGGCCTCCATCTTCCTCTATGTGCTTGAAATCCACAGCGTTTCATTTCCTACAGGAAAATAAAACTAACAGAAAAACAAAACTCCATTAACCAGAACTTGAAAAGGGGTTTCTAATAATGAAGAGTTATCAGAGCTCACCTGAAAACTTTTTGCCTTAATTCTTGGCTGGGAGTCTCTCTAAGATGGAAAATGGAGTTTAATGAAAATCTCTCAGTCTGGTACTTGGTTTGGTTCTTCCTTCTAAACAGCAGCAATCGATATCAGGCTGTTTGCCTCTTACTGGTAATTTTGCCCTTAGTGTCTAGGCAGAGAGTACCTTCCAATTAAATGCAGGGAATGAGAAATAAGCTTCTGCTGCAATACTGTACCGTGTTCATAAAATAAAAAAGGTTTAAGCCACTAGGCAACTAGCTGTGATATAGGAAATGCCACTCTGTGCTTTCCTTGTTTTGGAAATGTGTGTCCTGACCGCCAGACTGTGATTGTCTAGAAGGCAGGAACTTCAGCACATCCTTCTCTGCCTCCCTAACAGCAGCCCAGTACCTGGCGCATAAGTCCCTCAGTTATTAAGGGAACAAGTGTGAGTGTGGCTCTTCTCTGCTCAGGCCCCACTGGCAGGAGTCAGTGGCCACAGTCTTGGCAGTACCCTGGTCCTGGTTTCCACCCTGAAGGCTGCCTTTTGAGGTGTAGTGGAAAGTACGCTCAGTTCTGAATCTCTGCCACTAGTGGTTTGATCTTATACAGATCATTGAATTTTTCCAGCTCTTGGTTTCTCAAGATTCTGGAATTTGAAGCTGCAGCTCAGTGGTTCCAGATGACATAGAGGCCAACAGGGCAGCCCATTCCCTGTCACTGGAGAGCCCAGTTCTGGTCTTCACACCGTCGATTAGGCTGTCATTTTGTGGGGTTTGCCAGGCTCCAGACCCTGTTTCCTTTCTCTTTCTGGACATGATGGCTTCAATTTAGAGACACAATTATCAAGTCATTAGTGGTGCCTGCATTGCAATGCCATGGTCCCACGGCCCGATTTCTCCCAGGCATGGTTCACAAGGAAGCATGGAGTGTCATGGTTAACATTAGTAAGATTTTAAGAGTCAGAATTCTTTATTTTTAATAACTGAGCATCAGTATGAAAGGACATTAGTACAACTCCCAAAGAAAAGTACTTCTAATTAGGAAATGAATTTAGGAGAAGTAAAATGTGAGTACAGTTAGGTACTTTTGCCAGCTCTCAGCTTGTCAGAGCTTACTAATCTGTTTTGTCATGATTAAGAAGCCAGTCTTGCTTTTCCCTCGGGCTCCTCCACTCTCACCTAAATGATGAAACCTGTCTTCACCTCCGTTTAACCCTATAATGTCTTGTAGAGCAAACTGGCCATGCAGTGTTTCACCTCATCAAAGATTCTGCTTCTAGGTATGGCTGGCATCTGTCTCTCTCCCAACCCCGCATCACCTTCCTACAGATTGAAAGCCTGTTTTCCAGGGGCGGATTACCCAATCAGCGAGGTAAACACAGCCTTACTTGTGCGTCCTTACTAATCTGTAGTGAAAAATTTCACATGGTTTTCACCACATTATCCTTGCTTACTGGGTAATTTGTCTATGTCAGGGATTGTAAATTTGAAAAGAGACTGAATCTGAAGGAAGGTGCTGTGGGGTTGGGAGAGAGACAGATGTCAGCCATACCTAGAAGCAGAATCTTTAATGAGATGAAAAAAATGGGGACTTGTTCACATAGATTATTATGTACATACAAGTAAGGCCATATTTACCTTGCTTATTAGTTAATCCACCCCTGCTTACATGCACCACTTTCCATTCCTTCCAGCACTTACTGTCTCATGTTAGCTCTGTGGCCAGGAGCAGTCACGTCACCTCTCTGAGCTTCACTTTTCTTGTCTGAAAATGGAATAATAGTACTTTACAAATACGAAGTGCCTGGCACAAGTTTTGGAACACCATTCCAAAAAAAGAAAAAGAAAAAAGAAAACCAAACCCATTGCCATCGAGTCGATTCTGACTCACAGCGACCCTATAATATAAGACAGGGTAGAACTGCCCCACAAGGAGCGGCTGGTGGATTCAAACTGCTGATCTTTTGGTTAAGCAGCTGAATGCTGAACCACTGCGCCAATATCGTAAGCGCTCAATAAGCAGAAGCTGTTAATATTATCTCCCATCCTCCTCCTCCTCCTTCCACCCTTCTCTTGCTTCCTCTCTGACCTGCCTGTCTCCCTTCAAACTACAGTGATTGTTTAGTGAATCCTTTTTTTTCCTTTAATACAAAAACATCAGAATGATTTTGATGCTGCTATTAATACCCGTCTCCCCAAGAGTCCCTGGCACTGAGTCTCAGCTGTCTGTGATCGTTACCTGTGAGCTCTGAGTTGTAAGTTGTTTTGGCAGGTTAATTAAAAGTTTAGGTCTTGTTTTAGTGAAGTCTTTATGGTCCCATATACAACTGTAACTCTCAGGTTTGCTTAACACACAAATTGGAATATGACCCTCCCGTTGTTACATGTTGAAATCCAGATCTATAATTAATTTTAACAGATCTGAGATGTCAGAATCCAGAGTATTTATGTCTGTTTGTAATTAAGTAACAGGAGAAATAATTGTGTTTAACAAATGGCCGTTTTGTGTACCTTTTTGCTTTTCCCTCCATTTAATGCAATCCAGCTGATGATTTTAAATTAAATGAGTTTATCTTCTGCCTTGAAAAAAATTTTAAAGCACTTTACAAACGGCATACACAAATATATATGCACAGAAACCTCATGTTGACAGAACTCTCTCTCAACAAGATGTATTTACACACACACACACACACACAGACAGACACACACACACACACACACACACACACACACACACCCCTGAAACCAGAGAAGTTTTAAAATGAAACATGGAAGCTATTTTCAGAAAGAACAGTCTTTCCCTTACAAGTGGTGATCGAGAATCTAAGGGTGATATTATTTTTGTTCCTGGCTGTGTTGCGTGGTAGTGGCCTAGAATCTTTACCTGACCTCAGGGGTTGAAGTGAAGTAGGAGGATGTATACCAGTAGGCGAAATGCAATTAACCCATTGCAATTTAGGAACGACTTTCACATACATTCTTTAAGCCTTCAGTTAACTCTATGAGGTGACTATTACCACTTTTATTATCACCCCTTCTCCATTACAGATGAGGAAATTGCAGAGATGCTAAGAGAAAAGCTGAAATTTTAATTTGCATCTGTCTAACAACAAAGATGGTGCCTCTTTATTCTCTAGCAATCTGCCTGTTTCTCAGGATAAACCCCCTTTTTTGGTACTACACTGTCTTAGTCATCTAGTGCTGCTATAACAGAAATAACCACAAGTGGATGGTTTTAACGAAGAGAAGTTTCTTTCCTCACAGTCAAGTAGGCTAAAAGTCCAAATTCAGGGTGTCAGCTCCAGCGGAAGGCTTTTTCTCTCTGTCGGCCTTCTTCTCTTCAGTGTTCCCCCGGACTAGGAGCTTGTCTGCCCAGGGACCCCGGTCCAAAGGCTGCACTCTGCTTCCGGCACTGCTTTCTTGATGGTATGAGGTCCCCCACTCTCTGCTTGCTTCCCTTTCCCTTTATCTCTTGAGAGATAAAAGGTGGTGCAGGCCACACCCCAGGGAAACTCCCTTTACGTTGGATGTGACCTGGGTAAAGGTGGTGTTACAGTCCCACCCTAATCCTCTTTAACATAAAATTACAATCACAGAATGGAGGCCAACCACACAATTCTGGTAATCATGGCCCAGCCAAACTGATACACACGTTTTTTGGGGTACATAATTCAAACCATGACATACACTGACTTCTGTTTTCCATTTATTCATTCATTCAGCAGATATTTAGAGAACACCTACTGTGTGTTGGGGAACAATGCTAAGCTCTTTCATCTGTGTTATTTAACCCTTATAGGAACCTTGAACAATAGGTATTTTGATCTCAACTTTGCATATGAAGAAATTGAGGCTCAAAGAGTTTAATTGACTTGTCGGAGGTCATACGGTTGGAAAGGGCAGAGCTAAGATAGAAACTTGGTCTCCAAAGCCCATGTTCTACTGTATCACAATCTCTCACTATTTGCCATGATTACTTCTGTTTTATTTCCATTTGTATTATATGGAATAAAATGCCTGCCCACACCCCTACCCCATTAACTTGCCTCCAGTTAGAAGTAACCATCTTACGTCAACCCAGGAAGTTTTCTTGAGAAGTCATTAAAAAGAACACAAACGAAATCTCACAGCATAAAACTTTAAAAGTTAAAATACCCCTGTATGCATTGTTTACAACCCCAAGACCTGACAAGTCAGTATTGGAGTGTTTTGGTCTCCAGATAGTATCTTATCTTTTCATTTTGGTTGATGCTAAAGCATAAAAGAACAGATGAAGTTGACATTGTGGCAGTGGGAGCCAAGTTGGAAAATAACAGGTACCTCACAGTGGATGTAGAAACCCAGAGAAAAGAAATGAGAATTGTTATCAGAAAACATAGAGACTGGGAATTTTTTATGTGAAACGTGGCCCTGGTCTTCCTGCTCTGAAGAGTAGAGTCATTTCATTCATGCCCACACAGCATCTGTAAACCGACCTCTATGTGTCAAAGGGCTAGGAGCAGATTTAATTCCTTCCCCACTCCCTCCTTTCCTTCCTCTTCCCTTCCCCCCTCTTCCCTTCCTTCCTTCTTTTCTTTGTCCAACAAATATTACATCCTCACCCTTTCCCGAGCTGGGAATACAGTAGAGGTATGATATGGCTTGTAGCAAAAGTAGCTCATGGTCCAGATTAAGGAGGATGCAACATTTATATAGTAACTGCTCTAATCCAAAGAAAAGAGCAAGAAAGGTCACCCTTGGAGTGTCAAGGTGCCATAAGGGTTGGAGGAAGGAGAGGGCACGTCCAGCTGATTGGATCAGGGGAGTAGGATGGGTAGAATTTTCACATTTAAAGAAAGAAAATAGGAGGGAAGTGTTAAGGAAATCATTCCAGGTAGTGGAAACAGCATGAGCAAGAGGCACATAGGCAGAAAATTAAGAGTTATCTCTGAAGAACCAGCAGTTCTGTTTGACACAGGGTGCCCTGAAAGGGAGAAGTGAGTTATCATGGAGAGCCTTGAATGCCACCCTAAGGAAAAAGTTTATTCTGTGGGTATTGGGTACTACTGCAGGCTTTTAAGCAGGGGAATAATATAATTAAAGCCAGAGGGTTTGTCTTGTTAGGCCCAGAACAAGAGCCCATTAATTTATATAATCAGAGGAGGCTACTAGGATTGAGCTTTGTGATTTCATGAGAAAAAAAAGGAAAGAAGAAAAGAGGGAGACAGGAAGGACAGAAGGACTGGTTCAGTGACACTGGTAGTGTTTTCCATTTGCTTCGCATGACCTAGTCCTCTTCTTTCCTAGGTATGGTTAGCTACCGTCACGTAGGGGCCCTGGTGGCACAGTGGTTAAGAGCTCAGCTGCTACCCAAAAGGTCGGCAGTTCGAATCCACCAGCCTCTCCTTAGAAACCCTATGCGGCAGTTCTACTCTGTCCTGTAGGGTCACTATGAGTCAGAATCAACTTGACGGCAGTGGATTTGGTTCTTGGACTGTCACATAAGTTTCTGTGTTCCAAGGGTCATCAGAATTGGGTCCTTCGTGATTTTCCAAAAACCACTAGACAGTGCTGTTTCTGTATTTCCCTTGCAGTGATCGAGCAGGACTACTGCTCATTAGCTTCCAAGTGCATTTGCAAGGATCTGGAGAGGAAGATCCTGATGTCATATCCTGTAATTTGTATAAAAACCTACACTACCTCAAAGAAGAAACTAAGATAAGTGATTGCAGGGTGATGTTCAGTTTTTAATAAGCCCCCACCACCACCACCACCACCACTACTCCCCACACCCCCTTCCTCGCCGTTATACTGTAAGATAAAATACAACAATGAGGGTCTCTCAGTAATAAATTAACCTTCTTATAAATGACATTGACAGCACTCTGTGAAATTTCTAATGGTAATACTTTTTTGGAAAAATGCCCTGTGAATTCACCTCCCTGATAGCAATGATTTATTCAGAACAATTTTGTATAAGTGGAGTGAAATTGTAGGCTAAGGGAGAGCTCAGGTCAGCACATTGGAGACAGACCGTGGCCAAAAATCTGTTCAGTGGGAGAGAGCTAGGAACATCAGCGTGCTCTAATCTATCTGTAGACTCAGAGGCTAGCCCTGCCAGCAGCTGCCTCTGATCACTAAAGATGTTAGAGCAGGGTCCCCACCACCCCTCCTATCCACTCTGCTGCCCCTGGGATCTATCCTGGACTGCTGAACCTTCTCAGTTCTGTACCTGCGACCTCAAGGGCAGAAAAGAAAAAAAGATAGCCCAAGGACACAGTAGGGGGCCAAGCAATAAAAGCTTGTCTCTCTGTGGAGAATAGTCAGAAATGTGTTTAGTGTGCAGATAACTAAAATTACTACTGGAGTGGTATCTAAGTGGGGTTTTGGTTTTCTCTTGGGCACTCAGTCGAGGGCATGTCTGCACAGGACTGGTACAGCAGTTGAGGACGTGCGTCAGGGGCCAGGCTATTTCCACCTTTGTGCTCTGCCATACTAAGGTTGAGGCCGTGTTCTCATGCTCACCGCCTCCCAGCCATCAAATGGCTGCTGCACCTCCAGCTCCCGTGTCTGCATATCAGGCAGGAAAAAGAAGAAGAGGGGATAGCAGGAAAGCAAGATTTTTCCTAAAAACATTGGCTAGATCCGCGTCACTTGAACGCTCAGAGCTGTAAAGAAGCCTGAGGAAGCAAATAGTGTTAGCTTGCCAGGTCAGCACTCTAAACAAAATTAGGGTGTTGTCAAAAAGAGGGGAAATAATTGTGGGGGCGGCAACCAGCAGTGTCTGCCACAGGCTTTGCTGAGTCTGTTTGGCTCAACAAATACCCACTGAGAGTCCCTTTACTGTGTGCCAGCCCCTGGACTGGGGATCTAGGCTGACGTGGTACTTGCCCTTAAGGATCCCGTGGGCTAATAAGTTAGGGTAAGTGAGGCCGAGAAAAAGGAGGAGGTTACAATGGTTTGATCCAGTTCTTATACAGCACCCCAGGAACCAAGGAGTGTTTTTATGAAGCCTCAGAGCCTGCTGCATGACACTTTAAGGGGCAGATACCAGGTTGGAGACAGACCCAGATACTACATCTGTCCATTTGTTCATTCATTCAACAAGTATTTACTAATTACCTTTTATAAGCCATATCCTGTGCAGGCGTTCATTATACAATGGGACACAAAATTGCTGCTTCCTGCCCTCATGGAATTTTTAGACATGTTTGAGACATTTTGAGATAGATTGTCAAATTTAAATACAATCACAAATACATATGTAAACAACATACACTGTGGTAAAGATTAAGAAAAGAAGATGGTGCTCTAGAGAAACAAACAGGAGGCCTAATTTCAACTGCTGGGGGCAAGGATGTGAATGTTGTTGTGTGCCGGCAAGTCAATCTGGACTCATAGCAACCCTGTATGACGGGGTAGAACTGCTGCATAGGGTTTCCTAGGCTGTAATCTTTACAGGAGCAGATCTCCAGGTCTGAGTTTCTCCCACAGAGCGATTGGTGGATTGGAACCACTGACCATTCAGTTAGCCAACCCTTAAGTGTTGAGCCATCAGGGCTCCTAAAGGATATGAATAGGAGTTGTTTAGATAAACATTTGGAGGTAGGATGCACCAAGCAGAGGGAAGAGCATATGCAAAGTTCCTGGGATAGGCAAGAGCTTGGAATGTTCAAGGAACTTTAAGATGGTCACATCGTGGAGTGTGGGATCAAAGGGCAGAACAGCATCAGGTAAGGCTGGAGAGGTAGCCAGGAGCCAGACTGTGCAGGACTAGAGAGTGGCTTAATCCCATTTACATAATGAGAAGTTTATTCCAGCTATATGAGATGGGAGATCAGTTTGGAGGCTCTAGCAGTAGTCTAGGCAGGAGCTGATGCTGGGCTGGACTAGGAGAGAGGCATCAGAAATGGATATAAATGACAGATTTGGGCTGTATACTGATGCTTGAAGGTAATTGGTGTAGAAGTGGTAAGCAAACCCAAGGAAGGACATTAGAACAGAAAATGATTGAGGAATGGTCCCTTTAAGGGGTGGGTGAAGACCTACAGCTGGCAGAGGAGGTTGTAAAGGCCAGAGAGCTTGCAGGAAGGTGTGAGTGGAAGAAGGAGCTGGTGGGAAGTTCAGTAGAAAAAGTGCAGACGGTGTAGGACTCCTCCGTCCCAGTGTTTCAGCCGTCTTCCTCTGCTCATAGCCAGAGCCTCCATTTCACATTTGGTTTACGTGTTGGCCATTTTGGGATCTGTAATACCAGGAGCCGTCTGAATGCTTTTAGTTACTTAATTATCACACTTTTAAAGATGGGAAAGCTAAGAGGAGTCACATGAATTGCTCAGGGTTACACAGCCCCCAAGTGGCAGAGCCGGGATCCTAATTATAACAATCCATTGATTGAGGACTGACTCTCTGCCGGGCACTGTGCTGAGTGAATTATCACTTGGTTCTCAAACACGCCGGGAGTTAGATTATGCTTATTTCCGTGATATATATGAAGAAATTGAGGCTCAGAGAACTTGCACAATCTCATAACTAGGAAATAGCAGAGCTAGGTTAGCAACTCAAAGCTCATGCTCCTTAGAAAAGGCAATCTAAAAGAAAATTCAAGTCGCTGATCAGCAAAACTCTTATCAGCAAACCAATACAACAGCAAGTCTATATTGTTTTGGCATAGTATTTATCATTAAAGGATTTAAAACTCCTTAGTAAATACAAAAATGTTATTAATAATAATAAGAAAAAAGCTCATGCCCTTTCTCTTACATCCTAGCAACCACGTCTAAATCAAAGTTTCTAGCATGGGAATGTTCATGTCCGTCCTTATACATTCTCATCGTCAGAGAATCATAAAGTTAGGAGGGGTCTTAGAGATTATGGCCTCTACACCTCTTCTCCCAACATTCATGAAATACTTATTGAGGCTCCTCATGTGCAGGTGGAGCCCTGGTTGTGCAACAGTTAAGCTCTTAGCTGCTAACCAAAAGGTTGGTGGTTCAACCCCACCCTGTGACTCCGTGGGAGAAAGACCTGGATATCTGCTCCGGTAAAGATTACGACCTAGAAACCCTATGGGGCAGTTCTACTCTGTCACATGGGGTCACTGTGAGTTGAAATCGACTCCATGGCACCCGGCTACAACAATGTGTAGGAACGTGCCTGCCATCAGCAGCTGCATGAGCCCTGTTTAAAGAACACTCTGACCTGCCACTCAGAAGGAGCCCCGACCTGCAGAAGGAACTCCCACCCCTAAGCAGCACTCAAGGTGGGGTTTCCAACAAAGGGTATTTTATTAGCGATGATTTAATTTTTGTAACGGTTGATTTAACTTTTATTTTCTGATAACGCTTTCCTTTATCAGTTAATAAAGGCAGTTATCCATCTCCATCTTGCCAGCTGACTTTTCTACTGTATAGTAGCCTTGAGAAGATTCTCACATTGTGATACCTTTTTCCTTCCCTTTATGGTACCACTGATACATTGGACATGATGAGATGTACCGCCTCCTACTCTATAACACCCTCTCAGGAATAACCCAGCCGCAGTTAACATGTGAATTTCTGCTAGTAGTAGATAACTGGCAGTTAAACCCCTGCATAGAATTTGCATTTCTAACAAGTTCCCCAGTGGTGCTAATGCTGCTGGTTAGGGACCAATTCTGAGAACCATGAGTAGAGCAGTGGTTCTCAAAATTTATTAGTTGAGGTTTTTAGAGGCAGAAATACAGTCAAGGGGCTGAGCCGTGGCCAGAAAGGCAGCGTGGTGCAAAGAAAGGGCAGAGGCTTTGGAGTCAAACAAGACCTGGGTTTGAATTCTGGCTGCACTATTTATGAGCTCTGGGCCTTTGGATAAGGCTGAGCCTTACCTAACTCACTTGGTAAACTAAGGATAAAACTGACTTGAGAGAATTTGACAATAATATGAAAGTGTGTGATTCATGGCAGGTTCTCAAAGTGTGTGTTTGTTTTTGTAACTGAGGTAAAATTCCCGTAAAATAAACTAACCATTTTTACAGATACAGTTCAATGGCATTTAGTACTTTCACAACGCTGTGTAACCACCACCTCTATCTAGGTCATCGCCCCAAAGGAAAACACCATTAAATGACCCCATTAAGCAATCACCCCCCCCCCCCCCTTCAGCCATCTGTCAGTGGTGGCTTGCGTGTTGTTGTGATGCTAAGTAAGTTTCAGTGAAGCATTCAGACCAGACTAAGATGGACTGGAAAGAAAGGCCTGGCGATCTACTTCCGAAAACCAGCCGGTTTAAACCCTGTGAATCACAGTGGTCCAGTCTCCAGCTGATCCTGAGGATAGCACAAGACCAGGCAGTATTTCATTCCATTGTGCGTGAGGTCGCCATGAGTCGGCAGCTGACTCAGTGGCAGCTAACAGCACCACCACCATTCAATGCGTAGTGTGTACAAGTATTATCTTAGGTGTTTTATATAAACTATTTCAAACTCTCACAGAAGGTATACAAAGTAGGTGTTACTTTCCCCAAAGGAAAGTGAAGCTCAGAGTATTTAAATGACTAGACAGAAGTTAAATACCCAATGAGTGGGGGAGCTGGAATTTGAAATCAAGTCTTTCTGGCTCAAACACCCACACTTTTATCCCCGTGTTCTTTCCCGCTTACATCTTTGTGCAAGAGTGCCTGGTGTGTCCTGGGACTGGGAGAGTGTAGAGGACATGGGAATACTGCCAGAGAAGAGCCTGGAAGGGCCAGCCTGGGAAGGGCCTCGCAGGCCGGCTTGGAAATGTGGCTTGGTTTTGAAGGCAATGGGGAGCATGTGATGGTTTTTAAATGAAAATACGCCAGTGGGTTGGGCTTTGAATAGATCTCTTAGGCCGTGGTGTATAAAATGTGCTGGTTTCTCAGACTGAAACTAGGAGACCAATTAGAAGCTATTTTAGTAGCTAGGATTAGTAGTTAGATGAAAGAGGAAGGCCTGAACCGGGACACGGCCACTGCTTTTGTTTAAAGGAAGAGATGTACTCTAGGACATTGTCTTAGGCTGCGCTCTCTAGAGAAGCAAAACCAGTGAAGCATGTATACACACACACACACACACACACATATATATACACACATACATACATATAGGTACGTGGGGCTGGAGCCCTGGTGGCGCAGTGATTAAAAACTCAGCTGTTAATCAAAAGGTCAACCGTTCAAATCCACCAGCCGCTCCTTGGAAACCTATGAGGCGGTTCTACTCTGTCCTGTGGGGTTTGTATGAGTTGGAATCCACTTGACAGCAATAGGTTTGGGTGTGTGTGTGGGGCGGGTGTATAGCGAGAGAGAGAAATTATCTCAAGGAAATGGCTCATGCATCTGTAGAGGCTGGCAAGTCCCAAGTCCATGGGTCAGGTATCAGGCTGGAAGCTTCTCCTGACTCACTTAGCTGCAGGGGCTGGCAAACCTAAGGTCAGCAGGTCAGACAGCGGGCTGCTTGTTCACAGGCTGCAGAGGCCGATCAACCCCAAGATTGGCAGGCCACTAGCTCAAGTCTCAAGAACTGGAGATTAGACGATGACAAGCCAGATGCAAGATCTAAAGCAAGCAAAAGCCGGCAGGTTTTGCCAGAATGTCCATATATATTGGCTGCAGGCCACACCCCCGAGGAAATGCCCCTTACAGCTGATTGGCTGATCACATCATGGAGGTGATTACATTATATCACAAAATGGAGGATAAATACATCATTACATAACTGCCAAACTACCTCATTACATAGCTGCCAATCCACTGAGAATCATGGCCCAGCCAAGTTGACACACAGCCTTAACCATCATAGACATTGTAGGCTGATTTTCTTGACCACTTGCATTTTAGCTGTAAAGGAGAGGCAGGAAGTTTTCATCTTGGAGATTAAATGGATAATATCACTAATTAAGTTAGGAAACAAGGAAGTGGGTTTCTTGGAGGAAGGAGGTAGTAAGATAAGTTCATTTCAGAGCATTAAATAGGTTGGTTCTGAGTCAAACCCCTGCTGAGAATTTGCATTTCTAACAAGTTCCCCAGCAATGCTAATGCTGCTTGGTTAGGGACCAATTCTGAGAACCACTAGTACAGCAGTGGTTCTCCAAATTTATTATCCATAAGAATCACCTGGGGATCTTGTTAGAATGTAGGTTCTGATTCAGTATATCTCGGGTGGAAATGCAAATTGTCAGCAGGGGTTTGAAACAGAACGAACTGGTTTGAAACCCTGGTTCATACCAAGTTTGAGCTGCTAATAGAGTTTCCAAGCGGATGCTAGTTGTTGGCAGTTGCCAGTCAGCAGCTGGATAAATAGGTCTAGACTCAGAGGGACATCTCTGAACTGGAGACAGAATCCCAATGAGCTGTAACAGTATGAGTGTGAGAGGGAAGAAGGGAGAATACCCAGGCAGGGTGGTATTAACCGAGAAGCAGGGAGTCAAGGATGGAATTCCAGTATCCAGGGGTGGCTAGAGTAAGAGAACATAGAGATTAACCTTCAAGAAGAGTTAGGAAGATGATTAGAAAGAAGCTGCTGGAATTGGTCGTAGGCGGCCGTTGGCAATCTCAGTGGGAGCATTTTCTACCAAGATGCAGGTGGAAGCAAGGTCAGCACAAGTTCAGGAGTGAACGAGAGGTGCAGAGCAGAAACAATTCCTTCTAGACTGAGAAGGGAAGGAGACAGATGGGAGTAACCTGAGGAAGAGGCAGGTTCAGGGAAAGGTTTATATAAGGTAGGGGAGCCTTGAATGTGTTGTCAGTTGTGGGAAAGGAGCCAGGAGAGAAGGCTGGTGGCCCAGGAGAGAGGGGAGATGATTGATGGAAGGAGGTGAGAGACAAGGGGGTGGAGAGCAGAGGCAGACAGACTAGAGCTAGGAAATGAGAGACACCTCTTCCACTAAGACAGGGAGAGGTTAGTGAGGATGAGAAAAGACAAAGGTAAGCTTGAAAGTGGAGGAGGGTGGAATACAGTGTAGGATTCCTGCTGCACTAAGGGTCAGCGGTGTTTTCTAGAAATGGATTGCCTGGCTAAGTTAACCCTTTATGGCCTGATTTATGTGTCTTCCTTTCTATGTAAAGGCAGCCTCATGGCAGCACTGGATCACACAATTTTGTGGAATATAGAAACAGAGGCAGGCAATATGTAGCTTAGTGGCTAAAGAATGTGGATCTGAAGTCAGACTGCGTGGTTTGAATCCAGTCTCTACTACTTAGCACTGTAACCTTGGGCAAGATAGGTAACCCATCAGTGTCTCAGATTCCTTATTTGAAAAACAGCAATAATAATAGTAGTACCTACTTCATAGGCTGATTATGAAGATAAAATGAATTAATATTTGTAAAATACTCAGAATAGTGCCTGACACATAATAGGTGCTCTACAAGTGTTTGCTATTGTTATTGGTAATGATAATCACTAACCTTTTGAGTGCTATAGTGTTCCAGGGGCGTGTTAGGTGTTATACATGCATTATCTAACTTAAATTTCATAAAAATCCCAGGGAAGCAGGAACAGTTATGATTTCCTTTTTATAGATGAAGAAACACAGTTCAGAGAAATTAAGAGTTGCATACAGTCACGTGATGAATAAGGGCAGAGCTAGGATTTGAATCCAGGTCAGTCCAGTCCTGGGATCCTTGCTCTTTCTACACTGGCTTCCATTCCTCAGCCCCTCCTGAGTCAGCATCCTCTTCCTTGGCACCTCTCAGTACTCCTTTACCACCGAAGTGGGAAAACGTTTCAGGCTCTGCTCTGAGGATGCTGCTTCTCATCAGTTCCTGGCCTTTCTGTGTGATGAGGAGTTTATACCAAAGGATTTCTACTGGAGGAATAGCCTCCTTTATTTTTACCATCAAGTAAAGATTTAGTGATTGATAATTTAAGAGGGGTTTAGGCTGGTTTCTTGCTGCTTAAACAGAGCAGAGGACCTTCTGCTGAAATGACAGGACTATGAGTGTTATATGAAGAGCTATAAAAAATTGTAAGCCAGAAACCTCTGAACATCTGGTTTTAGTTTGAGTAGCTGCTTGTTCATGCCTTTATCTGAGCAGTACTCATGTTCTGGGCTAATCGAAGCTCCGTTTGTTTCACTCCTGGTTCATATTACACGTCAACCTGATTTTTTATTTTTACTTGTGTCATAGGCCAAAAGAGTCCATGCAGGGGTGCCAGGGATGCTCTGTATATTTTGGAAAAGTGAGAAAAAGCCCTATGCACTAAAGTAGGAGGACTAGTGTGGTATTTTTCACCAAGAGTTTGAGTTTTGTCTACTCTATAAATTTAAGCTATTCCTTAGAAAGCTTGCATTTTGGAAATTATTTGCACCGCTGTTATCCCTCTAGATGATAGAGGAAGAAAGTGAAATCTGTTGAGCTTCTCCTAGATGCCAAATACTACACTAAGCAACATTTATTTACATTAACTAGTTTTCATTTTCAGTACTGACTTGTGCAGTCAGAATCATTACCTCCATTTTCCGGATAAGGTAACCAGCACTCAGGGAGTTGTGCCCAAGGTCACACAGAGCTAGGATTGGAATCCAGGTATCGCTGATTCCATACTTATTTTGCAAGCCTCCAACACTTTCTGAATGCACTGTGCATTGTGCTGAGATCTGTCTTCTTTTTGTTCAATGATTGATGAAAATACCTGTGATGACAATACTGTTGTAACAATATTGAAAACAAAAGATGAAAAGTTACTGAGCGTGATAAAGAATATTGATTCCTAGTCAAAAGCCAATAGTATGCTTCTTGGTCAAATATTAGAAGAATTCCCTTTAAAATAACTGATGAAATAAGGGTATATCTATTAGTTAACATTGTTTTACAAGTTTTGGCCAATGTAAGATATGAAACAGAAACAAGAGGCTGAGACAAAATCATCATTATTTGTGAAGGATATGTTTGTATTCCTAGAGAGCACAAAAATATTAATTGAAAAACTGTTTTACTTAATCAGAATTCAGAACTTGTAACTGGAGTACAAGATAGCTTCTCAAAAGTCAATAGATTTCCCATATACCTGTATTAACCAGTTAGGAAATGTAATGAAAAATGTCCCAGTCAAAAACAAATTTCAATAAAAATTAAAATTTCATCTTAATGAGAACTGTATGTGACCTGTGTGACAAAAACTGTGAAATTTTATTGAGAGCCATAAAACAGGACATGAATAATTAGATGGGAAGGTGAAACACTCTCAGTATGTCAGTTTATGGGTTTAATGGCATGCCAAACAGAATCCTAAAGGGAATTGGGGAGATTTGATTGAATGGTTTAAGATTTCATCTGGAATAATAAACAGATGAAAATATGGATGACGTTTCAAAAAGAAGACTAATGAAAGCGTATTCCTCTTTAAACATATTAACATATAAATCTATAATAATTAAAAGAAATAGAAAAGTCAAGCAGATAAATGAAATAAAATTGCCTAGAAATGTTACCAGCTATCTGTAAAATTTTAATGTTGGATAAAGGAGGAATCAAAAATTTGTGGAGAAGAGAAGGATTTGCCAGAAAGCTTGGAAAAGAATCTGCTTAAACCAGAGGCTGCGTGGGGGTATGGAGAGGAGTGGATGTGGCTGATTAATACGGACAAGGCTTTTTGGCCTGCAGAATTGGCCCAACATTTTTAAATTGGATGATTTCCCATAAAACTAGATAGATTTATGACTTCCCTTAAAAAATTAAAAGACCAAAATTCCTGCACAAACAAGCTCCTGTCCCCTTAAATGGAACCCATACTCCATAATTTGCTACAGTCCCCACCGTGTCCCTTTCTCTTACACTGGTCCTGCTTCGTGCCTTTGGCTTACCTGCCTGGCCCCTATAGGAATATGAATTTTCAACCCTGATTCAGACCTCACCGTACAGCATATGTCAAAGTAAATTCCAGATGGATTAAAGAGTCAAACAAAACGAGGATAAAACCCAACATTTCCAAGTCTCTGGCTGGGAGAAGGACTTTAAATCTTAAAAATCATAGGAGAAATCATAAAGAAGACGACCAAAAAATGTTTACATAAAAATACAATACTTCCATATATCTTTTAAAACTTATCAAAATAAAAAGGAAAATACTAGACTGGGAAAATACTTGCAGTAAATATGGGAGACCAAGGGCTAATATCTCTATTGTAATCAACCTCGTATGCTGTGGGAAAAAAGCATGAAGACTGTTAGATAAATTGTTAAAGCTCACGTGTAGAAAAGCTTCCATAAATATATAGCATGCTATAAACATATATGAAATATGTTTAACCCCACTAGTAATGAAAGAAATGCAAATTAAAGTAATGGTGTATTATTTTTTTTTACCTACTAAGTTAGAACTCCCCAAAATTAATACGCAATCCCTATGACCTAACTGTACCAACATATATTACTTGTTGCATCAGAAATCGGTACCATCCTTTGGGAAAGCAATTTGACATTTTGTATTAAGCCATAAAAGTGTTCAATTTTTAATTCCTGATAGTCTTCCTAAAGAAATAAACCAATATCAAACAGTCAACATTTACCCTACAACAAAGGTGAGAAGGTAAGGAGAGGCAAGGAAGCTAGATTAATGGAAACA
Source organism: Dugong dugon (assembly GCA_030035585.1). Classification (NCBI taxonomy): domain Eukaryota; kingdom Metazoa; phylum Chordata; class Mammalia; order Sirenia; family Dugongidae; genus Dugong; species Dugong dugon. Next base: position 68,078,110 of record CM057467.1, read on the forward strand.
GAACAAACAGAATGAAGATAACGACACTGTTGATACATTGTGAAAAATGTAACCAATTTCATGGAAAATTTGTATAAAAAATTGGTAAATGGAAACCTAATTTGCTGTGTAAACTTTCCCCTAAAACACAATAAAATATTTTTAGAAGAAATAACCAATACCGAGAAAAAGCTGCATGCTTATCACAGCATTGTATACAATTGTAAAAGTCTGGAAACAATCCAAATGTCTAATAATAAGAAATCATGTAAGCAAATTATGCAATATCTACATAATAAATATTATGCAGCCATTAAAAATGATTAGGGAGAATTTGAACCATGGGAAAATGCTTATAATACAATGTTCGGTCCTAGAACTGGGATACCGAAGTTATGTTTACAACGCATCTATTAATGTAGTTTTCCTAATCCACCTAGTTTAGAGGCAGAGTTTGAATTTGAATTTAAACCTTTCAACCCTGAGATCACTGCTTTTTCCACCTGCCCTCTTCCTTCCTGCCATGGAAACCAAAGCATCTTTTACAGGGTGTCGGTTAGGAGCCAGTTTGTCAGGGCTCACCAGTGGGAGTCTGGTGCCATTCCAAACTGAACCTAATGAATGCAGTGTGCAAAGCGCCTTAACTGATGAAGGATGGGAAAGCAGAGACTTTTGTCAGGCTTGTAAGAGCAGGTATTTTATAAAAAGTTTCCTCCTTCCCCATTTGGTACAAGTGATAAAACGGACAAATTTGAGAACAAGAAAAAGACCTAAGTTGAACAGAAGTCTTCCTCCCAGTGTACTTTCTTAACTACCACAGGTGATATGGACACGTGTGTTTCTTCAGCTTGCTGTTACACACCTGTGTGTATATAAATATTTTAAATATTTTCATCTTAAAAAAGAATGCATTAAGTTAAAGCTATTAACCATGAAGGCATATCATGCTTCCTACACCTGCTTTGCTAGAGGTGAAAGAAAAGAACCAACCCCAAGTGGTCTCTTGATCCTGACAGCCTAGTGTTAGAGGATACCAGAGATGGCTTAGTGGAGATTCACTTTAAGAAAGAAAGCATTTGTAAAGAATACCAAGATATGAAAACCTGAGCCTGCCGTTCTGTTTCCTGCATCTCCCACACCCAAAACAGACAAGAATTTTCTGTATAAAAGAGTTTAGAATTTTCTGTGCAGAAGAGAAAGATTAGTACCATGACAGTAATAATCCCTTATGTTGTATAGGACTTAGTTTACTGAGCACAATGACAGACTTTTTCTTCATTTTTATTTTGATGTACTTAATCCAGTGAAGTAGGATGATACTAGGATTATTGTCCCTATTTTGTAGAAGCAGCAGCTGAGGGTTAGAAAATTTAAGGCTCTTTTATATACTAGCCCACAATCACACAGCAAGTATATGGACAAGCCTAGGTTTAAATCCAGTTCTCCAGCTTGTTTGATTAATTAGTTCATTTATTCTTGGAAGCATGCGTTCATTCAATATATATTTTTTCTGTACCTTCTGTATGCTATGCATCCTGTAACTATAACTGTGATGAGTTATAAAGGAAAAGCGTGGGGCTTAGGGGGGCATCTAACAAAGGGTGCTAACCTAATTGTAGTGAACATCAGGTAAGACTTATTTTGATACGTGACATGTAAGCTGAGGCCTCAAAACAGAACAGCAGAGAACTAGGTGACTGGCAGGAGGTGGAAAGCAGGGAATGTTTAAGACAGATGCCTGTGGATATTCAGAGCCCTGGTGGCACAGTGGTTAAGTGCTCAGCTGCTAACCAAAAGGTTGGCAGTTTGAATCCACCAGCGGCTCCTTGGAAACCACATGGGGCAGTTCTACTCTGTCCTGTAGGGTCGTTATGAGTTGGAATTGACTTGATGGCAATGGATTTGTTTTTTTTTTTTTTTTGTTCTGTTTTGTTTTTTATGGATATCCAACAATTAATAGGTGGAGGAAGAGCCAGAAAAGAAGAATGAGAACGAGAAACTGCAGTGCAAGGAATATTGGAGAGTATTCTTGGTTTTTTGTTTTGTTTTGCTTATTTTTGTAGTTTTTAAATTTTTTTATTGTGGGAAAAAATATATAAACAAAACATTTGCCAATTCAGCATTTCTTACATGTACAATTCGGTGACTTGGTTATGTTCATCATGTCATGCAATCATTACCACTGTTAATTTCCAGATTGTTCCACCACCATTAATAGAAATTCAGTGCCCCCTAAGCAAAGACTCTCCCTTTCCCCCTCCCTACCAACCCTGGTATCTTCTAATAAACTTAGTTTAGTGAGTGTTCTGTTTTGAAGGCTGAGGAAGAGAGACTGTTAGGAAAGAGGGAATAGAAAATTGCGTCAGATGCTATTGAGAGGAAGTTGTGGCTGAACATTGTATTAATCTCTATCCTGGAATCCCACTATAATCCTTGAGAGATTAGAGAAGATATCCTTGTATCTATAAAACAAGAACATATACATAAAGTTAATAAATCAGACAATAAGAAAAAGCTGTTGGAAATTAAAAATAGAGTAGTTGAAATAAAATTTCCATAAATGAGTTGAAAGGTAAATGGGTTAGCGTTAGTTAAGATAAATAGGAGAAAATAGATAAGAAAATTAGGGGGTAAATTCAGGACATCCAATATCTGACTAATAAGAGAGAACAGAGAAGTATACAAGCACATTTCCTATAGCTGAAAGGCATGGGTTTCTGGACTGAAAGTACCCAGCACAGTTAATTTTTAAAACATCGCTCATCTTCCTGAAAAATTCCAAAAGCGGAGGGAGGGATTAGAGAGGTAGGTTACAACAAATCCGGAAGCAGAATGCTAAGAGACTTATCAACAGCAGTGGGAAGTGTGAAGTTGACCTTAAAAATCCTAAAGGAAAATTGTTTCCAACTTAAAATTCTACACCCAGTCAAATTATCAGTCAAGTATAAGGGTAGAATAAAGATATTTTCAGCTATACAAGGTCCTAAAATGATACCTCCAATTCCCCCTCTCTCAGGAAGTTACTGGAAAGTGTTCTCCGCCAAAATAATGAAGCACACCAAAATAGGAGTCCAGGAAGCTAGGGGTTCAATGACTGAGAAAGGTGACGGGAAGTTCCAGGGCCACAAATGTGTAGCAGGCCTAGAAAGCAAATAGGCCAGACTGCAGCAGGACAAGTCTCCAGGAGGAAGATCTCCAGGAGAAAAGAAAACAGTGGATTTCCTGGTGTGTTTGACCATGTGGAAAACTCTATTTCAGAGGAATTTTACAATTCTGTTGCATAGTTTGGGTAGAGTTATTAATAGGAACACAGAAAATTAAATAAACTAAAAATGATGCTTTTCCATCAGATCATACTGCCCCATCTGCTGTGAATCCTCCATCTTCTGTAGTGGATGGAAGCAGTAGACAGCTTTGCACACAGTTAAGTAAAAAAATAGCTGTATAAGCACAATATTTAGAAATACTGAAGTAAATTCTAGAAGAAATAGCTGAAAGAGTTGAGAGCAGTTGTCCGGGGGAGTGGCACTCAAGTGTATGGGTAGGACACTTAAGTTTTGTTTATTATAAACATTGTAGTATTGTTTGACTTTTTAAACTATAAACATGTATTACTTTGATTTAAGAAACATTTTTTAATGCTGTGGAGAGGTCAGGGAAGAACAGATTGAAAACTGCCCATTGACGTTAGGAATAGGAACTTCAGCAAAACAGCCTGAGTTCCTTCTGTGGCTTCTCGCTTAGCCCAGACCATTTTGATGGCTTATCGTGAGATTAAGTTCCACATCCAGCATTCCACCAAAATAAATCTGTGTTTACTTCACTCCAGAAAGAGAGTCTGTTCTATCTAAGCCTTCATTATCTATCCAGAGTAATCCAAGTTGAAGTTACCATGGGGATTGAAACATGTTGACATTCCTTTAATGTCATTGTAGCAACCTTTCCATACATTGTAATGGTTCAAAGAATAACATTCTGGAGCCGGAGTACCTGGGTTTAAATCCCTACACCACCACTTATTAGCTGTATAAACCTGTTGCCATCGAGGCAGTTCCAACTCATAGCAACCCTATAGGACAGAGTAGAACTGCCCCCGTAGGATTTCCAAGGAGTGGCCGGTGGATTAGAACTGCCGACCTTTTTGTTAGCAGCCAAACGCTTAACCACTGCACCACCAGGACCCCATTATTAGCTATATAGCCTTGGACAAATGTAGCAAGGATGACAGATCAGGAAATGGGAGTAATAATAGGCTGAGACTTTGTTATGAGGATTAAATAAATTAATGCATGTTAAGTATGTAATAATAATAGTACTTGCCATCAAGTAGACTCTGACTCATGGCGACCCAATGTGTGTCAGAATAGAACTGTGCTGCACAGAGTTTTCAGTGGCTGATTTTTCAGAAGTAGATCACTAGGCCTTTCTTCTGAGGTATCTCTGGTTGGACACGATCCTTCAACCTTTTAGTTAGCAGCCAAACACATGAACCATTTGCACCACCATGCGGCTCCTAAGTATATAATAGCTGTTACTGTTATCATTCCAGATTTCTCTGTCATATTCATTGTGTTTTCACAAAAGTCATCAAATCATCCAAATTTCAATTTTACCTTTTATTCCCAGGTCTACTAATCCTGGTAAGAAGCAAATCAGTTTAAAAGCGTAGGTAATGGTGTACTTTTTTTTTTTTTTTTTTTTAAAGCAAAGCACTGTGCTGCTCCCTGGGGCAGGGCAAGTCTGGACTCCTTGCCCTTCTGAGATTCTCACAGCCCAAGAGGACACTGATAGCATTCCAGACAACAATGAGGCATACTGTGTAGCACAAGACGAATTGTCAAGGGACTTTCGAGAAGTCTGACAATGAGGTTCACTATAGGCTAGGGTGGACCAAGAAGGCATAAGGAGAATTTAGATAAGAAGGAAGGAACTGAGGAGCTACAGGACAAAAACCCAGGGATGAGGAGGTGCCTGCAGTGTAAGGGAAGGGTGACAGGGCCGATGGGGCATGAGAAGAGCTGGTTCCCATCCTATTTCTGCAGCCTCCCAGCTGTGAGACCTTGAGAATGTTCATTATCCTCTCTGAACCTCAGAAGGGTGAAATGAAATAATGCAACACACCCAGCACTCTGCCTAACACACGGCAGGCTCTCGTATTATTTTCTTTAATTTGCACTTGTAATCTGAATCTCAAAGCAGAAGGCACATTGATGGATTAAGGGTCTGAATGAAGAAATTATCTGGGGCGGGGAGGTTAGAGCCCTAAATGTAATCTGAATCTCAAAGCAGAAGGCACATTGATGGATTAAGGGTCTGAATGAAGAAATTATCTGGGGCGGGGAGGTTAGAGCCCTAAGTTCCAGGTCTGTGGTTCCAACCAGCCTGATTGTTGGTCTCAGAGACTGTTCAGAGAGGAGAGATTTACAACAGTGGATACTTAGATTTCCCTAAAATAAAGCTCCTCCAGGCCTCCATTGCAGACTGTGGGAAGTATCTTTTCTCCCTCAGGACTGGCATCCATCAGCTGACTGCCCTTTCCAGCCTCAATCCCACTGCTCCTCCCCATGTCCTGTGTTCCAGCCCTGCTGCACTGCCTGCCATCTGAGAACCTGTGCTTTTGAACATGTTACTCTTTCTTTCTAAATACTCTACGTGCCCTTCTCTGGTTGGAGAATACCTGCCTAGCCCCAAGGCTAAGCAACAGTGTCTCCTTTTCAGTAAATCTTCCTAGATTTCCCTGAGATGTTACTTCCTCTTTCGGGCTTTCTAGGTTTATTCATTGCAGGCACTTACTGCATTGTGATGGAGCCCTGGTGACGGTGACGTAATGGTTAAGCACTTAGCTGCTAACCAAAAAGTCAGCAGCTCAAACCCGCAAGCGGCTCCACAGGATAAAAGACCTGGCTATCTGCTCCTGTAAAGATTACAGTCTGCGAAACCCTATGGGGTTCTACTCTGTCATAGATAGGGTCACTGTGAGTCAGGATCAACTCAACAGCACAAAATAACATTGTATTGTGCCCTATCTTTTTGTCACTCTATCAGACTGTGAGGTCCCTCAGAGGGCAGAGGCTGTGCCTTCAGTTATCGCTCAGTTCAACTGACCACTTGCTGTCCCCTGGTTATAAACTGGGATCTGGGGCTCCACGGGTACTTAGACCCACCGTTGCTCTCCAAGCTCTTATTGCAGAGGAGAAGGCAGATATGGAGATAAGTAACTGCAATCAGTACAACATCAGGAGCTGCCATGGCAGCTTGGCAGAGTGCTGGGGGAGCCGAGAAGGGAGCAGTCAAATCTCCTAATCCCTGTACTGGGCACATAGTAGGCTTTCAGTAACAAGTTTTCAGGGAGGCCTTGCAGATTGGGGTTCTGTAATCTTGGGCAAACTATTTCACTTCTCTAGGCCTAAATTTCCTCATCTGAAAAATGATGCTAATGATACCTAATTGTTAATACTGGGGTGAAAGCTCAGGACTTAGTAAATGGTGATGATTATGGTGGTGGTGATGGTTTTATTAGTATTATCTTACTGGATGTCTGAATTCTTTACTTCATTATTAAAAACTTGGATCTGCACAAGAAATTATGGAAAAGAAGCTTAGTGTGTATTAATTGCATATGAAAGACATAACAAAGTACCGCAAAGTAGGTGGCTTTAAAGAACAAGCTTTATTATCTCACAGCTCTGGAAGGTAGTGTCTGAATTCAGGGTGTTAATAGGGCTATTTTCTCTCCAAAGGCTCTAGGAACGGGTCCTTTCTTGTCTCTTCCCGTTTCTGGTAGCCCCAGGCATTTCTTGGCTTGTTGATGCATCTTCACTGTCTTCTCCTGTGTGTGTCTTTGTGTCTCTTCTTCTCTTTTATAAGAATGCTACTCAGGTAGGACTAGGACCCACCGTACCCCAGTATAACCTCATGTTAACTCATTACATCTTCAAAGACCCTATTTCCAAACAAGGTCACATTCACAGGTGCAAGGTATCTTTTTGGGAGACACGATGCAATCCATACTAGGTAGAAAGAGTGAGAGGCCAAGGATTCTAACACTCCTTTGACTTTCAGAGGATATTCTCAAAAGTATTCTCTGCCGGGTGTCTTTTAATTTACTATCCTGGTGGCTGAGTGTGAAGGTTGGGATTTCCCCAGGGTCTGAGAGGGAAGAGGGCTTATACTCATCCAACATTAATTAAAGCTACTCTCCCTAAACCTTCCAAAAACCACAGCATGGCAAACTGTCAGATACCCAGAGCAGCAGCCACCTCAGACCCGACCCTTCTGACAAAGATCTGCACCTGCAGCCTCTGGAGCGATGGCCTGCCACCAGGAATGGAAGAAGGGGTGACAGAGAAGCTACGCAGCCACTAACAGGGACAGAGATACTGTCTCTACAAGAGCAGGGCTCAGGATCAAGGGGCCTTTTACCTCTGCCCCGGGAGGAAGCAGATGGCTCAGCAGGAGGAAGTCTGTTCCCTGGTAGGGTGCTAATCTGTTTTTCCTGCCTTATTTTATATCCTTCAGACCCAGCAAGCCCAACATTAGCCACCACCACCCCCTCTAATCTCCCTGAGTTTTACAGTGAGCAGGTCACAGCTTCATGGCTTCCTGTGTTCATGCTCTGGCTTTGATTGTTGGAGCCCACACCCTGGCTGTAGTTATTGACCAGACCCCATCATCAGAACAAGCTTCCCAGAGGGTTCAGGGGGAGCAGTAACAGAGGGAAAGAAGGCAGGAGTTGGCCAGTTTAAAGAGTGTTCATGGAAAATGTCCCCAGGGGGGTTCTAGGAGTAGACTGAACGCTTAAAACTCATCCTCCACTGAAAGAGGGTGTGGCATTCGGGAAACACTTGTCCATGCCGTGGAGATGTGAGCTGAAAGGAAGAAAGAATTCAGTGGCTCCAGTCCCTCCATGTGGATACAGTCCAGTGTGTTTTAGTGTGTCATGCAGATGAAAGAAGTATTATCTGAAATGGATTCATCACGTCTTAATAGTATAAGCCAGTACTGTGCAGAGACTGTGTTGGAGCATTAATTTCTTTTTCCCAGGCTGAGAGCTGGGCTTCCTCTTGTCCTGTTGTCAGGGAGTTCCAGCCAAGTGAAGTCATATCATGCCACAGGCAGGATTCAGCCATGAGGAATGGAGAGGTCAGAAACTAAGCAAGAGGAAGCAGGGCCCCAGCTGACCAAGCCTGGGTTGCCAGTCACATTCCAGCCCAGTAGACAAGTGGTCAGGAACTAGGGATTAGGAGGAAGGCTGGTCAGCCACAGAGGATCCAGAGGTCTGTCTGGCTCTGTTCATCCGAAGCATGCAGAGAGCTGAGTAGGAGCTACACGCTACTTCCAAACCTCCCGCTGGGTAGAGAGGAAATGGCTATGGTACATGGACAGGCCAGACTTTCATTGGCCAGGGAACTGGAGAGACTTCTACTTTACGTCAGGCACAGGCAGGGACTAACATTTGTACTATAACTGAGTGCAAAGGAGACTTAAAGTCCTGCTGATGCCAGGAAGTCAGAAATGGCCAGAAAGTTCCATAAACTTTCCACAGCAGCAGCTGTTTCTCAGTTCCTTGCAAGATATGTAGCCCTATCTCTTGCACTGGGTAGTTCCTGCCTAGAGGCCAAGGGAGTGATCTGTCTAGGTGGCTGGAGCAACTATAAAATATTTAACTTGAACATATAATTACATTACCGTGATCTCTAATAGGATTTATTGTCAAGCAGAAGTCCAACTTGGCCTCTGGCCCAAAAATATAGACCCAAGTTATTATGTTGAGTGTTACCTAGAAGATAAATAAGGAAGAAATACTGCTCAAATCATTGTGCCTGTGAACAACACGCATTATAATTATTGTAAAGAAAAAGCTACCAGAGCCCACGAGCTTATCCATCTTTCTAATCAATTTATTGTGTTACATCCTGATAGAAGTAATTCAAGTACATAATTCACAGAAGTCATTTTGATAGCTCTTGCCAAAGAAAAGAGTTGGGGCCCTGTAAAACTTTATTACTGCGTGCTCCCCAAACATGTGGTTAGTGCTATTTGGGGAGAAGAAAGCCCAATACAACTTATAGCTGAACGTAACAGGCCCCAGAGGCAGAGAGATGACAGTGAAGCCACAGATCTGGGAAAAAATTATAAAACTGAAATCTAAACAAAACGAAAAGAACAAGAAATCTGCAAGGAAGTAAGAAGCCACCCAGGCCCCACAGAGGTAGCCCAGCCTTAGGATTTGAGACTGAACACACCAAAGAACATGAAATCCACCACAAACTGCCCATTGTCGTTTGATATTTAACAAGTGTTGACTGAGCAGCTACTCTAGGCAAAGCACCCTGCCAGTCACTGGGGTGGCACAGGTAAGAGGGAGGATTAGAAATGGAGCCCTTACTCTTGGAGTTTCCAGACTACTGGGGGGAAAGGCCATACCCATAAATAACTAGACTGCAAGACAGAAAGCAAAAAGCAATAGCGAGAGATAGCAGTAGATTGCCGTAAGGATTGGCTGAGAGAGAGAGAGAACAAGTGAGCTCATCTTGCTAGGAGGAATCTGGGGAGACTTCATGAAAGAGGTAGTATTTAAATGGGGCCTGAAGGATGGATGGGTCTTGGACGGGTGGATAAGGGAAAAAAAGACTTTGCTGGGTGTTGGCCTGGTCAGGGAGGCTGAATAGGGTATGTGGGTTCACATGAGGGTGGGAAGCAATCCGGCAGCACAAAGAGGACTTGAGGAGAGCCCTTGTGGCCTGTGCGGCAAATAAGTTCATTTGGAAAGGGAAGTTGAAGCCTTAAGCACCTGACTCAGAAATTTGGGCTTTCTCTTCTCCAGTGTTTCTCAAATTATTTTGAAGATTATTTTTGACAAACTTTATTACAAAAATTAATTTATTTTACTAAGCTGGAAAAATATAATTAGGTATATCAAACCAGGATTTCATAGAATTTCTGTTTTAAATAAATCTGTTTAATAAAAAATACTAAGTGAATAATAGGACAAATGATATGTGGATATGGCAACAACATAAAGGCAGTATCCAAGTAAATGGCATTGAAACACTGCTGTAGACCCAGGATCATGTATGTAGATGCCTCAAACAGGCACAAGATGGTAGTATATGAAGTTGAAGAGAAGAGTCTGTGGTAGACTAGAAGTCTGGGCCTCCTCTAATGGAAAAGGGTGGTTGCCATTGCTGGATCTTCCAGTTATTCAAGGCTGAATAGGGTGTGAGGAAAGGAAATAGGGTGTGATTTCAAAAAAATCAACATTAAGATTTTTCTTTGAAATCTCCTTTTTAAAAAATACTAGCAACTAATTCAAACTTTTTAAAACAAAAGTATGTACAGTTTGTGACATCTACTCTAGATGATAAAGAACAAAGCACTCTGTGGCCTGAAGAGACTAAATTTTATGATAATAGCTCTGGCCTACGGGTATACCAAACCCGTTGTCACCAACTCATAGCGACCCTATAGAACAGAGGAGAACTTCCCCACTAGGGTTTCTGAGGAGCAGCTGGTGGATTTGAACTGCCGACCTTCTGGTTAGCGGCCATAGCTCTTAACCGCTGCGCCAGCAGGGCTCTGCCCTATAGGTATTAAAAACAAAAACAAAACAAAAACCAAACCCCTTGCCTTTAAGTCGATTCCAACTCATAGGGACCCTACAGGACAGAGCAGAACTGCCCCATAGGGTTTCCAAGGAGCACCTGGTAGACTAGAACTGCTGACCTTTTGGTTAGCAGCCATAGCTCTTAACCACTGCACCACCAGGTAGGACAGATTAAATGGGGCAAGCTCGGAGGATGTAGTCAAGTTAAAAAGCTGATGAAGTGTTTGCAAATCATGTATCTGATGAAGCGCTTGCATCCAGACAGTAGCAGTGGATTGAAAATTTTTTCTGTTAAGGACTATTTAGTGAGTATTTCAGGCTTTGCAGGCCATATGGTCTCTGTTGCCTCAGCGACACAACCCAACTACTGAACTCTGCCACTGTAGCACAAAAGCAGCTACACCAAAATGTAAATGAATGGGCATGGCTATGTTCCAATAAAGCTTTATTTAAAAAAATCAGACTTAGGGTCGGATTTAGCTCATGAGCCATAGTTCGCCAGCCCCTTGTCTCTACACATCCTTCCGGGTTATCTAATTCTGATTTCTATGGGAGCTATTTCACACCTCTGTTATAAATAACTGTAGGTAACTAATAGCAATGAAAAATAATTCCTGTTTATATACATGCAAATGAATTATGTCCAGTGGAGGGAAAACCCATTGCTGCTGTGAAGAAAACCAGTTTTGCCTCCATTTTCAACATTCATTGTAATATTCTTGATCTGTAAATGTGTCTTTCTTCGCAGTCTCTTGAATTGGTTTAATACCTTACCAGTTTCCTCATTAATGGGTTAAATAAATGCTTTAACATTAAAAAAAAAAAAAGAAAAAGAAAAAAAGCTGATTCAGTGATCCAGGCCAGAAGTAATGCGGCCTTGGATATTTGTGTTTTCTCAGGGAAGTCCAAACCAACATGGGGTGTTTAACCTGCAGGTATCTAGGTCATCTTCACAAAGTTCTGTGCATTTTCAGACCTAACTATGCTGACTTAAAAAGGGTGGAGGGGAGCTTGGTTTTCTATGTGGTTTGTATAACAGTAGAGGTTGGTAACAAGCCTAGATAAATGATGGAGAATAATTAGCAGCCCCCCTCCACTCCAACCCCACCTCCTTCGTGCCTGTTGCTGTTCTGCATTGTCTGTCATCACAGAATCATTCAGCACAGAGTGATGCTCTTTAGATGGAACTCTCTAGCCAGCAGCTGAGTTGAGCTTTTAAAAAGCTGATTTCTTAAATGATTTGTTCCAAAGACAGACTTGACATGAAGCTGGCGTGCCGATCGGCAGGTCACTGCGTGGGAGCAGCAAAGATGACTATTCTGGATCTAGCTCTTATTCGACCCCTATCTTGCCCAGAACTGCTTTGCATTTCAAAAGACTGCCTGTTCTTTAAGAGCTATTCTACCTCCTTGGGGACCAAGCCCTTCTCTTTGGAAATGGTTCACAAGTTCTTTTGCATTCTTGCATAGTTTAAATCTTTTGGCTCTCTCTGGCTTGTGTTTTATATACCTGCGTGTAAAATCTCAGCCTTTCTTCAAGACCAGTGGTTCTCAAATGGCACCCCTACCAATAGCATCAGCATCAGCTGGTACCCCAAGCCAGACCTACTAAATCAGAAACGCTGGGGGTAGGCCCCAGAAATCTGTGTTTTTAATATGCCCTGCAGGTGACTCTCACACAGGCTAAAGCTTGAAAATCACTGAGCCTGTAATGGGAAGGGAGTCCCTGGGTGGTGCAAACGGTTAAGCACTTGACTACTAGCCAAAAGTTTGGTCGTTCAAACCCACCCAGAGGTGCCTCAGAAGACAGACCTGGTGATCTGCTTCCGAAAGGTCACAGTACATGTGGGATCACCATGAGTCGAAATCGACTCAACGGCAACTAACAACAATAACGGGAAAGGGAGTAACGCTATGCTTCTGAACACTTTCTGTGTGCCGGGGCTTTATATATGGTGGTTTTATTTAATCTCCACAACAACTATGTAAGGCAAGTGGTTCTTCCATTTCACAGGTAAGTAAACTGAGACTCTGATATAATGAGCCTTAGAAGTAACGCAGTTGTAATTCAGACCCAGCCTACCTGACTCCAAAGCCCAAAGTCCAAAGCCTTTCCACTGCTCCTTGAGAATAAGGATCACACTCTGGGTCTTCCTAATGGCATCAAACACAATGGAGTTAATAAAGACTGAAAAGAGAGTCAACTGAGAATGAATGAGTTATCAATGAATACATGAATCAATTTTATTTTCTAAATATGATACAGTTGTGAGTGGCTAGAGCTGCATTTTGGTTGTTGAATGCTGGTAGGCATGCTGTAAAACCAGAATTTCAGTAAAAACAAAACAAAACAGGTACTAGTTGGGGTTCACTGCCCCTGGCAGCATCCTCTGTGTAGTCCTGACTCTATAGCTAACTAGCGACTGGAGACAAAACGAGTGGAATCAGCATGTTTTTTATTGGTTTGGCAGTTGTGGTTAAAGTGGAAGAATCCCTAGACTAGGTGGGAGTAGAAGTCTAGGTTTAACACTAGCTCTGTCACTTAATTAGCTACACAGACTTGGGGCAAGTTCTCATTGCCTTAGTTTTTCTGTCTACAAACTAGTAAAATAACACCTTCTCTTCCTACATACAGAGATATTGTGAGGATCAAATAAAACTTAATGCAGAAATGCTTTCCAAAGCGTTGAGTTCTGTACTTATCAGTTATCATCAAAAGCCTGCAAACTATCAGGCAGAACTGTGCCAAGGTGAATGGTGTGTTAGGTTCTTTCAGTTGCAAGGAACAAAAATGCGCTCAAGCAACCTCAAGGAATGGCAGGTGTGGCAGTGAAGTAGTTTCAAAAAGATTGACATGATGTGGAGTTAAAATAGACACTGAAAAAGCCTCTGGGAATCCAGGCAGCTTCAGGGACTTCATTCACACTCTTGCTCTCATGGGCTGAGTGGCCTCTTGCTCGTGGTGTTTCTGCTTCTCTTTGAGCTTCAGCTCCATTCATTCTCTCCACTGACAGAACAGCTTCCTCCCTCTAGACTGCTTCCTCTTAACTTGGGCTCCCACATGGCTATAATGACATTACCAGCACCTCTCTTTCCATCATATCTTTTGGCTTCCATTCCCACCACTACCAAATTCGCTGAGTATTTTTTAGTTCAAATACTAGAGGGTGGGATGCTGATCCTCCCAGATCCTGATCGTGTACCAGGCCATATCACAGGGCACTGGTCAGCCTATGAATTCACTCTCCTTGGGTCAGGAGCTCATTCTAGTCCAGTCAACTGTGGCCATTGAGAAGGTGGAGCCCCCTGGTCCACCTGTGTCTGCTGCTTAGGCGGGAGCTGTGGGCAGAGCATTGTTCCTTAAAAGGAACTTTGGGTGAAGGACTGATAACCCTAATTTATAAGGGAAGGAAACGCATCCTCAAACATGTGAATACTCACCTCTTCTTTGAAGGTCCTTCTGCTCACGAACAGCATAACACTTCTCAGTCTCATCACTGCTTTGTGTGTGTGCTTCAGTGGCCTCTCTGGCAGATGTTCACTGGGCATGGCAGGAGACTATGCACGAGCAGTGTATGCTGCGGAAGGCAGCAGAATCAGAGCCAACAGCAGGGACTCTGACATCTGTGAACATTGCTGCCAACAGCCCCAGAAAAAGAGGCTGGAACTGCTAGCCAGAGGCAGCCCTGGAGTCCTCCTGCTCTCTAGTCCTGTCCCTGTGCAGTCTGCCTTGGTGACTCGCATGAGGCTCCTTTCACAGTGGAGATGATAACGTGGTGCTAGTTTTCTGAGGACACAGCAGGGAGGTTTAAAAAGTTAGGGTAAGCCCTTAGCTAAGCAAACTTCTTTCCTCTCTTCAGGCCATAAACATGATAATTATTTACTCAGCTTTTTCACCTGTTGTACTTAAAATTTGGTTTGATTCATTAGCTCATGGGATGTTAGACCTGATAGAGCATCTAAACCATCCACTTTACTGGAATAATTTCTGGCCCAGAGTAGATGCTCAATAAATATTTGCCGAATAAATGTAATGAATTTTGTAGATGAAAAGAAAGGTCCAGAGAGAGGAAGGGACTTGGTCGAGGTTACCTAACAAGTTGGTAGCAGGAGTGGAGCTAGAACCCAAGTTTCTTGACATAGTCCAGGCATGTTCCCTTACACCATGATTCACAGTCATGGGATTTCAGACTTGAAAAATTCCTTAAAGCTTGTCATTAATCCCCTTGTAATATCCCTGTTAGTCATTAATTTTCCCTCTCCTTGAATATATCCAGTGACTGAAAATATATAACTTCATCAAACCAAAAAACCATACTCGTTGCTGTCAAGTCGCTTCTAACTCATAGCGACCCTATAGGACATGGTAGAACTGCCCCACAGGGTTTCCAAGGAGCAGCTGGTGGATTCGAACTGCTGACCTTTTGGTTAGCCCCCGAGCTCTTAATCACTGTGCCACCAGGGCTCCATATAACCTCATAGGTTAGGTAATTCATTCTTTTAGTCATCCAACTAACAAACATTCATTAAACACCTGTTTTGAGTCAGGAATGATACTGTTTATGGGAGATACAGAGATGAGTAACACATTTCCTGCCCTCAAGAAGTTTACAATATTTTGGAAGCCACACACACATCACTAGACTCTAACCCAATATAGTGAGTGGTATTCTACTCTGACTCTTAGAAAGTTCTTCTTTGAACTGAGTTTATTTCCCAAGGACTATAGTTCTTACTCTTTGGACTTAGGGCAACCTATTAGGGCCAGAAAAGAGTCTAATCCTTCCTCCATATAATGGGTCTTCTGATTTCTAAAACAGAGATCATAGTAAGCTAAATTCCAAATCCTTTCAAGCATTTTTTATTTGAAATGTGGTTTTAGGTTCTCTCTTTTATCTGGTTGCTCTTCAATGAACATGCTCCAGTTTATCTTAGTGTCTTAAATGAGGCTCCCAGATGTGAGCTGCTGAACTCCAAGTTTGACTGACAGCGCCATGCGAAGTTGAGCTTCCTATCACTCCCTTCATTCTAGGCATTGTATGTCTAAAAACAAAGGACAGGGAAACAATAGCTTTGTTGTCTACCGCACGTGTTCTCTTGAGTCTGATTGTTCTGCCTTCCCTAATTCCTTGACTTCCTCCATTTCTCCCTTGTAGTCCTGCTTAGTTTCTCAGCAAAACAAACATTATTCAGTATTTTCTTTGTGTTTAGCACTTGCCAGATTCTTTGGAGAACCAGATGCGATGCCTGTCTTCAAGGAGCTTACAGTCTTATTGAAGAAATTTGGTTTGCCCTGCAAAGGAACAATTAACAAAGAACCAAGACTGAATATAATGAAGGAGACAATCTTGTTCCTAGACCCTTTCTCTGAGCTACTCTAAACAGTGGTTGAGACTTCTGGGTATGATTGAAAACAGATCTCCCAGTTCAAAATGCCAGTGCGGAACTGGCTTCAAGCCCAGGCTGTCAGTGGCTTTGTCAAATTTTTGTCATTGCATTGACTTAGATGGTTGCAGACCGAAGACCTTTGAACTCCATCATCTGCAAGGAAAGCTGCGTGCCTGCAGGGACTGACACCTCACAGGCCACGGAACAGCTTTCCAGCACCTGGCACCTGCCCAGTGCCAATCTAAAGTGCACAGGGAGAAAAATTCTTTCAGATGTTGGCATGAGTCTGCCTGTGTTTGGGCTTCTGGGAGACGACAGTTTTAATTTGCTTTGACGGTGCTTTCCCCCACGAGAAAATTTACCCAAACGCCTTGTCTTCTTCACATTCAGGAACATTGCTTGTTTGCTTTCTCATTTTTACTGTGGGGAGTTTCTATGTGTTTTGTATGTGTATGGATGTGTGTTTACCTCCAATAACCCATATTTCCTTGTTTGGATTTATTAGACCAAAATGTTTTTGTTCATGAATGGAAGACATGTGTGACCCAGGGTCACTGACCCTTCCTTAAAACCAAACTATCAACTCTATCAGGTCCTAGGCAAACCTCTTCACATGCGCAGCATTACCCTATTTGCTCTTCAAAACAACCCTCTAGGTGAGTGCTTTTATTAACTCCATCTCAGAGATGAGGAAGCATGTTTAGAGATGGCTTGTCCACATAGCTGGTAAGAGGCAGCCTGGCTCCAGAGTCCACCCTTTCGACCAGCCACTCTACCACAGACTTCAAATAGAACTTGGTGCACCTACCAGATTTGCCCTTATCAGCTCTGTGACCTTGAGAAAGTTACTTAATTCAGCCCTCAGACTCCACGTGAGACTATAAAATGGTGGCAAAGGTACCTGTTTCTCCTGATGATTGTAAGGATTAAGTTAGAATAATGTAGCTTTTACAGCTCCATCTGAGGGAATGAGATGGTCTCTGTTACACTTTTCCTTCAAGCTTTAGTTACTGTAGAATTAAATCCTAGCTGTGTTATCTAGTTTGTTTTCATCTTTTCTTTTGGTTGCCAGAATAAATCTAATCCTTCTGTCTCAGGAACAAAGGGGATGGAATGGATGTAGCCTAAAGTATACATTACACTAACTGCAGTCAAGCTGATGTATCCAGTCATACAACTGGCTGCTGGCTGTCCTGGTGCCCAGGTTCCTTCCTTCTTGCTCATCGCATTAGCGTCCTTTCTCTTACAGAGCAGCCAAGAGGAGGCATCAGAGAGTGGATCTCTGTTGGGAAGTAAGTGGGCCTTGGTTCTTCAACTGGGTGTTCCTAAAGAGTTTCTAGCATTCCGTTTTGTAATGGAAAGACAGACAACAGAACAGAGGAAGGAGTTGCAGGATGTAAACACAGGAGGACCCTGTTAGCTGGGACATATCACAGGGCAGTGAGACATAGAGGAGGTCCTGAGGGGGGATAAGTAAGCAGAAGGGAGAGACTGAGGAGGGCTCTGACCTCATCCCCACAGCTGGTTCCTTCTGTCTTTGGTGTTGAGATCCAACATCAAACTTCCATGACTGCAGAGGTTTGTCTGCTCAGACCAGGGCTACAGGAGGGTGTACTCATGTCATGGTAAGCTGACTGAAGAGAAAAGCCACCTCTCCTCTTCAAGTAAAATTTCCCCTGTGAAACATGAGCCCAGGAGGCAGTTGGGTTGCCCTGGTATTCCTCCTCTAGGCAGGTTTTTCTTTTTTTCAGTGGTCTCTCCCTGTTGCCTACAACAGGAGGCTTCAGGATTACAAAAGGGAAAAGTAGAAGGTGGCAAATGAAGGCAAACTTTCTCAGGCAGCAGCCCTGCACTCAGGAGGACGTATTTATCAATTATAATCATCTTTCACCTTGACATGGTATCTTAATGATTAGTTTCTGGAAAAGAGTCATAAGCAGACAAACTGGGGCATTGCAGTGGGATTCCCTGAGTCCTTTGTGGTTTCCTGTTTCCTTGTCTCCTTTGGGAAGGAGCATTGTTGTCTTTTCTTCCTTCTGCAGATGCACCTTTGTACTTCAAGCAATATTTTATTCAACATCCAGAGAACGTGCCCGCCCACAACACATGTCCAGGGGATGAGCTAAGGAAACATTTCAATTCTACATTCCAATATTTAGGGAAAGAAAAACAAGCTTCTGAAGATGAAATTTCCTACCAGGGTCCACTGCTGTGATAGAAAAAAAAAAAAATCTGGAAAGAAGGCCCCAGTTTTCCAACATAACATACACCCAATTATGAAAATCAGTTATTCATAGACAGCTGACTTTTTAATTTAGACCTGTGCAGATCTGAAGGTCTACCTTCTGCTGAAAGAAAGCAGCTGCAGTTTCAGGTTAGGGAGGAGAAATTCACCAAACACTAACTGGGAACGTACAATGTATTTATGCAATAAAGTTCACACTTCTCCCAAGCTAATAAGTGTCACTTCTGCACTAGAATTTAGCACAGAGATATATTGTCGATGGAGACTCATAATTTCTGGGATCCCAAGTGGACCCCAAGTTGCTAAAATATTTCCAAGTGAAAGAAAAACTACATACATAAACATTTCATCAAAAGAAAATATTCTCCAAATGTCACCCTTCTACTTCCTTGTTGCCACCTTAAAATTATGCTGTGTCTCCTAAAGCTTCTGCCTTCCCTGACATTAACTGCCTGGGGCAAGTTTTGTAGCAAACAGGCTTCTGTTCTGTCAGATTTAACAGCCAACACTATACCCAGTCACAGAAAATATATTTTCCTCGCTTTTACACTATGAAGACTTTTTGACTGATGATAAGTACGTTTATATCTTGCAGACTTCATAAAGCAGAATCTAGAAAGTGTGAAGCATTATCTGCAGTTGATCCTGTTAAAAATGTAACTGATAATTATAGTGATCTTTTTAGAAGACATGTTTTTTTTATACCTTTGAGTTTAAGAAGGCCTAAATTATAGAATTTTAGATCTGGATGGGATCTCTGAGATCATCTAGTTTAATTCTTTCAGTGATAGCGATATTTATTAAGACCCTTCTGTGGACTGGATACCAAGGCAAATATATAGATGAGTAAACTGAGTTTCTGCCTCTGGGGAGTTCATAGTCAACCAAGTAGACTACATGGTGCTTTAATATAGATGAAGGAAAAAGAGTCCTGGGGGTGACTTAGCCTGTTTAAGAAATCAGGAAAGTTTCTCATGGGAAATTACATCTGAACTGGATTTGAAAGAAGGAATAGGCGTTGACAAGCAGGGAAGTCTGGGAGGAGCAAGTGCAAGGATGAGAAAACAGGTACAGAAAGGTCAAGCGATGTGGTCAAGGTCCCACAGCCATTTAGTTGCAGTACAAGACCTGGAACCTAGGTCTTCTGCCTGTCAGTCCTACACTCTTTCTGCAACACCGCAGGTAGAACCAACCTTTCAATTGTCAGATTAGCCAGTAGCTTTGAGTGAAAATAATCTTGCCTTAAACTTCACTCAAAATTCTTACATTTTAAAAGATATTCAGAATGAAATTCTTATGTTTTAAAAGCTATCATATATGTCATATATATATATATACACATATATTTAAAAAGTGTTTAGGAAGTCACTGCCAGTTTAAAGGATTAGAAACATGGGTTCTGTCAGGTAAAGCCAATAGAGAGCAGAGATGCTTGGGGCCCTGGCCTGTGAGCCCTGGCTCTGCTCATGCCCAGAAATGAGACCACGTGCTGTTCTTAACTCTGTGTTAATATAAAACACTGCTTGCATTTTACGTTCCAACATTCAATCAGTGGAATTTCCCATTCAGTAAATGAACTACACATTTGGGCCCTTTTCCCAAACTTCGTAAGTTGTTTCCAAGTTGATATTGGCAGACATTGTGAAAAGACCTTTCTGGAAAGTACACCATGCTATGAATGCCTTCCACCTCCTCTCTGCCTATCCATTCTTCAAACCCACCTCTTCTGAGAAGCCTTCCCTCAGCTGATTTTGCCCCATTCCAGCTGCCATTGCATTGACCGTAAGTGCTTTGCTGCATATAAGGCTTATTCCCCTTGCCTCTGGATGCCTTTCCCTCAGAGTTGATCTCAACTAATTAGACTCATGGAATTTTAGAACAGGAAAGCTGATCTAGGACTCATCTGTGCCATCACCTTTTTTTTCGCACATGAGGAAGCTGAGGCCCACAGAGGGGAAGTGAGTCGCTTTAGGTCACAAAGTGTAGGGTTAAGAGTGTGGTACTTGGAAGAGAGGACCCCAGATCCAGGTTTCCTTCCCATCAGGCAGAGCTGCTTTCATGCCTCATGCTGGTGCCGGTGACAGTTAATTTATTATCTCAATCTCCCAGTTAGACTACAACTTTCTCTTAGGCAAGGCTTGTGTCTTACGTGGTAATATCTCACTTAACAGAGGCCTTAGTCTTGGCTTTATGACTTATAGCTGTGAATTAAGACAACAGGTTGAATCCTTAACTATGCTCCACCTAACTAATGTTTTCCTTTACTTTCAACTCTTCCACTGACTTGCTGTGTGACCTAGACAAGTCACTGCCCTTCCTCTGGGTCTCAGTTTCCTTCTCTGTTAAATTAGAGCTTTGGACTAGATAGTCTCTTGGATCCCATCAAGCTCTGAAAGTTCTAGAATTCTCTTCTTTCCAACTGGATTCTTTGCTGCCTGCAGGATTATCCTCACTGTCCCACAGTTAAACTCCATTCATTTCCTAGCTCCTGCTATGATGGCAGTGGGTTTGGTTTTGTTTGCTGTGCAGTAAGTTCCTCAAAGCTCAGATAGGATGATGTCATGGAAAAAGATTGGACTTGGAGTCTAAAGACTTG
Source organism: Dugong dugon (assembly GCA_030035585.1). Classification (NCBI taxonomy): domain Eukaryota; kingdom Metazoa; phylum Chordata; class Mammalia; order Sirenia; family Dugongidae; genus Dugong; species Dugong dugon. The sequence continues at coordinate 68,098,923 of CM057467.1, forward strand.
GGTTCAAATCCTGGCCCCATGACTTATTTTTAGCAAGTCACTTCATTGCTCTAAGCCTCATTTTTCTCTCCTTTTTTGGTGAAACAGCAATAACAATACATGCTTGTCAGATTTGTTCAGAAAATGAAATGAGATAAATTGTATGGAAATGTATGGCACGAAAAGGCATTCAATGTATAATTTCTTCATTCCACATCTAGTATTTCTGAGATATGAAGTGTTCCAAAGAAACAAATCTTCCAGATAACAGGTTTACTAACTTAAGCTATAAAACATTGACTAATTTCTGATGAAGAGCTTTCTGACATAGATTTTATATTTCCTTGACATGTCACACAGAGCATACCAGAGATTTTAGGAAGAGTTAGAGAAGGTAGCATTCCTGCGAAAGGTGGGCATGATATCAGATACTAAGGATGCAGGTAGGACAAAGGAAATGTGTCGGAAAATTGTCCTGCTTTTTGAAACAGCTTGGATTTTTCTCTGGGAAAATAAGGAGCCATCAAAGAGTTTTAAGCAGGAGAGTGACAGGATCAGATTTATTTCAGAGAGTTCACTCAGCCCGCTGGGTGATGAATGAATTAGGGTGGCAGGCAAGAAAGGAAGCTAAGAGACCAAACACGAGGCTGTCGTAGTGGTCCCAGTGAGAGATGGTAGGGACCTGGACCAATATATGACAAATCAGAGGTGGACAAAGACAGATTTGCTAATGCCTAGTAGCTGTTCGAAATAAAAAATTGATGGAGGTAATATCAGCCCATTGGGAGAAAAATGAAAAACACAGAAAAGTGTAAAGACCATGAGAATCACCCAATAACCCGCCACCCAAAGATAACCACTGTTAACAGGTAGAACGGTTTTCTGTCAATGCTTTTTTAGCTGAAGGATTTCTAATGCATTTGTAGGTACAAATCTGACTTATAAAAATGCAGTTCAGGCAGATGTTTTCCAGAACACATCTCTTAATGTCAATTGAGATGTACCTCAGTAAGAGTAAAAAGAATACCTAATTATTAACTCTGTTGGTTTCTTCCAGTGACCGGGCCAGAATAACTCAAATGTATGTGTCTTGGTTAACCTGAGGCTTCATTCTTGGGTCTTCTGTTCAGGTAAAGGAGTTTCTGTTTTCAACTCTCCTTCTCATTTCTTTCCCCAGAATCCGTGGATAACTGCCCCAGCAACTGCTATGGCAACGGCGACTGCATCTCTGGGACCTGCCACTGCTTCCCGGGCTTCCTGGGGCCTGACTGTGGCAGAGGTGAGAACACTGCGTGTGGGCTTTCGATCTCCACTCCCAGATACCCTAGGGCAGTCTTAGGTTCCACTCTTCAGGGCAAGTACGGAACCCCAGGCAACCTCCCAACTTACACAGAAGGATCCCAAGGGCTTTCGTCAGAAGCCCGTGGAGGGCAGTCTGCAGGCAGACTTGTGGCCTCATCAGCCATCCTCATCCGCATGTGGATGATTAGGGAGACCAGGAAGGGAGAGTTTTTACAGGAGCAGCCACTGTGAATTTAGTATCCATCGTAGGGGTGGCCGTGGGGTCCTGAAGTGCTCAGCCTTTACCTTTACACGGTGTGATTTCTGTCTTGCCTTATCCAGGGGGAGCCTGAGCAGCTGTTCCTGTACTACCATCTAATAGTGTAGACCAAAATCTTGGTTAGGACCACCAAGGAGGGGCTTGGAACACCTCTCCACACAGAACCCCAAATGCTGCCTGATATTTGGGCACATGTGCTGCTAATGATAACCACTGTTGAGATAGTTCAAAAGGCTGCCCAGGATCCACTCTGTGCTTTTGGCTTTCATTTCTGTGCTGAAGAATTAACAAGGAATATGCCAAAGGAGAGTCTAAGAACTGGGCACTCCCCTTGCAGAGCTAAAATGGCCCCTTCTTTTGGTTGTTCTCCTTTTTACTCACTCAGCAGACATTTAATTCATGCCCATTCAGGGCTAGTGGGTCCTGTTCCAGGCACTGGGGTTAAAATGAATAAGACACGATCCTAGGAGCCCCCGGCCTGGTCTGAGAGACAGACAAGTAAATAGACTCTTACAAAGCAGTATGTGAAATGTACCATAACAAGGCTAAGTACGGGGAGATTCTGTCAGGATAGAAGAGGGGAGGCTGTTTCAATTTGGAAAGGGATAAAAATCAGAAAAGGCTTCCCAGATGATGTGACGTTTGAACTGAGCCCTGATGCTTGCATCGGAGTTCATCAGTGGAAGGCAGAGATGGTGATTCCGGGTGGAGGCAACAGTGCCCTGCAGATACTGTACTGGGATGCTGCCTTGGGGATTCTGCTTATTCTTCATAATGTGAAATAAACTCAGTTTGAGGCAGCCAAGCCAGCACCCGGAGGAAGCACAGTGATTACCTGCTGAGTGCTTTAAGAAGGAAAGAAGCCAGCTGGGGGCCAGGAGATGGTGATGCAGAGAGAAGAGATGAGTCATTCCTTATAATAAGAATTACTGTCTCATCCCATATGCACTTAAAGTTAAGAGTCATGTATAAACCAGGCCTTATTGTATCTCAGTAGGACTGGTAGGTACTTACAAGCACAATACAGTTTATTTTTATATAGTGTCCTTTGTACAGATGATCACAAAACCCTCTACACTAAGAGGCAGAGTGGAAAGATAATACTTTAACAAGCTAAGCTGGCCTCAGCTATTCTCATATGATGGAGCCCTGGTGGCACAGTGGTTGAGAGCTTGATTGCTAACTGAAAGGTCGGCAGTTCGAGTCCACCAGCCACTCCTTGGAAACTCTACGGGGCAGTTCTGCTCTGTCCTATAGAGTCACTATGAGTCAGAATCAACTCAATGGCAACGGGTTTGGTTATTTTCTTTTTTTATTCTCGTATGGGGGCAGTGATGTCTGGGGCTTGAGTAGAGGCCTTAAAGGCAAGAAGCGCTGAGATGAGCTGGGTTAAAGACAACAGTAAGTGGTTCTGCAGATGAGGTGTGGGGAAGCGGAGTGCTATTAACAGGAAGGGTGGAGAAGGAATTTGAGACAGGCAGGAGGCCCGGCCACTGTCTTTCCCAGGGAGAACAAGGAAGAGATTGAAGCTTCCTGTCTGAGGCTCCTAGCAACCACCCACGGGAAGGGTGGGGAAAGCGACCTTCAGTGAGCACCACCTCTACCGGGCTCTGCAGTGGGCACTTTCACCTACAATTTCGGAAGTGTTTAAACTGGAATGAAATGCAAAGCAATTGAGGCTATTGGTCAAGCCAGGGAGGAGAGAATGGGACAAAGGCTTTGATTCATACCAAGTTTCCTGTCCTGTCTCCCCCAGCCTCCTGCCCCGTGCTCTGTAGTGGGAATGGCCAATACATGAAGGGCAGGTGCCTGTGCCACAGCGGCTGGAAGGGTGCTGAGTGCGATGTGCCCACCAACCAGTGTATTGACGTGGCCTGTAGCAACCGTGGCACCTGTATCATGGGCACCTGCATCTGCAACCCTGGCTACAAAGGCGAGAGCTGCGAGGAAGGTAAGACTTGCCGGGAGGCAGCTCTGGCACCTTCCTCTGAGGTAGAGGCCCGCACACAGTGCCGAGAGCAGAGGAAACATCCTCTGAGCCCCCATCCTCAAGTCAGGAACTCAGCCAGCAATACCAATCCAAAGGAAGAGGGCAGACAAATCAGGGTCCTGGTCAGAGAAGGGGAAGAGAACTGTCATTTTTTGAACACTTACCACATACAAGGCTCTGTGAAGCCTCATACCATTTATCTCATTTAACCCTATTAGGGAAGGGTAATCATCTCCATTTTACAGATGAGGAAACTGAGACTCAGAGAGTCAAATGACTTGCCCAAGGTCACATGACCAGTAGATGACATAGGTTGGTCTAAGTCCAGTCTTTTCTGGCTCCATAACTCAAGTTTTTTCCACCTCCCTGTAAGCTCATCTGCTCTGTTTCTTCCTCCGTTTCTGAAGTCTGATTTTGTTATAGACCTCCAAACTCTGCCTCCCTTTATGACACTCCTGTCTGCGTGTTAATGTGTATGGCTCTTCGGTGCCCATGAGCATGTCTCCTTCCTTCATGAAATAAATATATGCCTGGGTAGACTGAGGCTGCCAATTTAACAGTGACACTTGATGTCAGTTTATCTGTTGGAAAATAGAACCAGGTGAGGTAAGTAAATATTGCCATTTCACAAATGACAAAACCGTGGCCCAGGGAAGGGCAGTGACATGCCCATGGTCATAGAGCTAACTAGTAGCAGGGTAGGGATTTAACCCAGGTCTTTCTGCTTTAAATCTAGTACTCTTTGTTCTTGACTGCATGGGCTTTCCAGACGAGAGGAGGAGTCTTCTTCATAAACATTATAGAGTAGCATTTAAGAGTGCACATTCTGGAATTCAGTGTAGGTTTGAGCCCTGGCTCTACCTCAGTTCCGTCATCTATAAAATAGGACTATCTCCCTCCGAGGGACATTGTGAAGATTTAATTAAATGACTACGTAAAGCATATAATAAAGGAGCCCTCGTGGCGCAGTGGTTAAGCACTCGGCTGCTAACCAAAAAGTCACTGGTTTGAACCCACCAGCTACTCCATGGGAGGAAGATGTGGCAGTCTGCTTCTGTAAATATTACAGCCTGGGAAACCCTTTGGGGCAGTTCTACTCTGTCCTATAGTGTCATTATGAGTCGGTATTGGCTTGACAGCAACGGGTTTAAAGACACATAGCTCAGCATCCGACTCATAGTAAATGCTCCATAAGCCTTAGCTATTATTATTATTAATAGGTGGTAGTAGTAGTAGTAGTATTTTCTAGGGACAATTGAAACACATTTCCTGTTTCACCCCGCTTACTTTTTATCAAAAGTGTTTTGAAATGGATGGACTTTAGCTTTTGAAATTGACAGATAACTCCATGCGCTCATCGTTACCTCTCATTCTCCAAAGTTTGGGCCCTGGCATCTTCCCTGGTGGGTGAAACAGTCTCCACAGAGAGCTAGTCTTCTAACCTCATTTGGTATTTAACAGAAAACCTCCTCCTAAGGCACCATTTTGTCTTAAAAAAAAAAAAAAAAAAGAATGTAACAGACCCGTTTTCAAAGAGTGGGGAACAGGAAGGGATTAATGTCTGAAAAGCATTGCCTCTCCAAGACAGGCAGTATAAACCCCAAGTGTGACTGGAAGCTCCTGATTCAGACCTATTAACTTTGATGGGGATTACTTTGGGCTGTCTGAGTAAGGAGTCCTGCCAGCCCCTTCAACAAAGGGACTTGGTTTTCTGATCTTGACAATGGTGACCTTCGTCTGCTTTCCTTTTTATTTTAGTCACTAAAGGTGAAGGCCCTGAGAAGGAAAGAAAAACAGAAAAGAGATTCTGCTTGAGAGTGTGGGGCTCTCCCACCCCCAACCCCACCAGCGCTGTGTGGGCTGGGAAGCAGGGAGTTGTCCTTCCCCAGATAAGCCAATACTGGACGAGGCCGCAGAGCCGCAGGGTTATTTACAAAGAGAGAAAAGAACTTGTTTAGATGTTTGATTTATGTTATCTATTTGAAAAGAAATGGTTTTACTCCTGCTTTCTTTTCTGAGAAAGGCCATCTGGTATTGCTTCCTTTTATTATTTCTCTTTCTTTGGGGAAGCGTCATTGCATATTCCTTGTGTTTATAATGGGGTTTTCTTGGGGCCTTTGTCCTCCTCCTCCTCCCCCCTCTTCCCTGAGCTCTGCTCTAACGGGTTTCACTGTGTTTATAAAACATCAGCTAACAAGCTTACTTTCTTCTCTGTCTCTCTTCCTTCTTCTGAAGTTTATTGCCCCATATTTTTTAAAGCTTGAACTGAGCCAGCAGGACATTTGGAGGGAGTTGGGGTAGGGGCAGAAGAGAACAAACTTAGGCCTTTTGCAGCGAAATGTGAGACACAGTTTTTTGGTCCCGGAGAATGTCTAATAACTTGTGTGGTCACTGACGCATCGAACATTTTGGGAAAGGTGTTGTGTTTGCAGCAGGGCCACACAGGCCTCCTCATTGTATTAGTGCACTAAGCGTCTGCCAACAATATTGGCTTGAATGACGAGCTCTGCAGAGGAAAAAAATATAACGGTTCGGCGCCTCTTTTAAGAAGAAACTGCGTTAGACTGTCTTCTAAACAAAACTCAGCCCACCTCCCCAACAACCTTTCCCCTGCCCCTTCACCACTGTACTCCCCTACCCCAGACCAGCTGGGTTTTCCCATGTTATGCTCAGCTCCCTGGGAAATAAATATTGTCCATGAAACTACCCTAGTGTAGTGGTAAGAAGATAACTTTAATCCCATCCTAGGGTTCCTATCACCCAGAGGCCCCAGAGAGGGAGGGCAGATTCAGAGTCTACGTATGACCTCTTTGGCAGGCAGAGCCCCATTGCAGCATAGAAAATGGCCCTAGGTTTCGAATCAGTAGAGCACAGGACAGCATTCTCCCCACAGGAATCTCAGTCAGTCCAGCCTAGGCTTTCTCTCACCGCCTTCCCTCCCAGATGAAGTCCTCTTTAAAACTCCCCATTTGCTAGCCCCACATTCCCTTTGCCAAGTCGACCTTGAGAAGCGCTGATTAATTGCCAGGAGGTAGCCTCTCATCGGTTCCTTCTGATCTTTGTTCTCTGCCTGGACCATCTGCTGAGAGCACGAGGTTCACTTTGCTGGTTTCTGGTCCCTATTAGACTTACTACGTCTGAGGAAGAACAGGAGTGTGACGCCAAGGGCCTCTTGCTAAAATTGGCACCCTCTTGGCCTGTTTGCTAACAGTGGAGATTTATAGGCTTGTCTACCAGGGCGCCCTGGGATCCGCAGAGACAATTTCAGCCCAAAGCTGGGGGTCAGGAACTTACAGAACGGGAAATATCTTATAGGCCTTCGGATAGGAATTGCTGAATTGTTTCCTGTCAAATTAGAAAGCTTTCTGGATCTAGGAAATTACCATAGTAGCCTAATGGGCCAGAATAATCCTTCTGAGGTTCTGAGATCTGAGGCAGGTCATGAAAATTTATTGCTATTATTATTTTTGTTATTTTTAATTACCAGGAAATCAACACGTCGTACTTCAACCATTGTTAAATGATGTCCAGAGACTGCAGCAGAAGAGAATCTTTGACTATGTTTGACTTTGTTAATTCTCTGCTTGGCCCTATTTCTTTTCTTGTTTTGTTTTTATTTCTATTTTTAACCACTTACTTTATGTGTTTATGTATATATGTGGTATGTATGTATACATGTATTTCTCAACCACTGAGATTGTAGAGGAAACCCTGGTGGCGTAGCGGTTAAGTGCTACGGCTACTAACCAAAAGGTCGGCGTTTCAAATCCTTGGAAACTCTATGGGGGAGTTCTACTCTGTCCTGTAGGGTCGCTATGAGTTGGAATTGACTCCATGGCAATGGGTTGGGTTGGGGTTTTTTTTTTGGTAAGACTGTAGAGGAAATAGCAGGAAGTCTGCACTGGGAAAGAGTGATTTGAATTTAAATTCCTCCACTCCAGCTATACAATTCTAGGCAAGTTTTCCAATCTCTCCGTGCTTCAGTTTCCTTGTCTGTAAAATGAGGATAAGTATGGTATCTACCTCATAGCGTAGTTGAAGAGATTTAATGATATAATGTATATAAAATGCTTAATAGCCAAGTAGCTGGCATAGAGGAAGTACTAAGTTAATGCTAATTGTTTTTGTTTTTATCGTTATTATGTTTTTAGCAAATGGTTACTCCTGACCCTTGATCTTCTTATTTATCATTTATGTTATTAAGTTGAATCTCTTTAAAAACCTAAATAGTAAAAAAGCTTTCTTTATAAACTGGCCCTCAAAATAAATGTTCTCAGAATATTGTCATTTGTAAAGTCTCTACCCATTTGTGTCTGTGACTCTTTACATAACCCAGGCAGGGTGTCCTAGCTTTTTGTAAAGGCAAAAGTCAAATATACTGGGTTATGAAAGATAATTGATAAATAAAGTAAAAGAATGTTTGAATGACAAGTGAGCTGTGACCACAGTTTGCCTAAGTCATGCTACTGAATGTCCTGGTAGAAGAATAAGAAGTCACATTTTTTGCAACAATTTTTGGTTTCTACCGTCCTTTCCAATTCTCAGTGTCATTGGATCCTCACAGCAACCTGAGAGGTAGGTGTGTTTACCATACCTGATCTATAGATAGGAAGCTCAAAACAGTTACGTGACTTGTCCACGGTCATAGAACCGGTAAGTTTTGTCCCTAGGTTCTCAGAGGCCAAATGCTCAGCTCTTCCCTCTGTAGTGTACAGACTTCCTCATGATCCCTGTAAGGACGAAGCTGGCTGCACTCACTGCAGCTCCATCAACACTCTTTCTCCCACAGTTATATGTTGGGTCTTCCACCCGGACACCACAGTCCCCTTACAAAATTAATAGAATCCTCTGCCTCCCTAAAATAAAAGACAGACCCTAACAACTTTTTGGCAGAGTAGAGAACACGAACATTTGCCAACTGTCTTAGGTGACTTTTACACTTTACAAGTGAACTGGAGCCCCATGATAAGTTAACCCTCTAGAAGCCTTTTCTACTTTTTTGATGCTTTGTGGATAATTAGTGGTTAATTTTGTATAGCCCGTAACTAAAGTTTTTATCTGGGAGAATCAGCACAAGTTATAGAAAAAAATCAGCTTCAGAATCAGACAGACCTATTGTCGTATCTGTCTCTGACAGGGATTAGCTGTGTCATCTGGGATAAATTATTTACCTCTCTGAGCCTCAGTTGCCTCATCCATAGCTCACTGGGTTGGAGAACTGAATCTGATAACGTACGTAAAGCACCTAGTATAGTGCAAGCAGAGAAAGTGCCCCACAAATGTTTCATTATTCTCCTTTCCCTCTTCCTTGGTTGGTCTCTTGACACCACTTTGACCTTGAGCCCTAGGAGCCCTGCAGAGACTGCTTGGCTGTGAGCCACAGCCTCATAGTTCACCTACTATGTAAGGAGAAGCTGTGCAAAGTCAGCACATATAATTTGAATATACGCATCAAAATATTTGCCCTCTGGAAAGTGAGGTTTGAAAGTTTGTATCAATCACAAGAATTTTAGGAAGCTGACAAAATAAAATAAATTCTCATTTAATGAATCTCTTTTATTCCCATGCTCACATAAATAAAATTGTGTTAGAAAGTGGCAAACAGTAATAGTTTGTTCTACAAATACTTATTGAGCACCTCCTATATGCTAGGTACAATTCCAGAAGATGGAAAAACAGGAGTGAACAACAACAACAAAAAAGTCTCCTATTACTGCAGTTATTACAGGCATAGGAGGCACTAAGCACTGTGGTGATGTAAACATACATTTCTCACTTTGTCCACCCCATCACCCTATGAGACAGGACTTTTTACCCACATTTGATCAAAACCCAACAGTAAGTCACTGGGTAGAGCTGGGAACCCAAGTCTCTCATTTATTGAGGTTATTGCTCTTCACTATACCATGCGGCGTCCCCACAGGAAATCTGTGTCATTCTACCAGAACGTGGGAAGTCTCTTCACTAAAAGTTGACTAGTCTGCCTAAAGAAGGGTCACCCTTGCTGTTCCAATGCTGACGTCTCTTTTCTTCCCTCCGCTGCCCAGTGGACTGCATGGACCCCACATGCTCAGGCCGGGGTGTCTGCGTGAGAGGCGAATGCCACTGCTCTGTCGGATGGGGAGGCACCAACTGTGAGACACCCAGGGCCACATGCTTGGACCAGTGCTCAGGCCACGGAACCTTTCTCCCAGACACTGGGCTTTGCAGCTGTGACCCAAGCTGGACTGGACACGATTGCTCTATCGGTAAGTGTAGGGGAAGAAGGGCACAGCATGGATGAAGGGGGGAGGTTTTCATTTGTAATATGTTAACCATTCAGCCCTGATCGGTGATGTCACCCTGTTCTCAGTTGTAGGACTGGGTCACCCATGTCTCTGGATGCATTTCTTCTTTCCTGAAACACTTAGCCTTCAGCATCTCTGCTCTTACATGGGCAGAGGATTCAAAAATTACATCCTCACATCATTCCTTTCATAGTGGTGACCTGGAGACACTGCTGCTTAACAGTGTTAATTGTAATTACAGGTACGTTCACCGAAAACTCATGTCTCACGTTAAGATGATGATCCCTAGAAGCAAGGTCTGTAAGAAACAGTGTTCCTAGGTGAGGTCTGTAGGGGATGGGGCTTTAAAGGATGCATACCCCAGCTATCTAACCCTTTGATTTCACCCATCTCCTAAGAATGAAGTCTAAACTTAGTATAGTATTTAGAGTTCTCTGTGACCTGGCCCTCACCTGCCTCTTTGACCAGATCCTCTACTAGACTGTAAGCTCCATGAGGGTAGCAAATATGTCTTATTCATTTCTACATCCTCAGGACACAGCATAGGCCTGAGCCCTGATGAATGAACTAATGGATACATGACTCGCTGTGTTCTTGATTGTTGCATTTCATTCACCATATGATTTAAATGTCTAAAGTTCAGAGGAGAGTTGTGTTGGCACTCTTCTGTTGATAAGCACTTTATGGTTTATAGACACTTACAAGTGAGGATTGCCGAAGATAATTCAAAAATGGTTGCAGCAGTACATGGAAAGGGAACTCCCAGAAATTTAAGCCAGATTCAGAAGAGGACATGCAACAAGGGATATCATTGCTGATGTCAGCGGGATCTTGGCTGAAAGCAGAGAATACCAGAAAGATGTTTAGTTGTGTTATATTGACTACGCAAAGGCATTCGACTATGTGGACCATAGTAAATTATGGATAACATTGTGAAGAATGGGAATTTCAGAACACTTAATTGTGCTCATGAGGAACCTGTACGTAGATCAAGAGGTAGTTGTTTGAACAGAACAAGGGGATACCGCATGGCTTAATGTCAGGAAAGGTGTTCATCAGGGTTGTATCCTTTCACCATGCTTATTCAATCTGTATGCTGAGCAAATATTCCAAGAAGCTGGACTGCATGAAGAAGAATGCGGCATCAGGATTGGAGGAAGACTCATTAACAACTTGTAATATGCGGATGACACAACCTTGCTAGCTGAAAATGAAGAGGACCTGAGGTGCTTACTGATGAAAATCAAAAACTACAGCCTTCGAGTGAAATAAGTCAATCACAAAAGGACAAATATTGTATGAGAGACCACTAGTGTAAAAACTCATGAAAAGGTTTACACACAAAATGAAACAATCTTTGATGGTTACAAGGGATGCTAGGGGTGGGAGGGGAAGTACTAAATAGACAATAGGTAAGTGGTAACTTTGGTGAAGGGTAAGACAGTATATAATACTGGGGAAGCCAGCACAACTTGTACAAGGTAAGGTCATGGAAGCTCCATAGACACATCCAAACTCCCTGAGGGACCGAGTTTCTGGGCTGAGGGCTGTGGGGACCATGGTCTCAGGGAACATCTAGTTCAATTGGCATAACATAGTATATAAAGAAAATGTTCTACGTTCCACCTTGGTAAGTAGCATCTGGGGTCTTACAAGCCTGTGAGCGGCCATCTAAAATACTCCACTGGTCTCACCCCTTCAAGAGCATGGGAGAATGAAGAAAACAAGATACAGGGGAAAGATTAGTCCAAAGGACTAATGGACCACAACTACCATGGCCTCCACCAGACTGAGTCCAGTACAACTAGATGGTGCCCGGCTACTACCACTGGCTGCTCTGACAGGTATCACAACAGAGGGTCCCAGGCAGAGCTGGAGAAAAAAGTAGAACAAAATTTTAACTCACAAAAAAAGAACAGACTTACTGGCCTGACAGAGACTGGAGAAACCTCGAGAGTATGGCCCCCACACACCCTTTTAGCTCAGTAATGAAGTCACTCCCAAGGTTCACCCTTCAGCCAAAACTTAGACAGGCCCATAAAACAAAATGAGACTAATGGGGCACAACAGCCCATGGACAAGGACTAGAAGGCAGGAGGGGACAGGAAAGCTGGTAATAGGGAACCCAAGGTCGAGAAGGGGGAGTGTTGACATGTTGTGGGGTTGTTAACCAGTGTCATAAAACAGTATGGGTACTGTTTAATGAGAAACTATTTGTTCTGTAAACCTTCATCTAAAGTACAATAAAAACAAATTTTTTTTTTAAAACTACAGCCTTCAGTATAGATTATACCTCAACATAAGGAAGACAAAAATCTTCACAACTGGACCAATAAACAGCATCATGATAAAAAAAACAAATCAAACTCGTTGCCATCGAGTCAATTCCGACTCATAGGAACCCTATTGGACAGCATAGAACTACCCCATATGGTTTCCAAGGAATGACTGGTGGATTCGAACTACTGACCTTTTGATTAGCAGCTGAGCTCTTAACCACTGTGCCACCAGGACTCCTCACATTATGATAAATGAGAAAATATTGAAGTTGTCAAGGATTTCATTTTATTTGGATCCACAGTCAACACCCATGGAAGCAGCAATCAGGAAATCAAATGACGTATTGCACTGGGCAAATTTGCTGTATAAAAACCTCTTTAAAGTGTTAAAAAGCAAAGATGTCACTTTGAGGACAAAGGTGTGCCTGACCCTAGCCATGGTATTTTCAGTCGCCTCATATGCACGTGAAAGCTGTTCAGTGAATAAGGAAGACCAAAGAAGAATCAATGCCTTTGAATTATGGTGTTAGCGAAGAATATCGACTATACACTGGACGGCCAGAAGAAAAAACAGATCCATCTTGGAAGAAGTACAGCCAGAAAGTTCCTTAGACGTGAGATGGCAAGACTTCGTCTCATCTACTTTGCACGTTTTCAGGAGGGACTAGTCCCTGGAGAAGGACATCATGCTTCGTAAAGTAGAGGATCAGCAAAAAAGAGGAAGACCGTCAATGAAATGATTAACATAGTGGCTGCAATAATGGGGTCAAACATAGCAACGATTGTGAGGATGGCAGAGAGTTGAGCAGTGTTTCTTTCTGTTGTGCATAGGGTTGCTATGAATCAGAACTTACTCGCCAACACCCAACAACAACAAGGTGAGGATTGCATAAGAACATATGTGAAGCACCTAGCACAGTATTGGCATATAGTAGGTTATGTTCACAAAGGTATCATCATCCCTGTTTCACCAGTTTATTTAATACTTTAATCCATGAATACTTACTGAGCACCTACAGTGTACCAGGCATGCTTGTAATCACAGGGGATAAAGAGAGAGACAAGAAAGTCCGTACCTTTGTAGAGTTTCCATTCTTGGGGCCGGTGAAGGGGAAGAGAAGACAACAAACAAATGATGATAAACAAACCAGGAAAGAAACTCAGACTCTGAAAATGTTTAAGTAATGTTGCCCAAAGACAGATAGCTAAAAAGTGATGGCATCTCCAACTACATTTTTTTCCTTCAAATCTTTTTCCTAACCATTCCATACTGTTTGAAAAAAGTGAAGCTCAAATTAGCTATTATGTTGTGTAGTAACAGTTCTGATTGTGACCAGGAAAGATGGTTGAGTCCTTTAGCAAAACTGAGATCCATGCAGCATTTGTGCTTTTGGAATACTTTGAATTACCTTTCCCCCACTGAATGGAGAATTGATGTTCAGTGCACAGTCTCAAATGGACTTTTATCCTTGTTTTGCAAAGCTCATGTAAAGACATGATTGCAAGCACAGATGTACAGGGTCTCAGGAATAATTCCTTTTATAGAGCTCTGTTTATGGCAATATAATAAATGACCCTCTTAAAGCTATGCTGGCTTGTATTGTTCATTATGTGGCCACAAAGCTAATTTATGATAGGTATATAACTGTTGCTTGCATTGTTAATCCCTGATGAAACTCCACAGCCTCTAAGGAAGGCAGGTATAACTTTGGGAGAGATTATTAAGTATTCCTTAGCTGGCCTATAAAAGGAAACAGTAGACCCACTGGAAGGGACTTTGGATAGAATTGTGAGATCTAGGCCTCCTCAATTCTGTGTACACCACTCCTCATAACTGGTACCAAACGATTATGGCCTGATGTGTGAAGGCAGATTAGCACCATGTGGTGAGATGAGCTCCTGAGTCAGACAGACTTGGGTTCAAATCTTTGCCCTGCAAAGTTCCTTCACCTCCCTTAGCTATAAAATGGGGGTAATAATAGCACTTAACTTATGGGGTTTTTGTGAGTGTTAAATAAGGAGCCCTGGTGGCACAATGGTTAAATGCTTGGCTGCTAACTGAAAGGTTGATGGTTTGAACCCACCGAATAGCTCCATGGGAGAAAGACCTGCTGATCTGCTTCTGTAAAGATTACAGCCAAGAAAACCCCATGGGGCAGTTTCTATTCTGTCACATGGAGTCACAATGAGTCAAAATTGACTCAACAGCACCCAGCAACAACAATTTAAGATAATGCAGAAAAGCACTTACCATGCTACTTGGCTTATCATGAAGGCTCAATAAATGTTAACTATTGTTACGATTATGATTAAAACACCCACTGATGAGAGCCCCTGATATTAACGAAGACATTATTTTGTCTCTCCTTGCAGTGATAATGATAATTTGTATTTATCAAGAGCCTCGTAGCATACAAAGATATTTCACACAAACACACACACAGAGACAGATGCCACAACGTCAGCCATGTGAGGGAGGGATGCCAGGGATGATATCCTACGATAGCTCACCATGAGGCTCTGGGAGTTGCAGTGACTTTCCTAAGGCACACTGGTGAGTGATGAAGCTGGAAGTCAAACCTCAGCCTAGGACTCCAGGTCTAGCCTGCTTCGCATCATTCTGTGCTGCCTCCCCAGAGGCCACTCTTTCTCCCAGCTATCACTTCACCTCTGGAAGCCATTTCTAAGGATAATGAAACCACCTCAGCTGCTGTCTCTCCTCATCCCCTACTGTATAGGCAGTACCTGCCTGGATTCAATCCTGGTTCCACCACATGCTGTGAGACCTTGGCAAGGTACTTAACTTTTCTTAACTTCAGTTTCTTTATTTGAGAATTGGAGATAAGAATAGTATGTACCTCTGAGGGCTATGTGATCATTAGATTATATAAGTTATGTAACCACTTAGAACAGTGGCTCTCATAGAGTAAGCACTTTATGTATTTCTACCACCTCCCTTCCAAGGGCACTCTCCCTGAATGAAAGTTGGTTTAGACCTATTGAGATTTTGTGGTGAAGCTAACAAGAGATGCCTTGTAACTGAATATCACTATAGCTGAGAGACTGTCTTGATGTTTGAGGAGTTTAGCTACAGGGTAGTAGAACAGGCAGTGGATTTTATTTAGGAATACCTGCCCCTGCTAGTTAAATGGCTTCAGCGAGTTGCTTAATCTCTCTAAAACTCGTTTTCCTCTTGGGTGAAATTACTTTATGGGATTGTTGTGAGGGTTAAATGAGAAAATACAGGTAAAGTGGTAACACAGTATCTGCCACCCTCAGAAACTCAGCAGGAGGTAGCTCTATTATCATTTTTTGTTATTTGCTGCCTGGCACAGCAGAGCTGGCACAAACACTGCTCAGAGCCTTACCATCGGGCGCTGCAGGCCAGCAGGCACAGCCTAAGTGATCCTTGCACCATCAGCATTGACTCTGGGTTGTAGGGTTGGCAGAGATGTGCCCCCGTCGTCCGCCTCCTCCTAGGAGGGAGGTCTGTTTCCTCACTGAGATGAGCTTCTTGCTGTTTGGCACTGAGAATAGGATTTAATGAAGGCAGCTTAAATCAACATGCCCTGCACTCAGCAACCAGCCCTGTAATGAAACGTGAGCTGACAAGTTCCCCAGCACTTTGGTTAGGTTTGAGGAAACAGTGAAGTCAGATTTTATACAAGTGTTTACTTATGTCCCTGGGTTCCCAGCAACTTAACTTCCAGTCTCTTCTCAGAAATTCCTCCTTTAATCCATGTGATCTTCCTGCCTGACAAATCACACAAGAGAACTGTTTGAACAGATTCCCGTGAAGAGCCAAGGTTATACATCCCCCACCCCCACCCCCACCAAACACACTTCTGTCCTCACCTCTGGGCCCAGTGGGGACTTGACTACCTGAGCCGTCTGGGATGATGATGGTGGTGGTGGTGGCGGCAGTGGTAATTACTTCTGTTGTTTTACAGATGGGAAAGAGTTGGAGAGGGGAGATGACTTGGCCAAAGTAATTGAACTAATCAGTGACCAAGATTGAATTAAATCCAGGCCCTTTCTTCCTGTCAACCACAGGATGGAACATTAGTTAAAAGGCCGCCATTTTCTTTGTGCTTACCATGTACCAGGCACTGAACTAAGTGCTTTACAACTGTTATCTTAGTTAATGCTCATAACAGCTCCATGAAGGAGGTATTACTAGTTCCATTTTCTAAATGAGGACACTGAAGCTCAGAAAGTTTAAATAACTTGCCAGCATTTCCCGTGATAGTGGCAAAGTCCAGATTCAAACCAGATCTGACCCAAGGTTGCTCTTAAGCCCTATGGCAGACTGTGCAATGTATTCTAACTGTGTTTCTCTCTAGCCAAGCTGTGAATTCCATGAGGTCAGGGTCTATCTTTATATCCTTAGTGTAGGGTCAAACACGCATTAGGTCCTCGATGATTATTGAATGACTGACTTAACCAGTGAATGGTCAAAGTGATAAGAAGAGAGTCAGAGGAAGGAAGGGCTACAGCTGAAGACTTTGCTCAAAAGGACCCCAGCACACTGTGAGATAGTCTAATCTCTTCTTTCTCAGGACCCCCCCGCCCCTGACACACACGTACGCACACACTCTACAGGGCTAAAATCAGACTCCCTGGGCTTCTTCTGTGTCACTTTCTAGACCTAGCTCATGTTAGTTTCATGTGCAGTGCCAGCCAGCCAGAACCCCTCCTGGACGAGGGCTTCCATCATTTCAGTTCCACCAAGCCATCATCCCCAGGGAGCAGCCCCTGCTGGGCTGGATGCCCCATCATCTTTTGCGTAAAGTGGGTATGTTCACCAGCAGTGCTGAGCAGAGTGCCTCCCCCTCCATCCCCCCAAGTGCTTTAGTTGGCTTTTCATCCTCTTGGCTCAGAGCTACCTTAGGAAAAAGGAAGGAATTGAAAGTCTTTGAGATGGTCTTTAGAACTGAATAGCCTACCTTTCTCTCAGAGCCTAATGACTTCTAAAGAAGATTCAGGCTCTGTGGCATTTTCCAGGGCACCATTTCAAATGCAATCCCTTCACCCCATCCTTTGTCCCTCCTCTGGCTCTCCCTCGGGTCTTCCTTCCTTCCCACCCCACCCCAGCTCCGCAGCCTTCTGTCCTCTGGCCCGTATAATTCATTCCTCATTTCCACTGCTCTTTGAGCTCTCTCCAGTCTTGTCTTCCATAAATAACTTTTATTTGAGAGGGCTCTCTCACTACATTTTATTCCTTTGTGTTGCTGGCTTACAGAAGCAGTACATGGCAGAGATTCTGCCGGTAAAATGCTCGTGCTAGTGGTTTATGAGTCTTATTTCATTGCAGTTGAGTTTCACGGAATAACAGGTGGAGATGTTTTAGAGACTCAGTGACATGGGTTTGGAGATAGTGTGTGCACGTCAGTAAGAACTGCATGGGATTTGGAGTGGGGCCAAGCTAGATTTTCAAGACTCAGCTTATCCATGAGGTGTGGCTAATGATACCTACCTTGCAGGGTTGTTTTTCAAATTAGCTTATATATATACAGATATAGATGTATAAATAAATATTATATGTATGATGTCTAGCATAGTGTCTGGCATTTGATAAGCACTCAGTAAGTGAAGTATTAGTGTATATTTTCAGAATCCATGATTAGATCTAAATTAGCCAAATAGTCTTTAGACTATAATACATTTAAGTTTGTGAGCAGTTTATATAATGAAGGTTTGTAGCCAGAAGACCTGGATTTGAGTTTATGTGCCTTAAAAAATTTACTTTCGCTCTCAGAGGCTCAATTTCCTTGTGCTTTTTGAGCTTCTCAGAAGTACAAAGATATGAAAGAACATGATCTCTTTGGAAAGTCATATTTCAGTCTGACTGGAAACTAGGAGCCAAGGGGGTGAGTGGCAGGAAGTAAGGCCGAAAAGGTAGACAGGGTTCGAATCAGAGAGTCCACTGAAGGCCTTGCTGAAAATCTTGCATTAAAAAAAAAAAAACTTCACTATGCATTCAAGATTTCCCTTTCACAGTCCAGATCAGGGCTTTTCCTTTAGCTGTTTTAGCTCAACGTGACTTAAGTTCCTTCTTAAAGGGACCTTCCAGAATTCAAACTCAGATGCTTTGAGCTTCCAATTTCTTGTCTTTCTATTACCACCCCCCACCCTCAAACAAGAAGAAAAGAAAATCACAAACCATAAGTAATGACAATAGTGACTGGATGGGTAGGAAGCTGAAAAGCTCTGTTATCCAATTAAGTCACAATTGACTGAAAAATAACACCCAACACTTAAAAAAAAAAAAAAAAAACTGAAAGCGACGGGGTTAAAAAAAAAATTAAAGCTCTAAACATAGCAGTTGCATTAGTGCTAAATTCTGAAAATGGTAATTCAATTTTATTTACGAGGCAAAATATAATTACATACAAATTTGAGGGAACAGAATTTAATTCTTATTAATGACAGAGAGACTGAGTGAGATGCTTTAAAGCCAGGGAAATTGTCTCCTGTTCATGGATGGGAGAGAAAATTACATTTGGCGTTGAGCATTTTCCCGTTACAAGTCTCATTTGTGTAGCCAGAATTGTTCCCTCCCTGAGAAGCATTAGCTTTTCAGCCCAGAAAGCACAGCACTGACATCCAATTAAGCATCAAAAGGAAACAATCAAGCTGGACTATTTCTGTATAGGTATGTTATGGGAGGGGAGACTCAAGGTTAGAATTTCACCCAAGGAATAATATCCATTGAGACTTGACATTTCCTGTACCCCTTCGTGACAGCTTAAAATCAAAGTTCAGAATACGAAATCTCTGGGAGATTGACACAGCTGCAGAGAAGAAAGAGGAGGTGTGGGAGGGAGGCAGAGACAAGCCCACCAGTCATCTGGGAAGTGGTGTGGAGGTTTAGATACAAGGCGACGGTCAGTTCCTAACATTTAATCAAAGCCTGGGAAATTGGGCCCAGACAGACATGCTGCTAAATACTCCAGAATTAAAGGTTGATAAACGAGGAGCTGGCAGCTTTGTAATTTAGTAGAATTTCCCCCGACAGCCCTGGAACATTTTCTATCAGAATTGGAGCTCTTCAGTATGCAAATATAATCCCTGCTGAAATTGGACTTCAGAGTCAGATTTCTGTTTGGATGCCCAGGCTGATGTCTTGTACAAAATCTCCAGTTGTCTTCCTGACTCAAACTGCTGGTATAGTAACTTACAATTGAAAAAAAAAAAACAAAAACAAAAAACTATTCTTTGAATGGAAAGCTTACATTTTATAGAGCTTCTTCATGTATGTGCTTCATGACTTATTCAAACGACAAATACATAAGCCTCTGACATCGCAGATGGTATTATTCCTAGGAAACCAGAATTCGAAGATCTTGGGTGACTTGGCCAGAATAACTCTGGGGAAAGAAGGATTCAAATTCAGGCCTCTCTGGCTTCGTGTTTATCCCCTTCACAACTCTGCAGTGGACCATTACCAAGCTTTATGCTCCAACAACAGCTGGTGCATCAGGTATTAGGTTTGTAGGTATTACTTCATTTGGTAACACTGCCAGGGACCGTGAAAATTAAGTCATGATAATGGTGTATCTGGCAAAACTACAGGGGTTCAAGGAAAAGAGCAATCACTATCAGCTGCTGTGATCAGGGTGGCTTCTTGGAGGACGTGGTATTTAAGGTGGATGGGGGAGGTTGGATTTGAGTAGGCAGAGACAGAAGGAAGAGGGGAGCACCGTGAGGCAGCCTGTTATAGAAGTGAAGATTTGCAGCATGTACAAAGATGTGACAGATCATGGCATTTTCTAGGAAAGACAAGCACTTTGAAGTGGCTTAGCTTAGGGTATTTACAGCAGTGGTGAGGGGGAAGAGGTAAGGGAAGTGGACAGAGGTCAGATCACGAAAGTTTCAGTTTTATCTATCAATGGGGAACAACTAAAAGTTTTAAGCTGAGGTGTGACCCAGTCTGGTTGGGTTTTAGAAAACTTGAGTCTAGTATCATATGGTTCAAGATGGCTGGGAGATCTCCAGGTGGAGATATCCAGGAGAAAGTTGGTTAGATGAGCACATAACTGGGTGGAGAGATAGGCCTTTTACAAAAGGATATCAAAGTTGGAGTTCTTTGGGGAGAGGATTTAACATCAGTAGTCCCATCAGTTAACCTAACTGGGCTCTTTTAGTGGGGTTTCTGATGTGTTTCAACCCTGGCCAAAAATATACAACCCAGTCATGTTTTTCTTTGGCTTCTTTGCTCACCAGCTTTTTGTCCTAGTTTTTTATCCTTCCACAAAGTCAGACTTTGTTTGGAGGCCTCTTGCAAGCTAGGTTTGAGTTCTTTAATCAGGAAGCCACATACCCTCCAATTAAGATGAACAGCAGTGGCTTACTACTTCCTGTGGTAGATGTATCGTGAAGTCTTGAAATTCTAGTCCTGAGGGAATAGATGAGAAGACTTGCTATGCACCAACATACTGGAATCCACTTTTCTGCTTAATTTGAAAGCTTTCCAAGCTCCTTGAGCGAGGTGAAAGGCCATGTGGTTTCCAAGGCTCATTAGCTTTCTGCCATAAAGAACTGTGGAGTAAAACCATAGCTTGGAGCAACTCTGACCCTCGGGTGATAGTGATGGAAGTTGAAAAACACAGGAGAGTAGCTTGGGTTTGGCCTTAATGTCTAAAGGAGACTAATTACTGTAAGGAGGTTGGAGGCTCCTTTCCTATACCTTCTTCCCCTTCTGGCTTCTTCTTGAATCTCTTGCACTGAGACTAAAAAGTTCTATCATGCCCAGTTTACTGAGGGAGGGAGAGTGGGTGCCATATTTGGGGAACACCTCTTTGTTCAAAATATAGAGAGATCTGGCCTGTGGGAAGGGGGAAAGAGAGTTAACATGTAATTAGCCTACTCTGTGCCAGGTGTGGTGACTGGCTCTGTGCTCATCTATACATATGGATAGATTCAGGTTCCTTGATGACAGGAGTTTTTTTTTTTTTTTAAGTAAAATGTTGATTTATTTAATGACTTTTCAAATTATTAGATTCTTAGAGGCCAAGGGTGATGAGACAAGACAGTGACCAAAAGAACCACCATATGTTGATGTCAATTAAACGTTATGAGAGTTCATAGCCAAGAAATGGCTGAATGACACTGGCCAGGCATTTAACTAAAATTGCTGTAAAAAAATCTTTGCTAAATATATAATTTGTGTGGTCTGTCTTAAGACCTAACAAAATCAAAATATTTCAGATTAACCTTTCTATAAAGGATGACTATCGAGGTGCTTTTCCACAAAGGATTTCCCCCCTTGCATAACCCCATATGTCCTGAACACGATTCGCATAGATGAAGATGAAGACTTTAATTACCCATGTGGCCTGTTTGTGTCTCTGGTATCAGCCTCCTTTGCTCTGGGCTCCAGTGTAGCCTCTTCTCATACTAGCTGGTCTTCTGGAGAAGGAGGGGTGCAGGCTGCAAGGGTCAAGCAACATACTTCAGTAGTCAGCACAATACTACATCTTATAGAGCTTTGTCCTGAGAAGATGGTTCAACAATGCTGAGGCCAGGGCCTGCAGAGCACCCCCTGGTCTTTCCACACAGGCACACACCTACCAGTTGTCTGCACTGGGTGGAGCCTTCAGGTGGAGCACTGAAGCTGGGGTGGGGTCAGGGACATGGCTGGATGGTTGACACAGGGCCTGCTTATGACAAATAATTTTATCTTAATACCTGTATCCCCAGCCTCTAGGTGTATTTAGCACACACACAGTAGGTACTCAATACAATTTTAAATCAATGTTAAAATTCTGGTAGATACCTATCATTACCATTCTATAAATGACAAAGACAAGGCTCAAAGATGTGCAACAATTTGCTTCACGTAGCTAGGAAATGGCAGAACAGGCTTTTGGCCCCAGCTTGCCTGACTCCAAGTCTTTGTATTGTGCAAAACCGTAGAAGCACACAGTGTACTTTGCTTCATACCAATGGAATGTGGCAATACATGGATGCAGTGAGGTGATGTGTTTCCTGTATAAGGCACACTAGGGAATGCAGATATTGATCTGGTTGTGGCAGGGTTCTGGAGGCAACACAGGCAGACTAATAACCCCGATAAAGAAAGATACACATAAAGTGCTTTGGGAAGGCAGGGGAAGGTGAAGCCCCTTCCAGCTGGGGCACTTGGAGGGGGCTTCCAGGAGGTGGCACTGGAGCCAGAACTTACAGCATGTCTAGATTTGAACATGTGAAGATCAAGGAGAAGGATAGCCAAAAAGTAGAAACACCATGTGCAGAAGAACAGAGAGGGACCAAAGAGTGGGATGAGGTCCCTCTTTTAGCCATGTATCTTACCGTCCCATTACTTGACTATTTTCTAAAGGCAGCCAGCCAGTTCTTGCTCAAGTACTGACATGTATGTCTCAGTGTGGCATAGGACAAAGCATGTCCTCTCTCTGGGCTGTCTCTCCTTCTATAGACTCTCTGAGGTGTCTTCTGATGCTCTGACCATAAAAACTGCTCCTTTAAATTTTCTTCCACTTTTTCTACCTTTCCCCTACATCCATCTAAATCTAGGCCACTTCTTTCCTGGCCTCAGCTCTCTCCTGGCTTGCCCTCCTTCTTTGTCATCTCTTGTTCCCATGGTCCTTCACCTCCAGCTGTCTTCCTTCATTATTCACAACTCCCTTGTCTCCATGCCTTTCTTCCATGCCACTTACCTTGAAAACTCTGGGACCATTCCAACCATTCACCATCTCTGATCTTACAGCTGGGCTTCTGAGTACCCCTAGACCAAATTAAGACATCAGGGTCAGAGAGCTTGGGTGACTTGCCCAAAGTCACCATGTGGATGGGGCTGCCACAGACTTGTGATCTTCAGCATCTCCTAGACCCTCCCAGCTGCAGTTCTTCTATTTGTACTTTGTGAGTTCTTGCTTTCCTCTCCCACAGAGGATCTTTCAAAATTCATATCTATCCACCAGTTCCTTCCCCCACCCCCTCCCTGCCCCCCATCACTCTCAGCACAGATCTGTGCCTCCTACCTCACTGGGAATACTGAGACCATTGAATAAGCACTTTTCCATTATCTATGTCTGTTCCCCACACAGCCTGTGCCTCACACGTGTCTCAGTCTGCATTCTCTCCCCAAAGGATGAGGTTCCCACTAAGCCTATCCCTTTAATTATGCTCTAGATCCAGTCCTCTCCTGTTGAAAGGTACCTTATTTGAACCATCATGCCCTTCCTTTTTCTAGTATCTTAAACCTTCCATTTCACTGGCTCTTTCCAACACATAAACATGATACAGTTGCCATATGGAGGGGGTTTACTCTGTAAAAGATGTGCATGATAAGAGGCACATTATGTAGTATTCATTTAACCTGCATGTAAAACTGAGATGTTGGTGTCTATACCCTATTTTCTGAGCCCTGGTGGTGCAGAGGTTAAGGGCTTGGCTGCTAACCAAAAAATTGGCATAAGATTGATTGGAAACCCTAGGGGGCAGTTCTGCTCTGTCCTATAGGGTTGCTATCAGTCGGAAACAACCCAACAGCAACGGGGAAATCCTATTTTGCAAATGAGAAAACAGGCCTAGGTCACACAGATGGACGGATGGATGAACAGTTAAAAGGTCTGGAGACTGGATAGTTGGTTAAAAGATTAAGTGGTTGGGTGGATGGACAGATGGATTAACTGATAGGCTGTCAGACAGATGAGTGGAGAATAAACAGATAAACAAAATGACGAATATTTCATGTGATAGGCATTATGTCAGCATGAGGAGGGAGACCTTCATTCTGATCTCAGGGATCCTATAGCCTGGAGCCTTGGAGGCAACGGTTTTTTTGTTTGTTTGTTTTTGTTTTGTTTTTAATAGGCTAGTTAAGGAGCCCTGGTGCCGCAGTGGTTAAGCACTTGGCTGCTAATGGAAAGGTCAGGAGTTCGAACCCACCAGCTGCTCTGCAGAAGAAAAATGTGGCAGTCTGCTTCCGTAAAGGTCACAGCCCTGGAAACCCTATGATGCAGTTCTGCTCTGTCCTATAGGGTCGCTATGAGTCAAATTGACTGGACAGCAATGGGTTTGGGTTTTTTATTTGTTTGAGAGTCTAATTGTGGGGATGATCTAGTATGTAATTAACAATCAGAGAACACTGTCAGATTACATCTAAGGTTTTGCCTAAACCTGATCCCACAATTCACAGACCAAAAGCTGTGTTAATCATAGTCACCTTTCATTCTAGCTAAGTGCATTTGAGCAAGTCCCTTAATCCTCCAAGCTGTTTCCTCAACTATGATACGGGAGTGATAATGTCACTGCAGGGCTGTTGTAAGGATTTAATGAGGTCATATTTGTGTGCCACCAGGATTGGTTCTGGCACATTGTAGGCACTCCATTTTCTCCTTGTTTTTGCTCAAATGCTGAATAGTGTGATTTGGATTTTAACTGCTTCAGGATTTCAGAGAAATTCCCCAAGCTGTACAGTAACTCAGATGAGTTAATGGATGAAACGGAAAATCCTAGCAGGAGTCATTTTAAATTACTTAACTCTCTATTAAAATTTCTTAAGGTCACTCTGAGAACCTCAGGTTCTAAGCAAAATGGAAGTATTTCACCTATTATCCTTTTTAGTACTAAATACAGGACTTACTAATAAAGACTTCCCAGGAGGTCAGATGGGGCCAAGGCTATGTTTCCACATCCCTGAAATTTTAAAACAGCTTCCGTAACCATGCAGAATCCTTGGGTGGGGTCCACCCTGTGCCCTACTCATGTCAATTTTGAGCATCTTTCCAAATAAAAGAAATTTTGTGAGAAAATTATGCATAAGTCACTCCCCCTTTATGGGGAAAGGCACAGCTTTCCCTTGCAGCTATTTTAATGAACAGGATTGTAAAATAAATCCAGACAAATTAAAACGTAGTTTTGGTAGGTCCCAGACTTCATCTGGGCTTGTATGGGGATTAACATTTAATGAGAGGAGCCTAGGGCAGTTTTTTTTCCCCCTTATGTATACATTTTGGGGCATAATTACCCAATAGCCCAACTTTTTATCTTCCCCCTACCCTTTTCAGCCCTTCCTCACATGTTCACCTCCTTCCACATGATAGAAAGAGAATAGTTGTGGCTCAGGTACTAGCATGAAGGAACATGTGTCTGCGAGCATAAGGATTGAGACACTTCAAAATTACAGAGTTCTCAGAGACTGGAGAAGATGAATTTCTAAGGAGCTTAGTCACAAAGGAGGCTGAGCTTTTATGTGAATATATTTAACAAAATAAATTTTGGACAATGTGGCACTAAGATAGAGCCGAGCCAACTGGCTTAACACCTCCTCCATGAAGTTTTCCTCTGTTCTTTTGTTTTTTCATCAAATATTTGTTGAAAGGTCTTATGCGGCATGCCTGGTGCTAGTTGCCAGGGGAACCAAGATGAATAAACATAGGCCCTGCCATCCGGTGAGCTTCCAGTCTGGAGAGAAGATAGACCTGTCCACATCCACAATGAAGCAAGGGAAGGAGTGGAGTGGGGAGAGGAAAGTGCTGTGGGTTTGGCTTTCCATAGTAGAAGATCTAATGTGTACTTGGGTCTGACCTGGTTCATCTCCAAGGTCTTATATAGTTCAGTCAGGAACTTTACAAGCTTAGAATGAGAATTTAAGGACAGTTGGGGATTTTACCTGATTTCAAGAGACTTCTAATAAGATTTTGATACAGCTTTACCTAACGGTGCCAGGCAAGGTGACCAGAGGAAGTGCTTCATACCCAAGTTTTGAGGCTGCCACTGGAAAAGCAAAGAGCCCTGGTGGTGCAATAGGTAAGCACTCAGCTGCTAACTGAAAGGTTGGCAGTTAAAACTCACCAGTGGTGCCTCAGGATTAAAGACCTGGTGATCTGCTCCTGTAAAGATTATGGCATAGGAAACCTTATGGGGCAGTTCTGCTCGGTCATATAGGGTCACCATGAGTCAGAATCAACTCACGGAACACAACAACACTGGAAAAGTAAATATTTTACTCTTCAGTAAGATGCTCTTCTGCTGGGTGACTTAGAGCTGTGCTGATCCCAAAACCCGTTGCTGTCAATTCAGACTCATAGTGGCCTTACAGGACCGAGTAGAACTGCCTCGTATGGTTTCCAAGGCTGTAAATCCTTAGGGAAGCAAACTGCCACATCTTTCTCCTTGGAGCGGCTGAGTGGGTTCAAACTGCCGACCTTTCGGTTAGCAGTCAAGCACTTAACCAGCACGCCACCAGAGCTCCCTCTCAACATACCTTAAACCCGTTGCCGTTGAGTCGACTCTGACTCATAGCAATCCTATAGGACAGAATAGAACTTCCCCCACAGAGTTTCCAAGGAGCAAATGGTGGATTCGAACTGCTCACCTTTTGGTTAAC
Source organism: Dugong dugon (assembly GCA_030035585.1). Classification (NCBI taxonomy): domain Eukaryota; kingdom Metazoa; phylum Chordata; class Mammalia; order Sirenia; family Dugongidae; genus Dugong; species Dugong dugon. The sequence continues at coordinate 68,125,375 of CM057467.1, forward strand.
AGCCAAACGCTTAACTATTGCGTCACCAGGGCTCCCTTAGGTCCTCATAAATCAACATAGTTTATGTAGAGCTTTTCACATACATCCTTTCCTTCAATCATCACCTTTCCCCTTAGGGGGAGCATTATTACTCTCCCCATTTTTGGGTGAAGAATTAAGGCTCAGAAAGATTAAGTATTTCTTCCAAGGACCCATAGCTAGGAAATCAGGGAGTCAAAATCTGAACCAAGTCAACCCTAGGGCTTGGGTCCTTCATGTGTACTTCAAAAGATTCCTCTGAGGCTTCCTAGACATAACCAAACAACTCGCGGGATTGGTTTACTGTTAAAAGGCTTAGGACCAAAGTCTCTGGGGACAACTTAGTCAATTAGCATAACATAGTTCATAAAGATAATGTTCTGTATCGTAGTTTGCTGAGTAGCATCTGGGATATTAAAAGCTTGAGAGTGGTCATCTAAGATACAACTGTTGGTCTCTACTCATATACGGCAAAAGAGAATGAAGGAAATCAAAGGCTCAAAGAAGAAACTAGCCCACAGAACTAATAGCCCACACAAGCCACAGCCTCTTCTAACCAAAGACCAGAAGAACTAAATGATGCCTGGCTACCACTGCCAACCATTCTGACCAGAGACACAGTAGAAGGTCCTGGATAGAATGGGAGAAAAATATAGAACAAAACTAAAATTCCTTAAAAAGGCCAGACCTACTGGACCAGTAGAGACTAGAGGAACCCTCGAGACTATTGCCCTAATAGTGAAACTTGGAACTGAAGCTATTTCTGGAAGTCACCTTTCAGCCAAATAATAAATTGGCTTATAAAATAAACGATATCACCCATGGGTAAAGTGCTCCCTTAAACAATCAACTATATGAGACCAAATGGTCAACATTTACCCAAAAGCAAAGATGAGAAGGCATGGAGGGGAAGGGAAGCTAGATCAAAGGAAACAACAAACAAAATGGAAATACTGAGAATGCTATATATTATGAAAATTTTAACCAATGTCATGGAACAATCTGTACAAAAATTGTTAAATGAGAACCTAATTTTCTGTGTAAACTTTCACCTAGAACACAATAAAATATTATTTTTTCAAAATAAAGATTCCTCCCAGACCACAGCCCTCCAGCATTCACTCAGAAAGGCCTGACATTGATTACACGAAAGTCAACTATCATCAAATGCTTGCTTGTTGCATAAATCAGAATTCATGTCTAATCTTCTGATTTCAATTTAGTCTTCTTGCTACTACATCACATTTTCTTTCTTATAAAGACGTGTGTGTGTATGATTTATTATATCCTGACAGTGTGCCAGGCACTCTGCTGTAAGCTATACTTTCATTCATGTTAACTCATTTAATTTTATTAATTTAGGTTTATGTCTGTCTGCCATACTAGAATATAAATGCCTTGAGGTCAGGAAAGAACAATGTCAGAATCACCACTGGATGCCCAGTGCCCCTGTAAGATGAGCACATAGTGAGTACTCAATAAATTAAACCAATGAGTGTAATTCCTATAGCAGTCCTTAACAGTAGTTGGTATTATCCCAAGTTTATGATTGGGGAAACTTGAGGCTTAGAGAGGTGCTGTGACCCAAATTTCACAAAGGACCAGTTAACTGTATGTAAAAGGCATATATGTTGTCAAAGCATATTCTTTAGCATTATCCTATGTGGTTTTCACCAACCACTCTGGGAAGTTACATCACTACTTTAATGTCAAAGCAAATTATTTGAGAAGCTGGACTATATGAAGATGAATGCGTCATTAGGATTGGAGGAAGACTCATTAACACTTGTGATATGCAGATGGCACAGCCTTGCTTGCTGAAAGTGAAGAGGACCTGAAGCACTTACTGATGAAGATCAAAGACCACAGCCTTCAGTATGGATTATACCTCAACAGAAAGACAACAAAAATTCTCACAACTGGACCAATAAGCAACACCATGATAAACAGAGAAAAGACTGAAGTTGTCAAGGATTTCATTTTACTTGGATCCACAGTCTACGCCCGTGGAAGCAGCAGTCGAGAAATCAAACAACGTATTGCACTGGGCAAATCTGCTGCAAAAGACCTCTTTAAAGTATTAAAAAGTAAAGATGTCACGTTGAGGACTAAGGTGCACCTGACCCAAGCCATAGTATTTTCAATAGCTTCATAAGCATGCAAAAGCTGGATAATGAACAAGGAAGACAAACGAAGAACCGATGCATTTGAATTATGATGCTGGCAAAGAATGTTGAATATACCATGGACTGCCAGAAGAACGAACAAATCTGTCTTGGAAGAAGTACAGCCAGAATATTCTTTAGAAGCGAGGATGGCAAGACTACGTCTCACATACTTTGGCCATGTTATCAGGAGGGACCAGTCCCTGGGGGACATCATGCTTGGTAAAGTAAAGGATGAGCACAAAAGAGGAAGACATTCAATGAGTTGGATTTACACAGTGGCTGCAACAGTGGGCTGAAACATAGCAATGATTATGAGGATAGCACAGGACCGGGCAGTGTTTCTTTCTGTTGTACGTAGCGTTGCTGTGAGTTGGAACTGACTCAATGACACCTAACAACAATAACAATGTCAAAGTGGAATTGGAGAAGAAAAAATAAAACCATTCCTTTTACTTTAAGGGGAAAAAATCAAGTATATAAAAAAATAATAATACGGCCTATAACTTTAGGCCAAATGATAAAGTAGCATCTCAAGTTTCTGCTTTTCCTCTTAGTCAGAGAGGCCCATCTGCAGAGGAGAACCTGAGTGCTAACAAGTTGTGTTACCATCAGTTAGCACCCGTAAACATCAAGGTCACTCCCATTCAGTCTCCTTCCATTAAATGTTTAAGAGGTCACGACCCAGCTTCTAAAGGACTGATGGAGGGGCACCCAGCCACCGGGAAATTTTAGTTTCCTTCCAAGAGATCATGTCTAGTGTAAACTGGCAAGGAAATGGATGTTTGGATGAACAGCTCCACAGTCTCTGGATGAGAGGAGTTAGAGTGAGTGTCTGGAAAACTCTGAGTAGAGGATCTCATTTCATTCCACATATATCCAGGGTCTGATTTGGATATAACAAAGGATAAGCAGCAGGGCCAGAAATGGAGAGGATCTGCTCTTTCCTCAAAGGGGAGACTGCTCATGGTATATAATTGTTCCTTACCTATTTTGAGGCTTAGTTTCCTTTTGTAAAGTTCCTATCTTGCCGTATTGTTCTGAGGATTGTCAAAACAAGAGAAAGCACTAGATGACCACATGACCTTGTGCTATTCCCTTACACTGTCTGGCTCACAGTATCCTCACCTAAATGAAGGATTATAGCCAGGTGGTCTTGCGGAATTCTGTGATAGTCAAATGAGAAAGTGTGTGTGAAAGTGTGCTTTTATAAACTCTAAGGCCTGTTAAGCCAAAAAACACTTTCCCACACACTGGCTCATTTGATCTAACACCAACTGTGATGGTTAATGTTATGTGTCAGCTTGGCTAGGCTCTGATTCTCGGTGCTTTGGCCGAAGTTGGACTGATTGCTGTTCCATAATGTAATATAATATAATCACTTCCATGATGAGATCTGCTACGAGCAGCCAATCAGTTGAAAAGGGGATTTCCTTGAGGGTGTGGCCTGCCTCCAGTATATAAATGGATGTTCCAGCAAGGCTCACTCTCGCTCTGGATCCTGCATCTGACTCGTCATCATCTGACCTCCAGTTCTTGGGACAAAAGCAAGCAGGCTGCCGCCTGACCTGCAGACTTTAGGATTTGCCAATTCCTGCAGCCCCATGAGCCAGCAGCCAGCTGTCTGACCTGCCAATTTGAGGTTCATCAGCCCCTACAACTACATGAGTCAGGAGAAGCCTCCAGCCTAACTCATGGATTTGGGGACTTGCCAGCCTCCACAACTGCATGAACCATTTCCTTGAGTTAAATCTCTCTATATATACATAAGGAGCCCTGGTGGTGCAGTGGTTAAAGCAATTGACTGCTAATTGAAAGGCTGGCAGTTCAAAACCATCAGCAGCTGTTTGGGAGAAAGATGTGGCAGTCTGCTTCCATAGAGATTTACAGCCTTGGAAACCCTTTAGGGTCACTATGAGTTGGAGTCAACTCAAAGGCAGTGGGTTTGGTTTTTTGTTTGTTTGTTTTATATTTATATATATATACGTTTCACTGGTTTTGCTCCTACAGAGGACTCAGCCTAACACTTCAAAGCTGTGAGATTAGTGAAGTGAAAATTATTATCCTCATTTTTCACAAAGGGAAAGTGAGGCTTAATGAATTGTGTAACTTGCAATTTGCAGATTACCCAACCAGTAAGTGTCAAAACCATTGTTCAATCCCAGATCTGTCTGATTCTACGATTCGTGTGTTTTCTGCTTGTTTTGTTTTTTATCCATTGCATATAAGCAAAAAGGTACAAAAGTAACAGCTGTGAATTACTTGGAAAACCTTTGGAATGTCAGTATCAGCTTTGTCTGGACTATTCTTCTGTAGGGCAGAGATTGTATTTTATCAACCTCTGTATTTCAAGCACCAGGCACAGTCTCTGACTTATAGTAGGTATGTGTGGAATATTTATTGGAATTAAAAAATGAATCAGTAGGAAAGTATTGATACCTACTCGATATATCAGACACTAAATACCCTCTGAAGTGACTGCTGTCACCACCCCCATTTTTCAGAGGAGGAAAATGAAGCTCAGAGCAATTGAGTAGGTTGCCTAAGGTCACACAGCTGGCACAGCTGAGATTTAGAATCAGGATTGATTCCAGGCCTTAAATTATTTTATCCACACAGCCTCCCATTTAATTAATAAATGAATGAACTACCGGTTAGCTAAGTCCCAAAGTCAGACAGGCAAATGAGAGAAAAAGTCTGCCTCTTTTACTCTTGTCCCTTGTGAACTCCACATGCCTGCTGCCTGAAAACACCCAGGCTTCGGCCTCAGCACCCCGTCTCCCTCCTGGCTCACACCTCAGTGAATAGAACTGCTGTTTGCTGTTTATTGTCACAACATAAACTGCCACCTGGAAAAAGTGCTGAGTAAACCCAGACAAATAGTAAGTTAACCTCTCCTGAGGCTCTTGGGGGAAAGTTCCAGCTCTGGTCCCAGGCCCAGCCTCCATTGTAACCAGGGGGTCATTGCCCTTGTAGTGTAGCACAGAAGAGATGGGAATTTTCAGGGACAGGGTTTGGGAGGCCTGGGGCTTGGAGATTGTTATTCTTTATCTTGAGGAAAGCCCAAGATGTTTTCTGTGTGAACAAGAAGGGAAGGAAATTCAAAAACATCCTAAGAAAGCCTCACACTTGGAGGACTGTTGGATATAGTACCACTGTGCTCCACAGCCCCACCCTCACTTGGCAAGTTTTCATAAGGGCAATTCTCAAGAGATAAGCAGACAAATAGGCCTGGATTGACTTTCAGCTAGGCTGAGCAGGGTGTATGAGTTGTTTTAAATTTTCAGGTATCTGTAGCTCTGGGCACTCACTGATTTATTCATTATGCAGCAAACCTTAATTAAGGTTTTATTCTGTGCCAAGGCCTGCGCTGAATACCAGAGATAGTGGTGGTGAGCAAAATTAGACCCAGCCCGTATCCTCAGGTTATCCCTAGTCTGATGGTAAAACCAACACAGAAACAGAAAACCACTCTACCATGTAATATGGGAAGGAAAGGAGTAAGAGAATCACCAGAGGGTAAATCACAGGAGATTTCTCAGAGGAGGAGGGGCATTCGAGCAGAGCCTTGGGAGTAGATTATGCTGTGTAACCTAGCAGATGCTTATCATAGAATCCTATAGTCTTAGAGCTGGAATGGGTCTTAGACACTATCAGGTTCCACCTGCGATAGATGAGGAAGCTGATCCCCAGAGAGAGGAACTGCCTTTCCGAAGATCACACAGCACATTAATGACTGAGCAAGTATGGACCTCACAAACCGGGTCCTTAGACTACAGTCTAAAACTCATTGTCCTGACCTCAATTTCAAGAAACCTTTCTTGAGCTAATGATGTTCATCCTGCCCTTTTCTATCCCCCACTCCACTGAGGGCTCACTCTGGCCCAGTTAGGTCAGCAGAGGACTGCTCTGAGGCAGCCTCATTACTGCCCACACTTTCCAGGTCAGGAAGGCAAGGGACCTGCCCAAGGTCACACAGCTCAGAAGTTGCTGAGCCCTGGTCCACACCCAGGTTTTTTCTGCCTATTTTACGTCAGCCTCTGTCCTTTGGGTAACGGAGAAATCCCATGCGTTATCACAGGCAGTACCTCCCTTCTGAGGTACTGTGCTTGGCAGGGTGCTAGCATAGATATTACTTATATATATAAATATTAACTCTTACTTTTAATTTTATGTTTCTTTAAGTTCGCAATCATTTTAGCCATTGCCTTCTAGGTTGCTATGCAAATCTGATCCTCTGCAATCTAATGTTGTTTTCTTTCCCTTTTCAAAAGTAGCTGCATAGTACTGCCTTCTAAACCAAGAGTGCAGCCTGGGGGAGAGTAATGGGCAAGTACAACTTAGCACAGGTATCAGTTTCACCAAAGGAGGTGAAAGAAATGTACTTTGAAAGAAATTAAAGATGTTAGAATTTTTACCAGGGTTTGAAGAACGCTGGGCCGTGAGGTATAAGAAACAAGTCAAGGTCTCCATCACAGCCCTGGCAGAGAGCATCCGTGGACACAGTTGCCCAACCTGTTTCCTAAACAGCAGTTGCGTTTCGGAAGCGTTCACAACCTCTGCCTGTAGTAACCATGAAGCTGTTGCTGGCCCGGAGCCCGATAGGCTTGTGAATCGAGTCCTGTGTGTGTTTTGCACGGTCTCACAGACAGTTCTTTGTGAAGGGCTGGGCAACTCCACTCTGGCTCTGAAGTGCCTCTGCCTCGCCGCCCCACCCCAATTGTTTGCTTTGGATCTGAAAGCCCATTTAGATGGTGCTTGGAGTTGGGCTGAAGGGGAGGAGTGAGCAAGAGGACAGAGAGTAAACCCAGCAGAAGCCCAGAACAGACTGCAGATTTTGGAGAACAACCCAGAGTATATCCATGGGCAGGGGGGCTGGCCCCTCTTTCACCCTCACCTCAGTTGGAGTCAGGCTATAATGACGCACGGGCCCTGGACCTCTTCACGTGCCCCAAGACTTACAGCACTTGACTTGGCGATCAGGGACTCATCCTCACTTTGTTTTCACACGTAACTGGTTTTTAATTAAATGTGACTTTTCCTCACATCTGTCCAGAAGGCCAGTCCCCTTTGGAAGTGGCAAGCACAAAAGCAGGGACAGGCTGGCAGAAGGGAAAAGCAAATAGAGCAGAGCCCTTCGGTCGATCCTGTTTTGGTGGGGAAATGGGCTCAGAGCAGGCTCTGCCCAGAGAATTGTTCTTGTCCGAGGGTCATTGTCCATGGCGATTAGTCCCCAGGCCTCTGGAATCCCACTTGCTCACAGAAGCCTAGGCAGGTAGCCAGGTGTGACCCTTGTTCCAAACGATAACTTTCTCAATGCGTGTTTTGTCTCTCTCTTCCCTCCCCTGCCCCTCTGGCCTCTTCCCTCCCTGCCCTGGCTTCCTCCCTTCTCCTTCTCCTCTCCCCTACAGAGATCTGTGCTGCTGACTGTGGTGGCCACGGAGCTTGCGTAGGGGGCACCTGCCGCTGTGAGGATGGCTGGATGGGTGCAGCCTGCGACCAGAGGGCCTGCCACCCACGCTGTGCGGAGCATGGGACCTGCCGTGACGGCAAGTGCGAGTGCAGCCCCGGCTGGAACGGCGAGCACTGCACCATCGGTAGGGGGGCCGAGGCCCACGTACCTTCTCTGGTCTGCCTGGCACCTCTGTCTGGTGGGGACTTCAGGGCCGAGCCTGGGCCCCTGTCGCATGCAGACACAGGGCAAAAAGTCCTTTTATCTGGCAATATTGTGACTGGCTTTTCCTAGATAGTAATTGGATTTAAACTCACAATTGGATATTTTCAAACTTCTCCTTCCCAGTTGGCACTTCTCAGATCCCAGGTACCTGGTTAGCATGCCTTGCTTTTTAGCCCTTCCCAGAAAAGAGCACAAATGCAGTATAGCTTCGTGTTAAGGAGCTGGAGTTCACGAATGAGGCAGATGACGCTACCACTTAGAAGTTGTGAGCAAGTCCCGTCACCTCTCTGAGCCTCAGGTTCTTCACCTGTAAGCTGGGGATAAAAATGCAGGTAAAGAACTTAGCACATAGTAGAGTGCTCAGTAAATGTAGCCACTGTGTTAGTACTATGATGTTATCATTATCTGGTTGGGCTGGATCAGGCTGAGCTCTGAGATCTCCACTCCCACTGTAGTCTTAAACCAGAGCTCTCAAGGAGGCCTGGAATCTGGGGGAAAGCCTCCCTCAAGCCCAGAGGCCACATCTGCATCCCATGAGGCCTGGGCTCCGCTGTCTCTGCCCTCAGCTTCAGCCCTGTCTGCATTTGTCTCCTTTCCCGTCTTGGGAGCTCCTCATCACTGGCTCCTGCTGAAGCAGCACTGCCGGCAGCTTTGAAAACAAGCTGATCACTCCCTTCCCTTCTTTCTGTCTTTCCTGCTGGTTTTGTTGGTTTTAAACACAGCCAGACGTTTTGCTTGGTTTATTATCTTGGAATGAACACACCGAAAGCTCTTTATTGAATCAACTAGTTTTTGTGTGTGTATGTGTGTTTTTAACTTTTGCCCCTTCCATTGTTTTTTTTTTTTTTTTTTTAATGCAGTGGTCTGTGATCAGATAGCAGCAAATGGCTTTAGAAGGCAGGATTCTGGGTGTCTCTCCCAACCTGAAAGTGACCTCCTGGGTCTTATAGAGAATGGGAGAAAAGCCCCAAAGCTTTTTAATAACAAAAGAAATTTTGAGCAAACTTAGCTACCTCTTATCTCTTGCATTTTTTTTAGATTTCATTCCATTTGTTTTGTAGCTTGATATTAAATTATACCTTCAGTCCCTGCCCCTGCTCCATCACTGGGTTGATAAATGGTTATAGAGTACCTTACGTTAATTACTGTTACTACTGATAATAATGGCTTCCATTTTTTGAGTATTTACAGTGTGCCAAGCACTGTGCTAAGGACTTTGACTGCATTACTTTATACTCCTAGCAACCACCTTGTGAAGGAGTACATCATATTTCCTCTTTCTCAGGGACCTGAGGCTTATGGTCACATAACTAGTAAGTGGTAGAACAGGAATTTGAACCTGAATTTTCTGAGTCTCAGTACAGGAGAGCTCTTCATCACCTCCTTGCTCCACAAAATTCAGCTTAGAATTTCTGTAAAACATTTGATTAATATCCTTCCCAGAGGCCGTGTCTTGTTATCATGGCTGCACTTAGGGTTTGTCACCTTGTTTGCCTCAGACCACCCGCTTAAGCCACTCCATAGTTGATTGCTATCCTCCCTGCTTCTCCATAGCAGGATGTCCCACGTCTTCTTACTGTGCGCGATTGATAGTTTATGTAGGTGTCATCCTACCTTATGATTGTTCTGGAAACTCCTTAATGAGAAATGAACCTATTCATCTGAGGGGTCTTTTTACTTAAACTCTGCTTTTCCCTCATCTTCAGGAGATTTTTCCACATGACTGAGGACAGAATGACCTTTTATAGTCATCTCAGCTCCAAAGGAGCCCATTCCTATGAACACACACACACACACACACACACACACACACACACACACACACACACACACACACAAACAGCCCTGCCTCTTAACAAAGCCCAGAGAAGTGAATTCTATTTTCTATCACCTGATTACAGAGTCCTCAGCTTACCTTACCAAGTTCCAAAAAGTTGACGACGGTCGGACTTTTGTAAGATAAAAGCATCTCATCTGAGTCAAGTCACACATGATTCGTGACACGGTTTGTGGGCAGGCTATGCTGCCTTTAATGTTTTGTGGATGTTCTTCAACCTGGCTTTAGGAATATCCCTCTTATTTTCATGCTAAGGAGTCACTCCCCTGCACACCCGGTTATCACTCTTTCAGAGAAAATTCCTCCTTGGAATTGCAGGTGCTTCGCCTCCCACTCCCCCACCCTCAGATAACAAATACATCAAGGTAAATGTGCATGATTCAAGAGCAAAGTTGACAGTAATAAATGCCAGAAAAATGTCATAGGACATTGAAGAAGTAATGAACTAGTCATAGTAGCTCAGATGAAAGGACTTGGCACAGAATTCTTTTACCTTTCATTGTGTGGTGAGCATTTTCTTTGTCCTTGTCTAATTTCCCTGCATGGCAACTTGCTCTTTGTGGTTCTCTGCCTGTGGCCAGCTGCATCCCGACTGAGAAACCCAACACCTTATTGCTGAAAGAACACTTTAATAACTTTGTCGGATGAAAATGAGGGAAACTATGGTGGGTGGCTTCCCTTTCTTGTTGGAATAGAAATGAGGAGAACGCCCTTTTTAATCCTTGATGGTAATAAGAAGCACTTTCTTACGTTTCCAGGGAACTGCACTCCCTCTGAGGGTCATTTAAGAAAAGAAAACAACTGCTGATGTGGAAAGTTAGAAATTCAGTGTTAAATTTTCTCTTGTTATCAGATTTTATTATTATGCAATAGGTCATCAGAGCACAGATAGTTCATATGCTGCGGTAGAGTTATTTCCCATATCAGAGAAAGAGCTGGTATTCGTGACACTGCTTCAGAGACCTCCACGCAGTGGAAGCATAAGAGAGGAGGTCCTGTTTATTTACACACTGTAGCCCTCATAAACAGGAAAGAATGACTTGATTGCCTTCCTGCTTGTATAGAGAACTAAAGAATAAGACAAATCTGGGCCCCTTATGGCCAAGTCCCGAGCAAAGAAGTCTTTTTTTACCACCAGTGACATTTCCCAGAGCAGATTATTATAATAGGAATTAAAGATCCTCTTCTGGAGGCTTCAGTCCACCGTTTCTTTTATGGAAGGAATTTGATTTTTCTCAGAAGAGATTGGTTTTCAGAATAAAAATCTAAGGGAATTTGACAGTGGTATCCTCATTAATGACAATACTTTTGTCCAACAACAAGAATATTTCACACTCAAGCTTAATTCCTTATGTTAGAATTTACCTATCTTTTTGTGTCTCCAAGAAAGAACTTTGGTGAAAGCACCTTGGGTAAACCATGTGGTCGCTTGGGGCTTCAGTTTCTCTCACCATGAATCGCAGAATGGGGTGGCTAGAGGAGTCCCCCAGGGGCAACAGAACACCAGCCCTCTCCTCCACTGTCCACAGAGCTGCACACCTACTCCTAAAAATGTCCCAGGAGAAAAAAGGGATTCTTCATTTCTGTTCTCACTTACTCAACACTAATACACTTGCGTATATAGAATCCAGTTTTTCTAGTCCGACATTAAGGTGAGACAGATTGATTTGTATCAATTTCTAACAACTCAGAGTCGTCCAAGAGCATACTTTTGGATGTCTTTTCCTGAAATTTTATGGGTCCCTGAAGTCTGGGACTTGACCTCAGATTTCTTTAGCTAAAGCTAAAAGTCATAGTTACATTTTAAAAAGTGTCTAATTCTTTCCTACTTCTTTCAAAACACTACTAACATTTTGTTCACTTCAGTGCCCCTTTTTCCTGAAATTTTATGGGTCCCTGAAGTCTGGGACTTGACCTCAGATTTCTTTAGCTAAAGCTAAAAGTCATAGTTACATTTTAAAAAGTGTCTAATTCTTTCCTACTTCTTTCAAAACACTACTAACATTTTGTTCACTTCAGTGCCCCTTTCTTTAAAGTGTCAAAACATGTGTGGGAAATGCCAGCTTCTGATTACATTTGTAAAATTCTAACCTTGACCCCAAAGCTGTGATTGTTCAAGATTGCAGATATACAGCATTATTTACTAGACTTCAGGAGAGCTGTTCAATCATATAAACCCCAATTCTTAAACAAAATCGTCCTCTGGGAGTAAAGGTCAAAATAATACTCTGATGATGCAATTACTTGAGTGAGCAAAACCAGACTTCGTGATGAAGAGAAATTATGAAGAAAGGCCACAAAATCTTCTGGAGTGTTTTGTCCACTTTTGAATGGTAACACTCAAATTTCCTTTTTGTAATCAGACAACTCTTAATGGAGAGCTCACATGAGATATCAGAGCCTGTGTGATAACCCTATGCTATCCCTCCTCAAAAGCATTCTTCCATAACAGACCTGTGAACTAACAAGACAAATGCTGACAAGCTGTGAGAGAAAATTCACAGTGATCTACCCAAGTTATCTGAGCAAAAGAGTTTGATTTGCTGATGGTTCTGGGAGAGTTCAGCCCACACGTGGTAGGGATGGGAAAAACTGAAGGAAGTTTATTGGGCTTTGTGAGTTCCCTTCACCAGTCCTTCATCCACCTTCCAAAGAGACAAGAGCAGTAATGTATCCAAGGTCTTAACAGGAACATCTCTTGGGTGGTGTATTAGCCATCTGAAAGCAGTTCAGATGATTATAATTACCACAGCATCACCTGCTATAATGATCCTTGCTTAATATGAGCTGACATGTACCAGTGACATGACTATCAGAGTTGACCTGAGGCTCCTGGAGAATAAGAGTGAAAAGCCATTTACCATGTTCTACATAACTTCTGATAGGGGTCCTCTGCAGCTTCTTGGGATTATCCTAAGAGAAACTTTCAGAAACTCCTGTTGGTACAGGCAAGTCAGGGAGAGAAGTTTTCATAATGGAGGCCATAGAAATGCCAAAAAGATCTAAGACCTCAAGATCAACCTTATACCAAAGGCTCAGAGTCTGTATGTAAAAATCTTTGTGCCACCGTTATCCCCAGCTTCTCACACAGTGACAAGAATATAGTAGGAGTATAAGAAATATTTACACAGTGCTGAAAGAATGAGCATTACCCAGGAGTGAAGATGACTCCACTGCCATCATCTTCATTGCAAAATCCTGAGGAGAAAGATGCAAGGATTTTACAAAGTCCTGAACACAACTTCCATAATGCAAACTTACAGACTTGGCATCTTCTTTTCTAAAAGTTGGTACTGTGAAGCCATGATGAATTTTAAAATGACCATCCTCAGGAGTATATGTGCCAAAACTTTCAAACAATAAAAGCAACCACAGTATGGATTTCTGCATATGACTTTTATAATTACATTGATTGCAAAAACCCAGTTATCACTTCCATTTTCAATAGCCATAAACAAGGAAGCTCTATTCCATTCCTAGAACACTCTTGGACTTGGTATTGACTGGCTATGGATTCACACTGGCTGTGGAATCAACCTTTGGATTCACAGTATGGCTTGAGGTTTTTGTGCAGGAAAGGAATCCCTTTTGATCTGCAGAATCAAGATTTGAAGTTCTGAGTGTCCACTCCTGTCACCTAAAAGCCCACCACGTTGATTGCCATCTGCCTGTGGTCTCAGAAAAGCACTCGGATGCTAGCCAAAGGTCAGCAGTTTGAACCCACCGGTCGCTCTGTGGGAGAAAGATGTGGCAGTCTGCTTCTGTAAAGAATTCCAGCCTTGGAAACCTTGTGGGGCAGTTCTATTCTGTCCTATAGGGTTGCTATGAATTGGAATTGACTCAATGGCAACAAGTTTGGGTTTTTTTGTTTGTGTGTTTTGTATTTTTAGAAAGTTTTGAAATTATATTTTCATTTAGCAGATTATTCCTATGATATAGTTCTGGAAAACGGAATAGCATTAGAAAAGAGAGGGCTCTCTAAAATCAGCCCCAGGGCTTGGAGAGTTTATCTAGTAGAGTGGATGTAATCCTTATCACCAGAGCCATGTGACCACTATTAAGTTTGAATTCAATCAAAAAAATTTTGCTTGCCAGAGAGCTCTCTCAAAGTGTATATTGCTTGGTGGTGTGAGTATTTGGCTCCTAGTGATGGTGTCTCATCCAGCCTAGTCATCCTTGCCAATCCTGTGATAGAAATCTAGGCTCACACCATCTCTTCTGTAGTTGAGTTCGGAGTTACCACAAGAACTTAAGATTATGCCTCTCCAAGAAACTCTGCAGCTCTGGAAGCTAAAACCACAATTCGGTCCAACTACGCTAGGAAGATCCTATGTGCTACTGCTCGTAGATGACTTATCCCAGGGTATGATGTCTAAGAAATTTCAGACCACTTTGCAAAATGAGGTAAATAGCTTGACTAAGACTAAAATCACAGATGACCCAAGAATCAAGAAAGTCTGTCCCTGAGGAATTGGACTGAGCGATAAGGGGAGGGAGAGACAGTTCAGAAGCAGCGAGTAGTTACCAGACCTGACCTGGTGGGAACCGGTACCCTACAGGTAGTGCACGCAGTGAGGCAAGCAGTGGCGCTCGGGACTATTTTCCACATCTAGAGTCTACTCAAGCCTCTAGAACCAGTGAAAAGCTGTGCTCAGTTGGCAAAAGATAAGTATGTGCATCTAACCTACCAAGCAGACCAAAAAATACCCCCTTTGGGAAAAACGTCTCTCCCATTCATCTGCCCCCTCCTCACTCTGCACTGGGTCCTGGGCCAGTTTCAGTCATTGACGCATTCCCTGGGCCAGAAGTAAGGACCCGTCACATGCCCTGAGCCAATCTCCCGGCCTTGGAGAGGGAACAAATTAACAAACAGGAATAAATAATCTGCCAGTTCCCCTAAGCTGGGAACTTAGGGTAGGTGTAGCTCCTTTGCTTAGGCTCGGGCATAAGGGGTCCACAAACTTTGAATGCCTTTCACCCCTGCACAGACTTTTGTGGGCCCATTTCAACAGCATAGGCCCTCATTAGCACAGTACAAAAAGGTATATACCTGAAGCCTAACTTCAACTCTCAGCTATATGGTGGAGTGGCAGGTTCATGACATTTGACACCGCTCTGCCCATAAAGCAGGGTCCTCACCTACTCACATCAGGGGCCTGAGGACTAATGGTTCAGCCCATGTCACCTAGCCACCTGCAATGTGTCCAAGAATAAGTGGTGCCTCCCAGTCCTTACAGCCAACAACATCGGGTGCCAATAGTCCAGCTGCAAAATCCACCCACAGCGCACTCTAGGGAGCAGGGACACACTTTCCTCCCAGACACTCAGGGACAGCTGTCAGCCCCCTGCCTTGCTCAGTGCATGACCCTGTACTGCAGCCAGATACCTGTGCCTACACCAACCACCCCTACTCATCTAGGACTGTAGGTGAGAACCTGCACCACACACTTGGTGACCAACTACATGGACACCTTAGCTGAATCCATACAAGAAAAGTAAATGGACTCCTGGGCTCACATACTTAGTAACAGATCTAACCACCTGGTGACAGGACGTTAGAGCTTCAAAGGCACCAATAATCACACAAGCAGCCTATCTGGGGATATCAAAACAAAACGAAACAAGAAGCAAAGGCACAGTAAGCAAACATAAAGTAAAGAAATATAATAACTTACTGATGGCTTGGAGATAAGAGTCAGTATCAAATCACATGAAGAGGCAGAACATGATGGCTTCAGCAAGCTCCCAAAACAAAGAATCAAGAAATTTTCCAGAGGAAGAGAACTTCTTGTTATTACTGGACGCAGAATACAAAAGATTAATATACAGAAGTTTTCGAGATATCAGAAAGGAGATTAGACAAAACGCAGAAAAAGCCAAGGAACACAGAGACAAAGCAATAGAGGAAATTAAGAAGATTATAGAAGAGCATAATGACAAATTTAACAGGCTGCAAGAATCCATAGAGAGGCAGCAACAGAAATCCAAAAGATTAACAATAAAATTTCAGAATTAGACAACTCTATAGAAAGTCACAGGAGCAGAATTGAGGCAATGGAAGTCAGAATTAGTGAGACTGAAGATAAAGCACTTGACACCAACTTATTTAAGGAAAAATCAGATAAAAGAATTTTAAACAATGAAGAAACCCTAAGAATTATGTGGGATTCTATCAAAAGGAATAAAGTACCGATGACTGGAGTACCAGAATCGGGGTGGGGGGGGGGGGCAGATAACAGAAAATACACAGAGAATTGTTGAGGATTTGTTGGCAGAAACCTTCCCTGATATCGTGAAAGATAAGAAGATATCTATCCAAGATGCTCATCGAACCCCACACAAGGTAGATCCCACAAGAAAGTCACTAAGACATATTATAATCAAACTTGCCAAAACCAAAGATAAAGAGAGAATTTTAAGAGCAGCTAGGGATAAACAAAAACTCATCTACAAAGGAGAGTCAGTAAGACTAAGCTTGGACTACTCAGTGGAAACCATGCAGGCAAGAAGGCAATGAGATGACATATATAAAGCCTTGAAGGAAAAAAATTGTCAGCCAAGAATTATATATCCAGCAAAACTGTCAAATATGGTGGCAAAATTAGGGCACTTCCAGATAAACAGAAGTTTAGGGAATTTGCAAAAACCAAACCAAAATTACAAGAAATACTGAAGGGAGTCCTCTGGTTAGAAAATCAATAACATCAGATAACAACCCAAGACTAGAACACAGGACAGAGCAACTAGATATCAGCCCCCCTGGGGAAGACACAAAAACAAATCAAAGGTAAAACACCGAAAATAGGGAAACAGAGATGTCAATATGTAAAAGATGACAACATTAAAACAAAAAACAGTGACTAAAAAATGTAGTCATAGAACTTTCATATAGAGAGGAAGAACGGCGATATAAAGAAATAAAAGGCTGGTTTAAACTTAGAAAAACAGGGGTAAATATTAAGGTAACCACAAGGGAAACTAACAATCCTACACATCAAAATAAAAAACAAGGAAAACATAAAGACTCAGCAAATACAGAATCAACAATAATGAAAAAACCATACATAAAAGCGACTCAGCACAGAAAATTAAGTGGAACAAAGAAACTATCAACAACACACACAAAAATACATCAAAATGACAGCCCTAAACTATCAATAATTACGCTGAATGTAACTGGACTAAATGCACCAATACAGAGAGAGCCGCAGAATGAATTAAAGAAACACGATCCTTCCAAATGCTGCCTAAAAGAGACACAGTTTAGACTTAAAGACACAAACAAACTAAAATTCAAAGGATGGAAAAAAATATATCAAGCAAACAACAATCAAAAAAGAACAGGAGTGGCAATATTAATCTCTGACAAAATAGACTTTGAAGTAAAATCCACCACAAAGGATAAGGAAGGACACTATATAATGATTAAACGGTCAATACACCAGGAGGACATAACTATAATAAATATTTACACACCCAACAACAGGACTCCAAAATACATAAAACAAACTCCAACAGCATTGTAAAGAGAGGTAGACAGCTCCACAATAATAGTAGGAGACTTCAACACACCACTTTCAGTGAAGGACAGAACATCCAGAAAGAAGCTCAGTAAAGACACAGAAGATCTAAATGCCACAGTCAACCCACTTAATCTGACAGACATATACTGAAAACTCCACCCAGCCAAGTATACTTTCTTTTCTAAAGCACATGGAACATTGTCCAGAATAGACCACATATTAGGCCATAAAGTACATTTTAACAGAATCCAAAGCATCCAAATATGACAAAGCATCTTTTCTGACCATAAAGCCATAAAAGGAGAAATCAATAACAGAAAAAGCAAGGAAAAAAAAAAAAAAAACACATGGAAACTAAACAACACCTTGCTCAAAAACTACTGGGGTACAGAAGAAATTAAGGACGGAATAAAGAAATTCATAGAATCAAATGAGAATGAAAACACATCCTACCAGGACCTTTGGGACACAGCAAAACCAGGGCTCAGAGGTCAATTTATAGCAATAAGTGCACACATTCAAAAAGAGGGAAGGGTCAAAATCAAAACATTAACCCAACAACTCGAACAAATAGAAAGAGAACAGCAAAAGAAGCCCTCGGGCACCAGAAGAAAGCAAACCATAAAAATTAGAGCAAGAATTAACTGAAAGGGAGAACAGAAAGACAATTGAAAGAGTTAACAAGACCAAAAGCTGGTTATTTGAAGAGATCAACAAAATCAATAAACTGTTGGCCAAACTGACAAAAGAAAAACAGGAGAGGAAGCAAATAACCCAAATAAAAAATGAGATAAGCGATATCACAACAGACCCAACTGAAATTAAAAATATCACAACAGAATACTGTGGAAAATTGTACTCTAACAAATTTGAAAACCCAGAGGAAATGGACAAATTTCTAGAAACACATTAGCTACCTAAACTAACACAAACTGAGGTAGAACAACTAAATAAACCTATAACAAAAGAAGAGATTGAAAAGATAATTTAAAGACTCCCAACAACAACAACAACAAAAGCCCTGTCCTGGACAGTTTCACTGGAGAATTCTACCAAACTTTCAGAGAAGAGGTAACACCACTACTACCAAAGGTATTTCAGAGTATAGAAAAGGATGGAGTACTCCCAAACTCATTCTACAAAGCTAGCATAACCCTGATACCAAAACCAGATAAAGACACTGCAAAAAAAGAAAATTACAGACCAATATCCCTCATTAAACAGAGATGCAAAAATCCTCAACAAAATTCTAGCCAATAGAATTCAACAACACATCAAAAAAAAATTCACCATGACCAAGTGGGATTCATACCAGGTATGCAGGGATGGTTCAGCATTAGAAAAACAATCAATGTAATCTATCACATAAATAAAAGAACCACATGATCTTATCAATTGATGCAGAAAAGGCATTTGACAAAGTCCAACACCCATTCATGACAAAAACTCTCAGCAAAATAGGAATAGAAGGGAAATTGCTCAGTGTAATTAAGGGCATTCATACAAAGCCAACAGCCAACATCATCCTAAATGGAGAAAGTCTAAAAGCGTTCCTCTGGAGAACAAGAACCAAACAAGGATGCCCTTTATCATCACTTTTATTCAGCATTGTGCTGGAGATCCTAGCCAGAGCAGTTAGGCTAGGAAAAAAAATAACGGACATCCAAGTTGGTAAGGAAAAAGTAAAAGTATCTCTACTTGCAGATGATATGATCTTATACACAGAAAACCCCAAAAAATCCACAAGAAAACTACTGGAACTAATAGAAGATTTCAACAAAGTATCAGGATACAAGATAACCATACAAAAATCGGTTGGATTCCTCTACGCCAACACAGAGACCTTCAAAGAGGAAATCACCAAATCAATGCCATTTACAGTAGCCCCCAAGAAGATAGAATACTTAGCAATAACTCTAACCAGCGGCATAAAAGACCGATACAAAGAAAACTACAAGACACTACTGCAAGCAACCAAAAGAGATGTACATAAGTGGAAACACATACCTTGCTCATGGATAGAAAGACTCAACATTGTGAAAATGTCAGTTCTACCAAAGTGATCTATAGGCACAATCCTGATCCAAATTCCAACCGCATTTTTTAACGAGTTGGAGAAACAGATCACCAACTTCATATGGAAAGGGAGGAGGCCCCGGATAAGTAAAGCATGACTGAAGAACAAAGTGGGAGGCCTCACTTTACTTGATTTTAGAACCTATTATACCACCATGGTAGTCAAACCAGCCTGGTACTGGTACAACAACAGATACATAGATCAATGGAACAGAATTTAGAATCCAGACATAAATTCATCCACCTATGAGCAGCTGATATTTGACAAATGCCCAAAGTCCATTAATTGGGGAAAAGACAGTCTCTTTAACAAATGGTGCTGGCATAACTGGATATCCATCTGCAAAAAACTGAAACAAGACCCACACCTCACACCATGTACAAAAACTAACTCAAAATGGATCAAAGACTTAAATATAAAATTGAAAATGATAAAGATCATGGAAGAAAAAATAGGAACAATGCTAGGAGCCCTAATACATGGCATAAACACAATACGAACCATAAATAACAATGCACAAATACCAGAAGAGAAACTAGATAACTGGAGCTCCTACAAATCAAACACTTATGCTCATCAAAAGACTTCACCAAAATCGTCAAAAGACAACCTACAGACTGGGAAAATGTTTTTCGCTACAACAAATCTGATCAGCATCTAATCTCTAAAATCTACAAGATACGGCAAAACCTCAACAATAAAAAGACAAATGAACCTATTAAAAAATGGGCAAAGAATATGAACAGGCACTCCTCACCAAAGAAGACATTCAGGTGGCTAACAGACACATGAAGAAAATGCTCATGATCATTAGCCATTAGAGAAATGCAAATCAAAACTACAGTGAGATACCATCTCACCCCAACAAGGCTAGCATTAATCCAAAACACACAAAGTAGTAAATATTGGAGAGGATGTGGAGAGACTGGAACACTTATACACTGTTGGTGGGAATGTAAAATAGTACAGCCACTTTGGAAATCGATTTTGGTGCTTCCTTAAAAAGCTAAAAACAGAAGTACCGTACGATCCAGCAATCCCACTCCTTGGAATATATCCTAGAGAAATAAGAGCCATCACACAGATGGATATATGCACACCCATGTTCATTGTAGCACTGTTCACAGTGGCAAAAATGGAAATAACCTAGGTGCCCATCAACGGACAAATGGATACACAAATTATGGTATATTCACACAATGGAATACTTCGCAACCATAAAGGATAACGATGAATCTGTGAAACATCTCATAACATGGATGAATATGGAAGGCATTATGCTGAGTGAAATTAGTCACAAAAGAACAAATATTATATAAGACCACTATTATAAGAACTCAAGAAAAGGTTTAAATACAGAAGAAAACATTCTTTGATAGTTAGGATGGTTGGGTGGGAGGGAGAGGGGTACTCGCTAACTAGATAGTAGACAAGAATTATCTTAGGTGAAGGGAAGGACTACAGACACTACAGGGGAAGTCAGCACAACTGGACTAAATCAAAAGCTAAGAAGCTTCCTGAAGACAACCAAACACTTCGAGGGACAGAGTAGCAGGGCGAGGGTCTGGGGACCATGGTTTCAGGGGACTTCTAGGTCAATTGGCATAACAAAGTTTATTAAGAAAATGTTCTGCATCCCACTTTGGTGAGTGGCGTCTGGTGTCTTGAAAGCTAGTGAGCAGCCATCTAAGATGCATCAATTGTTCCCAACCCACCTGGAGCAAAGGAGAATGAAGAACACCAAAGACACAAGGAAAATATTAGCCCAAGAGACAAAAGGGCCACATAAACCAGAGACACCGTCAACCTGAGACCAGAGAAGTAGATGGTGCCCGGCTACTACCAATGACCGCCCTGACAGGGAACACAATAGAGAGTCCCTGATGACCAAGCAGAAGAAAAGTAGGGTACAGACTTCAAATTCTGGTAAGAAGTCTGGACTTTAACGGTCTGACTGAGACTGGAGGGACCCTGGAAGACATGGCCCCCAGACTCTGTTAGCCCAAAACTATAACCATTCCCGAAGCCAACTCTTCAGACAAAGGTTAGACTGGACTATGGAACAGAAAATGATACTCATGAAGAGTGTGCTTCTTAGCTCAAGTAGATACATGAGTCTAAATGGGCAGCTCCTGTCCAGAGGCAAGATGAGAAAGCAGAAAGGGACAAGAGCTGGTTGAATGGACACGGGAAATCCAGAGTGGAAATGAGCAGTGTGCTGTCACAGCATAGGGAGAGCAACTAGGGTCACATAGCAGAGTGTGTATAAAGTTTTGTATGAGACACTAACTTGAACTGTAAACTTTCATTTAAAGCACAATGTAAAACAAAGGTTAAAGAAAAAGAAAGTCTGTCCCTTAACCAGTGATGTTCCCTAGGCTGTTATTCATGTGGGCTGCTCCTAGTTTTCATTGTTTGACATTCCACAGCTTTACTTACTCATTCCTGCTTAATAAGCCACTCTCCTTCACTGTTCCCTTCTTATATCCTGTTATCGGATGAACTCCACAGTGTCTTATAAAAATGAAGGGAAGCATATAGGCACAGTCAAAATTCCCTCTTCCCAGTTACCCACTCGGCTGTTCAACTTCCAGGAGCATGTTTCATCTTGAAACAGAGACGACATGGATATCCAAACTAAGAACATGGCCTCTCATCCACCAGTCTTTTGAGGCAAATATGTATTGATGAACAACAGAGTCTGTCCTGTCTAGAGGATTGAAAAGATAAAACTTATGATTTTTTCTTTTTCTGAAGATAATAAGAATGTTCTTACAGGTTATAGAACCCTAGGGCTTCTGTATAAGGCCACACCTTTGCAGCCCAGTCTTATTTTATGGACTTCTGATCCATGTATGCCATCAAGCTGAGAATGGGGTGGAGCCTGACCAGAAGGCATCAGGCCCTTCGGGAGATTGCAGTCTGTCTAGCCTTTATGGGAACACATACATGGGCAAACTGTAGGGAAAGGGTGAAAAGGAAGGAAGCTTCTCCAACAGCTGTGTCTGAAGCCTAGGTGGGGAAAGTGAGAGGTACTGCTTATTTACTCAGAGAATGACAAACAGGTCTGCCCTGCTTTAAACACACAGCCAGGCACCCATGTATATACACAGTGGGGCTTATTTCAGAACAACAGTTGACACACATCCTCACGAATAAGCAAAACCTTAGACTGACAAATAATTTGATACTTGGACAAAAGTCCCTCCACTGGAAAGCAATACATACATCATTCTATCTTTTACATTAATGAGCATGGAGAAGTGGTCAGGTTTTGTTTTATTTTTCTTGGTTTTCACAGTGACATCCATTGATCTGCACCTCTCATTCTGTGTCAGATGCACAAAGGAGGAAGGCATCGTACTTAGAACACCAAACATTCTGCTTTCGATTATATATGGGCACACCTGTACATAAAAATTCAAGAATGGCCAGCAGATAATCTAGCAGTAGGTTTGACCAAAGACTCATCTTAGAAGAACTTTACCAGTGCCTACCAGAGATGGTTCACATTTTTCATATTTATATATTCTAACTTCTTGGGAACATCTCTGCCCAGGCAGAATGCATTTCTTCTTGGTATAGCTACTTCCTCTAAAGGGAGGGCGGATGCTGCTCTGAGCAGCACAACAGGGCTAGTTCTAGTTTTCCATAAAGCTGAACCAAACCTGATGGAGCAGGAGTGTGGCCACTTTTGCAGCTTCCCATTCTCCTCTTTCTCCTGTTTTCCTTATCCATATGTCCTCTTGTTTATATGATCACATTTCCAAACCCCTTGACCACTGAATGAGTTGAAGTTCCCCTTGGCCCTTCATGGAGAATGTGCTTGCTCTCCCTCCTCTACTCTCGTGTTGTCCTGTCTCTGGTTTTATTTGCCCCACTATGGCAGAGGTCTGCCCCAAGCGTGGGGCGCATCCCCCCTTTGTCTCCTTAGCAGCTCGCATGGCTATGTGGCAGGCAGTATTGCACTTACTCGATCCTACCTTAAATGTCCTGTCTTTTATCTCCCAAGCTCACTATTTGGATAGGGTAGTTAAAGGTATGGTCTTCCTTCCTCTATTTTCCTGTTGTCTTTGTGTGTGTGTTTGTGTGAGAGCACAAAAGAAGAATTGTGTATATAAAAATGTATATACACCCTATAAGCATGGTGTCTAGACTCTGCCACATCCCCAGCTTGGTCACAGCATTCATTGCCCAAAGGGGGTGGGTTTTTGGTCACAAGGTGGTTGATATACCTAGGGTGTCATTCTCCCCCTAAGGTGCTCAGATCTATTTGTGACATTACCCCTGTGCCATTGTCCTACCCTTCCCCTCACACACATACACCCCTCACCCTTCCTACCCCACCTCATGTCACCTTGCCCATCCCTTATGCTCCTGATCCATCAGAATTAAGGTGCTGGGAGCAAGGGTGGGTGGCCTGAAAGAGGAAAGACACCCCAGAGCAAACTAAGAAGTATTAATAATTACATCCTTTTACTGTTGTGTTCACTCATTTGACAACCATATATGAACACCTACCATATACTAGCTATTGTGCCAGGTTCTGGAGACATGGGGAGAAAAACAGACCCTGACCTCAGAGAGTGTATGGTCTGCTTCTGTTTTCCCTTTCCAGAGAAGACCTGGATTTGGTAAGTTTTATCTTTGAAGAACGTTCCCTAAAGGCAAAGTAATTCCTTCCATTTTAAATGTTTATATTAACTAGGTGGTACCTAGTTTTCCAAATAGACATCATTGCTGTAAGATAATAATTCTCAGAATGATCAGATACATGTGCTTCTAAAAGACTCTAAGCTCCCCAAGGAGAAATACCATGACATATTCATCTTTTTGTCTCCCGATCCTAACACAGTGCCTGGCAAAAAAAATACATTCTCAGTGGTTAGGGAACACGCTCTTTGACACAAACCAGACTCTATGGGTTTAACTCCAACTCCAACATTTAACGAACTAGGTGACCTTGGGCAAGGTACTTAACCTCTGTTTACTTCAGAATCTTTATAAACTGAGAATGGTAAAAGGACTTGGCCCGGAGAGCTGATGTGAGGATTAAGAGAAATAATGAATGCAAAGTACTTAGCACTTTGGCAGGAATGATGCTCAAGTGTTAGCTGTGCTATTCTGTCATGATCATCATCACCACCTTATCATTACTATTATTCTGAAACCCCTAATTTGGATAAAGACTTCATTAGCCAGATTAATTTATAAAATTATAAAGGAAAATGCTAAATTGGCTTTTAATAGGAGAGAGAAACTGCTATTTTTAAAAACCTATGGATGTGTATACTTTCACCAAAAATACAATAAAATATTTAAAACAAAAAAAAAACTAATGGAAAGGATTTGGAGGAAACATAAAAATGACTAAATGTTTTTCATCTGGGACGTTCTTGCCAGCTATAGAAACGTGTTGCTAGGGGTCATCAGATGGATGCCTGGTTTCGAGAAGCAGGGTTCCTCACATTTCACATGCTAGCCCTAAACTGAGAATAAAATCTTCCCAGCAAAAAAAAAAAGTAGTACCTCTGAGCTTCTTTAAAACATACATTTCATGCATGATCGTTATCAGAGGTATCTTCGGGATAGACTAAATTGAATAATGTTACCTTCTATTTTATGGAATATTTTCCTACTCTATGAAGCTTTTCACATCTTAAGTGAGTCTGTGAATTTTTTTTAAGGGAGCAAATAAAATTATACTTTTGTTTTGTTGTAAAAGCAACTGAAACTGAGGAAGCTGAATGACTCATCCTAGATCATACTTCTGCTAAGTGGCAGAGTCAGGATTTTGGATTTCCTAGTCTAATGCATGTTTCAAACATTCTACCTTCTATAGCATAAGTCACCGATAATGTCCCATCATTTCTTTTCTCCAAACTACTTCTTCCAAACTGGCACGCTCACCAGGAAGTGGCGCATATTCTCTTTCAAACGTCTTGTTCAGATCTTTAGTTCAAATAATATTATTGCCAGACATTTAATTGGATTAGGACAATGAATCATAACTTGCTTTAAAAGTCAAATGTTTCTTGGCAAAATCTAGGTCTGAACCCAGCTTAGTCTGGCAGCCTTTCTGGTACTAAGTCTACAAAGAAATTCAAAGACCTGTATTGTTTTGCAGTTCAAAGACAAGCCAGCTTTCTTTCTTTGCTTTCCAGTTGCATTGGTAGTTGTTGTTAAGTGCCGTCGAGTCAGTTCCGACTTATAGCGACCCTGTGTACAGCAGAATAAAACACTGCCCAGTCCTGAATCATCCTCACAATCATTGCCATGCTTGAGCCCATCATTGGCAGCCATTGTGTCAATTCATCTCATTGAGGGTCTTCCTCTCTTTTGCAGACCCTCTCCACTGGTAGAGACTAAATAAGCATCATCTATTCACTAAACAGATAAGTTGAATTCTCCCCAAGTGGTAAGAAGTATGGATACTGCACAACAGAAATGGACCCTGCCCACAGGGTGCCTGCAGTCTAGCAGAGAAGACAGTAGAACGAATAATTCCAGTAAAATGTGATGAGAGTTATGATGGTGTAAGTCCTGGGGCTACTGAGAAAGGAGATGCACCCAACTTAGTCAGAGGCCTTGTAGACCAGGGTTTTGGACGTTTAACCTGAATATTAGAAAACCACTGAAGATTTTTAAGGGTAAGGTAATGAGTTGATTACATTTGTGATTTGGAAGGATCAATTTGGCTGCGTTATGGAAGAAGGATTGAGGAGTAACATTTGGAGACAAAGAGGGCAATTAGGAGGCTGTTACTCTCATCCCAGTACAAGATGATGGTGGCCTTATCTGGGGAAGGGACTGTAGGGACCGGAAAGAGAAACAAATGACATTTTGTATTGCATAGCCCCCTTGCCACTTAACTAAAAACCAAATACCTTCTAGGATTCTGAGAATCTTCTAGTCACATCTGATGTTAGGTGCAAGGGGGACTTCTTCATAGGCTTAAGCAGAAGATTGAAGATAAAGTGGTCCCTTGTCATTTAAAGGCCATCATTTCTTTTGAAAAGCTTAGCCCTTCTCTAAACCTTAAAATCACATTATTTTGGCTCTAGCAAATGCCTAGTGTGAGTCCTTCCAGAGGGGATTGTTAATGTCACCTGAGCTGTCTGAGTTATTGATGAGTTTCAGGGTTTCCAGAATTAATGAGCTTCGGTGGTAGGTAAGGGTGGGCATATTGCTTTAAGAAAGTCAGCAAGTCACTCTGGAGGAGCCTTCCTCCTGCTGTCTAAAGGGGGTATGATTATCCCAGAAGCAAACTGGTAGATGAGAGCAAACTTCCTGTATTCAAAGTCCCTCTGAAACCGATAGGACCGTGCAGATCCTCTGAGTATAACTCGGTCCATTTGAAGAAATTGACTGTGGATAAAGTATTCTTGATTTCACATCTAGAGCTTACCCACACTGAGAACACCTGCTTTTTAAGGCAGTTTGAAAGCAGCACAGACTGTGTGCACTGGGTGCTTAGAGGAGCTCAGGGGATCAAGGGATTTCAGAGTGGGTTTGTAGAACAGAATAATATAAGAAAGGTGATGGGGAAAACAAGAGTTCTCGGGTCAATTTGTAAAATGTTCTGGTACTTAAATAAGCAAATATGTTTCAGGACTTCTCAGGGCCTTTAATATATTAACATTCATTGTGGCTTTCTAGGATAAGATTATAGGGTGCAATGTTTTCCAAATTTATTTGACCTCAGAAGTTTGCTCTCGAGTTGCTTTTAGAACTAGTATTCCACAGAGTTTACTTGGAGAAGTATTACTTGATATAATAAGGCCCATCTTAAATCCTTTCTGGAACAAAGTAGGTATAAATAAATAGAATTTAAAATTCTTGAAGGCAGGGGATATATCTCATCTCTACATATCCCAGAATTAGCCTAAGGCCTGGCACACAGTAGGTGCTGACTTAAGTTTGTTGAAATTAAGAACAAAATTATCTAATTTGAAGTTTTTTTGACCTTCTCTACTGGGTCCATTGTGCTAGAAGGGCCTAAAAGATCATCTCATCCAAAAGGTTATTTTCTGGTCTGTGAGTTTCTTAGTTAAGTTAGACAAATTTAAAACAAATCCACTCATAATAATAATAATAGCAGCTGCCATTTATTGAATGCCTGTTTATGCTACCAAAAAACAAAAACCAAACCCACTGCCATCAAGTTCAATTCCATCTCATAGTGATGCTATAGGACAGAGTAGAACTTCCCCATAGGGTTTCCAAGGGGCAGCTGGTGGATTCGAACTGCCTACCCTTTGGTTAGTAGCTGAGCAATTCACCACTGCGCCACCAGGACTCCACCCTGTGCCAAATAATTGGTGTATGTTATCTTATTTAATGCTCTCAACAACTCTTTGAATTAGGTATTATATCCATTTTACAAATGAGAAACACTGAAGCTTAAAGAGTTAAGTAATTTGCCAGTCATCACATGGGGAGTAAGTAAATGATGGTGCTGGAATTGAAACTGAGGACTGTTCTGCTCCAAAGCCCGGGCTCTGCTACAACATATGGATTTTATTAAAAATAATTGAATGGATTGAAATTAGAACTGCCCTAGGACATTGGGATCTGAATTTGTTTTCAAAGTTACTTAATTTAGAAATAATATATGTAAAGTGCCTACCGCAGTGGCCAGCCATAGTAGACCCTCAGTATGTGGCAGTTGTCATTGTCATCACTGTTTTCAAAGCATCTAGACCAGAGATGGGCAAACTACTGCTGTGAATCGAATCTGGCCTGCTACCTGTTTATGTAAATAGTTTTACTGGAACACAGCCACATTCAAATGTGCAACATGTCTATGGCTGCTTTCACACTAGAATGGCAGAGTTGAATAATTGCAACAGAGGCCATATGGTGCCCAAGCCTAAAAGTATTTATAATATAGACCTTTACAGAAAAAAAGCATGCTGACCCTGGATTTAGAGAAATGCTTCAGTTTTCTATTTTGCCTTTCTATTTTGCCCTGAGATTATGGGCACAATTTCATCAAATTAATATGGTTTCTGCCCAAAATAGGGAGAAGGTAAATGTGAGTAGAAGATATAGATACTGTATCTCAGTTGCATGCCAGGCTTTGTGTATCATGCATACATCATACATTATCTTATTTAGTCCTCAAAGAAATTAACTTGCCTGGATCACAAAGCCAAGCCTCTCTTAATGGCTTCCCAGCTTGTGCTCTTACACAAGAGATGTTCTTAGCATCTTACAAGAGGCTATACCTGGAAGCAAAAGAAAGCAGTCTGCTGCCGTTCTTGAAGATTTCACCCTATTTCCTTCAAGACTAATGCCAAATACAAATGAGGCTTAATTGAAAGGAAGTCCCAGTCATATGGACAAAAATTTTAGTTGGGACTAGTTGGGGAAAGGGGTCTCTGTAATTGCTTAGATCACTATGGGTGGCTGATGTTGGCTGCTAAGTCAGAATGCCTGGTTGTCGCCTGTACATCGCAGCACTGCTCCTGCAGTCTGCTTTTACAACTGCTTCCTCATTCACTTTTGTGGGTAGCTGTGCTCGTGGGTTCTCATCTTCCCCAACATGTGTCCGCTGTACAAAGACCACATGGTCTACATTTGCTTCTAAACTTTTTGGAAGAATCCCTCCTGGGCTTAGAGCGCACACTCAATAAATGTTTTGTCCTTTGAATGGAAAACACAGTGGCCAGAATAATTGACTGGTTGCCTTGCTGACTGCCTCAAGTGGAAATGAACATGTTCTTGTCCTTCACTTTGGAATAGCAGTCAACTATCAAAAGTCCTTAGAACATTAAAGTGTTATTCTAATTCATCGACTATTTAGTGAATGCCTACCTACCTTGGGCCAGGTCTTGTACTGGACAGCCACTTTTGCATTTGTTATCCCATTTAAGAATAATGGGTCAATTTTCAGTTCTTTCATGGCAGAAAACTCCATTTGTAGTCATATTTATAGCAGTTCGCTGCTCGTAATAGTCATACAAATGAAGCTTATAGATGACAGAGTGCTTTCACATCCACACCTTTCTCTGAGACTGAGCAAAAGCAGAGAGAAGAGATGGAAGGCATGCCATGGAAGTTGTTTTTTGATAGCCCCTCTGAGAAAGAGAGTTGGCAGATTTGTTAAAATGAGGACTTGAGTGAAAACCAAGTGGCAGAATAGAAGCTGAAGTGAATCGTGTACTTTACAGATTCTTGGACGTACAGATTCTCAGCCACAAACTCAGAGTGTGGGGCTTGAATAGGTGGCCATCAAAAACCTTTAAGTCTACTTAAATAGGAATAAAAACCTTGTAATATGGCCAAAGCAGAACCAAAGCCAAGAGTCTAAATATTGCCTGGCCCTTCTAGATTAAATCATGCACAGCTCTCTCAGTCAGATGGCCACTCCTCTGGTAGTTTCCCACCCCATTTTGTGTATATCCCGTAGGGCACTTAGTGAAGTTTTTTGCTTATATAAATTTGTCTCGTTTGGATAGGCTGCAAGCTCCTCAAGAATAAGAACCGGGTCTTATTTGTCTCTGTGCCTCCAGTGCTAGCCCAGAGAAGGTGATAATAAATGACAGACAGGCAGATTGTACAGATGCACAAAATTAGGGAAGAGCAGCCTGCCTATACCTGGACCTGCAGTCGCAGACGGCACCAGATAGTCTCTCTCACAGCTATCAGTGTGGCTCCTCTGGGTACAGAGCCCTCATCTAGGTGTGGCTGTAGACAAGATGGTGAGAAAAAGACCCAAGCCCTCTTCCTCAAAGCCAAGACAGTTGTTCAGGAGAAAATAGGACAAAATAAATGAAAAGCCTAAGGTCCAATATAATTGACCTAGTAACAAGAGTTGGAAAAAGTACAGCCCTTTAGAAGCATACCCAGAAGTGCTGAGAGGACCCAGGGAGTAAATAGATGATTTCTTCATTCCAGACAGCTCTAGAGACAGGAAAACCATCAGAGTGAACAAGGAGCAGGTAAAAAGCTCCATTGGTCAGATGCTGACAGGCCCACATCCACTGATTCCAGCTGTAGAATCCCAATCGCTTTTGAAAGAGAGAGCTTTAGATGCACAAGATCTAGATTTATGCCACTTCCTGACTGTGCAACCTTAGCAAGTCCTTCATCCTCTCTGAGTCTCAGTTGCCTTCTCTGTAAAATTGGAATCTATCTAATGATACCTGTTCCCTGAGCTGCTGTGAGCTACTGATGGATGTGAAGACATTTGTAAGTTGTCAGGTAGAGTGTGAATGTGTGTGACTGCAGTTGGCTGTGACAATCAGACATTGACTGTGTGCTTTGCGTTGCAGAGGGTTGCCCTGGCTTGTGCAATGGTAATGGCAGATGTACCTTGGACCTGAATGGGTGGCACTGCGTCTGCCAGCTAGGCTGGAGAGGAGCTGGCTGTGACACATCCATGGAAACGGCCTGTGGTGACAGCAAAGACAATGATGGAGGTAGGGTTCTGGCTCCCATGGGCCCCACGCAGCAGTGGGAGTGGAGGGCATAGGGTGGAGGATGGGCATTACTGAGTTAATAGGCCACCAACGCCATCTGTCCAGTCAGGGAGACCGGCAGGGCAGGCAGAAAACTGCACATGTGATCTGAGGAATGAGTACATAGCACCAGTTGTTCCATTTGAATTAATTAAAATTAACTAATGTAAATGAAGTTAATCGCTGTCCATCCCCAAATGCAGAGGAGAAGGCATATGGAAGAAAGAGTTTTCTAACAATTCAGCAGTGGAATGAGCAACATTACGAGTTCTCCTTCGCTGCAAGTGGACAAGGAGAGGCTGTCCAATTCTATATCACAGATGCTACAGAAGGGAGGCTTCTCCCCGGGAGGGAGGTTGGGTTACCTTTGGTTAAGGTCTCTTCTCCTCTGATTCTGGTGATAACCGTCACCAAGTACACTGAGGGACACCTTTGCCCCCACAACCTCTGTCCCTATGGGTTTTGTGATAGAAGTCATCTTCACCATTGGCTTTTCTTAAGTGCTGGGCAAACAAAGCTCCGGGGAAGGGGAACCTAGTCTTGTGGAGCATTTATTAGTTGAGGGTGAAGAAATCCATGTTCTAATCCTAGTTCATGGGATTCATGCCAGTTGCTTGTGACACCTCCAGGCATCACTCTCCCTGTTTATAAAATGAGGACCATGGACCATGAGGACGATTCCAGTCCTTATAGTCTAGGCTTCATTTTTCTATTGTGTAAACTTTGATAAATAACCATAATGTGCTCTACTTTCCCACCTGGAAGATTGGTTGATTGTGCCTGGTTCTACTAATCTTGGGTTATTAGAGAAATAAAAAGAAAGAGACGTGGGGAAAAAAGTCAAAAGAGTTAACCCTCTTTTTCTTATGGTGATCAGATGGTTGGCCTAGTCCAAATATGTTTATACAGCTCCCTCGTATTTATACCAAGGGATGTTCTGGTATAGTGGACAGAGTAGGGAATCACCAGGAAAGAAAATCAGCATCCCAACCTTCAGGAATTTAGAACAATTTTAAAATATCGAAGCACCATAAGGATTAAAAGACCAACTGTGTGATATTGTGATTACTCTGGTTCATTTCCCTTGAGTTGGATTCAGCAGTCTAGAAGGAGAAGAGACTGTCTCAGACCACTGGTCTTTCTCTGAGCCAGCTTTCAGACCTTCTGCCCCTGATGGGCCAGGCCTGAGCCCAGTGGGTAATTGTCAGCAAGGAGCCATGTGGGGTTGGGCCTCAGTAGATAGCAGGTCTGTTTTCCTCCTTAGATCTGGCAAGGATGAAATGTCCCTTAATCATTCTGAAACTTGTGGCATTCGTTAATTTTTGTGTCATTCCATAAATATCCAGAGTACCTACTATGGGACCAGGCCCCCTGCCAGACACGGAGCTGAACAAGTCCTGCCCTTGCCCTCCAGGAACTCAAATGAGGGAGAAAGAAAGTCAAGTGCTAATATACTGTGATAAGTGCTGTTATAGAGTTATATATTAGCTGTTACGGGAGTAGGAAAACATCAAGAAGGTGATACTTGAGTAGATAGGAGTTTCCTGGAAGGGGAATGGACTTCTATTCAGAAAGATCATCATGGGCAAAGGCAGCCCAGAGCGTGGAGGAGCACCAAGTATCCCTGTCTTTAGGCAAGATGAAGTCCAATCATATTTGCTATTTGTAGGAAATAGATGTCAGCCTAAATTATCTGCACAGTTTCCTCAGCGTGTCCCTTCACTTTTGCCTGTGAGACAGAATCCCAATGGCTAACAATAATATTCATGGAATAGATGAGAAGGGGAGAGAAGCTACACCATGAAGTCATTCTTTCTCGAGACTCCAGTGTCCTGGTCAAGGCCTTCAAATAGCCGTTGAGCATTTTGACAGAAAAAGAACTGAATGTCCTTGAGAAAAGTGGTGAGAGGGCACACCTCGCCCCACTCCCAACATACATACAAGAACAGGTCATAAAACAAGGTTCATTTATTCCCTCACATAGAATGTAATGCCAGTGTGTCCTCTGCTAACCATACTTCAGAGCCAGCCCTCACAGCCCTAGAACTCCATTCACGAGTATGTACAGGTAGCATGGGCACTCAGAGGCCCACAGCTTTGGTGGGAGAGAGAGTGTCCTAGCATAAGAACCAGTGTTGATACAGACCCCAGGGGAAGGGAGTCTTCTCCAGATGTTCTAAGAGAGGAACGAACCGGCAGGAACTGGAAAAGAACAATCAGCAAATCTCTAATTGTACAGACTATCCCTCTTGCATTTATGGAACATGTTATGATTTGAAAGGAACTTGTACATAACTTTTTAGCAAAGCCTCACAATAGCCCTGTCATATGAGTTTATTCACTCGCTCAACAAATACCGTCTACTCCGCATTGGGCCCTATCCTGGATACGGGGTCTTCAGAGACAAATAAGATACAGTCCCCACCTTTGTGAAGTTCACAGTCCAGATGGAGAGAGAAATAAATCAGTACTAGTTGCAATGCAGGGGGATAATTGCCGTGACAAACAAGCATCCACTCATTCACCTGATAATTATCAAATGCCTAGACACCCAGCTGGGAACCGTGTTACGGTCCTTGTCCTCGTGGGGCTTTCAGTCTAGTCAGGAAGATTTTCCATGTGTCAGCATGATTAGGAAGACAACTAGCTGGGGAGGACAGGTTGTTGAGGGCCCTTGGCCTTGAATTCTCCTCTGTGAAATGAGGAAACTTCCTACCTTAGGACCCTCTCAGTTCAATGGGCTCTTACCCATTGGAGGAGCCAGAGGAAGGTACAGAGCACCCCTACCTTGCAGGGTGGCACAGGTGAAACAACCATAGGCAATTGATTTTCCCCAAGTGTCAAAGGGGTCTGTGCTTATTCTCATTGGCCTCCTTATCACTCTGGGCCTTGGCCAAAGCGGGGCAGTTTGAGGGGAGGGAAAGCAGGGTAGCGTGTGCAAGGCAGCACAAGAGTGAGCCACATTCAGCACTGGGCTCTTTTGAGTTCAGTCAAGAGTACATTTGTTGGGCTCCTGCAGTATTCAAAGTGCCATGCTCCCTTCTGAGGGGCTATAAAGACCAATGACCATGGCCCAGGCTTTTTCCCCCAGGAAGCTCACAGTCATTCGGAAGCAACTGTCATCCAAACAACTAAATCTAATGGAGGAAGAATGAAATTTCAGCCATGATGGGGGACACAGCATAATCCCAGACAAATAATTCTGGACGAAAGAAAATAGTGTTAAGAGTCTCACTGAGTGATTATTCTTGGCTGATATGACTCAGGGGCTTGGAGAAGGAATTAACAGAGTTTAATGTTGAGTAGCAACACTGGAAGGGACATCAGAGAGCACTGACTTCAACACTCTCCTAATCCCTTGCATGTTACAGACAGGCAAACTAAAGCCCAGAGAGGCAAGGCGATGTGGCCAAACTTACACCCAAAGTCATTAACAAAGCCTAAACAAGGACCCAAGACTCTCCAGCCATTCCGCATGGCTTTGTGGGCCTAGAGCACTTCCACCTACTTCTAGTGATTTATTCTTCTAGAAATATGGTATGAGTACTTACTCAGACTTAAATAGGCTGCTGCAATACCACAAAGCCTACCAAAGGATGATGATAACGTTTATGTCATTTTATAGTTTTCAAAGCCATTGTGCATGCACCCAACAACACTGAGGCATTTTTGAGGTATTATTGACACACTGAGGTATTGTTGTTGTTGTTAGGTTCCATCAAGTCAGTTTCTATTCATAGTGACCCCATGTGACAGAGTAGTACTGCCCCACAGGGTTTTCTAGGCTGTAATCTTCATGGGAGCAGATCACCAGGTCTTTCTCCCACAGAGCAGCTGAGTAGGCTCGAACCGCCAACCTTTCGGTTAACAGTCGAGCTCTTAACTATTCGCGCCACCAGAGCTCCTTTCAGTATTATTATCTCCTTGCTATTTCCTTACCACAAGGAAACTGAGGCTTAGAGAGCAGAAGTGTTTCACCCAGGTCACCCAGCTGGTAGGTGGCAGATACTGCCACTGCCTTACTGTGTGAGTTCTGTCCATATTAGAGCTTCTCACGGTACCCAGGCCTTAGAAGCACGGTTCCATTGTAAAGAACTGTGGCCTTCCAGGTAATCTGAGAACTCCTGGTTTCTCTTCTTCCTCGATTTGCTAGGGTTAGAGCAATCCTTTTCAAGTTAAACTTGAATTTCAGGCTTCATTAAGAATGTTGTTGCAGTATTTTCTTAAACTATGAGACAAAAAAACAGTTACACAATATGGCTGAGTTGGGAGTAGCTTTATTGGTTTGTTTTTGTTTTCCTTTATGGTTGTTGTCTAGATTTAAAGACAAAAAACAGATCCTGAACTCGACTTGGTGACTCCCAGGCTCCTGATGCCTCTGTCAGGACCACCCATTCAATCCAGCATACCTCTAGATGTCACCAAAGCAGTGGCTGGTGAGAGGGGCCAGTGTGGCAGACACAGAGACCCGTACTCACTCACCACTCACTCACTGTGAAATCCTTCCGTGTTCCCTACTCATAACGTGCCTGTATGAAGTACCATCACACGCATCTTCTCATTTGATGTACACTGACCTCCGATGGGGATGTTCATTTCATCCCCATTTCAAAGATGGCAAAACTGTGGTCCAAACATACTAAGTGACTGTAAAATGAGGATAATGCCTACCTTGCAGGCTTCCTGGGAGGAGTATAGGTCAGGTATTTAAAATGCCTGAGCAGCAACATAGCACAGTGATGAAAATGTGCTGTACTCAGATTGCTAGGGTTCACAATGCTGACTGCCCTATTTGCTGACAGCCTGGACTTGAGTTCCTCAACTTCTCTAGGCCTTACTTCATCACCTGAAAATGTCCATTTTTCTTTCTCCCGTTCCTTTCCATGGTGCTGATTATAAAATGTATGCATGCATATATAAATAATTATTTTTAAAATTAGAATTATCCTCTATATATAGTTTTATATTCTACTTTTTTGCACTTAAGGTTATAATGTATTTCTCCATGTAGTAATGTATTTTGACCTTTTTTTACAATTAAAATTTATATTCCATATTGTTACTCATTGCTAGATGAAAAAAAAAAGTCTAAATGCACATAAAGGAAAATAGCCATCCTTTATAGAGCATTCCTAAGTGCCAGGCACTGTGTAGGCACTTTGTGGACATGATCTCCAACCCTCACAACAACCTAGCAAGGCAAACATTTGGATGCAGGGAAACTGAGGCTTAGTGATCAGAAGTGATATGTCCAAAGTCACAGAGTGGATTAGTGGGAGAGCTCGGATTAGAATGGAGCCAACGTTTAAAAAGAAGAAGCCAGAATAAAAAGTCCACTGGAATTTGAACGACTGGCTCCTTTTGAGGAAGGGATTTTAAGCAGTTCAAGGTGTGATAATCTCTTTATCATGGATTGCAGTACAGATGATTGATGTTAATAACCTGGAAGAAGAAATTTCAGGAAAACGAGAACAAAGCTCTCGGTCCTCCCTCTGCCCATCTCCCATTGCAGAAATGGAAAGTTCACATAAAGCCGTAGAAGTTGGTCACCCTTCATACTCTCTCTAAACCAGGTTTCATGTGATAAGAAACAAGAGAGAAATTGACCTTTAAAAACCTTGTATTCTAGGGGGCAGATAAAGATTTTGTAAGCCTTTGAAAAAAGGCACAGAATTTATTATGGCAAATGACAAAAACTTCTCCCAGATGTGTGCAGTTGGGGAGGTGCATTCCACCCTCCATACCCTGGGTGGGCCTCCCAAAACACTGCTTACAACATGTCGTAAAACAGTTCTGTGACCAGACTGCAGACAGAATCAAGATGAGACTGGCTGATGGGCTGTTGAGCCGGGGGAAGAGTGTAGCCTGCAGAGAATGATGGGCTTGTTATTCACTGTCCAAGGAACCATCAATTTAGGTAACCTTGCAAACAACTACAATACAAAAAGTTTTCTAGTCCACAGATTTCCCTAACCTGTCCCTACCCTGTATCCCTATTCTCCTTTGGCTTATTTTTGTCCATCCCTGTAGTCTCAGTTTAAGCATTCTGTCCTTCAAGAAATACCACAGCTCCCAGCCTGAGTTGGGTTCCCACCTTCGGGATACCATAGCCCCTCTGCTTGCTTCTTTCCCCAGTGATCTGTTGTCTCTATATGACCACTACACTGAATTCTTTGCAGGTAGTAACTCTGTTTTATTCCTGTATGTCCAGGGCCTAACATAGGGCCTGCCAGCCACATAATAGGTGCTGAACGAACATAGCAGTCTCTGCTGCCTGTGCCTCCTTTGTAAGGAGAGGAATGAGCTCTTCCTGCAGAGAATGGCTTCATCACACCCTCAGGGCCCTCACATGGACCCTGCCAAACTCATTGAGCTGTTTGATTTGGGGTACTCATCCAGTCATTCATTCATTTGTTCATTTGTTCAGCAGATATGCTTACTGTGTGCCAGGTACTGTGCTGTGCATACTGTATACAGAAATAAACAAGTCAGTTTCTGCCTTTTGTGGAGAGACGATGGAGCTGGAGGAACTACAGTATCAAGAGCATTGATATATAAAGAGATATGGACTGTGAATAGTGCCTAACAGCTGAATTTGGAGAAAGATAAGGGATCAAATTCCCAACTCTGCCAGTTCACTAGCAGTATGACCTTGGGTAAATCATCTAACCTAAGACCAAATTTCCTCACTTGCAATGGTGAAAAAGTTAACTAAGCCACCACCTTTAATAGAATTCTTATCCCCATCTTTTGTGCTTTGCTCTTGTTTTTTTTAATGGAGAATTTTGAATGTACACCAAAGCAAACTGAATAGTGAAATAAACCCTCATGTATCCTCACCCAACACTTAACAACTATCAATCCACGCCCTCCCCTCCACTTATGCCTTCTCCTTGATTATTTTGAAACCAATCACAGGCATCATATCATTTTCTCCATAAGTATTTCAGCATGTAACTTGAAAAAATAAGGACTCTTTTTTAACCTAATGATACCATTATCCAACCTAAAAAATTTAACAATAATTTCTTTATATCAGCAATTATCTAGTCAATGTTTACATTTCCAGTTCTTTTACAAATGGCATTAATTCCTTTTAGTTTTTTGTTTGTTTGAATTAGGATCCAAACAAAGTCATATTTCATTTGGTCAGTATGTCTTTTAAGTCTCTTTTAACAATGTATTTCCCGTCTATATCTTTTCTCCCCTTGCAATTTGTCTGCTGAAGAAACAGATGTATTGAGTTTCCCACAGTCCGGATCTCGTTCAGTACATTCCCATGGTGTTGCTTATCATGTTCATCTTTCTTCTGTGTTTCCTTAAAAATTGGTGTTGGATTCAGCAACTTGATCAGGTTCAGCGTTTTTGCAAGATGGCACAAGAGTTGGTTCTTCCATGAGGAGGCAGTTCAGATGCTTCTTTCCTGTATGCTTCATGTGGAAGAAGCATGGACTTTCAGATGTTCCACTTTCCAGCCATGAGGCCTTGAATGAGTCCCTTATTCACTCTGAGCCTCAGTTTCTTCAGCTCTAACATGGAATAGTATATATTTGCCCTTGCAGGACTGTGGGAAAGTACTTTGTAAACTATTAGGGATCTGTGTGTGTGAGGTAGCATTATTAGAAGGCAGTGAAGCACTCACTGTCTGCCTTTCCCTTGTTGGTATTCCGCAGAAATTTCATAAACATAAGGTTATGGTAAACAGGTATTTTCTTCTATGCCACCTTTGATAGGCTTATAGCCATAAAAATGTATCTACAGTAAAACCTATGAAAGCTGGAACCTAGGTAAGGCAGAAACCTGCCAGAGAAGGAAAACTCTAATTTTTCCGCTAATAGAGAGTGATAGAAAAGTGGTAAGACTGCATGCAAACTGTCAAAGGCGGAAAACTTGCAAGACCTGGAAAAACAAGGCAGTTTTATAGAATTCCGTCTCTCACAGGTTTCACTGTTTAATGTAAATGCATGAGATTGATCTGACCACCTCCATTTTACAAATGGGGTCAAAGGCCATTACTGGAGGATGGAAGCAGAAGGGGAGCTGCCAACACAGGTGGTTTCCACCTTCATTAATGAATTTCTGACCACCCACTACGTACCAGGCGCTGAGCTGGAGGCTGATGATATAACAGTGAAAATGACAGACAAGAGCCCTACTCTAATAGAGCTTCCATTCTAGTGCCATAAAATCAGAAAATGTCAAATAATTGTAAATGCTATACCTACAGATAAGATAGAGTGACTGGGACTACTTTGAACCAGATGATCAAGAAAGGCCTCTCTGAGGAGGTGACTTTTGAGCTGAGACCCAAATGTTGAAATGAGCTACGCAGAAAGGCCAGGGAAAAAAGAGAGTTCCAAGCTGAAGAAACAACTAATGCAGAGGCCCTGAGATAGCAATGAACTTAGTGTTCAAGGTAGAGAAGGAAGGCCAGGCTGGCTGGAACAGAGGGAAGGAGGACTTCCTTGGAAACCTCTGCCCCACTCAGATTCCGTTAGAACATTGGTCTGGGTGAGACAAAGACAAGTGAACGACCTCAGACACTCTGAGGGGCACAGTGTCTGCCTTCAAATATCTGAACAGATAAGCCTTTTTTCTGTGTACTTCCACAGGTGAGAATTGGGACCATTCATGGAATTTTAAAAATATATTCTGGGCCAGGCATTGTGCACTGGAGATATAACAGTGAATACACCAGACATGATCTTTACCCTCAAGAGACTCAATGGTGGGTGGAGAAGACAGAAAAGAAGCAACTAATTGCCATCCTGTGTGATGGGTGAAAGTACAAAGAGTGACGGGAGCGTGAGGGTAGAACATGGTACCTAAGCAGAGACCTGAGGATGAATAGAGTTAGCCAGACCAAGAAGGGAGAAAGCTGATTGTAGAATGTGTGAAGGCCCCTGAGGCAGGAGAGAGAACAGAGCATTTAAGGAACTGAGAGACATTCACTTTGGAAGGAATATACTACGGCAGGGGAGAGCTCAGTTGCTCTGGAATCAGACCTGGGTACATATTCCAGTCTCTGCCACTTACTGTCTATGGGATTTGGGGTAAGCTACTTAACCTCTCTGAGGGTCAGTTGCCTCACCTTTGTATCAGATATGGTAATATTACCTCCCTCAGATGATAATGTAGTGAATCAAAGGATATTATGAAGGTAAAAGCACTTAACACAGTGCACATGTTAGCAGTGCAGGTAACAGTGGGAGTGGTTGAGGGGGCAATTAGAGAGGTACAGGTGGGAGAACAGCAAAGGATCAGGATGGAGAGGGGTCGGGGCCAAGTTATGCAGGACCTTATAAGCCACGTTAATGAGTGGTGGGAGCTATTGCAGGGTTTAAGCGGGACAGTAACCTGATACAACTGAGATTTTTTAAAAATCCCTTTGGCTTTGGTGTGGAGAATGGATTGAAAGAAGCAAGCCTGGAGACATGGAGACTATTTGGGAGTCCGTCTGGATTATTTGGGGGAGAGATGAGTTGAAGGCTGTGGATTTTAGCTAGTAGAAGAAATAATTTTCTGGCAGAGCCATTCAAGATGTAAAGGGTCACCTTGAAAAGTAGTGAGCTCCCAAGGGAGAATGAAGAGAACAGGATACAAGGAAAAGACTAGTCCAAAGGACTAATGGACCACAGCTACCAAGGCCTCCACCGGACTGAGTCCAGTACAGCTAGATGGTGCCCGGCTACCACCACTGACTGCTCTGACCGGGATCACAACAGAGGGTTCTGGACAGAGCTGGAGAAGGATGTAGAACATAATTCTAACTCACAAAAAAAAAGACCAGATTTACTGGCCTAAAGGAGACTGGAGAAACCCCGAGAGTATGGCCCCCAGACACCCTTTTAGCTCAGTGGTGAAGTTAACTCCAAGGTTCACCGTTCAGCCTGGGAGTGGACAGCCCCATAAAACCAAATGAGACTAACGAGGTACAGGAGTCCAGTGACAAGGGCCAGAAGGCAGAAGGGGACAAGGAAGCTGGTGAGAGGGAACCCAAGGTTGGGTAAGGATATTGTTGATGTGTTGTGAGATTGTTAACCATTGTCATAGGGCAACATTTGTAGTAACTGTTAAATGAGAAACTATTTTGTTCTGTAAGCCTTCATCTTAAGGGAGAATAACAGCACAATTGGAAGAGCGTAGTCAATGTCACTGAACTGTGCATATAGAAATTTTTGAAATGGTGTATCTTTGGCTATGTGTATTTTCACCAAAAAAAAAAAACAAGGTTGAGAAGTTAGAGGGTTGACATGTTGTGGGGTTGTTAACCCATGTCGTAAAACAATATGTGTACTATTGTTTCATGAGAAACTATTTGTTCTGTAAGCCTTCACCTGAAGTACAATAAAAAAAAAAATTAAAAAAAAGTAGTGAGCTCCCTGCCACTCAAGGGGACAGTCTACTGGGGAGATAGGTAAGCAGTCATGGACAGCACAGTGTGATATTGCTGAGACAGAGGTCAGCATGAGGGCCTGGGGAACCTCAGAGGAGAGGACCCTTTGCTTGGGACCTAAAGTGACTCTGTGTTGAAGGACCCTTCAGAGTGGTGTGCTGTGTCCTGAGCTGTCTCAGGTTGTGAGGGACATCAAAGTCTTGAAGCCTATCAAGAAATCCTGGTTAGGAGACTGCATTTCTGATTCATACTTTTGAACTTGCTCTTTTCAGCTGTGAGAATAGTTAGGGCCCTGATGGGAAATCTTTTTTGCTGTGATAACTGACATCCATCGAAAAGGGCTGCCCTTTCGTGATGGCCAAAATGATCATGCCCGAAAGAGAGGCAGTTTCTGTGAAAGCCACAGCAGACCAGCCACCAGGGGAGATGGGCCGGCCTGTGGCATATGAAGGCCAGGAGGTGGCTTTCAGGCAGGTTAGTCCCTAAAGCTAACAATCAGAATTATAATAACACACAGGAAATGAGCACTCATAAACTGAAGTCAGCATACAGGAAGATTACCACTCCCAACAATCTGACAATCTGAAAGAGACTATAAAATAAGTAAGCTTTTAAATGACTAAAGAGATAAAATAAGATACAGAAACCATAATAAAGAACAAGATATTATCCAGAAAGAAATAAGCATATTTTGAAAAGTTCCAAATAGACTATCTAGAAACTTTAAAGTATGGTAATTTAGTGACCTAAGAGATAAGTTAAACAGCGGTCCAGACACAGATGAAGGAAAAATAAGTGAAGTAGAATATAGATCTGAGGAAATAAATCAGAATGGAGCACAAATGAAAAGATAGAGATTAAGAAAAAGGTTGAGAGATGTGAAGGATACAAGGAGAAGATCCTTCATGCATTAAATAGTATTCCCAAAGAAAAGGCTAGAGAAAGGGAGAGAGGAATATTCAAACAGTCATAACAGTTTTCCAGAAGTGATGAAAGACATGAATCCTAATTTAAGGGTTCATGTTGTGGCATACTGCTTACAGTGTAGT
Organism: Dugong dugon; assembly: GCA_030035585.1. Classification (NCBI taxonomy): domain Eukaryota; kingdom Metazoa; phylum Chordata; class Mammalia; order Sirenia; family Dugongidae; genus Dugong; species Dugong dugon. The sequence goes on from CM057467.1 coordinate 68,167,582, forward strand.
GCATGCTGGGTTCCACACTTGGAGAAAAATTCTCATTTGCAGAGCTCTTTTCTGAAAAATCATTGTGTCATTATCACAAGAACCCAAGAGAAGGCTTTGCATTTCACATCTGGCTATAGAAGCAGATTGGTGAGTCTGAGGAATGAACTTTCTTTTCCTCCCCTGATCTGCATATGAAGAAACCGTTGAGAGAAGTTAAGCAGTTTTTACCGGGTCACGCAGCTCACATGGAAGCTGGGATCCAAATCCAAGCCGTTTGCCTCAGGAAACTGTCTTAAGCACTGTGCGTACTGCTGCTTGATCTCAGGGTGAAAGAAAGGCTCCTTCAAGTCCTGGTGTCCTATGATTCTGATCCTGGATCAGTGGAACTGCCCTGGCCTGGATTAGTTCATTTATTCATTCTTCAAGCTCTATGGAGTTGTAAAAAACGGCATTTGAGGGCAGTGTCTGACCTCCTCCAACCCCACAAGGGGGGAGAGAGAACCAAGATCAACAGTGCAAGGCTGATGCCTGTGAGGTGGAGGCCAGACGAGCCTCCTCTCTCTGCCATCTTTACTAATTCTGATACCAACCATCCTTCCCACAGCACTCTCTACTGGGTTTGATAATTCATTACAACGGAGACACAGAACTCGCAGACCATACTCACAATTATGGGGTTTATTAGGGAAGTAACCATTACAATTCAGGCTCAAGAACACTCAGGTAACAGTTCTTCCATCAGGATAGCCTCTCACAAGCTGTGCTCACAGGCATGGCTCTCCCTGGCCCTCAGTCTCTGCCCAAAGGCACTCAGCTTTCTCTCTGTGAGCTGGGAAGCCCACCACGCCATCTCCTGCAGCTGATCACTCCTTCCTTGGTGGTGGTGGACTCCTTCCCCTCTGCTCTGGGATTGGCTCTCTTTTAAGGCAAAACTGACCAATCCCCTTGGTAGGCCACAATTACCCTATCACACAATCCCCTGCATGGTAGTTACAAGACCACGGCTAGAAAGGCCACACACAAAAGTAATTAATCCACCGCAGGAGTACAGTCTCTGTTCCAGTCCAGTTCTGAGCCTGAATAGGATACTGAAAGGAATCAGACAGTCTCTGATCCTTGGGAGGTCATTGCCTGGGAAGGAGACAGAGGGAAAATCCACAGTTATAATATGGGGAATTAGGTGCTGTGATGGAGATTGCCCAGGATGCTGGAGGAGCACAGAAAAGTAGTATTTCAGCAAGTCTCATAAGTTCATGTTCTCCGCTTAAAACATAGTTCCTAAAAGAACTCTCCAGAGCTCAGAGAACCTTAGATAACTCAGAAAGAACTGAGTTGCAATCCTGACTCCTTCTCTGACTGACTGACTGTGTGACTTTGACCAGGTTACTTCACCACTTTGAGTCTTTGGTTCCTTCTCTCTAAAATGAGGGTCATGACAGTTGCTACTTCACAGGGTTGGGAGGATTAAATGAGACATTCCTTGTAAAGCACTTAGCACAATGCCTGGCACTCAGTGACTAGTAGCTGTGATTTATCATCATCATCAATTTAATATAAATAATAATGATAGCAATCATTCCTGACTAACCTTCCCCCAGGACTGGAGAGCAGACATTCCTCCTCAACAGGAAGCAGTTCTTCCCAGGTGCCACAGAGCCAAGTGTTTATAAAGAGGTAAAAAACTGCTTTCCAGAGACTGCTTCAGTGGTAAACAAGAGCAGGCAAAAGCTAATAAAATTTCAAATTAGCCATGACTTTTCACGGCCCTTCAATTGTGCTAGCTGATTTAATGGTCAGCGTCCCTGCTCGCTGGGATTGAATAATGGAGCATTCCTGCAGAGTTATGGATGCGGCAGCTGAATCTGTCATGCTAACATCAATAGCAGAATGCAAATAACCCTCAGCTCAGGCTATAATTATGTGTTTAAGCAATGCCTGGCAGGGACAGCCCGAGAATGTGTGATGGAGCCCTCCAGCTGCAGAAGACAGGTGTTTTGCTAGGCAGTTGGTGAATCTAGGAGAGCTGGGACAGGAGCCACAAATTAGGGCCCAGGACAGTGCTGGGATGAAGGGATGCCTTTCCCCCACAACTCGGGATGAATTTGGCAGGTGAGCATACAAAGGTAAAATGACCCTTCATTTGGTGAGCTGTGTTCTAGATTCAGAGTAGGGAAGGGGAACTACCACTTTACTAAGCACTTACTATATGCCAGGTGCTATGCTAGATTCGAGGACATAATACTATGCTTTTTACTTCTGTAACAAATACTTACATGCCATTCACTCTTATCTCCCCATTTTAGAGATATGGGAAACTGAGGCTGTAGAGTTTAAGTAACTTGCCCAAGGTCACCTACTAGTAAGTCTCAGAGCCAGGATTTGACCCCAGACAGTCTAGCACTGGAGTCCATATTCTTTAGAACTGTGCTGCCCTAAAAGAGGCTACAAGCCTTTGGGCACTGTGCAGCCCCCAAGATTTCTGTCTCCAATTTATTAAGGAAAAAAACGGGGTTTCAGAGAGTTTAGTAGCTTGCCTGAGGTCACACAGCTAGTAAAGAGGATCAAGTGCTCAGCCCCAGGTTGGCCTGAAGCCAGAGCCAGTAATCTGTGCTGCCACTGAGGATGGGGCTCAGAGTCTAGTCAATGCATGTGCAGTACCCTGGTGGGTGCCATCTATGTTGCAAGCTCCATGGGGGCAGAAGTGAGGTGAGTATATCTGTGTTAATCCCACATTATTGATGAAGAAACGGGGTGTCAGAGATATCAAGTACAAGAATCTGTCCCGTGGCATTGTAGTGGCAGTACTGGGACTTGAACTTCAGTCTCTGAGCCTCATGATCCTCCCACCACACCACACTGCTTAATTGAATTGAATGACGATTCAGTTTCCTGGATTTTATGGACTGGCAGTTTCATCCCCTCCTTCATGTGGTAATTGAATCATTCAATTTGCATTCATTTATTTGTTTAACAATCATGTTTCCACACTTGATACGTGCCAGGCTCTATACAAAGTGCTGGGGACACAACAGAGATAATGAGAACAGGGTCTGTGCCCCAAGGGTGGTGGGAAGTTTGCCCAAAGTCACAGCTAATAAGCAGCAAAGCCAGAATTTGAACCCAAGCGGGAACACACATTGTTAGACTGCACTCTGCCTACAGAGTTCACAGACTGTAACCCTGGGCTTTTCCTATCCTTTCACATTCTCCCCAGTCCCCACCTGCCACCCCACCCTTGGGCAGTATCCTCTGATCTATGGGTATGTTACCATTTTAAGCTATTCCACTGGGTGCCTGTAAGAGCACTTTGAGATAATGATACCAAAAATCTGTGGTCTGATGAATTTCTTTCTTTGCACTTTGGGAAGCTAGAAGAGCTATAATATAATTTTCAGTGCTGAAGAAATCCATCCATGTGGTAAAGAGAATTCCCTGCTAATGGTAGCTCGGCCAGAGATGTGCAACCGTCCGGCAAACTCAGGAAGCACTAATATCCCTAAAGCCCCCTCTCACAGAAGGCAGAGCCAGGCCTCCAAAGGGCTGAGGACTGTGCCTCAGGCCACACAACTGCATTGCAGCTGGGGGAGATGCTGAGCATTACAGGGCCCTCACCACACTTCTCTTCCTCACCCCCAAAGCCAGTCAATCACCAGGTCTTACAGTTTTTACCTCTCAAATGTCTCCCCAAACCATCTACTATTCTCTACCTCCTCTGTTACCACTCCAGTCTAAGCAGCCATTATTTTTCACCTGTGCAACCTCAGCTACTCCCTATGTGTCCCCCACTTCCACTTGGGCCCCTTTCAGTCCATTCTCTGCATTGCAGGCGGTGTTCTTCCCACAGTGCAAATCAGATGTCACTGCTTAAAACCTTTCAGTGGCTCCCCCTTGTCCCAAGGGTAAAATGCAGACTCCCTAATCTGGCCTACAAGGCCCGTTATGTTCTGCTCTTGCCAACGTGGGCAGCCTTGTTTGTGCTGTTTGCCTCACCTTCCAAGTGCCAGCATTTGAATTTAGTGACTCAAATGATCACGTTCTCTCACCTCTGGGCCTTCATATATACTACGCCTTCGTATATACTATCTCTTTGAACGTGTGTATAGATAGATGGATGGACGGACAGACAGACATATACGTACGTATGTATGTACACATGCACTTACTTGTCCATCTTTCCTACAAGACTGGTGGGCTGGGACCAGGTCTGAATCACCTCAACTCCTCAATGCCCAGCAAAGGCCCTGGCTTGTATCAGGAACTCAATAAAGTGTTTTTGACAGCTGGATAGAGGAGAAATGAGTCAAGGAATTCTGGACTAACGTGACTGATTGAACACAGCAATATAAACAAATGCTCTGTCACCCCTACAGATGGCTTGGTGGACTGCATGGACCCTGACTGCTGCCTCCAGCCCCACTGCCATGTCAACCCGCTGTGCCTGGGCTCCCCTGACCCTGTGGACATCATCCAGGAGACACAGGCCCCGGTGTCCCAGCAGAACCTCCACTCCTTCTATGATCGTATCAAGTTCCTCGTGGGCAGAGACAGCACACACATCATCCCTGGAGAGAACCCCTTTGATGGAGGGTAAGTCTATTCAGGCCCTGGCTCTGCCGACCTTGGCTCTCCGAAGGAGAACAGAGTCACCTGGAGGGCCAGGTTGGGGTGAGTGAGGGTGGGAGAAGGACAGGAGGGCAGAATCAGAGGTTCTTGATGGCATGTCAGGGTAGGCAGAAAAGCAGCCTCAGGTACCTGCATTTAGAAAACTGCTATCCAAGGCATTTGGAATTTTTATGAGCCAAGTTTTGCTGCTTCCACTGGTGATAAATGGAGAGAGTAAGAAATCAAAGGTCCGGTGGGAATCTTGGATCAATACCCACTTTGCAGTCAGCTCTTACTGATCCTGCAGTCTCTAGATGAGCTGGAAGGCTTTGACACTGCTCACCCGCAGAGCTGATGTCCAGAAGATTTTGCTAGGCTGGGGGTGGGGTGCGCCTGCTGGCCACCCAGGTCATATGCCCACACGCTCCTTCCTTTTTCAGTTGTGTCATCCACTGAACTATTTTTTACCGATGTCTGCTCTATACCAGGTCCTGTGCCAGGATCACAGAAAGGAGTAGAACGCAGTTCCTGACCATTGGTCACTCGCAGTCCACTGCCAGAAATATATCCCCACGGTACTCTGGGAAAACAAAGGAGGTGCTCCTGGGTAGCGGAAGGCCAGGGTGGTTTATGAGCTGAGTCTTAAAGATGAGAAATAGTTAGCCTTGGCAGTGAAAGGAGAAGAGTGCTCCAGATAGAAGGAATAGCTTACACAAAGACCTGGAGGAATGAAAGTGCACAGAGCCAGAGAACGCTAGCTCTCCATTTTGTGGTCTTCAGATCAGGAGCTGTGAAACAGGAAGAGGTATCCAAGAAGGAAGAATTTATAATGATTTATCTTGAATGTCTTGCAATATAGGGATGACTCAGCTATGCAGAGCTTTCTGTGTATCTCAACACAGTTCAACTCAGCAGTCACAGATTGTGTACCTTCCATGTACATAACTTCTGTGCCAGAGAGTATGAGAGAACAAAGATGATCAAGTCCTGGTCCCTGCCACAAGGGGACAGTGGGAGTAGTGAAGAGGGGTGGGGGGTGAGGGATGTCTTCAAGTTTATTTAAAGCGAAAAATCAGCAAAGCTTGGCAACTGATTGTGCCTGAAGGATGCTGGAGAGAGGAGTCTGAGGTCACTATTTTACTTAATTTTATACTGAGGATTCAGAGTTCAGGGAGGTTATATCACCTGCTGAAAATCACACTACAGATTAGTAGTAGAAACAGGAGAAGTCAGCTCCCAGATCATTATTTATGTATCTGTCATCTTCAGTTAAATTACGTACACTTTGAAAGAAGATCTCATTCATCTCTCCAAACCCACAGTACTTAGAGAAGGGCCTAGAATATAGTATTTTCCCTACAAATAAATGGGTAACAGTATTTTCCAAAATATTACTGGAAAACTTCCTTTTGCCTAACATTTGCCTGAGTCATCACATTCCTGCTCCTCACTGATCTTGATTCAGAAGAAACAGCTATCACTGCCGAGTATCTCCAAACAGATTCCTATGGAAAACAAGCACAAGTGATTGGAAACAGAAACCCGAGGCACCAGATGCGTTTTTCATTAGACTTCCTACTTGGTATTCGATCATCTTGATCCGGGCCAGTATTTGCATCGTTGGGTAAAGTGGAATCAGTCACCAAGTTTGAGTTTGTCTCCTTTCTTCTCATATGAGGGAGCGTAGTATAATAGAAAGTACCCAGAGTTTGCATCCTGGCTTTACCTCCTACCAGCTGTGTGTGACCTCAAGGAAATAATTTAACTTTTGTGCATGTGCTGCCAATTATAAATGGACAATAGTAGTAACATTTCATGAAAGTTATTGAAAGGATTAACTGAAATAAATCACTTAGCACAATGCTTGGTTGTTGTTATTAGTTGCTGTCGAGTTGATTCCAACTCATGGCGACCCCATGCGTGCAGAGTAGAACTGCTCCATAGGGTTGTCAAGGCCGTGATCTTTCAGAAGCAGATTGCCAGGCCTTACTTCTAAGGTGTCTCTGGGTGGGTTTAGTTAGTAGTCCATCCCTTAACCATCTGTGCACCCAGGGACTGCCAGTGATAGGTAACAGTGGTTATTACAGAGGGCAGCATGGCATAGTGAAAACAGCACAAGCTTTGGAATCTAATAGACCTAGATTTAAATTTCATTGCATCCACGTTCTAGCTATATCTGAGCTCCAGTCTCCTCATCTGTAAGGTCAGGATAATAATGTCTGCTTTATAGGATAGTTATGAGAATTCCATTTTAAAAATGTATATAAAGTCTCAACATAGTACCCACCACAAAAAAAAAAAAAAAATTGCTGGCTAATGTGGGGATATGTGCCATTAAAATACAGATGTATAAAGGCCTCTCTGCTGCACAACATGTTGAGACTTGTCACGACTTGTTTTTCCAAACCCGTTACTGATTGGCTTGTTTACCTGAATTCCTCCTCCCTTGCCCGAAACTTGTCGTTATTCACCCAAAGCCCATTGTTCTGTTATTTGCTTCACTGTTTGCTGTATTGACTATAAAATAAACTCCTGGGACTAAAGCTGGGGTCGACTCCTCAGAGTGACCCTCCTGGCCCCACTTCTCTGTAAGAGTTGTGTTTGGTTACTGTCTCCGCAGCCCCGACATTCGCCGCTGCTGCGACGTGCTAATTACATGATAGTGGTGGTGATAGCATTAGAAAGGGCTTCTAATTCCACTGCCTTATTGAAATTGAAACTCGAGAGTAACCTGCCTCTAGGAAAGTCTGCCAACCACCCAGAGAGGAGCCAGGTTTAGATTGTTTAATCATTATTTCAGGAAAGAAAAAAGCAACATTCTTGCCAGCCGACTTTCACTGGGGATCCTTGTTAGAGGAATCCAGTGGCACCTCTCCAGAGTGTGGAGTTTCTGATGGGCAGGCAGACCTGACTTGATGTCTGTGTGTAACATGAACAAGGCCCGTATCTGGCAGACAAAGCCCCATACCCTTCTGCACCCCATGTGCTGCTCCACAACTTGTACAGTCTGTCTGTGATTCCATTTAACAGCCTCCAAGAAGCTGGCTGTCACCCAGTGACCCAACAGCATTTCTGAGGCCAGTAAGGAAAGGCAGGCCCCAGAGATGTAGCTCCTTCACTCTGCAGATTCCCAGCTGCATATCAGACTCAGGGAGGCTTTAGTATGAGGCATTTTAGAACCTCAGCTTCCTGGGCCCAGGGGAGGGAGAGGAGTTCAAAGCTAAGTGGACCACCAATGAGGAAAGCAAGCAAGCCAGTCTTCAATGCCCAGAGCTTCCCCGAGAATTCATTTCCTCAGAAGCCCAGCCCCATGCCTGAGATGAGGAAGTAGGGGGTTCTTCAGTATGACAGATGACACCAGGAGTTATATGGGTGGTGCCTTTTGCACATGTCCAGCATCCTAGCTTGTGCCAGAGGTACCGGAGCAAGGGCAGCCTAGAGAGAAGGATGAGTTCCCCAGGATGTGAGGGCCCCAGCCTAGCAGAATGGGGTTGGGCTGTGCTGGGCTCCATGGAGGAAACCACAGAGCTTGAGGCAGAAGTATTGCCAGATGGACTTAGAGTGAGGAAAGCTTCCCACAGGAACCCTGTCTGGTTCATCTGTGACTACAGGGTCCAGCACAATACTTGGCCCAGAGCAGGTGTTTAATACAGGTTTAATGAATATAGTGGCTCTCTCTGACATTCTGCCGCTACTGTCCTCAACTCGACATTAAGAGATAAAGGCATGGATGATCTTAGCTGATCTAAGGTAGGAGGGGATGTAGCAGACATGGGAACCTCTGTAACCAGATTAGGTGGCTTGAAGACCATCTTTCTTTCCTGGTCTGGAGGCCTGGAGGCCTAAACTCTTATGTGCCTAATGGAACACCTCTCCCTAACCTAGAGTCATGAGTAGAATACAATGAAGGATGCCTGCTATTGAGACTTGAATGGAAGAGGGGGAGCCACTGAGGTTCATACAACAAGAATAGATATGAGGACCCAGACTGCAGAGCTTGGGGTCAGACAGCAGGGAAAGGGAGGGCAACGTGAAGGCATCTCCTGGAAGAACACTCAAGGTAGAGCTGAAGCTGTTTCCCACTGTTGGTTGTATATGTTCTCTTGGGAAGAACTAATCAGGTTTAAAGGGCTGGAGAGGTGAGGCAGACATTACCTCAGTGAGTAGCTGTGGGTTGCCAACATTGAACAGGTTAGCATATTATAGGAACAGATTCTGACAAAAGCACTACCCCCAAGCTATTTGAATATCAGTTCAGCATATGTTTGAGGACACTGTATTGGTCAGAGAAATAATGTGACACTGTCATGTCTTCTGGGCTCCTCTAAGCCTAGGAGGTTATCAGCTCACCCAAGAAAGTGGGTGGGCATGCATAGGGAGAGTCAGTTGACAGGAGACCAAAGAGAAAAGCCCAAAGAGAAAACTGGTGGAGTCAGGGGGACTTTAGAAAAAGTAAAGATGGGTACAGAGGGTCAGATCCAGAGAGAGGCAGATCCTGTGGAGAGGAGAGAGTGGGAAGGGTCAGAGAGGAACAGAGCTACCCCAAAAAGACAAACTCAGTTTGATAAATGTTGACCCAGCCCCTACTCTGTACCAGGCATGGGAGAAGAAAATACGCATCTGTACCCCATTACTGTGGGGTCTTTTTGAGGGCCTCATGTTTGACATTGAACCCCTAGTGCCTAGTAGAGGGGTTGGCACAGAGTAACCACAGTGAATGACAGAATGAATAAATGAGTCATTCATTTAGTCGCCGCTGACCTTCGTCTGCGTACCTGAAGAGAAACAGGGACAAAGTGCTCTGAGAGTTCAGAGGAGGGACCATCACTCCCCACAAGTCTGTCTCCCTGAGCACCATGCAACAAGAACTGTATCTTACACCTCCCTGATTCCCCAGCACCCAGCATAGGGCCTGGATCAGGATCCAAAACCAAACCCACTGCTGTCGAGTTGATTCCAACTGATAGTGAACCTGTTGGACAGAGTAGAACTGCCCCGTAGGGTTTCCAAAGCTGTAAATCTTTACGGAAGCAGGTTGTCACATCTTCTTCTGCAGAGGGGCTGGTAGGTTCAAACCTCCAACCTTTCAGTTAGCAGCCAAGCGCTTAACCACTGCACCATCAGGGCTTTTTTGGATCCAGGTAAAATGAAAAGAAACCAAACTCGTTGCCGTCAAGTTGATTCCAACTCATAGCAACCCTATAGGCAACAGTAAATGTTTGCTTGAAAATGAATGAATGAATGACGATCAACTTGCAGGTCACAACACATTAGTGGGTCATAAATCAACTTTAGTGAATCATAACTGTCCTTTTTTTTTTTTTTAAGAAGTAGATTTAAGTGGAATGGAATGGAAGATATCAGCACAACATTGTAAAAGGGATATGTGTTTATTTCATGAAACTTGCTTCGGTTGTGTACAGGCACAGGTGTGCTACTGAATAAGCTGGATTATTACTGTGGGTTTCAGTCGTACAGGATTTTAAAAAGGCATTCTAGACCAAGGAGTGAGAATGGCCAACAGTATGACTTCCCAGGATAATCAGAGATTGGGGAGACTTTTAATGCGACTGGAATATAATTATGGTGATATTATTTTATGAATCAAGGGTCAGAAAACATGCTCTAACATTTGAAATCAAGATGGTCTTCGAAAATCTGGAGTGTGTGATCATGGCAAGCATAAGGGTCATGTGGGAAAAGGAAGAACACAGGGGACTATGAGGCCAGAAAGTGGCTTAGAGACAGAAACTGAGAAAGATCTGACCCTCACCTGGTCACAAGCCAGGTTAGAGCATTTCATCTCTGTCAGGACTTAAAATTGGCCATAAACAGTAGTAAAATAACCTCAGTGCCACAGAAGTCTTCAGAATTTCTTTCATATCCTTTATAAAGGCACAAAGTTTCCGGTAATTTTGGAAGCAAGGGTTTGCAAGAGGAAAAAAGTAGAGAGGAGGGAGAAATGATTATGTATGCAATCTAATTTTTTATCCACCCACTGCAGATCTAAAGCCATATACAAGTCTCAGTGGCAGAGCAGTTATGGGAGAACATTTGCTCACTCCACCCCTAGCCACCACCCCAGTCCTTAGACAGCCTTGGATAGCCCTCAGAGCGACTGAGCACTAGAGATCATCTAATGGAGTTCAAGTAAACACCAGCTTCCTGACAGCTGGCCTCTGAGCAGATTTATTATTGAATTACACTCCTGCATTTTAAGAACAAGCTGAACTGATAGGCTACCCCATCAGTTAAAAAAAAAAAAAAGTAAGAAAGACAATGATAAATTACCCTGATGGAAGATGGAAGAAGATAAAGATCCTGCTTCCTCCAAAACATCAACCGTTATATATTATTCATGTTGGGTTTTTTTTTTTTTTTTTTTAAATCCCTCCCCACATAGAAATGAATGTTTATGATGATAAAGCAACTAGGTGAATTCAATTCAGGATGCAGGGAATGACTTCTCACATCATCCTGATGAGCAGCTAACAACTCCTTCTCTGTCACTTGATCATCCCTTTATTGATTTCAAAAATGAATTACCATCTCTGTTTGCTTTGTAGCTTAAGCGTGTTTCTAGTTGTCCATCACAGGGAACATTAGCAAAGAAGGTGCTGTGGTGAAGCAGAAAGAACTCAGGGTTTACAGTGACGGGGAGTGGGACTAGATTCAAGTCCAAGTAGCTAAGTGCCCTTGGGAAGATGAGCCTCGATTTCCTCATCTGTACTGTGGCGTTACTAATTCCCACCCTGCCAGGTGGTTGGGAAGATTAAATGAGAAAAAATACCCAGAATTGCATATAGTGCACATTCAGTAATAATGCCAGTCTTAGTTATCTAGTGCTGCTATAACAGAAATACCACAAGTGGGTGGCTTTAATGAAATTTATTTTCTCACAGGTGAGGAGGCTAGAAGTCCAAATTGAGGGCACAGGCTCTAGGGGAACTCTCTCTTTGTCTGGTCAGGGGAAAGGTCCTTGTCTCCTTTCAGTTTCTGTTCTTTGGCTTCTTGGTGATATTCATGTGGCGTGGCATCTACCTTCCCCTGTCTCTGCTTGCTTAGTTGCTTGTTCAATCTGCTCTTTTTATATCTGAAAAAAGATTGATTTAAGACACACCCTATGCTAATACTGCCTCATTAACATAACAAAGAAAACCCATTCCCAAATAGGATTATAATCACAGGTATAGATATTAGGATTTACAACACATATTTTGGGAGGACACAGTTCAGTCCATAACCATGCCTAACATGTTCTACATGTAAGAAATTGTTTTAAATGTTTTATAAGCATTAACACATTGAATCTCTCCCAGACCATATGACATAGGGACTTTATCATCCTTGTTTTACAGATACGACATCTGAGGCACAGAGGAGTTAAGTAACCTGGCCAAGGTCATAGGATTTGTAAGTGGCAGAGCCAGAAAGCTAGCCCAATTGGCCGTAGGCCCATATGCTGAGCCTCAGTCCTCCCTTGTTACTAGTTGTTGTTAGCTGCCATCGAGTTGGCCCCTGACTCATAGTGGCCCCATACACAATGGAATGAAATGCTGCCTGGTCCTGCACCACCATCCCCGTGATCGGTTATGAATCGGAACGTTGTGATCCATAGGATTTTTTTTTTGGCTGATTTTCGGAAGTAGATCACCAGAACTTTCTTCCTATTCCATCTTAGCCCGGAAGCTCTGCTGAAACCTGTTCAGCAGCATAGCAACACACAAGCCTCCACTGACAGATGAGTGGTGGCTGTGCACGAGATACATGGGCAGGGAATTGAACCCAGGTCTCCCTCATGGAAGGCGAAGATTCTACCACTGAACTACCACGGCCCTCTTGTCTTTCCTGCTAAGTCCTTTGTGTACTGTCTCAGAGTCTTTAGTTTGGCAATCTGTACAGCATGGTGCTGCTACAACTCCAGCTGGCGCTGACTGTTTCTTCAATACTGTGCAACAGAATAAGAAACCTATGTGCAGTATGGCTGAGTGCGCAAGAGCACTGGCTCCAGACTCAGGCAGCCTAGGTTTGAATTCCAGGCCCACCTTTTGCCTGCTGTGTGACACTGGACAAGTTTCTTAATCTCTGAGCCTCGCTTTCCTCATATGTCGTATGAGGATAATAATACATACCTCATGAGGATGTTGTGAAAATTAAATGAAATGTAATATACTTAAGAGTTAGAGCAGTCAGCATTCAGTGAGTGTTGGCAGCCATTATTACTATGTAAGAGTGTTTGTGTTAGTGTTAGCAATAGCATTAGTATTTGTGTATCTTGTACTGTTACCATGAGAACTGGGAGAAGAATAAGAAGCATCAGTGCAGTTGTATAATTGATGCGAAAGTCATAGTACCAAAGCATGGCAGAGGCAAATGGGCCTTGAGATCATCAGCCCTTTGTAATGGTAGAGGAAACTTCCAGGCCAGAGAGAGCCATTGGCTCAGCAAGTTAGTAGCACAGCCTGAGTCCTGGAGAACCTGGAGTCCCAAGTGAGAGCTCTCTGAAGCAATAATTCTGGTGCTTATAAGCCAGGGACTTTCTGTATTTCCATCCAACACTGTTAATTTTCAAGCAATAAGAAGTTAAAATATTTGAAGAGCCATGCTTCACATTATTAATGTTGCTCTCAATGGAAAATATAGGGTCAGAATTTATCAAACACCTCTGCAGTGAGTCTAACTGGCCCTCCAGTCAGATCCTGGAGGCATCTCTAAATGAATTCCACAGTTAGTGGCTCTGATGTGAAGAGATGCTACCTCTGGGCAGTATTTTGGCAGAGGAGAGATCTGGCCCTGCCTGCCTCCCCTGCCTCTGCCTCCTCCTCCCATCGCAGCTGGGGCCATGTGACTCCATGGATCTAGCCCTGTAGACCTCTAGGAGCAATCCTTATCTAGGGGAAGGATTTAGAATAACCCTAGCTACTCAGCTTCAAGTCCTTCTTACTATTTTTGTCTGTCTGAGCTGTTACTTGCCAGTTCTGCCAAATGGGTTTCTGCCTTGTCCCTGAATCTTGGACTTACTTCTATGCCCAAGTTCCTGATAGCAGCAACTTGGCACCCCAACCACCCAAGGACTCAAGCCTTGCCTTCTCTTGCCAGGATCCCCACCCCTGCCACATCTGGGTCTGGAGCTCTATCCCCACTCTGTCTAGGGACCGAGCATTGTTCCCTGGTGACACACTGGATGTCCACATCCATCTACCCCAGGGAGCCCCCTCACCATGCCCATCCTCCTGTCAGATCCTCCTCCTTGTCCCTTGAGTTACTGCTTCCCTTCACTGCCACCTGTGTATTGTCATACCTACACCTCAGATTCAGCCTGCTAGACTTTCTCCAGGCCTCCATAGCTGCATGTCTGCCCAGCATCAACTCCTACCCAAGGAAGCGAGTCTAATTCTGATCCATCCTACTTTTCTCTTTCCTATCAGGTGAAGTAGGGCCTGTCCTGTGTTCTCACAGGAAGGCAGGACACATAGTCACAGAATAAACTTGTCCACTGACAGGCTTATCTAGAGTTACATTTTAGCAGAGATGCTTCGTATTTTTCTAACAGCACAAACCATCTCCTCGGAGGTCTTCTTCGAAAGAGGTTTCTGGCTACACAGCATAGAGGACATCCTAGCTAGACATGTATCACATTTCCCATGCCCCCAGACACACTTACAGTGTTTCTGAGCCATGTAGCATGTCCCTTAGACATGACCAGCCCGACTACTCAAGGTACAGGAGCCTTGCTCCTCCAACATGATCTCTGCTGACCAGCCTCTCTCAGTGCTGTTTCTCCCTCGCTGCAACCAGTGTGCTCACTTCCCTGTTTTGAGAATAGCCAAGGGCTCTGTTCTTGTGTGTACCTTTGTCAGGTAGCAAAAAATACCCCAGAGAATTCCTTAGGAGAGGACTCAGGCCTAAGCATGCAGCATTCAGCAGCCAGAGTTGCCCACAGGTTTGGGTGATTGGAGCTGCAGCCTGGGACCCGATACTACAATCTGAAGCCTGAGATTGAATTCTGAAGGAGCTCAACAGCTACAGAAAGATAGGCGGTCACAGAATAATGGCTTCTGGTGACTGGGCTCTACAGGAGTCTGAAGACACTAGTTGTTGCCAGGCCATCTTGTTGGATGGCTCCATGTGGTGTTCAGAGCATCATAGCAGACCTAGTGGTACCCCAGGTACTACCAGGTGATGGAAGGGAAGTGCCACCCCATCTCTAGAGCTCACCTACATCACCTTAAAATGAAGGGCTTGGACTCAGTCACCCTGAAGTCCCTTCCATCTTAAAATTTAGACTTTTCTGAAGGAGTCTCTGGTTTCTTTTTCCCTCTTTCCAAACATACGCAAAACAGTCTGAGAGGGAGAGTTTTTTTCTGTAATGAATTGGTGCACTTCCCCCTGATGTTTATTCCATGTTCCCAGCAAGTGATCTGGAAGCCATTGGTGAGTCTAAACTGAGCCCAGTTCCAAATGGAAAAATAGGAGTTGGGCACTTGGACTGAGTTGAATGCTTTATTCTAACTGTGAGGATGTTTTTGTGTCATACTGCAATGACTGAGATCTAGTTTTAACCAAAGTTATTCATGAAATGGTCAAGTGACTTGAAAAGATTCCCGTAAAGCAACTACAGGTTTAAGATAGTACTAACAGTGCAAGTACAAGAAAATGGCACAGCTGACACTTCTCCTACTCCTAGGACAAAGTCTTCTCAACCACACTAAGGTTGAAAACAATAATAATCTCTCTCATCATATCTAACAAAAAGTTAACCAGAAGATTCGACATTATGAAGAATCTAACAAAAGTAAACCAAATAATTCAAATTTATCAAGAAGCCTCTTTGAAATATAAATCTGAATCCATTAAACCTTGCACCAAATGTATATTATGCCTTGAAGTATTAGCTAATGATGGTAGCATATGCCTAAAATTTATAAATGAACATGTGTATCAAAGGAGCATATTCAAAAATGTTTGTATACATAGAGTAGAATATTATTCAGCCATAAAGAGAAATGAAGTTCTAATACATGCTACGACATGGATGAACCTTGAAAACATTATGCTGAGTAAAATAAGTCAGACACAAAAGGATAAATATTGTATGATCCCACTTTTATGAAATATCTAGAATAGGCAAATGCATGGAGACCAAAGTTCATTAGTGGTTACTAAGGACATGTGGGAAGGAAAGGTAGAGAGTTATTGCTTAAGAACACTGAGTTTCTGTTAAGGGCAGTGAAAAACATTGGAAACGGTGGTGATGGTTGTACAACATAGGGAACATATATAATGTCACTGAATCGTGCGTGTACAAATTGGTTGAAATGGCAAATGTTTTTTATATGTATCTATTACCACAAATTTAAAAAAAAAAAAAATGTTTCCAGAAAGGGCGTACAACCAAAATAAAGTTTCAAGAGCCTTGCTGTAATGATATTAACTCTGATTTTTGAGGCAAGCAAACTAAATTGATTCTCAATTTATTAGGTACATGTCTCTGTCAGACAGTAAGTAAGTTGACAGGCTAAGTGACTTTCCCCAAGATCTCATAGATCTTAAGTGGCAAGGCCTGGATTTGTATCCTGTCTCCCAGCAATTCTGTTTGAGAATGGGCAAGTCCATTCCCCTGCCTAGACTATTTCTCACCTGTACCATGAGGGCTTTGGAAGAGATGATCTGGAAGTCTTTTCTGATTCTAACATTTCAAGATTAGGGAGTTCCCAAGAATATGTACATGGGTAGAAGATTTCAGATCAGGGAAGCTGGTTAAGGAAACTGAGGCAGATCATATATATGGAAAGCTAGCAAGAGAGAGCTGTGGATCAGCCTGTGTCGCCTGGCTGGAAAGATGGTCTTGGAAACAATAGAGTTGACACTGTCAGGATCTGACCACGGAACCACCACCGCCCCCAGCTGGTGGTAATTTGACAGGCTGTGAATGGGGCTTCTCATTTGGGCCCAGGCAAGGATCTTATAAGACTTTGGATAAATTATAATAGATGCTGGAAAGATCAACATTCAATCAGCATGAGTTACCAGAAAGTGGTTTAAGGGTTTGTTCAAGTGGGGCATATAAATCTTTTTAAAATTTTAAGGCAAAGGAGTGATTTACGTAACTGATAGTAGCATAGAGTAGCAAATACTTCAAAGCAGCAAAAGGCTAGAGTTATTACTTTCCCAAAATGATTGTTCCAATCCCTTAAATGCCAGCTTAATTAGCTGCTTTCATTTAATAACAAAAAAGTTAAAGCTGCAGCTTTTCTTCCTTCATCTTCTTTTATCTTCTTGTATAATATACATTGAATAACAAATCTAAAATATCTGGCATGCTTTTTTTAGTTTTCAAAACAAAGGTAGTACAGGTGAGGAGGATATAGAATCAAAGCAGTAGGGCAAAAGCTGAGGCCAGGGAATCCTCCCAATTCCAGAAGGCTACTGAAGGGCCCCAAGCTTTGGGATGCAGCTTGGGCTGGCCAACTGGAAAGGACCAGACTTTCCAACCCCAGGTTCTCTAACCATATCCCTGTCAAGATCAAGTAGCTCAAAGTTGTTTGACATCACCCCCCACAGTAAGTTATAGATGCATATCAGTTCTTTATTCATTCAGTAAATAGCTTATCAGGAGCTTACTCTGTGTGGTGCATTCAAACGCCAGGGCAAACACCTGTTTTGGAGGAGGCCTTCTTTTGCCTACCTAGAAATGTATCAGTGAGCATATCATCTATGCTCAGTGTAAGGAATGCAGTACTAAGGGAGATGAAGTCCCTCTCTTCAAGGAGCTCACGGTCTGCTGGGGGAAAATTATTGTCCCAGTAATGTGAGAGCGCTCAGAGTATACACAGAGGCAGCCAGAGGGATGAGAGTGGTGGATACTTCTTGCTGAAAGCCCCAGCTGGGCCCTGCAGAGTGAGCAGGCAATTTTTAGGTGGACAGGACAGGTGGAAATTTCCAGACAGAGGGGACAATTCAGAGATGAGAATAAACTTTGTATATACAGAGTTCCTTTAAGATTCTAAAGCCACGTGTAGTAGAGTTACTTGAGCTGGAGTGGGTAGCACTAAACGAAACCAATTACAAATTCTTCAACTTGTGTTGGGTTCCATTTTACGTCAGATTGGGAAAACATTCAGCCTCCAATTGACTGATGAGACAATGAAGTCCAGAGAAGTAAGGTGACTATCCAAGGTCATAACAGTTTGTTGGTAGCAGGGTCAGAACTAGGAACTCTGGCTCCTTGTCCAGGTCTCTTCCTACCACAGCGCTGCTACTTATCTCTGAGTGACACTTGAGTTTAGTTTTTTATTTATTTCGTTCTGTTTTAAGTGGTGTGTCTCTCCAGCAGTTTCCCCTCTTGATCCCAAGCCTGGCCTCGGTCCTCGGGAAGCAGTCAGGCAGATCCTCCCTTCAGCAGGGGCACCTCAGTCAGGCCCTGAGTGTATAGTTGGTCTAAGGTCATGTTTGATGCCCCCCTTGGCTTGGCACAAGTGCTCCTTCTTGGCAGAGTGCACCCGACCTGATTGCTTATTTTGTATCCCAGCTGCCTGACATATGCCAAACCCATGTGTTGACTCACTGGTGTCAGAGAAAACTACAGCAGGGATTTTCTCATTGGCTTTTGTAAGCAAGCAATTAGGGACTGTAATTGACACATTTCTATAACTCCAACACTTAACACGGTGCCTGCCTTACAGTAGGTGCCCAGTGTGTTGAATTAAAGGAAAGTGAATTTTCGTGACAGCAGGTACATAACACAGTAGAAAGAATAAAGACTTGGAAGTAAGAAGACCTAGTTTTGAATGTCAGCTCAACGAATTGAGTTCCTTGCTGTGTGGCCTTGAGCAAGTCACTTCTCTCTGAGCTTCTGTTACTTGATCATATTTCCCTCAACAAACACTCAGGGAACAATACATCATGCTTATCCTGTTGCTGTTGTTGTGTGCCATTGAGTCGATTCCGACTCATAGCAACCCTATAGGACAGAGTATAACTGTCCCATAGAGTTTCCAAGCCTGTAATCTTTATGGGAACAGATTGCCAAGTCTTTTCTCCCAAGTTGCTGCTGATGGATTCCTACTACCAACCTTTCGGTTAACAGCCAGGCACTTAACTGTTGTGCCACCAGGGCTCCTTTCATGCTTACCCTACCCATTGCCATAGAGTCAATTTCAAGTCACTATGAGTGATGCATACCCTAGCCACCCTAAAACGTGGTCCCAGCCTTCCTCTGGCTCACGTGTAAGCATGTAAGTTAGCTATGGGAATGTGAATGATACAATTACATGATGGCCTCAATAGTAGAGATACTCATATAGTGTGGAGAATCCCAGAGGAGGGGGTGATTAATTGTGACAGGAAGAGTTGATGACACTCCTCACTGAGGTGGTGGCAGCTTAGATGGGACTCTGTGGATGAGTAGAAAACAACACCCCAACACTCCATTATGCCAGGACAGCAACCAAGAAAAACAAAAACACATCAAATACAGGACTGGTGATAAGAGGATCATATGAGCCAGCTGGGAAGCCAAGCCGGTAACAATGATCTGTTCTCCCATTTTAATGGGTTCTCACCAAGGCAGTTTTCCATTGTGGAACTTCACAAAGTAGCAACCATATCTCTACCACATCCCCTGCACCGAGCAAGTTGTCTGGCCCTTACTGTGGGGTCATTGGTCCAGTGATGTGCAGAAGAGCTCACAAAAGCTGACTATTAAATGTTTAGGAATCTCACATGCTAGTTGTTAAACATGGTCATTATTAAAAATTAAATTGTATAAACCAAAAAAAACCTGTTGCCATTGAGTTGATTCCAACTCATAGCGACCCTATAGGACAGAGTAGAACTGCCCCATAGAGTTTCCAAGGAGGACCTGGTGGATTCAAACTGCCGACCCTTTGGTTAGCAGCCACAGCTTAAAAACAAAGGTAGCAAATACTCAAAACTCATCACATTCTAATTATTTTACTGTAGTTACTGTTATCTTTGCTCTTGAGATTATTTAGGACTGTGGCAATCTGCTCCTGTAAAAATTTACAGCCTTGCAAACACTGGGGCAGTTTTACTCCGTCCTGTAAGGTGGCTATGAGTTGGAATCAACTTGATGGCAGTGGGGATAGGGTTAGTATAAGTAATAATTCGACTCAAGAGCAATGGGCTTAGGGTTTATTGTATCTCTGTGGTGGGAACTGAAGCCCTAGTGGCGCAGTGGTTAAGAGCTATGGCTGCTAACCAAAAGGTAGGCAGTTCGAATCTACCTGCCACTCCTTGGAAACCTATGGGGCAGTTCTACTCTGTCCTATAGGGTCTCTATGAGTCAGAATCAACTCGATGGCAACGGGTTTGGTTTGGTTTGGTGGTGGGAATACTATAATGGTGTGCATCACATTAGTGGCTTAAAATTTGCTATGGTGGGAAGATTTACACCACAGAAATAGGAAAACACTATAAATTAAGGCTGTTTATCTTTTCTTTTTTTTATTCAAAGCCAGTTGTTAAACGTTAACCAGCACACCACTGGTGGTATCCATTAAATCAGTGGATGAAGAAAGAAAGCATTGGGTAGCCCAGCACTCATATCTTTTCAAACCTCCCTGGACAAAAGTACGTGGCAGGAGATACATTTCAGAGGCCTCCAGAGAGTAAACCTCCCCCTCTCCTTTGTCCCAGGGAAGCCTGTATGTATGTTAAACTGGGCTTTCTTGGAACTAAAAATTATGGTCAGACAGAAGGAAAATGGAAGTGTTTTTCTCCGGGAGTTGATTCCTAAGCCAAATGCCTGTTTTGGCAAGAGGCCACTATGGCCTGCAGGGGCACTGGGAGTCAACTTAATCTTCTCCAGAATCCAAAGCAATCCACAGGAGCCTGGGCTAAAATTACATCTGCCCTGGCTTGCCGAAGTATGGGCTACATGATAGCCAAGCAGTGCTGATTTAGTGTTTCCCAATTATCAGGAAATCCCCAAAGAGAGATAAATCAGAGGAGGCTGCCCCACATGTGTATGAGGGGCAGCAGCCAGGGCAGCCCCAAAAAGGAAACCATCCCCAGAGGGCTGCTTATTGTCCAGGCAGAATCTGAAGGCACATGTATCAGGAGAAGGCTGGATAGTAGCCAGAACCAGGAGATGAGATCTGTTAGTAATTCTCTAGAAGGACAAAGTTCCAGCAATAAGAAATTCAATTTTCCTCCATTAAAGAAAGCATCTCTCAGTACCATCTGAATACAATTGCTGGAATAAATCTTTCCCATTAGCAGACAGATAATTTCACATAAATATATTGGGAGACCTTCAGAGCAGGACTGAGAGTCTTTGCTGAGCCTCACCCGCTTAACTTGTTTGCCGTGTAATTGCATTTAGACCAAGGGCCTCGGAAGGAAACCACTGACTGAATTAGCATTAACCAGATTGTGTGTAGTGAGGTGAGGTGGGGCGGGGTGGGGGTGAGGAACTTGGTGCATTGTGGGTAGTTGTTCTTGCCTTCTGAAAGGACAAGCTGACACTGGTGAGACCAGCTGCTTACAAGCCTGGTGTTAATTGCTTTTCTCGTCAAACAGGGAAAAGTTTATCACTCTAGGAAGGTAGAGATGTGGATACCTAATAAAGCAAGGGCTAAGTTAGAGATCTTTTTTATGAAAGCCCATGGGCTCATCGGTAGCTCTTCCCTGGGCGAGAAAGATAAATGCTGTCTGAAGCAAGGTGAATGGAGAAAGTTGTCTGGCTAGCAGAGCCTACATTTTCACTTCAGATTTGTCCTGCCTCCCCATTGTCCCCATCCCTTAGGGCTTTGACGCCTGTGATCTCCTTCATGTTCACCCACTGCCAGTGACAAACAGACTCATCTAGAGCACTGGATCCAGAGTCATGAGGCCCCTATTCAAGGTCTGCTTCTGCCACTACCTCGGTGTGTGACTTTGATAATATAACCTCTCTGAACCCCAGTTTCTTCTTTTGAAAATGAGAGGGTTCCACTAACTCAGTGAGTTTCCAACTGACTTCTCCAGAGACTAAGATTCCACAGAGTTGCCTTCAGAATCACCCCAAGGGGAGAAAGGGTCCCCACCTCTGCATCATCTAGAACAGATCTTGTTTTTATTTGTTTTCCATTTTAGAGTCTTTATAAAATGTCATCTGCTAAAAGGTTATGTTTATGAAATATGTCATTATAGATGATCTTTAATTGTCCTTACTTATTCACTCAACCCACCATTTTTTAACAATGACCTAGTACTTGTTAGGCATAGTTATGTACAGTGGAAAGAAGAAAAAACCTTGGCCCTAGTCTCAAAGAGCTCACAATCTAGTGGAGAAGTAAAATATGTATGGTGCAGTAGGGCGTCGTGGTATTGATATTAGGTTTGGGGGACAGAGTGATTAATTCTGATTGGGGCATCAAGAAAAGCTTCAGGGAAGAGGCGTCATTTGCATCTTGGTCTCACAGGATGAGAATGTTGGGAGAAGGGTACAAGAATGTCATTCTAGGTAGATAGAAGAACATCGCACAGGCACAGAGGCTTTAAACAACGTTAGCCTGGCAAGTTTGGGGAAAACAGATGGCTTGTTGTCTAGAACATAGAGGGAAAGCAAAAGGGAGAATATAGAGTGGGGATATTGGGAGAGGGGACAGGTTCCAGAACCCACTGTTCTGCCCTTCTCCTGCCTCTAATGCCAGATGAGATGAAGTACCCTCTACCGTGTTCACTTTCTTATATATTCACTTCCAGTGAAACTGTTAGTGACAGTAATAACCACTGCCATTTACGGAGCTTACCCTGTGCTAGGATGAAAAAAGAAGTGCTCAAAGAGCCGGTTCAGAGAGCTAGAAAATGGCAGAGCTGGGATTTGAACCCAGGTCACCTGACTCCAAAATCCACACATATAACCAACACTGTACTACCCTCTGGGATCAGCTTTATCTCTTTGTCTTTAACCAGGTGTGAAATACTTGAAAACACCTCCTAATAGTAGTTCTCCCAAGGGAACACTGATGCCTTAATTTGAGGCAATATGTAAACAAGAAGGTTATCGTTTATCTTGAGTGAACATTACGAGCCCCTGGCTGCCAGATATGTTCGCATGACCTGCCTTCTGTCTTCTGATCTCCAGGGGTTCCCTGCCAGCCAGGCTCTGCGCATGAAAGGTCGATCATGTTATTCTCTCTTCTCTTCCCACAGGCACGCATGTGTCATTCGTGGTCAAGTGATGACATCAGATGGGACCCCGTTGGTTGGCGTGAACATCAGTTTCGTCAATAACCCTCTCTTTGGGTACACGATCAGCAGGCAAGATGGCAGGTAGGGGACCTTTTGTGGACCTGAGACAGTGAAGGCTGTGCTCTTCTGGCCTCCCTGCTCTCATGGCCTTGCTGCTGGAATAGCAACATGGAAAAGGGATGGGTCTTGGATTCAGAGGACCTGAATTCAAATGTTGACCTCTGCAGCTCACTAGCTGTATGACCTTTTATCTGACTCTGGCCTAAATCCCTTTGACTATAGATTAAGCTGTTTCTTCTCATTTGGTTCACAGAGTAAGCATAGGGTGCCTTGTACATATTATTCTGCTCCACGACTTATGATATAAAATACAGTCACATGGACCGCTTTTTACAGAGCACACTGCTCCAGATGTCTTAGCCATTCCTGTTGTGTGGTTTCCATCCTGCAACCACGTAGGTCTGTGAAAGCGACTATCAGCCTGCTATTAGGTGATGACAGAATTCTGATGTTTAAATTCATCGGAGAAATATCAATAGAATGATGAAAAGCTCTCCTTTTTGCTACCTATGTATCCTTAAGCAAATCTCCTCATTTCTTTAAGCCTCAATTTATTCATCTATTAAATTGTCCTAATATTCTCTCTGGCAATTGATTGTGATAACTAGATGATATGATGGATGGGGAAGCACCTTCACCTAGCAGGTGTTTAATAACTCTTAGTTACCTGTCCTACTCTGATTATTTCTAGTGTCTGGCACATTGTAAGTATACAATAAATACTAGCTGTTTATATTAAAGTTGCAGATTATTCAATGATGAGAAGGTGATGGTTGCAGCAGGCAATGAGAACATTTTGGAGAAAAGGGGAAGAGGAAAGTGGGATATTTAAGCTGTCAGTGGTGACAAGTCCTCTATTTTTAATAAAATCAGGTGGTGACAGTCCATCTGGCTAAGTGTGGGCCCATAAGGTTGATTTTCACTCCATGTTGGAAATTATGCTCCAGGCTGATTGATTTTAGCACCTCTTTAATCCAATATCAGATGTGAACATGGCCCGGCCAAGGTGATAATGAAGTAGAGGCTCATCTGTTTGTAGACATGTGTGCCTCTTAGACAGGGTTGGCAAGTTTTGCATGGGGAGCACCCTCCTTTCCCCTCCTCTCACACCACGTGAATGGGGAAGGGCCCAGCCAGAAGAGACTGGTGGCCGGCCAGCCCTTGGGGATAATCTCGCCTGGCCAGTCCACTACTCCCTGCCCTGCACACACTTCTTCCCAGGGAGCACCTCAGTGCAGACTTCTACTACAGCATGAAGGAATCTCCCTCATTATGCTCTATCTTTTCTACCTTCAAGTTCTGGGCTGCCTGCTTTATGGAAATGGCAGATGTGAGCATCATAGGCTATAGGTACTCTGACTACATTATTTCCTGCTGCAAAACAGTCATCAAACAAGAGCCACCCCTCCTTTTTTTGCCATTAAACTTACCACTCACCCATGTGAGATAGCAAACCATTAGTCCTCGAGCCCTGCTCAGCTTGGTTAGGGTGAATCCATAAAACACACCAGAGTCTTGTATGTCCCTTGAGAAAAGTTCATTGTCTAAAACATCCAGGCTTTGATTTCTCCTGTTTGTGCTACCCCTACAATTTCTGCTGCTCCTTAAGAGCATGGGGAATCCTTGGAGGTACATATCAGCCATGTTTCCTACATCAACTTCCTAAATTATGACATAGTAGCCAGAATTTGCTCAAGTTGGAGCTTGAGTTTCAGAACAATTCATACCAATGCACTATGAGGCTTAAATTTTCTTCTCAACTAGACATAGCTTAATGTATAAGAAAGGCAATACTTTTTCTCTTAGTGTTTGAAGATCCCTGTTTGTTATATGTGAATGGGTAGCATCTTGCCCACTTCCCTGCCCATCTTCCCTGACTCACCTTTTTTTCTTACTTTCATACCCCAGGAGAAACTGTAAGTCTGCATATATAGTCTGGAGATAACAGTATATGTAAGTGGGCTACAAGTTTAGGGACTGTGTCTAACCCATCTTTGTATTCCTCATTCTCCATTGCAGACACTGTGATACTTGGCCTCATCAAGCATCCCATACTCCCACCCCTACCCTGTCACACACACACACACACACATACATGCACACACACGCGCACACACAGACACACACACTTGCTGAAATACCCCTCCTTAAGTCTCAACAGGCTCATAAATAGAAAACAGTAGCAGAGAAGTGAGCCAAAGAGATCATTAAAAAGATGGAAAATAGAAGTCATGAAGAAAAATTAGAAGAATAGCAGACAAGAGAAGCAGTTTGGGCTCACTGAATTAAAAAATGGGATTATACAGAGCATGCTGCCTAGGGAATGTGTGGGGCACTGTGCTTTTCCCATTCATTATCCCATCTATCTAATTAATAACCTTGCCAAATGATTAGAATCAGCAACTTCATTTTATAGATGAGGAAATGGAAGCTCAGAGAAGTGAAGTAACTCACCAGTGGAGTATGTAGCAGTGCTCAGACTGGGCCTAAGCTTTTTGGGCTTCACCTGAGAACCAGGCCTCCCATTGGGGGTCAGAGTCACATTCATACCCACAGCAAGGTTTCCCCTCCAGATGAGGAGGCCTGGCCCCAGCCCATTAAACCCCAGCTCTTGGCAAGGCCAGCTGACCTCAGCTTGCTCACAGCCTTGAGAATGTCTTCATGTTTTTGTCCCTCTGTCCACACACTCAGCCTGTCATGAAGGGGGCCTATAAAGCAGACCAAAATTCTGTTTGACAGTCCTATCGAATGTTCTGTCAAAAAAAAAAAAAAATTCTGTCAAAGCACAGGTGCTGTTCAGCTCTGTAACAGAAAAGTGGTTCTCTGGGTATTTCCCCAAAACCATGGATATTCTCCTGGAAAGCCAAAACCTGACCTCTTGGTTCAAAATAAACAACTTCCCTGGTTTTTCTCTGTCAATACTTATGGAAGAATGGTGAGGCCCAACTCCCTCTACCAAATCACAGGCCCTGAATGGGCTGAATGAGGAGCAGACAAAGCAGGTGAAGAGTTCCTGCAAAGGACAGGAGGAAAGAGTCAGGCTTTGGAGCTTGGGAACCCAAAGCTGGGGATGCCATCTTGTCGGAGCAAAATTTGGCACCAGGACAGGAAGATTCATTGCAAAATCCTTGCAGTTTTACTAGAGGAGGGAAAAGTAAGCTGGAGCAATAGGCCTGATCCCACAAGATGGGTTTATCAGGGATGAAGCTGAGGGCCTGCATCAGGATCTCCAAAACCAACTGCACAGGTGAAAGTTGGGTTGACTTGCAGTAACAGCCAAATTGAGAAGAGACTTAGAGGGATTAGTGGGCAGTCAGTTCAGAAGACATTAGCAGTGTCCTTTTTGTGTTGCTTCTCTACACTTTTAACTCTCAAGCACTCGGCTAGGTCCTGGGAAGACTGAGAGAAATCAGACAATATCCCTGTGCCAGAGAGCTAAGTGAGTCATTATGGTGCAATGTGATGTGGGCTATAAATGGAAGTGTATATGGTGCGATGGGAACCCAGGGGAAGGAGCTACAATTCTGACTGGGTCAGGCTGTGATGAGGAGGTGAAGTGTGAGTTTGATAGTTAGGAGGAGATTTCCATCCAGAAAAGCAAGATGAGGACAGGCCTTAAAAATGTACCCTAAAAGTAATAGCTAAAACGATTTTTACCAAAGAGACAGCTCAGCCAGGGAGTGACAGGTGGACAGAATCACTGTTTCCAAGACCTGAAGGACTGTCAAAGGGCAGAGGGAACAAACTAGTTTGAAATCATCCCAGTAGGTAGGTAGAACCAGGTCCTAGGAATAAGGAAATATAAGAAGAGGGACCCAGGTCCAAAAGTCCAAAAATAAGCTGTCTAACCTTCAGAGTTAACCAAAAATGAGACAGTCCTCTGTATAGCAAGCTCCTCATTACTGGAGGTGTGCAAGTAGGAACTGAATGGCTACTTGATAGTGATTCTGTAGAAGGGACTAAAGCATCAAATTGGGGGAGGGGATTAAATCAGATGACTGCTGAATTTCCTTCCAACGGTTCAACTGTCACTTGATTTTAAACTTTCTGGTTTGTTTAGGGTTTTTTGAGGGGGAGGAGGAGAACACATAATTCTGGTCTGAGATTTTGTTGCACACTGAACATAAGATCTCAAATAGCAGCCAAGCACTCTAGCTGACCTGGCCTGCAGGATTAGTTACATACCTTGGTTTACACCTGAGCATCCTTTATCATTGTCTGTAATGATAACTCATCTGGCCTCTGAGCATGTGACTGTGGATCACACAGATGAGGCTCTCTGTAGGGCTGGGCATACAAATATTGGTGTGTACAAACAAATTCCTCAGAATTTCCAAGGCTTGGATGGGCAAGTGCCTTGCTAGGTTTGTCTGCAGGTGATGGGAGTTAGGATACCAGAACCAAAAACAGAGCTGTCAGTTAAGTTACTGGCTGGGTCCTTTTTGGGCACAAGATATTTTAGGGTAAGGCAAGGAAGACTCTGTCTATACAGTCCCTGCAAGCCTGAAACTCACACTTTACAAGAGAGGCCTGATGGTGTGTCATCTAGGATGGGATGGGACCTCAAGACCCCATCACACAGCAGACTAATTTGGTGTGGTTTCAGAGACAGAAGTAGGACTAGGAAGGCAGGTTGCTGCTCAGGAGACCTTCCTACCATCCTCAGAGGCTGAAGAGCAAAGGCTGGATGAACAGCTCTGTCTGATGCTGTCACAGTGATCTCCTGTCAGCTGGAGGGTGGGACCCAGAGTCCTCTGGTTCCCCTTTCCCTTCTAAGAGACTGTGATTCTTATTGTGCCCAGCTCTAAACTGCTTAGCTATTGTATAATGCCAAAGGCCTTTGTTGAGTAATCATGAGGAATCATAATCAGAGTTAAAATTGCTATGGAGTCATAGAATCTTAGTGACTTAAGAAGAATTCATTTGCACCTTTGCATTTCAGAGATGAAAAAATTGAGGGTCTTTAGAAGTTTAGTGACTGACCCAAGATCATGCAGTAGTTCAAGACAAAGCCAGAACTAGGCCTAAGCTTCCTACACCCAGATCAGGGCTCCTTCTCCCTTATTTGGCTGACTTTTCACTGGGCTTCAGCTCTAACAGAGTTAAGAGGCCGTAAGTACTAGGAGCACCACAGCAAAAGATTTCTCTGCTGACCTAACAAACGGCTCTCCATAGCAGCGTTTATTAATTTTGCGTCAGCAAATCCTCTAAGGTGAATCATTTTACAGTAAATGCTTTTTGGAATCTCTGTCACTGTGTGCAGCTGCAGTCAAGTTTATAGGTTTTAGAGTCTCCCTCAACAAGTCCTCAGACCCTTTGGTGTAATTTTCTCTCCTTTCTCTGTTTCTCTTTTTCCTCTTCCTCTTCCTCCTCCTCCTCCTCTGTTTCCTGCGTTTTCCGCTCCCTTTTCTCCTCTCCTTCTCAACCCTCCCCTCCCAAACAGCTTTGACTTGGTCACAAACGGCGGCATCTCCATCATCCTGCGGTTCGAGCGGGCACCTTTCATCACACAGGAGCATACCCTGTGGCTGCCGTGGGATCGCTTCTTTGTCATGGAAACCATCATCATGCGACATGAGGAGAATGAGATTCCCAGCTGTGACCTGAGCAACTTCGCCCGCCCCAACCCTGTTGTCTCTCCATCCCAGCTGACGTCCTTCGCCAGTTCCTGTGCAGAGAAAGGCCCCATCGTTCCAGAAATTCAGGTACTCAGCTGTCTTCATTGCATTTCTCCATGTTTTTTGTTTCATTTGGGGATGGAGATTGATCTCAGAGACAGATGAAGAAGAAGAAGCACTTCTGTGGGGCCCAGGTCAGACCCCATCACCCCACCACACAGAATCCAGCTGCCAAACCCCACTGCAGTCATGCGTGGTGTCAGGACATGAGGGCCACCCCTCTTACACACTTCAGACACGGAAGCACCAGTAAACTGCCTGGCACACACTGGCATATAATCAATGTCTTCCCTTTCCACTCTGCCATCCAATTCCCCTCCACTTTCCTTTCCCCAGCTACCAGTGTCTCCTCTTTCTCATTACTTCTGTTAAAAATATTTATTATGATGGGTTCCAAGAGTTCCTGGGTGGCGCAAACAGTTAAGTGTGCGACTGTTAGATGAAAGATTGGCAGTCTGGACTCTTCCAAGGCTCCTCGGAAGACAGGCTTGGCAATCTGTTTCTGAATATCACAGCCTTGAAAACTCTATGGAGCAGTTCTAGTCGGCACACATGGGGTTGCCACGAGTCAGAATCGACTCGATGGCAGGTAACACCAAAAAAAACCAAAAAACCAAACTCATTGCCATCAAGCTGATTCCAACTCATAGCGACCCTATAGGACAGTGTAGAACCACCCCATAGTGTTGCCAGGGAGCAGCTGGTGGATTTAAACTGCTGACCTTTTGGTTAGCAGCCAAGCTCTTAACCACCGCGCCACCAGAGCTCCAAATAACAGAGTAGAACTGCCCCATAGGGTTTCCAAGGAGCGGCTGGTGGATTCAAACTGCCAACCTTTTGGTTAGCAGCCGTAGCTCTTAACCACTGTGCCACCAGGGCTCCATGAACTAATAACGATATACACTTAAAATAAATTAAGACATTATTATGATAGGTCCTACTGAGAGGAATAAGCCAGAGGCTCCCAAATAGTGAGCATTCTGATAAAGATTAAGTGAGAAAATATATATGAGGTGCTTAGTACAATGTCTGGCACGTAGTAAGTAGTCAATAAATTTTAGCTATTATTAGTAATACTATTTTACACATGCTGCCTTCATGCCAATTAAGGATTGCTTTGGCTCAAATCTGTACTCACAGTGGTTTACTTAATTATCATTAAAGCGAAGCAATTGAAAAAGATGCATTTTAATCTGATGGAAATCAAGATAGATTCTTTGCCTAGGTGAGTTTCTTCCTCCATTCCCAACCCTGTTTCTAATGGCAGAAACGAAGGCCTGGGGAAGAGGAAAGATGTCAGTGCAGAAACCCAAGGAGAAGCCCAGACGTCTCCCTGCCTAATGAGAACTCTGGTGATGTGCATGTTAATGGATTGCCAGAGTCAGTGGAGCAAGGAGCTTATATATTTATGTGTGTATATTTCATGCCTGGCTAAGCAAACACATTTCTCGTGTGTTCCCTGTTGAGTCGCTTCAGACGACAGCCCACGGGAGGGAAATACAACCATTTTGAAATTCTTGTTGCACCCATCGGTTGAAACCTCACTCATTTTCAGAGATTCAGCGCTTGTCTCCTGTCTCAGCTACCAGGCTGACCTTTCTTATGAAATGGTTGTCAGTAGAGACACAGCTTGTTGGAGAGAAGCAATTTGTTGTTACTCAGCTCCAGCTAAACAGTTTTTCCAGGAGCAGGGGCTTTGGAACAAGTGAGGTTAAAGGTTCCACCCTCTTTACAGTGCTCCCTAGGCTGGGTGGCTACAAGTGCAATTGGGTCACAAGGCTTGCTTATTACCAGATTCATGAAACACATAAAAACAAACTCGTGGGTTTTCCCAGTCCTCACATTGCTTAGCCTTTGCAAGCAATGGGAGACATAAATTTAAAAGGGTACATTAAAAAAGGTAAGTATTTGTGAGCGCATCGGGATGGCACTTCCCTGCCTGTGGTTCACCAGGGCACAAAGCCCTGCTTTGCCTGGAACTTGTAAGCTGTAACTTAGAAAGATTGCTTTGATTTAAACCCAATCCCTAAAATGGCTCTGTTCAGGAGAGTGAGACACAGGTGGGAGTGGGGTTCACACCCATCTATGAAACGGAAAAATGAAAAAGGCTTTCTTTATACAGGCCCAGTTCCTCTGTGAACACAGGGTAGAATAATCATTGTCCTTTTAATGGCTATGTTAGCCTCTGATCCACTTAATGTTCCCTTCTTGAAACAGCCCGGAGCATCAAGATGATAAAAGTTCTCTGGTTTTTCCACATGCCTGAGTATCCTGACATTAATTTAAAATTTCCGTCTTGGAAATGAGCCCATTGCACCCAGTAGATAAAGTACTGCCTTTCTCACTGTTACGTTTATCTCACGTGGTACTGGAGCTGGGGACCCAGAGTGCACAGAAACGCCATACAGTCAATTCAGCATCTTTTTATGGATGAGCTGGGGGCTTTAGTTCCAGGTCCTTGGCAGGCTATGCTCTCGACTCTGCATAATTATTTGTTTTGTCAACATCTCATAAGTTTTGTTTACTTTCCTGGAAAGGAAATCCATTTGAAACAGATCTTTAGGAAAGTTTTGAGAGAGGAACAATTCTTGCTTACGTAGATGTTCACATTAGTCTCAGAAAAAAGTCTTTCTTCATAGCACCCAGTACTTCCAGCACCACCCCACCATCAGCACCATCACTACCACTTAGGGACATTTTTTAGTATCTGTTATGTGCTAGACACTTTATATATGTGTCACCTTATTTAGTCCTCACAAAGAGCCCTGGTGGTGCAAAAGTTAAGCGCTCGGCTACTAACTGAAAGTTTGGTGGTTCAAACCCACCCAGAGGTTTCAGGGGAGAAAGTCCCGGTGATCTGCTCCTGTAAGGATTACAGCCTAGGAAACCCTATGAGGCAGTTCTATTCGTGTCACATGCGGTCGCTATGAGTCAAAAGTCAACTCAACAGTATCGAACAACAACAACATTCAGTCCTCACAGTAATCAAGTGAGGAAACTGAAACTCAAAAACTAAATGAGCTTTCTAGGATGACACAGCTGGTAAATGAGAGGCTACATTATGCCAGATCGTTTACATGCATTTTCTTATACACTCTCCCAATAATGTAACAAGACAAGTATTATCATCCCTGTTGTACAGAAGAGGAAACTGAGGTAGGTTCAGCAAGGTGAAGTGACTCACCCAGGGTTGTACCACAAAGGAGTTGGCCCTGGAAGCCAGGTCTTCCTTCTCCCCGCTCCCTTTTCTCCCTTCTTTTTTTTTTCCTTTCTCCTCCTCCTTCTCTTCACGCTCTACTTCCCCCTCTTCTTTCTCCTCTTTTTCCTCCTGTGAGGATTGAGTAAGGTCATATATATAAACCCTTGTGCCCTGCTGGCGGGAATGTAAAATGGCACAACCACTGTGGAAAACAATATAGCACTTCCTTAAAAAGCTAGAAATAGAAATACCAAATGATCCAGCAATCCCACTCCTAGGAATATATCCTAGAGAAATAAGAGCCGTCACACAAATAGACATATGCACACCCATTGCAGCATTATTCACAATAGCAAAAAGATGGAAACAGCCTAAGTGCCAATCAGCAGATGAATGGATAAACAAATCATGGTACATACACACAATGGAATACTACCCAACAGTAAAAAACAACGATGAACCTGTGAAACATCTCACAACATGGATGAATCTGGAGGCCATTATGCTGAGTGAAATATGCCAATCACAAAAGGACAAATACAGTATGAGACCACTGTTATAAAAACTCAGTAAAAAATTTACACACAGAAAGAAACAATCTATGATAGTTACAAAGGAGGGGAGGGTTGGGGAAATCACTTAACTAGATAGTAAAGAAGTGTTACTTTGGTGAAGGGAAAGACAGTACACAACATAGGGGAAATCAGCACAACTTGACCAAGGCAGAGTCTTAGAAGTTCCCTGGACACATCCAAACACCTTGAGGGATGAGTTACTGGGGCTGGGACCTGGGGAATATGGTCTCGGGGACAGCTAGGTCAATTGGCATAACATAGTTCATAAAGAAAATGTTCTACATCCTACTTTGGTGAGTAGCCTCCGGGGTCTTAAAAGCTTGCAAACATCCATCTAAGATACATCTATTGGTCTCATCCCATCTGGAGCAAAGGAGAATGAAGAAAACCAAAGACACAAGGAAAATATTAGTCCAAAGGACTAATGGACCACACGAACCACAGCCTCCACCAGCCTGAGCCCAAAAGAACTAGATGGTACCCAGCTGCTGTCACCAGCCACTCTGACAGGGATCACAAGAGAGGGTCCTGGACAGAGTGGGAGAAAAATGTAAAATGAAATTCAAATTTGCAAAAAAAGACCAGACTTATTGGTCTGATAGAGACTGGAGGAACCCTGGAGACTCTGGCCCCCAGACACCCTGCTAACTCAGAACTGAAGCCATTCCCGAAGTCCACCTTTCAGCCAAAGTTTAGACAGGCCTATAAAACAAAAGTAACACACGTGAAAAACATGCTTTTAAGCTCAGTCCAGTATATGAAACCAAATGGGCAACATGTGCCCAAAAGCAAAGACGAGAAGGTAGGAAGGGACAGGAAAAATGCACGATGGACACAGAGAACCTGGTGGGGAAGGGGGGAGCGCTGACATATCGCAGGGATTACAACGAGTGTCACAGAACAATTTGTGTATGAATTGTTGAATGAGAAACTAATTTTCCTCTGTAAACTTTCACCTAAAGCACAATTTTAAAAGATTCCTAACACATACATTGTTGGTGGTGGTGCCAACTCACAACAACCCCATATGACAGCATAAAAGTGCCTTGTAGGGTTTTCTTGGCTGTAATCTTTAGGGAAGAAGATAGCCAGGTCTTTCTCCCTCAGAGCAGTTGGTGGGGTTCGAACCACCAACCTTTCAGTTATCAGCTGAGCGCCTAACCTCTGGCCCACCAAGACTCCAAACATAATAGGTGCTAATGGTGGGGTTGGTGCTGGAAGTATTGCATACTATGAAGAATGACTTTTTTTTCTGAGACTAACGTGCACATCTGCTTAAGCAAGAAGAATTGTTCCTCTCTCAATTCTTCATCTCCTTCTGCTTCCTCCTTTTACTTCTTGAACATCCAGAGACCATGGGGCTGTGGCCATTGGTGATTTAATGACTCATTTGCTGTGGATCTGTCTGTGCTCTCTAGGCTTTGCAGGAGGAAATCACTATCTCTGGTTGCAAGATGAGGCTGAGCTACCTGAGCAGCCGTACCCCTGGCTACAAATCTGTCCTGAGAATCAGCCTCACCCACCCTACCATCCCCTTCAACCTCATGAAGGTCCACCTCATGGTGGCAGTTGAGGGTCGCCTCTTCAGGAAGTGGTTTGCTGCTACTCCAGACCTGTCCTATTATTTCATCTGGGACAAGACAGATGTCTACAACCAGAAGGTGTTTGGGCTCTCAGAAGCCTTCGGTAAGTGGCTCAGCCTCAGCACTCAGTGCCATCCTCAGAGAGAGAGCAGCACTTGGTGATGGTTGGTGGAGAGGGGGCGGACTTCTTCCCTGGTTTCCTCCTCTTCCCTTCCTCTTCTCAGATCAAAAACAACTAAGGCTTAGTTGGCCCTTAAGACCCCTCAGTGACCATTCATGACCTAAAAATTTATTCAAAGAGCTAAATAATGACCATTAAAAAAGGTCACCAAAAAATAGGTTTTCAAACAAAAATTTGCATATGAATGTCCATAGCAGCACTACTCATAATAGCCAAAAGGTGGAAACAACTCCAGTGATCATCAACTGATGAATAAAAACCTATTGCCGTCAAGTCAACTCCGGCTAATAGCAAACCTATAGGTCAGAGTAGAACTGCCCCATAGGGTTTCCACGGGGTGGCTGGTGGATTCTAGCTGCTAGACCTTTTGGTTAGCAGCTGAACGCTTAACCACTACCCCATCAGGGCTCCTCAACAGATAAACAAAATGTGGCATATCCATACAATGGAATATTATTTGGCTATAAAAAGGAATGAAGCATTGATTCATGCTGCAACATGGATCAAATTGAAAACATGCTAAGTGAAAGAAGCCAGACAAAAAAAGGCATATATAGTATGATTCCACTTGTGTGAAAAATCCAGAACAGACAAATCCACAGAGATAGAAAGCAGATTAGTGTTTGCCAGGAGCTGAGGATCAAGGGCAGGAGTGGGGAGTGACTGCTTAATGGGTATGGAGTTTCCTTTTGGAGTGATGAAAATATTTTGCAACTAGATAGAAATGATGGTTGTACAACATCGTGAATGTACTAAATGGCAGTGCCTTGTACAGTTTAAAATGGTTAATATGATGAATTTTAGGTTATGTGAATTTAACCTCAGTTTAAAAAAAAAAAAATTGAAAAACCCAAATGGTCCCTGAAAAGCAATGTGGTGGTATGTGATAGATTAGAAAAGACTAGGTGCCACAGATAAAACCACATCAGCAGTGCCCTGTGCTCCCCACAGACATCGTGGCTGAACTTACCCGTTAAAATATGGGGACCTAGAACTGCTAGAGCTCCTGGGTTTCTTCAGTTTTATTGAGGTGTAAGAATTGAATTCTTCTTTTCATCAACAATGCTTCTTGGCCTTTTTACCTTATTTCAAACCAGAGAAGTTGTGGTTTTGATGTTGTTAGGTGCCATCAACTTGGTTCCAATACATAGCAACCCTATGTACAAAAGAACAAAACACTGCCCAGTCCTGTGCCATCCTCACAATCATTGCTATGTTTGAGCCCACTGTTGCAGCCACTGTGTCAATCCACCTCGTTGAGAGTGTTCCTCTTTTTCACTGACCCTCTACTTTAACAAGTGTGATGTCCTTCTCCAGAGACTGTTCCCTTCTGATAACATGTCCAGAGTACATGAGACTAAGTCTCGCCATCCTCGCTTCTGAGGAGTCTTCTGGCTGTACTTCTTCCAAGACAGATCTGTTCCTTCTTCTGGCAGTCCACAGTATATTCAACATTCTTCGCCAACACCATAATTCAAAGGCATCAATTCTTCTTCGGTCTTCTTTATTCATTGTCCAGCGTTCACATGCATATGAAGCAGTTGAAAATACCATGGCTTGGGTCAGGCCTACCTTAGTCCTCAAAGTGACATCATTGCTCTTTAACATTTTAAAGAGGTCTTTTGCAGCAGATTTGCCCAATGCAATACACCATTTGATTTCTTGACTGCTGCTTCCATGGGTGTTAATTATGGCCAAGTAAAATGAAATCCTTGGCCACTTCAATCTTTTCTCGGTTTATCATGATGTTGCTTATTGGTCCAGTTGTGAGGGTTTTTGTTTTCTCTGTGTTGAGATGTAATCCCTACTGAAGGCTATAGTCTCTGATCTTCAAGTCATCTTGACTTTCTGCAAGCAAGGTTGTGTCATCTGCATATTGCAGGTTGTTGATGAGTCTTCCTCCAATCCTGAGCCCTGTTCTTCTTGATCTAGTCGAGCTTCTTGGATTATTTGCTCAGCCTACAGATTGAGTAAATATGGTAAAATGATACAACCCTGATGCGCACCTTTCCTGATTTTAAACCACGCAGTCTCCCCTTGTTCTGTTCAAACGACTGCCTCTTGGTCTGTGTACAGGTTCTGCATGAGCACAATTAAGTGTTCTAGAACTCCCATTCTTTGCAATGTTATCCATACTTTCTTATGATCCACACAGTCAAATGCCTTTGCATAGTCAATAAACCACAGGTAAACATCTTTCTGGTATTCTCTGCTTTTAGCCAATATCCATCTGACATCAGCAATGATATCCTTCATTCCATGTCCTCTTCTGAATCTGGCTTGAATTTCTGGCAATCCCCTGTTGATGTACTGCTACAACTGTTTTTTAATTATCTTCAGGAAAATTGTACTTGTTGTGATAGTATAGATATTGTTCGATAATTTCCATATTCTATGGGATCACCTTTCTTTGGAATGGGCAAAAATATGAATCTCTTCCAGTTGGTTGTCCAGGTAGCTATCTTCCAAATTTCTTCACATAGATAAGTCAGCGCTTCCAATATCGCAGCCATCTGTTGAAACATCTCAATTGGTATTTCATCAGTTCCTGCAGCCTTGTTTTTCACCAATGCCTTCAGTACAGCTTGGACTTCTTTCTTCGATACTGTTAGTTCTTGATCATATGCTACCTCCTGAAATGGTTGAACATTGACCAACTCTTTTTGGTACAGTGACTCTGTATATTCCTTCCATCTTTTTTTTTTTTTTTTTTTTTTGATGCTACCTGGGTCATTTAATATTTTGCCCCTAGAATCCTTCAGTATTGTAACTCGAGGCTTGAATTTTTTCTTCAGTTCTTTCAGCTTGGGAAATGCCGAGCGTGTTCTTCCCTTTTGGTTTTCCAACTCCAGGTCTTTGCACATTTCATTAATACTATAATTTGTCTTCTCCAGCAGCTCTTTGAAATCTTCCATTCAGCTCTTTTACTTCATCATTCCTTCCATTTGCTTTAGCTACTCTATGTTCAAGAGCAGTTTCAGAGTCTCTTCTGTCATCTGTTTTGGTCTTTTATTTTTTCCTATCTTTTTAATGACTTTTTGCTTTCATCATATGTCATCACATCCTTGATGTCATTCCACAACTCATCTGTTCTTCGGTCATTACTATTCAGTGTATCAAATCTGTTCTTGAGATGGTCTCTTAATGCAAATGGGATATACTCAAGGTCGTACTTTGGCTCTTGGTGACTTGTTTTAATTTTCTTCAGGTTCAAGTTGAACTTACATATGCGTGATTGATGGTCTATTCCACAGTTGGACGCTGGCCTTGTCTAACGGATGATACTGAGCTTCTCCATCATCTCTTTCCACAGATGTAGTCGATTTGATTCCTGTGTATCCCATCAGGCAAGGTCCATGTGTTTAGTCACCATTTATGTTGTTGAAAAAAGGTATTTGCAATGAATAAGTTCTTGGTCTTGCAAAATTCTATCATATGATCCCAGCATCATCCAATCAGCAGTAATTATCAATGCATCTTGATCAGACAGCAGAAGTTGGTAAAAACCTTCAATTTTTTCATCTTTGGCATAGTGGTTGGTGCATAAATTTGAATAAAGTTGTATTAAGTGTTCTTCCTCGTAGGTGTGTGGATACTATCCTATAACTGACATCATTGTACTTCAGGATAGATCTTGCAATGTCCTTTTTGACAATGAATGGGACACCATTCGTCTTCAATCTGTCATTCCCTGCATAGTGGACCATATGCTTGCCTGATTCAGAATGTCCAATACCAGTCCATTTCAGTTCATTAATGCCTAGGATATCGATCTTTATGTTCCAGTGCATTTTTGATGACTTCCAATTTTTCTAGATTCATACTTCATACATTCCATGTTCCAATTACTAATGGATATTTGCAGCTGTTTCTTCTCATTTTAAATTGTACCACAACAGCAAATGAAGGTCCCAAAAGCTTTACTCCATCCACATCGTTAAGGTTGACTCTACTTTGAGGAGGCAGCTTTTCCCCACTCATATTTTGGGTGCCTTCCAACCTGAGGGGCTCATCTTCCGGCACTATATCAGACAATGTTCTGCTGCTATTCATAAGGTTTTCACTGGCCAATTTTTTTTAGAAGTAGATTGCTAGTTCCTTCCTCCTAGTCTGTTTTAGTCTGGAAGCTCTGCTGAAACCTGTCCACCATGGATCACCCAGTGGCATAGCTTCCATCCTCGTAGCAACATGCAAGCCACCACAATACAACAAACTGACAGACGAGTGGCTAAGAGTAACATGTCAGAAAATCCCTTCCCATCTGGAACTCTACTACAATTTTGTTCCCTTTCTAGATTCAGCAAGAGACAGACTGAGGAAATGTGGCAGGGGGCGAGGGGGAAGTTTTGTGAAAAAGAAAAGAATGTCCACTGAACACGTGCTCTAGGTGACTTGCTCCCCAGTACGTTATCTCAGTTAATCCTCACAACCACCCTGAGAGTCAAGAGTTGTTTCCTCACACTCTTCATGAGGATCGGAGGCCCAGAGAGATGAGGTGACTTCCCAAGGATACCCAGTTAGGAAGGAGCAGAGCTGGATTTATGCCAGATCTTCTCTATGGGTTTGTATCCCCACAGTACCCACCGATGGCATTTTGGGAGCAAAGTTGCCATCTCCTTACTGTCCATGATCCCTTCTGTAGATCAGACCACTCCATCACCTCAAAAAAAGAAGAAGCCTTATAACCTCTTCAGATGAAATGAGCACACTGATGTCCAGTAATGAGTTAAAGAGGGAAGTGTCTCCACAGTGAGACTTCAAGGGCTGAAGCTAACTTTTCCAAGATCACAGATAACTGGGGGAGACATGGTGGCTGCTAATGGGTCTTATGGTCACAAGGACATCTTCCTCACATTCCCCGACTTCCATAGGTGGTCAGCAATCTTTTATGGCACTTAAAAGAAACTTTAATAGGCTGCTCAGCTGTTAATTCTTGTCTTGAGCATATGCTTGAGCATATTGCTCACTGGACCATAGTACCTGCAAAGAAAGATACTCTGAAGGGATAGCATTCCTATCTCTGCTGGTTCTTTCCATAAGTCAATTACAGGTCTGTATAAATCCCAGTCTCAGGCCGCTGCCATATTTAGCTTTTTAAGGAGGCCTTGATTTATGAAACAAAGTGACACCAGGAGATTTTCAAACTTTGAGACTTCAGAGTAATTTCTGGCTTTAAAACTACCCTCAACTGAGCTCCTTTTCTATGTATTTGTTATAAATTATTTTAGATTTTTTCTTTATAAAATATTTAAATATTAAACAATAAAAATTTGAAAAATGGACAAAAAAGTAATACATGTGCCTAGATCAAATATAACCACCTGTTAACATTTTATTTTCTATTTTTATACATAGTTTTTTTAAAAAACACAGATATAATACTATATATGACCAGTCTTTTCAACATAGCATTATTCCATATACATTTTACATGTCACCATATGGTCCTCCTAACTATAATGTGCATTCTTGGAATGCATATACTTTGGCTTGCTTAACTTCTCACCTCTTTTGAACCTTTAGATTACTTCCAAGTTTCCACTATTATAAATAATGCTGCAGTAAATACTTTGTTTGTTCATCAAATATTTTCCATACTAAAGATTATTTCCCTAGAATAAATTCACCTGGGCCCTTTCTAAGTATTTAGTACATTATTTTAACATTTTTAATAAATACAGTCCAAAAAAAAAAAAAGGATATTAAGGCTTGGCCTCTGTGTATTAGTATTTCACATAAGTCTGTTTCCCACTTAAAAAGACAATCCCCTTTTT
Organism: Dugong dugon; assembly: GCA_030035585.1. NCBI lineage: Eukaryota > Metazoa > Chordata > Mammalia > Sirenia > Dugongidae > Dugong > Dugong dugon. The sequence goes on from CM057467.1 coordinate 68,207,417, forward strand.
CCTCTGCCACAAAAGACAAGCAGGGGGGCCTTGCTTGCAAGACTAAAGGCCAAAGAGGAGACTGCTAACCTCTGTGTTTTGCTGCTTTTGTTACCTACAGTTTCTGTGGGTTATGAGTATGAATCCTGCCCAGATCTGATCCTGTGGGAAAAAAGAACTGCAGTGCTGCAGGGCTATGAAATCGATGCTTCCAAGCTTGGAGGATGGAGCCTGGACAAACATCATGCCCTCAACATCCAAAGCGGTGAGTGGATTAATAGAATTCCTTGAACAGCCTGGGGGTGTGACTTGTGCACAGCCAAACAGAAACACACACTTCAAATTACATAGGGCTGTAGTGATCAGTCCGTCAGTCAGAAGGGTCAGTCAACAAACGTTCTTGGGTGCCAGCTCTATGCCTGTCACTGTGAAAGGCACAAGAGATACAGAAATGAAAGGCCTCCAGAGGTCACACTGTGATCAGAGACAAACATAGTAGGCAATTCCAGTGCCGTGGCATGGACAGTGCATTCACAGAAGGAAGCATGGGATCTGTGAGGGCACAGAAGAGGAGCACCTCACTCAGCATGTTGGCTCAGGCAAGGCAGCCTTTGGCGAGAACTCCCAAACTGAGTCTCCAAGAGCCCAGAGGATTAGCCCAGTGTCTCAAGTAGGAAGAGCACTCTAGGCCAAGATTAAAGCATGTGCCAAAGTGCTGAAGCCTAGAGAAGAGTAATTGGAGAGAGAGTTCATCATGGCTTGAGCAAAGGGTGAAATAAAGGGGACAGCAAAAGCTGAAGCCAGAGGCTTGGGCAGCTGGCACACAGGGTAAGAGGGTTAAGACTTTCAACTTCATCTAGAGGCAAACACTGGTCACTGAAAGGTTTAAAACATGCAAGTGACACATCAGATTTTCATTTTAGATGGCTCCCTCCGACCATGTCCCAGGATGGGACAGCTAAACATGGTAACAATGTCAAACATTGCCCACTTAATCTATAAGTACAATGAAATTCCTATCAAAGCTGCAGCACGTTTGGGAGAAATTAACAAAATAATTTATGCTAGAAGAAAGATTTATAAATCTCTAAGACAGTCTTGAAAATAAGAGCAAGGAGGGACTCACCAGATACTATGATACCTTAGAAAAACCATCATATCTAACACTGCATGGTGCTGGCACAGGAACAGATAGACATGGGACAATACAAGGAATTCAGAAACTGACTTCTGAATAGTAATTAGGACTAGGTTTGGCCATGAGGGTCAGAAAAGCCAAAATAACAGTTGTAAACAAAATAAGTTTGTTTCTCAATCACCTAAAAGTCTGGAGGTCGATGATGCAGGGCTGGTTTAGCACTCTGCAGGGTCAGAAAGGTTCCTCCTCATTGCTCCACGTGGGGGGGTCTCCATCCCCAAGTTCATGGTGCAAGGTGACTGCTTCAGTTCTAGCCTTCACATGCACTTTCTAGCCAGCAAGAAAGAGGAAAAGGAGGAAAAACAAGCTCCTTTCATTATAAAGACACAGCAGTTGCCCACACTACTTCCGTTTACATGTCATGGGCCAGAACTTAATCACATCCCCGTATGTAGCTGGGGAATGTAGTCTGTTCCAGGTAGTCATGTACCCAGCTAAACATCAGGTTCTATAACTACAGAAGAAGGAAATGATGGATAGGATGGGCATCAGTGGATAACTACACATTTCTGCTTATGCACCATGTGTGTATAGGAACCTGGTATATGACAGAGAATGGATAGGTTTTTTAGAAATTGGTATTGGGAAATTTGGCTCAGTGTGTAGAGAAAAAAAAAATTAAGTCCCCACTTTACATTGTACGTAAAATAAATAAAGTGTGATTAAAGATCTAAATGTGAAAGATAACACTAAAGTTAATAGAAGAAAATACAGGAGATCTTTGTGGTCCAGGAAGGGATTTCCTAAAACCTAAAAAACACAAACTTTAAAGGGGAAAAAAAATGAATGATAAGACAACATAAAAATGAAAGATATCTATTCAACGAAGGACAGCTTCTACAAAGCTAAAGGTAGCATATAAAAACCAAAAGCTCACTCAGGCTTCAGATGGAGAAGGGACTGGAAGGGGTAAGGTGGGAGGCAGGGAGTCCAATTAGGAAGCTATGGTAATAGTTCAGGAGAGAAAAAGATGATCAGGGCCTGAAAAGAGACATATAGATATGGGACGAAGCTTACAAACTATTGCCGTCAACCCCTTCATTTTGTTAGTGGAGGCCCAAGGGCAGTTAAAGCAGTTGAAGAAACCCAGGCAAGATCCAAGATGAGTCCATTTTAGCAAAACTAGGTTTAAAAAAACAAAAATACAGATCTCTTGGCTGTCCCTTGCTGAGAAGAAACTGAATTTCACTTATTTCAATAACTGTGTATTGGTATCTACTCTGTCTCAGTCATGTTCTGTGCTGGGCACTGAGGATACAGAAAGGGAAAAGGCATGATTTCCACACACTTGAAGTGATATCAACCTAAAAAGAAAAGCAAATAAGTGTAATAAAGAATTCATGCTCTAATAGAGACATGGACTAAGTATATGATATGTACAACCTGTTTGAGGGGCAGTGTTGCTTAATGGTTAAGGGCCTAGACTCTGAAGCTCTCCCACTCTCCATTGCGTGACCTAACCTGATCCCTGTCTATTAAAATAGGCATAATAATAGTACCTCTCTTACAGAGTTATTGTGGTAATTAAATCAGTAAAACAGGATGACCTGTTCAGGACACTCTGGGTTTCATATGAAGGTGGGCACAGCCTTGAGAGATGAGTCTGGAAATGGTAGGCAGAAATCTTATATGCCTTGCAAAATCAAGGTGACTCTGTTCAACTGCAGGAGATGAGACCCATTTTCTGCTCCGTAGATGAATCTATTCTTCTTTCTCCCAGGCATCCTGCACAAAGGGAATGGGGAGAACCAGTTTGTGTCCCAGCAGCCAGCTGTCATTGGGAGCATCATGGGTAATGGACGCCGGAGAAGCATCTCCTGCCCCAGCTGCAACGGCCTTGCTGATGGCAACAAACTTCTGGCCCCTGTGGCCCTCACATGTGGCTCTGATGGTAGCCTCTATGTTGGTGATTTCAACTACATTCGAAGGATCTTCCCTTCTGGGAACGTCACCAACATCCTGGAGTTGAGGTATGTAAGGCACTGCCTTCCTCACAGTTCCTAATACCGTCCCTTTGTCATCCTATGGACCCAGCTGGCATTACCCGCTGGACCCAGAGAAGTGGGGCAGGACAAAGCCTTACCTGCCAGACTCTGGGACATTTCACTTCCCACTTCAGAGGCTAAACCAAAAGCGTGGGCTCTGGGGAGGCAGGTACTGCTTCCCACAGGACACTGCAATGAAAACCAAGTTACTCTTGGGACAGGGAGATGTCCTTGCCATTTAGATGATGTGACAGCAGCCAGAAATTAGACTCCCTGGAAGCCACTGAACCTTCTTTTTTTTTTTTTTCTTTTTTTTTGTTAGCACCAAACTGATTAGAATTAGTTATATGAATCTTTTCCTAAGGACAGGGGTAGCATAAAGGACAAGACCCCGTGGAAGTGTTATCATATTTGGCCTTGTTACTTAACATTTGTTAACTGTGGTAAGCCCTACTGAGATTAGGCCCATGGGCTAAAATCGGGCCACGCCTCTCTGATCCTAAGATGCTGCAGAGCAGCTGCATCAGCCTTTTATTTCTTTCCCATCCTGACCATGAGTGATTGGAGCACAGCCATACCTATAGCTCAGGGAAGGGCCTGACATGTTGGATTTTCTCTGTCCCTAAGCCAGGTCTCATTAGAACCAGAGCACTGTCATGGGGCTGGGGTTATGGAAAAACTGTGTTTTAGAGATAGGGGAACTCTACTATTCCTTTCAGGAGAAATTGCACCAAGTTCCTCACAACTATTTTAGGGACTGGGATCCGAAGTCTCCTCATTGGAGGTCCGTGTGAGCAGAGCAGGCCCTTGAGCTGGAAAGCCTTCCTCCAAAGTGGGCAGGGGAAAAGGAGACTTGGGCTTCTGCTATTTGCCAAGTATAACAGTTCTGCGAGGTGTTTATTATCAGGGCTTTGAATCCCTGCTGATAATTTGAATTTCTAACAAGTTCCCAGGTGATGCTAATGCTGCTGGTTAGGAACCAATTCTGAGAACCAGTAGTAGAGCAGTAGTTCTCAAAATTTATTATACATAAGAATCATCTGGGGATCTTGTTAAACTGTAGATTCTGATTCAGTATATCTGGGGGGTGGAAATGCAAATTCTCAGCAGGGGTTTAAACCAAAATGAACCGGTTCAAAGCCCTATTTATTATTATCCCCTTTGATAAATGAGAAAAAGGAGGCCCAGAGAATTTAAAGAACCTTCCCAAGATTCAGCTTTCAGAATGGCAAACCCATATCCAAATACCAAGTTCACAGCTCTGCCTTGCCAAGGAATTGTCACCTGGCCCTGTGAGAGCCACTCTTCCTTAAGTGCCTCCTGAAAGAATCTCAACCTGTAGTGTACATGTGAATGGAGGGCAAGGCTTGCTGGCTGACCAACAGTCATCATGGCCCTAAAAAGAAGAGTGTTAGTATTCACCCATGTGCACAGGGACAAATGAGGGAGAGGTCTTTGTCCGTGAGAAGAATCAGAAGCTCACATGTTGCGGGCCCATAAGAAATCAGCTATCAGGTTCATTGAGACCTGGGCCACCAATGGAATATTCCCTACCTTTCTTCTCTCTCTTATAAGTTTGACTGGTACAGACATCTGTCGAAGTGGAAGGAACCCTTGAGTGTATTTGTTTCAGTCAGCTGCTCATATTATCTTTCCATCTCCTGTAATATGATGTCCTATATGTGGGCTAGGAGGTCAGCTCACCTTGTCAGAGAAGATGGGCAACTTTGGACAAGCCACTTAACCTCTCTGGGCCTCCATTTTCATGTCTTTCGAATAAGAGATCCCATTTTCTCTGCTTATTGGGGACAGCATGTGAGACAGTGAGTAGGCAAGGGGGGACTGAATGAAATTTTGAAAGAAAAATAAATATATTGATATATTTTCCCTTTGATATATTTCCTTACAGTCTTTTTTTCCCTAGTCCTAGTTCTCTGTGTCACCCACTCCCTTCTAATTATAGTATATCTCTAATTCTGTATCCTATTGTGAGTGGCTCTTGGTGGGCTACCCAAGCTTTAGTTAACTCTTTGTAGGGCAGTGTGTATGTAGACAGGCACAGAGAGTATTGATCATATGTATCTCTAGGTAACTGCCTCTGTACAGTGAAGAGAATCTACTCTTCCAATCCCTGTCTTAGTCCTTGTTGCAGCAGAATATCTCAACCTAGTCCTCTTCCCCCAAAGTCAGCGGTAGTGGTGCAGGTGAAACCATGCCTCTTCTGTGATATGTAGCTGCTTGTAAGTGAGCTCCCTGACAAGTAATAGCCAATATAAAATATAACAGTGTCATAGCTTCTAAGTCTTTATTTATTATAGTATTGTACAGTACCATTGCTGTCAAGTTTTCAGGCTGCTAATAATGCTTCTAACCCCACTGCTAACACCTCATTCTTTCTTCTATTCCCTGCTCTCCTGTCTTCTGTCAGAAATAAAGATTTCAGACACAGGTAAGCCAACCAGCGGAGAATTTCCCATCTCTCCCCTGCCTTGTTGCATGTCGTATGGTAAGCTGCACGTGTCAATTTCAGATGGGTCAATGGAAAATGGATCCTGTGTAATGGGAACTGATTTGGGGTAATCAGTTGCAAGGAAAGGAAGTTATTAATAATGGTGAAGGTGGGTGGCGAGAGCCTGAACTCCCTTTAATCTGTAACAAAGTGAGACAGTTACACTTTGGTAGTCTGCAGACATGACAGACTAAAATAATAGGCCAAAAAAAAAATTTTTTTTTAAGCCATAAGCCTTGGCATAGTGATTGAACACTATAATCTCCTTGTCCTCAGAATAAATGAGGGCATCATCCTAACTGTGTGGAGTCCCTTTGATGCTCATGATGGGAAGTCCTGAGAACATCCCGCTCAGGCTAAAATCTAGAAGAGGACAAGTTCCAGATCTGCACTTCTCTGGGCATTCAGGTGCCTCAGCTTTGGTGGCTGGATGTCAGATGACCTCTTGTTTGCAACAAGGACAGAGAAGGAGAGGACGTTCCCACCTCAGGGACCACATGAAGAGAGCAATCCCTCAACAGGCGCTTTGTCACAGAGTAGCTCTGTCATGTAGGCTCACATTGACACTGCAGCAGGAAGGAATGGGCCTAGCCAGACACACAGAGGGAAATGTCAGCCTGTCGGTGTCACCTGTCATCTGACTCCTGCGTAAGAGTCACCTCAGAGTTCCCCAGCCTCACACACATTTAGGTGATATGAAAAGTAGCCACCACAGAGGCGGCTCTCGTTTAGATCAAGGTGACATATGGGGCACATGCTAAGCAGGGATAAAAAAAAGTCTTGTGATGGTGGAAAGAGTCAAAGCCCAAATCCAATAATGATTATATCTATATCCAAAAAAAAAAAACCCATTGCCATCAAGTCGATTCCAACTCAAGTGACCCTATAGGACATAGAACTACCCCAAAGGGTGTCCAGGGAGCAGCTGGTGGATTCGAACTGCAGACTTTTTGGTTAGCAGCCAAACTCTTAACCACCGTACCACCAGGGCTCCTATATTAAACCAAAAAAAAACCCAAACCCATTGCCATCAAGTTGATTCTGACACAAGCAACCCTATAGGACAGAGTAGAACCACCCCATAGGGTTTCTAAGGAGCAACTGATGGATTCAAACTGCTGACCTTTTGGTTAGCAGCCATAGCTCTAACTACTGCACCGCCAGGGCTATAATTAATGTAATAGTCACTTATATTATTTTCAGTTAATAATAATTAACATGTATAGAGCATTTTCCATGTAGCAGAGAGGGGGTTAACCAACTTCTATGAATTAAAACATTTCATTCCCAAAACCACCCTGTGATGTAGGTACCCATCATTGCATCCAATATACAGGTGAGAAGACTGAGGCTTCCCAATTGTGATGAACTTGAAAACATTACTTCCCCTCTCTAATCTTTAGTTTCTAATCTGAGGTTAATAAAATCTCCCTTGGAGAATTGTTGAAGGATTACAGAGGATGTTTGTAAAGTGTCTAGAATGGTGCCAGTCACAGAAAGGAGCCCTAGGAATGGTACCTATAATAATATTATTTCCCAATGGGGGAAGTCAGGAATGGTATTATAGATGAGGTGATGCTCAAGCTGAGTCTCAGAAGGTGAGCAGGTGCTCCCAGGTGAATAGAGGCAGTAGGGCATTCTAGGCCCCTGAGCAGTGTGGGGAAGCAGAAGGAGCACAGACTTTGGTGTCATGCAGACCTGGGTTAGAATTCCATTCTGCAGTTTGCAGTCTGTGGCCTTGGTCAAGTCAGTTCACCTTTTTCAATCTCCGTTTTCTAAAATATATTTTTAAAGTACCCACCGTATATGCTAGCTTTGAGGAAAACCGGGTCATGTCTATAAAGTGCCAGCACAGTATCTGGGACAGAATAGGCATCTATAAGTGGTAATGGATCATTCATATTAGTGGTGGTCATCTCTGCAGCTCTGTTCCGAGGACTGGTGGTGCTGTAGCCTGTGGAGGTCCAGGTGGGCATCATTGACACAGGTGCTGCTCCCATTGCTGGCTGGCATGAGGAAGCAATGAGTTGAAGAATGGGCAAGAGCTCTGCAAATGGAGGAGTGCTGTTCAGATGTATACCTTAATTTCATTTGATCCTCATGGCAAACCTGTGAAGCAAAGCAGAGCAGGGACTTAGTCATTTGACAGATGAGGAACCTAAGACTTGAAAGGTTTGGATAACTTGCCCAAATAGGAAACCACATCTTCTAAGTATAAAGCTAGAGCTCTTTCTCCTAGTTAGATAACTGACTGCCAGATCTCAGATTTGCCTTTGGGCACAAAAGATGCAGCCACGGCTCTTGTAGACTCTCAGGGACAATCCTGACAATGCCACCCTCTTCTAAGAGACTCAACGGGAGTGACACTTCTCTGGAGCAGTGCAGAAAGACATGAGCTGGAAACTCAGGGCAAATTAAAGCAGACAGGGCCTCCCCCACACTCCCTTGGAGACCCATTTTTCACCAGTGTGGATAGCGCCAGTTAATCGTGAGTGATGGGCAGAGAAATGGAATAATCGCCCCTGCCTCACAGTCGTCATCAGGAAAGCAGAAAGATCAAGGCTGCCCCAGCATTGCAGAGCAGGATCTTTTATTTCACCAGAATCAGTATCCTCTGTGAAGATTAAATCTGTACTGCCTTATAGGGTAACTCTCGGGGGACATTTCAAGACAAACAGAGCATATCGCCTTTTACTACCACCACCACACCCCAAAAGAGAAATAAAAGAAAAGCTAAGTAATATAGATGAAAGTCCTATTTAAAACTTGTTGAATGGAGATGCCGTCTATTTAAAATAAGTGCCTACTATGGGCTAAGAGTCCCTGGGTGACACAAATGGTTAAGTGCTCAACTACCAACCAAAAGCTGACAGTTTGAACCTACCCAGAGGTGCCTCGGAAAAAAGGCCTAATGATCTGCTTCAGAAAAGTCATAGTCTTGAAAACCCTATGGAATGTAATTCTACTCTGAAACACGTGGGGTTGGTGTGAGTCAGAACTGACCTGATGTTGCCTGGGTTGATTTTGGTTTTTACTATGGGCTAGAAGGCACCAAAGCTAAACATTGGTAATACAGAGATGAATAAAATCCAGTCTCTTCCCCAAGTATTGGCAGCCTGGTTTGGGAGACAGACATAGAAATACATAGCCATAGCACTATTTAAGTGGCCTATAATCCAGATATGAACAGGTTGCTCTCAGAGCACAGGAAAGAAAGGTTGGAGAAGGTTTGCCAGAAAAGATACCATTAGAGCTGAGACCTGAAGAATAAGTAGAAGTTCATTAGGCTGAAAAGGGTAGGTGGCAAGGCATGCCACAGAGCAGGAATAGCGTGTACCCAGAGGCATGCAGGCGTGTTTGAGGGACCAGTTGTTCAGTTGTGCCATAGTATGGGGCGTCTGGGAGGAAACAGCTGGGAAGGGGCTGAGAACAAAGAGCGACACCAGAGCATGAGGGACCTTGTGTGCTGCTACGCTGGGAAGGCTGAGCTTATTCTGTAAGATATGGGGAGTCCTGGAAGGGAAAGCATAGAAATGCCATGTTGGTGTTTGGGCTAAATCAGGAGGAAGACTCTGGAGAAGACACAGGCTGCAGGCAGAGAGACCTGCCTTTTATTTGAGCAGGAGGTGACAGAGAGGAAGGTCAGTTGGAAAGTTGGAGATAATCATGGTGTTTAGTTGAAGTCGGTAGAGAAAATAAAGGAAGGACAGCCTTGGATCAGGAGGCCTGGCCCTGTTAGAAGCGGCCGGTCCCCAAGAATACTGTCCACAGAAAGGGATGCTTATGATGACGAGCACTCAGGGTAGCAGGATCAAGACCTCTAGACCTAGACACCGAAAAGATTACGGTGCCCTGAACTTCATGTGCAAATCAAAATAAAGATGCTGCCAATCTGTGAAATAAAATTTTGTTTTTCAAAAGGACTCAAAGATTACATGCCTGATAAAATGTAAAATGGCTTCTTTCTAGACTTTTTTAATTCTTTCACTTGCATTTTGGAGGAGCATGGGTACCTCTGCTGATGCTCTAAGAACTGCTTAGTCTGCCCCTTGAATCCTCTAGTACTGTTTGGGCCCACTGTCCAGTGAAAATGGACACCACCAGGCCATGCAGCCTGAACTGAGAGAGATTCCTTTGAGTCAGAAGACTTCTCATAGACTTGGAAGGGCCTGTCAACATTGAGATGCAGGTTGAGGGCCTAGTAGATGATCAGGCCATGCACAGGAACTGAAAATTAGCTTCCCAGGAGTGATGAGTCCAACCCCAATGTGGCCTGGAGTTAGAATAAATTATAAATCAGTACCATATGATAGCAAAATTCACGTTTAGTAACAGCGGCCTAATTCTGTAGTCACCTTCATGTGCAAACAGGTGCAATGACTGGTAATTAAAATAATAATTATGATTACTGAGCACCTACGTTGTGTATATGATTTTATGTAATATTTCCAATAGACCTGCAAGGTAGCTGTTAATATCCCCATTTTGCAGATGAGGAAAACTTGAGGCTCAGGAGGTCAGCTAACTCACCCACGTTTCACAGCTAGGAAATGACAGAGCTAGACTTGGAACCCAGACCCATCTGATCCCAGCACCTATGCATTTTCTCTACCCTGTGGCTAGAGATGGTGCCTTGGCTCCTTAAAGCCTCTGTACAGTCACAGTCTAACTTCTGTTTCTTAGTTAGCGTAACCTGGTCTTTTATGGCTGTCTTCCAGAAACAGAATCATCGTAAGCACCACCACTGCTCTGTTTTGTTTATTTTTCCTTGAGTGTTACTGCAAATTACAAACTAATCCTGCAATTCATTTATATCTGACTGCCGGAGGGAGACTTCTGGGCTCCTGATAAATATAACATGAGTATCAACAGGAGACAGTATTTACACTGACTGGTAGATCCAGCCAGGGTCTCATCAGTCCCAAGATAGGGCTGGGTTTGTACTGTAAACTCTTGAAGGTTTTTGTTGGTAGCGGTGTTTTGTTTTGTTTGTTTGTTTTAAATCAAACCGCTTCATGTTTCTGGCTTAAATTAACAGGTAACTCTCATTGATAATCTTTTTAAGAAAACGCATATTGAGCATCTGACTTGGGCCTAGTGCTGTGAAGGGCATCTAAATCACAGGCAAGAGGTTGTTGCAGTAGTAGCTGGTGGAAGGAGAGTTAGGACAACTGCTGTGGTTAGAAAAATTGGGGAATTATCACCCCAGATAGAGATTTCATCCCATAGAACTTTTCTGCTTGGATTCTAAAGGACCAGGGATTCAGATTGTACCTGTTGTACCTGAGAGTTGTACCACCTTTAGCTACCTGTTAGAAAGGAACAAGGTGCTCACCAGATTGTCACGTCTTTGTTTTCCAGTCACAGTCCATCGCATAAATACTACCTGACCACAGACCCTATGAGCGGGGCCGTCTTCCTTTCAGACACCAACAGCCGGCGAGTTTTCAAAATCAAGTCCACTGTGGTGGTGAAGGACCTTGTCAAGAACTCTGAGGTGGTCGCGGGGACAGGTGACCAGTGCCTCCCCTTCGATGACACTCGCTGCGGGGATGGTGGGAAGGCCACGGAAGCTACACTTACCAACCCCAGGGGTAAAGCTTTGCTTTTTAAACACTATCGGTAACATTTATTGGGGTGTTTTCCACTTCCAAAAGAAATACACGTTCACCTTGTTGTAAAAAAAAAAAAAAAACTGGAAAATATAAAAAATACACAGAGCAAAGTTAAAATTTTCATATTTCCACCCTCCCAGAAATATCCCCAGTTAACGTTTCTTGCCTTTCTTCTTAGTTTTTTTTCTAAGTGTTTGTGTGTATATGATGTCCACCCCCTCAAAAACAGTGAAATCACATTAAACTATTTTATTAACCTGCTTTTATTTCTAAGCAATTTATCATAAACATTTCTCCATGTCATTAGTCTTCTATGTACCCATTTTTATTCCATCAAATGGATGTTCCATTATTTATTCGTCAATCCCCTACTGCTGTACATTTACATTATCTCTCATATCGTTGTTATATAAAGCATTGTAATGTATCATCTTGGCACATGTTCATATGCTATAGGATGGATTAAATAAATTTTGATCTTGAGTCCTTCAAAAGTTGGAGCTCCTCATACCCACAATCACAGTTTTTCATTCATTTATTCAGCAAGTATTTACTGAGCTTGCAGAGCACTGTGGTTACACAGATAAGTTCATTGTAGCAAAATAAATAAGACATGAACATGACTCACCATGATGTGGGAGAGAGGGAGAAGTGCTCCCTGAGATGTAAGGAGAAAGAACTACACGTTGAAGTTCAGAGACAAGAGCGACCCCTTGTGGCTGAGCAGACCCTGGAAGGCTTTATCAAGGAGGCGCCATCATTAATCACAAACACCCATCAGTGGAACATTTCCTGTGTTGCAGGCTCTAAAGACACATAAAAGATCAGACTTCCAGCTAAACCCAGCAGGCAGGATTTGTGCTTAAAAGGCAGAGGACACTGAGTGGCCACTTGAGGAAACAATTGGGCAGAGTCTTGGACAGGGGGTGGGAGATCTGGGCTGCAACATGCTAGACCTGGAATTGGAGCCATTTAGAGTGTCTAAGCCTCGGAGCGCTCATCGATTAAAATGGGGGTACCTCCGAGGATTGTTGTGAGGGTCAAAATGAATGCATTTCATATGATATCCTATAAAAATATAATAAGTGGTTGTATTATTAAATGTGCCATATTTCAAGGCCTGGTTTCAAGTCAAAGCAGTAGACTTTAGTGCAAGCGGGCAGTCCTGTATTCAAATTCAGCCTTTGCTACCTAATAACTATGTGACTTTGGGCAAGTGGCTTAACCTCTCTGAGCCTCATTTTCCTCATCTATGAAATAAGGATATACTGCACAGTTGCAGTACAGATTAACTATTATCATGAATGTAGTACTAGGCATATGGTAATCATCCCGTAAATGGTGATTCCTACTATTATAGTATAGTACATTCTCCACCACATACCTAGAATGGTCAGGTGGTAACTCTGTGGGATAGATATTGTGATATCCATGGTTACTCTTCCTCCTAATTATGATTTCCAATTACTGAGAGAGTAGCCTGGAGTGAAAAGAACATTTGTAATTAGGAACCCTGCATTATGGTTTTGCTCTGCCACTCACTGGCTCTGGGACCTTCTTCTCTGGGCCTCAGTTTCCTCACTGGTAAGTGAGCAGGTTGGGCTAGATGATCCCCAAGGCTTCTTTTACATGCAACATTTACTCTCTTATGATTAGAACAGTTGTTTGTTTTTTTTTTTGTTTTTGTTTTTTTTCTGAGATTCTTATTTCCTCTAGGGCTTTCTCAATTGTTCTACACATGTGTTCTCTGTTCTCTTTCCATCCCTCCCTGCCTTCCTACTCTCCCTCCCCTCCTCTCCACTTCTCTCTCTCTCTCTCACATACACACACACACACACACACACACACACACACAGATGTTGCAGCAGTGAAATTGCCCAAAAGCCTGTGATTAACCCAGATAGAAGTGACAAGGGTGCCACGATATGCAGACACTTTGCAGCAGGGAGGAGAAAAGATGCCCATCTATTTAGCACAACAAAAGGGGGATAATGAAGTAATTAATCAGGCGACAGATCACTTCTATTAGTCTGTGCAGCCAACTTTGTTAACAAGAAACCCGATTGTTCACGGAGCACTCATCAGTCCTAGCGGATGGAAGAGGAAGACAGGGCATCTCTAGGCAGACAAGAAAACTGCTATCTTGGTACTTAAAGAATGTAATTAATTTACATTCTAGGCTGAGACAGAAGAAAGGCTTCCCCAGCCTTGAGGCTGCCTGGCCCTCTGTTTGAAGTCACTCTCCAGCACTGGACAGCCTAAGGAGAAGGGCAGAAGGAACAACTGCTGCTCTAGTGGGCTTCATCACTCAGAGGCCCTTGGGTATCTTAAGCCACCCTGCTGGCCAGTCAGAGACACGTGGGCCCAGGAGCAAGGGTCTTGAAACCCACAAAGTGCCAGTCACTTTGTCATAATAATCATTAGTAATCGCTGACGGCTAACTATTCCAAATCAGACTTTATTAGCCCTATTTTATTGACGAGTAAACTGAGACTTAAAAGTGAAGTCACTTGCCCAAGGTTATACAACTGGAAAGCTTTATAATTCAAGAGTCTTCACCTCTGTGAAGCCTTTTCTGATCCCTTCTTTCTTAGAAAACTGAACAGAACTGGCCAGAGCCTCTTTATGTCACTATGCACCCTCTCAGGCTTCTGTCATTCCCTGGGGCACTCCACATGGTAGTCGCACCTGCCTGTGGGCTCCTCAAGGACACGTCTCATCTGTTTCTCAGCCCCAGCACCCCTGAGCAGTTCAGTTTGGTAGGAGTGTGTCTAACTCTTGTGATTCTCATCCAGGGTGGAAATCAATACCACCCATGAGTGTTTCTAAAAACACCCCCTGAAGTAGTATTTTCAGGAGTAAGGTCAAGCAGGTATATTTAGAATATACTCTTTGGGTGATTATGATACAGACAACTAGTTAAGATGTACTGGTTTAATAGAGTGGCTCTCAAACTTGGGTGTGTGCCATTATCACCTGAGGGGCTTATCAGAAATACAGATAGATACTCAGGCTCCACTTGAGATATCCTGAAGCAGCTATCTGGGGGGTATGTTTTAGCAAGCTCCCCAGGTGATTCTCACACACATCTGAGGGTGAAAAATACAGAATCAGAGGTATCCTTTCATTTGACAACTGAGAAGACAAGCATAGAGACACTCAGTGACTTGCCCAAGGTCACACAAGCTGATAAGGGAGAAAGTCAATGGGCTGGGACAGTCTAGGTGGGGAAGATGATGTTGCTTGATAATTCTGATGCCCCTCTTTAACGTGCCTTTTAAAACATTAAACAATATTCTCTACACAAATCCATCACATTCTCTTTAGGCTCTATGCTTCTGTAATAACCAATAAAACTAAAATAATAAGAATAGAAAAATATGAAGGTCGATTATCTTGGAAGAAAAGTTAACTTGTTACCAAAAAGGGAAGCTGATTATTATAATTACAAGGCTTCAGAAGTAGGTTAATTTACATCATTCACAGTGTTGATGTTGAAAAAGGTCCTTCTTAACCACTGCCAGAAGTTATAAATCCAGCTTTAGTGGACAGCTAGGGTGATGGTTAAAAATCTCCAGAGGAGGGAGCATGGTCGAAGGACCTAATGCCCTGGAGAATCCAAATACCTGGGTTCTAACCCCTAGTTTGAACTAGTCACTCAAAGCTTCATCTTTAAAAGGGGAATGAATTTAACCAGTGCAGTCCTACTGACCCCACAAAGTTGTGGTGAGGGTCTAATCAAATCATGGAAGGGGAGGTGCTTTGTCAACTCAGAAGACTCCATGAACATGGAGGCTGTTATCATTTCTGACACTAAATTCCCTGTTCTGGCTTCTCCTGTCCCAGGCATTACAGTGGACAAATTTGGGCTGATTTACTTCGTGGACGGCACCATGATCAGACGCATTGATCAGAATGGGATCATCTCCACCCTGCTGGGGTCCAACGATCTCACATCAGCCCGGCCCCTCAGCTGTGATTCTGTCATGGATATTTCTCAGGTAAGGAAAAGGCTTCATCTACTAGGGCCCTCAATTCTGCACCAGTTATTCGTTTATACACTGAACAAGCCTTGTTATGGACATCAAGGTACAAAGATGAATAAGACACAGTCTCTATGCTCCAGGAGTTCACCATCAAGTCTGTGGCAGAGGGAGGTATGGATGTAGTGGAGTCTTGGGGAAGCAATGAAGAAATCTGCCCAAGGAAGCCTCAAAAGCAGCAAGCAGAATGGAAAAAGCTTTAAATAGTGTGAATTTAAATTAATAGGAACCCAAATTTCCTCTTTTGTAACACTTATAAGTACTTGTAGATTCTCTGCTCTCTTTCTAGACTGTAAATACATGAGGGCAGGAATTCTGTCAGTCTTTCCCTCTACTATAACCATGGTACCTGCTACACAGTAGGAGCACAACCAACATGGCTGATTGATGGGTTGACTGATCAAATCCTAATTTTGCCGCTCACTAGCTGAGTAACTTTGGACAAGTTTCTGAAATCCTCTGAGTCTCATTTTTCGTATCAGTAAAATAGAAATCATTCATATCAACCTGGCGGGATTGCTTTAAGAATACGTGATGCAATGCATGTAAGCCTTCTAGTGCTGCTTAGCACTTAGAAGGTGATAATAAACAGAAGTTCTAGTGCCCACTTTTACAAAGGTGGTGTAATTTGTGCAAGGTTTTGAAGGTTGAATAGGAGTTTTCTGGGTAGCAAGGAAGAAAAGGAGACATTCACACAAAACAACATGTAAAAAGACATGAAGATGTTAACGGGTCTGGTACTTTCAGGAAACGTTGGAAAATTCAGTGCTGGGGCACGAGGTTCTTGGAAAGAAGTGGCAGGAGTTGAAACTAGAAGCATGGTTTGGGGCCAGTTAGAGAGAAGCTTGCCATACCAGGCCAAAGAGTTTGGACCTTAGCTGGTGGGCACTGGGAGAGACACGAATGGCTGGCTGTTCAGCGTGTCCTTTGTGTAGCCTGCAATGACTTGGCAAGGAATGTGTCCTCTTTTGCTTTGGCAGGGTCTGATCTGCGCTGAATCCGTTAACACCTATCTTGCCAACATTAGCAAAACTAGGGAAATAGGAGGCTTGAATTACACCAAATTGCAAATAGATTTCAGCTCCAGCCACACTTACCTTTTCAACCCTTCTATTTCTGAGGGAGCCTACACTCACAGGCCATTTTCTACTGACTGTGGCACCTGCTGCCTGGTGCTCAGAGGGCATCAGAGGCTGGGAGGCCTCACTGGTCATGCCCACCCCTGTTCTTGACACGTATCACTGAGGCCCTTCTGCAGGGCCTCATGGCTGCTGCTGGTGGTCCCAGCACCCATGCCACATCCTTGTTGGATGCTGGTACAGTTTCCTTCTAAGCCAACTAATGTGATTGTTACGCTCCAGAATGGAATCTGTTCTCTGCCACTTGTCTTTCCAATTTGGCAGGCTTCCTGTGCTGGCTTGCAGCTTCCGTCTCTAGTCTGTGAGCTCAGCTTGAATTACGCGTTAGGAGCCTGCCACAGCCTGAGGATGTGCATACAAGTATTTTCAATTCTCAAAATGGGTCCTCCACCAGCCAGCACAGGGTGCAGAAAATTTTCAATCCACACATTAAAAAATTGTTTAACTTTAGATAGAGGTACCGCCAAGCAGTCAGATTAAAGGGTTGGGAGACAACTGGCATATATGGGGTGGGGTGGGGGGAAGCACCCACTTAGATTCAGAAATCCTGGACTAAAGTCCCTGTGTACCTGGCCTTCACTACCTTGGTCTGAATCTAAGCATGGAATTCTTTGTACCAAACTCTCCAACATAGACATATATTTTTACATGCACATATGGGCAGGGGACACTGGCTTCGATTCTCAGAGCTTCCTCTGTTACAAATGCCTAGCTACTTTATTGTCCCACATGGAGCAGAAGTCCCTGGGTAGTGCAGATGGTTAAAGCCCTCACTGCTAACTGAAAGGTTGGAGGTTCGAGTCTACCCAGAGGCACCTCAGAAGAAAGGCTTTGGCAATCTACTTTGGAAAAATCAGCCATTGAAACCTTGACACACATGGGGTCACCATGAGTTGGAATCGACTCAATTGCAAATGATTTTGTCTTATGGAGCAGGAGAGGTAAGCCAGAGAGATAAGAGAGGACCTTTTATGTGAACAGAGCCCAGAGGCAAGAATGCAAAAGAAAGAACCAGGGAACTTGGATTTGCTCCTCTGGGAGGAGCTTCCTCATACGTTGTCTCATTTGAGCCTCATAACTACCCTATGTAATATTTATTACCCCCTTTTACATATGGGGAAAGAAGTTCAAGATGTATAACTAATTTGAGTAAGATCACACGTCTAGTAATTGTTGAACTGGGCTAGGAAGTGAGATGTCCTGACCCCATATTCCTCACTCTCCCTATGTGACTCACCAGCCATTCATTTGTTCACTCATCGGCCAATCCATTTTTGAAAACGGATAACTCTGAAACAAGGCGGTCAGCTCAAACTGCTTTAACAAAGGCACAAATGCTTTAGGAGGACAGGGGAGGGGGAGAACCTTTCCACAGTAGGACCATGGAATGTGGGAGATGGAGAGATTATAAAATCTAGTCCTTACTCCATTTTGGTAGAGGGTTAATTCATCCTCAGCACAGTCATCACTGATAGGTAGGTCAAGTCAGAGAAGCTTTAGTAATTGGTCTAGTTCAGGATCATCACATAGGCAGCTGTGACAAAGCAAGGACTTCAGGCGTTGTCAAGCTGACTCCAAAAGCAGTGCTCCTTCTCCTTTCCCAGAGTGCCTTTGTGCATGTGGGCATCAAGGGAGAGAGTAAGAGTAGGGAATCACTTGCTGTTCATTTCTTCTTCCCTCCCTCTCCTCTCCCTCTCCTTCCACTTGCTCCCTCCCCAGCCCCTATTTGGGAGTCCTCTTCTCATCATAATGACAGACAGAAGGGTCTCTGGCGATCAGGTCCCTAAGGTGCCAAAGGACCACAGGGCATGAAATATTTAGCAGCCAGTGTTGACAAGAAATGGGTTTTAGGAAATTGAAAATTCCCCTGTCACTTTAGAGTAAACTGTGTTCTTGATGCAGCCAAAGGCTGCTGTGACGCTGTGCCCCAGAGAGCTCTGGGAAGTGTGAAGGCAGCAGCCCTGACTGGTGGCTCTGGAGTGCCTGCAGGCCTCCTGTCCTGTGGAGACAGAGCGACCCGGGGCTGGAAGCAAGGGAGCAAGAGGCTTTGGGTTGCAGAACCGTGCTCTGAAGACACAGAAAAGGGCCTGCTCCATCCTGAGAATGGCCCTGAACTGAAGGGGCAGGTGGAGGTAGCTACATCTTATGTACAGATATTTTATTGGGGTTTCTTTTTACACTAGAAAACTACCACATGTACCTTATAAAAAAGATTAAAAATTTAGAAATCACCAAGAAGAAAATCAAAATCACCTTTAATCCCAGTACCGTTAACCTTTTGGTGTATATCTCACAAGCCTTCTAATCCCCTCTCTATCCATAATCTAACTTAATTGTGTTTTTCCCAGTTGGAATCGCTCTGTGCTTCCAGTTCTGTAACCTGCTTTTTTCACTTAATTCATAGCAGACATTTTCCCGTGTCATTAAATATCTATCTATCACATCATTTTTAATGGTTGCATATAGTATTCTAACTTGTGGGTGAACTACATGTACTATAATTTATTTAGCCAATTCTGTGTCATTGGGCATTTGGGTAGGTTCTAGTTTTCACCATTATTAAACATGGCTGTGATAAACACCCTTGTAGCCAGTGGTGTAGAACAATGAACTCCAAGAGGAAATTTCTTATATAAAGGAATGCATTTGCTTAAGTAAGCCCCAAATTTGACAGAATGTCAGGGGTTTGCAGGGGATTCAGGAGCCCTAAGGTGATGAGTCTTTAGGGATAGGGTAGACAGACAAGCTAGAGGCAGCACCTGTCAGCATAAGTACACGTTTCTTCCTCACTCTGGCCATGTGCAGTGTAACTAGACTTCTTGGGGACACAATTAAAGTAACCCAAGGTGATGGAGCTAGGATTTGAACCCAGCCTATCAAACTGCAAAGTCTATCCTCTTTCTTACTATTTTTTCTAATTATTATCATCCTCTTCTTCGTGTTTTGTCAGTCTAATGAGACCAAAAAAGGTCTCAGTGGTAGCTATTGCCTGGTTTCACTCTGATCAGGGAGTTCATCTTCCATTGTTGATGATAGGCTGTTGTGAGGAGCAAGTAAGACTGTGAAGACCCTTTGGACACTGTTATGGGCTACACTGGGGTGTGGGATGATGCGTGGTGGGCATCTTGCCAGTCATTTAAGTGTTGGTGTCTCCGTTGTCAGGTTCGCCTGGAGTGGCCCACAGACTTAGCCATCAACCCGATGGACAACTCTCTTTATGTCCTCGACAACAATGTGGTCCTGCAAATCTCTGAAAATCACCAGGTGCACATTGTTGCTGGGAGGCCCATGCACTGCCAGGTCCCCGGCATTGACCATTTCCTGCTGAGCAAGGTGGCCATACACGCAACCCTGGAGTCTGCCACTGCCTTGGCTGTTTCACACAACGGAGTCCTATATATTGCTGAGACTGATGAGAAAAAGATCAACCGCATCAGACAGGTCACCACCAGTGGAGAAATCTCACTAGTGGCTGGGGCCCCCAGTGGCTGTGACTGTAAAAATGACGCCAACTGTGATTGTTTCTCTGGAGATGATGGTTATGCCAAGGATGCAAAGCTGAATACCCCATCTTCCTTGGCTGTGTGTGCTGACGGAGAGCTCTATGTGGCTGACCTTGGGAATATCCGAATTCGGTTCATCAGGAAGAACAAACCTTTCCTCAACACCCAGAACATGTATGAGCTGTCCTCACCAATCGACCAGGAGCTCTACTTGTTTGACACCAGTGGCAAGCACCTGTACACCCAAAGCCTGCCCACAGGAGATTACCTGTACAACTTCACCTACACTGGGGATGGTGATGTCACACTCATCACAGACAACAATGGCAACATGGTCAATGTCCGCCGAGACTCTACCGGGATGCCCCTCTGGCTGGTGGTCCCAGATGGCCAGGTATACTGGGTGACCATGGGTACCAACAGTGCACTCAAGAGTGTGACAACACAAGGACACGAGCTGGCAATGATGACATACCATGGCAACTCTGGCCTTCTAGCAACCAAAAGCAATGAAAATGGATGGACAACATTTTACGAGTAAGTATCAAGTCAAGGCCATTTGGTGATTTTGTTTCATTAAATGCATTTCAAGAATTGATGGAATGTTAATCTTGGGGTATATTTCATTTTAATTCAGGATTTGGGATGAGAAGCATTATTTATAATATGTTCCACATGTTCATATTCCAGATGATTTTTCCTAGGAAGGAGTATGGTGTAGTAGAAAAGGCATGAGCTTTGGAGTCAGAGAAGTTGGGCTTGAATATTTTCTCTGCCATGGACTCTCTAGGTTTCAGTTTCTACATCTGTAAAATGGGAACCGTGGATACCTGCCCAGCATACCACAGGGAGATAAAAGCGCTGTCCGGAAATATAGCGATGAAAGAAGGAATAATTCCATGTGAATGAATTTTCCACATAATCAAAGCTCATTTCTTCAAATTTCAAAAAAAAAAATTTTTTTCACTTTTACCATTTTGGATGGCACTTCTTATGGTGTGTATTATATGCCTCCCTTCTCAAACACATGCTAAAGATATAGTGTGACTTTTCTCTTTATGAGCCAGGATCATTAATAAGGAACAACAACAATTACCTATTATGCAGTAATATAAAGTTAGTGTTCAGAAAGTAGGGAAATGAGGGTACAGAACCCTTCACCCCTGCCCATAATGATTCTAAACCCCTTTTGTTAGTTCCTGTATCTAACTGGTTAAGTGTGGCACTGTAGTGTCACTATGTGTTTCTGCCATACTGCCCACCTTGAGTGGTTCACTTGCCTACTGTGCATCAGTGTAGGGCTTCTTAAATGGTGTGGCCAGGAAAGCAGAAGTCCAGCTTACTACAATTCTGGTCAAAATTTTAAATATATATATATATAAAGGTATGTATATATATGTAATTCTAATTGTATATTGTATGTTAAATATATAATATAAATATAAAATAGAGATTCTGAGGTGTTCCTCTATGAGAGATTTTAATGAATGAACTTTGTAACATCTCCTTTTTCCTACATAGATTTTTTTTAACACTTCTTTTTGAGGTCTTGGCCATGCACCAGATAGCTGAGATTGCTGGCTATGTGAATATTAGATAAGTATGTGGGAGATGGGGAAGGAATTAGCCTTGTTGAGTATCAGCAGCTCAACAAGGGCTAGGGACTGTGCAAGGCACTCTGCAGGCATTATTGCATTTACTCCTCACTGCAGCTGTGGAAGATAGGTGATATTATCCATTTTACAGAAATAGAAACTGAGACTGACAGAGCTCATGTGCTCATTGCTATACAGTGAGAATGTGGCAGAACAGGGATTGCACTAGCAACCCAAGTCTGTCAGTACCGGAGCTCATGACTCTTTCTGCTCCTCCCTGCCGTCGCCCCTGCTGAGTTTGTTAATCCCAAATGAACTTGAATCCTTGAACCATAAACTTTTCTCAAGCTTGATCAAGCACCAGTTTCTCATAGTCCTAGAATCCAAAGGAAAAGGATCTGTAATAGATTTTTTAATATAATTTGTCCAAAAACTGTCACAGCAATTTGTACAAAGTTCACTGGCTAAATTCCTTTTCTCCAAACAAGGACCTTGTTAATTACAAAGAAAAGACAAAGATCCAGGAAAGCAGCAATTATCTTGATTAACCCATTGAAATGGAAATACACTAAATAATTCAATTTTCCTGGTTGCCTGACAGAAATATCTTATACATTATTTAGCCAATACAGGGGTTTCTTTGTCAGAGCATGTCTGTGCGCTCAATTAGTTCCCAAGGTCACTCCCTTAGACCCCATACTGAGTGCTTACGCATCACTACAACTGTTACTCTCTCTCCCAGCCCTGAAATCTAAAACTGCTTCCTACACCTCTACCAGAAAGGACCCCGCTCCCCATCCTGCTCTTTCCTTGATGAAATATGCAGCCGTAAGTTGATGTTTCATTAAGAAGGAAAAGTTAGTACAGTAACTTCTTATAAAATGGCTTTTGGAATTTCAGAGTATCAACTTAATAGCAGTACCCAGGAAAAGGAGTGTTGGTCCTTACTGATGCAAACCAGAAGTAGAAGATAAAAGCCTTCAAATAAAAAAGGAAACTCACTTTTTTTTGAGATCCTGCTGTGTGCCAGGCTCTTTCCCATTTAATCTTCAGAGTAACCTCGGACAGTAGGAATTTAGCATCCACATTTTTTACAGATGAAGAAACTGAGGCACAAAGAGATAAGGTAACTAGCCTAAAATTATACAGTAAATACATAGCAGAGCCAGCATGCAAGTCCATGTTTACATTTCCACCCCAAATATACTGAATCAGAATCTACAGTTTAACAAGATCCCTAGGTGATTCTTATGTATAACTTTTGGGGAACTTGTTGAAATGCAAATTCTCAGTGGGGAACTTGTTAGAAATATAAATTCTCAGCAGGGGTTGGAACCAGACTGAATAGGTTCAAAACCCTGGTTCTTTCAACTACACTGACTGGGTTCATCCAGGTTCTTTTGTATAATACAGGATTGCGTTGTACTTTCTATTTCATAGGGATATTCTGAGGTTCAAACATTTAATGAGATAAACTATGAAAAGCTCCGTGTCTGACTCACCATAAGTAGTCAAATAATAGCTGCTGTTGTTGACAGGCAATAGTAGTAGCAGTAGCAGTAATTGCAGAAATGTTGATTGGCATGACCGTATTACCCTGGAGCAGCTGCAGGTAGGGGTGGACAGACGTTGGAACTGAGGTAGGAATTGAGGTAGGTCAAAGCCAGAAGAGCAGAATCAAGTGTCAAGTCTGAGGGATCAGGGCATTAACTAGGAAAGGGGTCAGGCTCCTGAGAGTCTGTATTCAAAATGGATTGGAAAATAGCATGCAGAGTGGGCCAAAGCAAAATAGTTCAGACTGTGAACAAAGAAAGGATGCCAGATACCCGTTTTCACTGGATATTAGCCATGTGACCCAGAGGCAGGCTGGCTGACTTCCAGACCCAAGACTCAACTAGGCAGATATAATCCCTACACTACCTTTTCAGGGATATTATGAGGATTTAAAAAAAAAAAATTACTGAAAGTAAAAACGCTTTGCAAACTATGAAGCTCCCTAGAAGTAAGGATGTGGTGTTATTAACATCTTGATTGGTTCCTAGCAAGGATTTCAACCAGGGATAGAGTACCCAATAAGCAAGGTAAGCATGTGCTTAGGGCATCACAAAACAGGGGCACTAGTTGTCTAAAGTAAAAACCCGTAGATGCCAATCAGATGGTACACAAGGAAAAGCGAGCGCCACAGTGGAAGGGAACTGGCAGGGCACTAAATGAAACTGATACCAGCTCCAGTGTGTAAGACTGTGCCAGCCGGAAATAAAGTTGACGCAGCATCATGAGGGCACCGATGCACGAGGTTGTTTAAGCCATGAGACCCCTACCACTTCAACACCTTCATTGACATCTGTCTCCTATGGTCCCCTCCTGTGTAATTCAAACTCCTTATTTTGTCAGGTCTCTTGGGAGCATACCATTTCTTTCTAATAAACAAGAGTTGAGGGTGGGCTATCAAGTCTAACTCTTGCTACATTCACCCAATACACAACTGGATCCAAAATGAGAAGTTACTGAGCAAGGAGGGATTATATTAATAGATAACAGGCCTCTGATCCATTTTGAGAGAACTGTCTTGTACATCCACATCTGCTGATCCAGCAACTTCAGCCAGGAGGGTCGGCAATATATAAGTATATATATACATATACATACATATATATATACATATATATATATATATATATATATATATATATATATACATACATATATATATACATATATATATATATATATATATATATATATATATATATAAAACTCGCATATCCCGTTTGAATGCATGAGTAAACAAAGGAGGCACCCAGAAATTGTCAGTGTTTCAGGTCCTCATATGCCTTAATCTGGCCCTGATTTGAATAGATTTTGCCAATGCACCATTGCTCTAGTGAGTTTTCTACCTTTAGCATTATGAGGCAGCTTAGTGGATTCCACTATAACTGCTCTAAGATTTCAAAAAAAAAAAAAAAATCACATGCTTGCTTGTGACATGAACTATTACTGAAACAAGTTTTAAGTTGGTTTTATTGATCCTCTTAATAGATTAAATAATACATCTAACATAAACATCACACACTTCAGAGCAACTTAACAAAGAGTTCACAATTCCTGGAGAATTAAGATACTTCCTTTCCCTCAGCCTGTAGCTCTGCTGGTAGAAAACCTCAAAGGAGTCTGTAATACAGTCATCATCTCCAATGTATAGCATTATTTATTTCAGATTTTGGCTCCTGGGCAGATGGAATTTGATGACTAAGAAAATGACCTGATGAGCATGAGGCAGGTTCTAAAATCGGTGTGCTGGCTGGGTATGAACAACAAGCTTCCCTAGAGTTTCACAGGAGGAAGTGGCTCTGGCCTCTCATAGTGCCCTGTGACAGCCCCTGTCATAGTTATGCTTGTAGTAACTGTGCCCCCTACAGGCCCTAAGTAATTAATCTCTGTATCAAGCTCAAGGCTTGCCACCTAGTTGGTACTCAGTAAATACTTTATTAATGAAATATAAATTTAGGAGGGAGAGGAGATAAAGAAGAGAAAAAAACATATGATACAGTGGGAAGAATGCTAGATTCAAATCCCAGCTCTAGCAATATCAGTCAGCATCCCAGCAGGAAATAGAATTCAACTCCAAAGGTTCAAATGAAGACACTCCGCTTCTAGTTTTTGCTGGGGGATAGGGGAGAGGATGTAGGAGCTAGAAAGAGAATCACTGCCAACCTTACAATGAAACAAGTCAGACAAATGGCAAATTTGTGCATTTTCTTGAACTCCTCCTCTGAGGTCAAAGGGCAACCAGTTCGCCCAAATCTAAGGAGAGAAAGATTCCTGCAAAAAGATACAAGATGAGAGTACTAGTTTACCTGGGGTAGATACACTGGTAAGAAGAGTTCAGCTAGGGTGGTTGGTAAACTGGTGGAGGCTGGTATAGTGGCAAGAGAGTGTGAAGCCACTGGAGGCTGCAGAAATTTGAGGAGTCCAAACCCTCTTCAGATTTTTCTCCACAAACCCCACCGGAAACTCACAGAAAAGAGTAGAGAAAGATTGAAGAAAGTGTCCCTTGTGATAGAACTGGGGGAAAGATGCAGCAGCCCCTGAGGGAGGGACAGAAAAATCTGCCTGCTCTATTAGGTCCTTCTCACCTAATCTCCCATGTGGAAAAAAAAAAAAAAGCCTTAATCTGTGAAGAAAAGGGCAACAAACACTGTCCAACTTAGGCACTGGTGAAGAAACACAATCTGACTTAGGCACTAGTGAAAACCCATTGCAACTGAGAAAAGAGAACTAACCCTTCCCCCACGCCCCCCAGAAAAAACTGCTGCTAGAAGAGGAGTGGGAGTATGTAATGACCCCAGAACTACAGCCTAAGACAGGGCAGGACCACTGAGGAGGCCACACCTCTGAGACTCAGGGACACATGCTTACCTAAAATTGGGGCTTAATAAAAGCAATAGAGAACATTTCCACCAGCCCCCACTGCCAGCTGAAAAACTAACAGTGACCAGAAAGAATAGAATACTGCTGGGAGAGGGATAAGACAGGGACAAGAACATGAAAAGAGATCCTCTCTGAAGCAGAACACAAAGGTGTGACCTAAAGCTGAGGATGGAGTAGACATTGAGAAAAAAAATTAAAAACCCTCTAGCAAACCAGTTCCCACCCTAAACACAAAATATTACTAAAAGAATTAAGAGCCTGTCGTGCCCTGAGTAACCACAGCAACAACAAACCTCAAATCCTAACTAAATTAACTCAAACCCCCTCACTAAAGTCCTAGCAAAAGGAAATCATGCCCATTTCCAAGCATAAAACATGTTACCTACTCTCTACTCTGCTACACAAGATATCCTATTTTCAACTGGACAAGAAATTGAAGAAAACAAGAATAAAACAACAGATTTCCAAGAGACAAAGCAATCATCAGAACCACACTCAAGTATGACACAGATGTTGAACTATCTGTCTGGGAATTTTAAATAACTATAATTATGTTAATGGCTGTAATGGAAAAGGTGTACAACATACAAGATCAGATGGGTAATTTCAGCAGAGAGATGGAAATTATTAGAATCAGGTGGAAATGCTAGAAATGAAAAATACAGTTACAGAGGTGAAGAATTCCTTGGACAGGCCCATTAGTAGACTTAACACAGCTGAGGAAAGAAGACAGAACAATAGAAATTACCCAAGGTGAAACACAAAGAGAAAAATTACAGAACAGAGCATCCAAGAACTGTGGGACAATATCAAATGGTTTAATACACATGTAATTGGAATTCTGGGAGAAGAGAGAACAGGGCAAAACAAATATTTGAGGAAATAATGGACAAGACTTATCCAAAATTAATGACAGAAACCATAGTGACCCCATAGGGTAGAGTAGAACTGCCCCGTAGGGTTTCCAAGGAGCAGCTAGTGGATTAGAACTGCCAACCTTTTGGTTAGCAGTGGTACCTCACTGTGGCTTTTAACCACTGTGCCACTAGGACTCAGTGTACATGTCTAGGCATATCATATTTAAACTGCTGAATATAAAAGACAAAGAGAAAATCTTGAAAGCAGCCGGGGGGCGGGGGGGAGGCATAGCATACGTAGGAACAAAGATAAGAATTATATCAGACTTCCCATCAGAAATCATGCAAGATAGAAGACAGTGGAGTAGCATCTTTAAAGTGCTGAAAGAAAATATATATATATCTATATCTCATCCCCAAATTCTACACCCAAGAAAGACATCTTCAAATGATGAGACATTATAGGAATATGGGCAGGATAAGGGAACCAAGAAAGTATGGTGCGGCACCGGGAATTAAAAACAGTGAATGCCCCTCAGCTGAAGGGCAAAGTGGGAGATATTGTAACTGAAGCCCAGTGGGAACTGTAACCATGAAGGAGGAGCCACCTACTAGAAGCTGTAGTTATGGATAGATGCAGCCACTTTCAGAGCTATGTCAAGGAAGGAGAGAGAGAGAAAAAACTTCTCCTGCTCTCCTGTTTCTTGCCAGTGCCTACCATTGGATGATCCCAACCAGAGCCGTCCAGCAAGGGTGCCCCAGTGATGCAATCTGTGAGGGTTAGCCTCTACTGGCACGAGGAGGGCAGAGAATGAATCTGAGGGGTGAAACAGAGAATAACCACTTATTGGCTCTGTGACATTGTACATATAAGTGGCAGAGCCAGGATTCGATCCCCAGATCTACCTGAATCCTAAGCACTTTCCACCAGATACATTACCTCAAGTATCAAAGCAGTTATAGATAAGGCTTATAATCATAGGGTAGACTATATCTTGGAAATCCCAAAAGCTGCAATTCACTGGTGATTCTTAATTCTATAGAAAATGAGCAGCAAGTACAAGTTGTTATTGCTAAATCCAAGAAGTGCCCTGCTCTGATACAGTTTTGGAGTAGCTAATGATGTAATGCCACTTATAACAGTGACATGAGGCCAAGGGACTATTGGTATATATGGACTGTGAATTCCAGTTGTCCAAAAATGATACATAATTCCTCTTGTTGATAATGGTGTTGTTTGAGACAATCATAGATGAATGTCATAAAAGTGAAATCTTTATTTTCCTACCAAAACAAAAACTCATGATCAGCAAAAGTTTAGTATCAGAGAGGCAATTTGGCATTTTTCTCCCCAAATATGCATAGTAAGTGGCTTGAGATGAAGTATCGAGTGTGAAGAAGAAAGCCTTGTAGTGTGTGTGAAGATACCCTTTAGTGGCCCTCTTTTGAGAGCCAAGTTCACAGCAACCTTATGAATCTTTTATGTGTTTTCTTTCACCGTGCTCCAGTGATGCTTTGGAAAATGGAGTGAAGAAAAGTCAGTGGAAGGAAATAATGAAAAGCCAGTCATCTGGCCTTCTCTGTCACACTCCTCAAATGGGGGCTTGGCATTGCTGCAAAGCTGATTACAGTAATAGTAAAGCAAAGCATCTTGAAGAGAAAACTGTCAGTTGGCTTAACCCGCTTGAGATTCCCAAGCACAAGTTCGTCTTTAACACAGTGATGAACTCAAAGATTTTGATTTGAAACATCCCCATTTTTGTTGGAAGCTTAATGAAAGAACACAGACTTTAAGATCAGACAGACCTGGCTTTGAACCTATATTCCTCTTATTAGCTGTGTGATCTTAGGCTTTGCTATTTGTAAAATGATGATGATATTGCCCTCCTCAAAGGGATGATTATGATCATGGTGCTTGTTATCTAAAAGGTACTCTGTGAGTGCCAGTGAACTTCCCCTTCCTCATATGGGTGGAGAGGTAAAGGAGTGAAGTTCTTACTCTCAGTCCAAAACAACAACAATATCTGCTATTTATTTAGTTTTTACTTATTCATTTATTCAGTAAATATGTATTGAGTACCTTCTCACAGCAACTGCTACTAGATGCCAAGCACTCTTCTAAATTCTGGGGCTATCGCAGTGACCAAAACAAAGTCCCTACCCTCAGGGAGGTAACAGTCTAGTGAGGATAGTCTCATGGGGCCTTCTAGGACCTAGTGAAGAAGTTTGGATTTCATTTTAAATAATGTTACCTACCTCATTTGATCTTCACAATGTCTCTATGAAATAGATATTACTTTCCTCATTTTATAGAGGGGAAAACAGAGGTTTATAGAGATTATCTATGTAATCTGCTCGAAATAAAGTCATTGGTGGTAGGGGCTTGATGCAAAAGTAGTTAGAGGAAAACAGAACTGAGTGTCCATCCTCCAGGGTCACATTGCTGGCAAGTGGTCAAGCCTGGATTCAAAGACTAGACTGTCTGGCTCCAAAAACCTCCCCACATCAACGCATTCCTTCTGTTCTTCTTGGTTAGAAAGAAAGAATATTGCCAGTACTTCACAAGTTCCCCCAGTTAAGTAAAACCATGGTAGACATAATTAAACCATTGTCCAGAAGTCACCCAATAATGGAACAAGTGTTGGAAGCAACCAGCTGGAGTCCAGGTAGTACATAGAACTCACACCCATGACCCACACCTTGTAGAGGCAGTGCCAGCCTCCTTTCTGTTTGCAGCTCGGTAGCAGGAGGAGAAAGGGCTCTGCAGAGGGTCCCGCAGGGCAAAGGTGTTCAAGGTCCAATGGATGGGCAGCTCCAGTTTTCCCCATGCAAAGTCAGAAGGAGCTGGGTTTCTAATGGGATAATCACAGATATTGATCAGGCAACAGATCCAGTGGCATTTCTCAGGCTCTGGAAGGCACTGAATGAATAAATTGAAGACAAGAAATTTTTATAAATTGACTGTTCTATTTGATGTTCATTTAATTAAGACATGCAGTCCTTCTAATGGAAAATGTGAGGAGTGGAAATTACTGTTTTGGGGCTGTCTCTTATAAAATGAAAACCAGATCTTCAAGGCATGGAGCCTTTTCATTGTATCTTCTCCAGGCTCAATTTAATCATCTGTTACAGGCTACCTTCAATAATAATTACAATTGTCTGCATTTATACCCTTTCTGTGAGGAGACTAAAACTCTGGGGAGATGCCTATGGAAATTACTAAAGTATCATCTAGTGGAAGCAGTTGTTTCTGTTTTTGTGCATTTGGCAGATGTTTATCATGCACCTACTACGTGACAAGCCTCTGTTGAGTCCTGGATCATGCTTTCTTCTACAGAGCAGGAAAGAGGCCTTGGACATCCAGCCATGCATTCATTAATTTATTTGTTCAGCCAGTGTTTCCTGCCTGTCTGTATGCCAGTCCCAGTGCTGGGGAAGCAGAGATGGACGTAATGCTAGTCCTTCAGGTTGCATCACTGGCAGGTGGTGGGATCCCGGTAGTGTGATTCCAGATTCACAGTCTGGCTGTCAGGCTCCAAAGACCTGTCCCTGACCTCCAGCAGCTCACAGTCTAAAGAGGGAGGCAACCTGTACATCAGCTATTACAGTGCAACAGGAGACACTGTGTGCTACAGCTGTGCAGAGAATTTCACTGGGAGAGGAAGGGCCAGAGAGAACAAGGAGGGCTTTATAAGGTGGCATTTGAGCAAGGCCTTGCTAGGAGTGGTACTGAAGTGACATCTGACCCCTAATTAATAATCTGTCTATCAATTCTTATCTGAAAGACTCCAAAACTTTTTAAGTATCTTGTATGATAATATAAAATCTTTTTTATTTGAATAGGTTAGGAAATTAGATAGTCTGAGTAAATAGTTTCATTAATAAAAAGCATGTACATGGATGACAGGTATTAAGCGAACCAGACTAGAACAGCATACTCATCACAGTAAACTGCTAGACAGAAATGGATCGTCTTGTTGATTCAAAAGATGACTGAGGATCTTACAGGACTCCGAGTGATCATGAACCACAGATACAGTTAAGGTGGTCAGGGCGCAACCAATTTCTGGGGTCTTGATTCTTGGCTCATAAGTTAAGGATACCCCAGTCACATTTTACCAAAAAGGCCTGGAAATTGCTATTGGTAGTTTGTCAGTGAGTCTCTCCTATAAATGCCAGCAATTTAAAGGGTCCTCTTCCTCCAACTGGAAACCCTGGTGGCATAGTGGTTAAAAGTTCAGCTGCTAACCAAAAGGTCGGCACTTTGGATCCACCAGGCGCTCCTTGGAACCCCTTTGAGGCAGTTCTGCTCTGTCCTATAGGTTCGCTTTGAGTCGGAATCAACTCGACGGCAACAGGTTTGGTTTGGTTTTGGTTCTTCCTCCAACTGCGTGGTTTAACATCAGGAAAGGTGTGTGTCCGGGTATCCTTTCACCATACTTAATTCAATCTTTATGTTGAGTAAATAATCTGAGAAGTTGGACCATATGAAGAAGAACAGAGCATCAGGATTGGAGAAGACTTATTAACAAGCTGTGATATGCAGATGTCACAACCTCGCTTGCTGAAAGTGAAGACTTGAAGCACTTACTCATGAAGATCAAAGACTACAGCCTTCAGTATGGATTACTCCTCAACGTAAAGAAAACAAAAAACCTCACAACTGGACCAATAGCAACATCATGATAAATGGAGAAAAGATTCAAGTTGTCAGGATTCCATTTTACTTGGATCCACAATCAATGCCCATGGAAACAGCAGTCAAGAAATCAAGCGACCAGAAGAACTAGTCAGTGCCTGGCTACCACAATGACTGCCCTGACAGGGAACACAACAGAGAATCCCTGATGGAGCAGGAGAAAAGTAGAGTGCAGAACTCAAATTCTAGTAAAAACACAAGACTTAATGGTTTGATTGAGACTGGAGGGACTCCAGAAAACATGGCCCCCGGACTCTCTGTTAGCCCAAAACTAAAACCATTCTCGAAGCCAACTCTTTGGACAAAGATTAGACTGGACTATGGGACATAAAGTGATACTCGTGAAGAGTGTTCTTCTTAGCTCAAGTAGATACATGAGACTAAATGGGCAGCTCCCGTCTGGAAGCTAGATGAGAAGGCAGAGAGAGTCAGGAGATGGTTGATTGGACATAGGAAATCCTGGATAGAAAGGAAGAGTGTGCTGTCATAATATAGGGAGAACAACTAGGGTCACAAAACAGAGTTTGTATACATTTTTGTATGAGAGACTAACTTGAATTGTAAAATTTCACTTAAAGCACAACAATTAAAAAGAAAAAGAAATCAAGCGACATATTTCACAGGGAAAATCTACTGCAAAAGACCTCTTTAAAGTGTTAAAAAGCAAAGATGTCTGTCACTTTGAGGACTAAGGTGCACCTGATCCAAGCCATGGTATTTTCAGTTGCCTCACATGCATGTGAAAGTTGGACAATGAATAAGGAAGATAGAAGAAGAATGGTTGCATTTGAACTATGGTGTTGGCGAAGAATATTGAATATACCATGGACTGCCGGAAGAAGGAACAAAATCTGTCTTGGAAGAAGTACAGTCAGAACATTCCTTAGAAGTGAGGATGGCGAGACTTCATCTCACATACTTTGGACGTTTTATCAAGAGGGACCAGTCCCTGGAGAAGGACATCATACTTGGTAAAGTAGAGGGTCGGCAAAAAATTGGAAGACCCTTGATGAGATGGATTGACACAGTGGCTGCAACAATGGGCTCAAACATAACAACAATTGTGAGGATGGCGCAGGACTGGGCACTGTTTCGTTCTATTGTACGTAGGGTTGCTATGAGTCGGAACTGACTCGACGGCACCTAACAACAACAACTTCCCCCAAGAGGGCCATGAGCTCCCTGTATGTGACATTACTTGGGTTGTCACAGCACTTTTCTGATCATGAAAATAATCAATTTAATTGTAGAAAATCTTGTAGTTCAGATCACCTGCAGTTCTACCTCCTAGAGATAACCACTGTAAACATTTTAATGAATTTCTTTCCTGGTCAAATTCCTAGCAGCCAAAAAGGGTTAAAAAGAATGCCAGCCTCTCTTAGGGTTGAAGGGAGCAGAGTTCTGAGAGAGAGTCTCAGAGGTGAGAGATGCCCTGGGACAAGTTTCCCAGATCTTTATCCCAAGAGTTGTCCCTCCTTCCTTCAGGCAATCTCAGAATTACTCCCTCACCCAGCTGCAAGGGCCAATGCTGCCCCCTTGACCCTCTAGGCCAGGTGTAAACCCACACCCTCCCCCTTCCCTAGGCTACCAGACTGACTTTTCCCTAGAACAACCTGACTCAGAACTAAAGGAGAAAAATAAGGAGTCGTGACAGGAAATAGGTTTCTTAAGTCCCCTAAGTGCCTATGGGAGAACCCAAAGAGCTGATACAACCCCAGAGCCTTGCCCCCAAGCCAGTCCTGAGGCTGTGTGATAGAAATCACCGCATTGTCTGCCATTCTGGAAAGGGCTCCTGCTCCGCTTCCTCAGGCTTCAGCAATAGAGTCATTTTTCCCCAAACCCCTTGGCTCTTCCTCCAGAACTGTTCTTGGGCCAAGGCCTGGGTGATTCATTCAAAAGGCCTTTACCGAAGCCTCTTCTGTGTCAGGCTTCGCTAGGGACTGTTACCATTCAGTCTAAAGAGTGCCACAGTGATCAGTACAGAGTTGGCAGATGGCAGTGTCTGTGCCAACACCCAGTCTGATGTTGGACACAAAATTGCTCAGTGAAGTCCTACCTAGTCTCACCTATGAAGTCTCACCCAAAAGCACAATAGCTGCGGGACCCATGACACCCAGCAGGAAGCTAGGGCCCAGCTGAAGGGATCCCAGGAAGAGCCAGGATGGAGCTGAACTATCTGACCTTTCATTTCACCATTGGGAAAACCCTCAGGGACCCAAGGGCCAGCTTCAGCCCCTAAGAACAGTAAGAGTTCAGTAGGGAGACCAAAGTACATGGGGGGAAGCATACACAGCTGAACCCATGCTTCAATCTTGAGCATAAGCAGAAATCAGAAATATTGACATTCGAATGAAGACATTTTTCCCCATTCATACACAGATGCAAAAAGGCTATTTAGACCTGCTTTTTTATACTTCAGTTGTCCCTAAATAAACATAATTAAAATATTAATAGCACACTCCCTGCCTTCTTCCAGCCACAACTGTAGCAGGTAAGAACAAGCATGCAATGGACACTTGCAAATTGCCAGTACAGAAATGTTTGCTGAAGACGAAGATGCAAGTGGTGGCTTAGAAACAGAGCTGAGTTTTGATTCTACCCCACTTTTTAGCTGTGTGACCTTGAGCAGGTGACTTAACTTTTCTGAGCCTCAGTCTCCTCTGGGATGGCATGGAGACAGTACATACCGTGTAGACTAGCTGTGAGGATTAAATAAAAGAGAATGAATGAAAAGCAACTGGAACCATGCATGGTACATGGTAGATGTCCAGTATTGGTGGGTATTTCTTTTATTACTATCAGGAGAATAAGGAATAGAATTAAGATTCAGTTATGCCTCAGATAGACTACATCAGAGCAAAGCTGTAGGTTCTGAGCGTTGCAGATACATAGCTGCTTAGTGCTGGATGGGAAGAGATTGCAAGAGCCAATCTGACTAACCTGCTTATGGGGTAGTAGAGTCCTAGTTTGGATTCTGATCCCCTTTCCCCATGATCTGCAGCAGCCTAGGAAGCTCCTGGGTAATAGTTTCTCCATCTCTAGTGTTGTTCAGAAAAGCCCTGTATAACCGTTTCTTGAGGGTTTTGCAGAGGATATTCAGGCATCAGCTTGGACTAGATCACCTCTGGGGAGTCCCTGAGCTCTGAGATTCTGGGTCAACAGTGTTATCATGGCCATCATCTCACCCCTTCATGAGAGGATATTATTTTATAGCTATGGGGCACATCCATGTGTTCCTCACAGTAATCCTGGAAAGTAGGCAGGGTGGGGGTTCCCATCTGCATTTATGGATTAGGAAAGGAAGACTCAGAGAAGTAAATCAGACATCAGCAGATGGTATTGTATTCCAAAAACTCCGTGCCAAGCCCCATGCAGGAGATACATGAGACATGGAAATGTATCCACCCGGGAAGAAAAACACACATGCAAAAACAAGGGCGTAAGGAAGAACACGCCAGGCTCCAACTATGGCATCATTTTATTTCTGTTACTCAGTGCCACTCCTTGGTTTTCAGGTATGACACTTTTGGCCGCCTGACAAATGTGACCTTCCCCACTGGCCAGGTGAGCAGTTTCCGAAGCGATACAGACAGCTCAGTGCATGTCCAGGTAGAGACCTCCAGCAAGGATGATGTCACCATAACCACCAACTTATCCGCCTCAGGTGCCTTCTATACATTGTTGCAAGGTAAGCCAGCTGGGGGCGTGGGGACTTTGAGGCAGAGGGGTGGGGATACCCCTGGAGGCAGATGCCACAAGAAACAGATGCTTCTGGAGCTTCCAGGAAAAGGAAAGTGTTACAGTTGTTGCTCTCTGTATTTCCTCCTAATTTGCAAAGTACACACCATCCTGAGTCCTGTAAATTCTCTCCCAGAAGCTTCTTAGTAATATCTCATTGTCCCATCCCATTTTCATCAGAATAAAGGGTCGAGAATCCATTAGCTCCTAATCAAGGTGGCCTCACTATTCTGCCATTCTTACGGCTCTCCGATTAAAGATTTAGTCTCGTACTGGTGCAGGTGAGGACAAAGGACAAGAATAATTATACCTAACTATGAAAGGGATTTTGGCGTGAAGTCCTTCCTGTAGCTCAGGTGAGAACAGTTTGTGCCTCTGCTAGGATTCCATCGAAAAGAGACCCTTCTTTCTCTGTGTCCATCAAATAAACCCTGATGTGGGTTGATCTGTCAGGTGAATCACAACAACGAAATGTTGCTATAAATCTTGTGCTTCAGTTGTTCTCATGGGGTGTGGTGACCCAGGGTGGGATGTGCAGGTTTGTTGGCCTTAGTAAGGACAAAGAAAAGAAGCCATAACTTGGGAAAGCCTTGCCTGATTTTTTCCAGCCCTCCGGACAGCTCTTTATACTCCCAACAGCTTTGATAGAAAATAGTAAAAAGAGCTTTGGACTAGGAGTCAGAAAGCCCACACAGTAGTCCGGACTCGGTCACCACATCACCACATGACCTGGGGCAAGTTGTCTCCCTGCCCTGGCTCTTGGTTTTCTTCTCTGGAAAAAGAAAGCATGTTGAAGCCATGTGGAATGGTGTGGAGCAGTGCAGAGAGTGTGGGCTGTGGGGTCGAGTGACCTGGACCCCTGTGCCCACTATGCCAGTTCCTACCTCTGTGAATTGAGTGCAGTCACTCTTCTTCCCTGAGCCTCAGTTTCTGAGTCTGGGAAATGGAGCTGAATTATACTTGCTTCATGGGATTTGCTCAGATGATATCTTTAGGCAGTGTCTGCAAAGTGACTAGCATGGGCTGGTAAGTACTCTATTAGTACTTGTTGGATTAAGTAATTAACAGGCAGTTTGATTAACTATAAGAAAATAAATGTTTATATATTTTCACAACCACTTTTATTTCCAAATGTAGTCCTAGATCTTTAAAAAAAAAAAAAATTCACAGAACAATACTGGTTCTCAGTCAAAGAAAGAGAAACCTAGCCCTGGAATTCCTTCCCTACCAAGCTCCTTTAGTAGTGGGTAGGGACAACCCTAGGTATTTATGATTCAGTGGGTTATTGTCAAGAGATGGTACCAATTGAGAGCCAGCCAGGATTCTGCCTGACCAAGGACTACAGGGTCTCTTGACAACTCAGACCACTTATCCTTCAAGACTGTTTTCTTCCCTGTGGTTAAGAATTGTCTCGTCCATTCACTCCATACTGTTAAGCTGGCTTTGAGTATTTCTCTCAAAGGTTGATGCAAGCTTTCTTACATTTTGGCAACTTTTTTTTTTTTAATTCAAAAGTGGTACATTTTCTTGGTTTTCACCACCAACTGAATAACAGCTTCTCATGTGGGGGAAAAACAAGACACACTGCTCTAAGCGTATACAAAGATTGTAAGACACATTCCAATCTCAGAAATGTTAAACTGTGCGATGAAGAAGTACATCCTGGAATCCAGAAAACATGGTACCTGCTTCTCCTCTTTAGTACCCTTGCCAAGCTCCTCTTCCTTCTTTCAGACCAGGCTCAGATGCTCAGTTTCGCAGCCACCTCAGTAGAGTCTTTGTGAAAAGCTCTTTAGGTTTCATCTTACGTGTGGGCTACAGGAAGAAATAAGAAGTAGCTACTAATGAGCAGCTGCCTTGGGAAGTCACAGCCCACATTAAATGGGGATCATTTGAGATGAGCCTCTACAGATGCTATTCCTGCCAAAGTCACCATTAATGGACATATGTGGATTCAGCGAGGAGCAGCTTTAAAAGATAAATTGACACAGGCTTTTTCACTGTTCAAAGGAAGGAAATGCAGATTGTCAGCGAATAATGCATAGCAAGTTTGAGGCAGATTTTACAATTGTGTATCTGTGAGAAAGAAGGAGAGAAAAGAGGGAGGGGAGAGAGAGTGGAAGAGAGGGGTAGATCTGATGCCTTCTAACAGTGGAGATGCAATACAAAAAGCGCATCCTTCTTGCTTGACATAGCCTGGAACATATTTAGTTCAATCCAGCAAATGTTTACTGAGCACATACATACACTAATAACAATAGTGACAGCTAGCATTTTGGAGTACATATTAAGTACAAAGTATGTGTTGGTGTTTTATAATCATTTGTTGTTAGTTGCCATCAAGTCGATTCTAACTCATGGCGACCCCACGTGTGCAGAGTAGAACTGCTCCATGGGGTTTTCAAGGCTGTGATCTTTTGGAAGATCACCAGGTCTTCCAAGGCGCCTCTGGGTAGGTTTGAACCACCAACCTTTCAGCTAGCAGTTGAGCACTTAACCATTTGCACGACCCAGGGACTCCCTTTTATAATCATAGTCTTATTTAATCCTCACAACAACCCTATGAAGTAGTATTTTTAATATGTCCGTTCTCCAAATGAGAGTAATGAGGCTCAGAGAGGTTAAGTAGTTTGCCCAAAGTCCCGTTGGGTATTTCGACCCAGACAAAGAGGCTCTAGAACTCACTCTTTTAACCACTAATCTAAAGGCAATGAGGAACTATTGAAGGACCATGATCAGCACTAGAAAAGTTCACTGTAACAAGTTTGTAAAGTGGACGTGGTAGAGATAGAGGGAGAAACAAGGGATGTACATGACAGTGGCTAGCATAGTGCTAGGTGCATAAAACTAGTAATAGCTACTTTTCACATAATATTTACTGTATGCCAGGTAGTATTCTTGCCTCTTCATATTCATCATCTCACTTAATCCTGACAGCATCCTTATGAGGCAAGGATACATTTATTATCTCCAGCTTACAGATGAAGAAACCGAGGCATGAGAGGTTAAAGTAACTTTCCCAAAGGCTTACAGCAAGACAGTGGCAGAACTGGAACTTGAACCCAGACAGCCTGACTACAAAGTCCATGCTCTTAATCTCTGTGTGATAGTGCTGCTCACAATAAACAATTAGATATCTGAGAATTTATTCATTAAGAGTGGTGAGCTCTACAGCCCTCAGCTGCAAGGCCACTGATGAAGCAAATATAGAGGTTGAGGGGTCTATAGAGTGGGAAGCATTCATTCTAACCAGAGGAACAGGGGAAGCTTCTGGGAAGAGATGACATTTGAGCAGAAATCTTGCAGGAAGGACTTGGGCTAATATTTATTGAAGAGAGGGGCAGCACAGACAAACAGCTGAGGAAAGGCAAGAGGCAGGAAAGTACAAGGCAAACCCAGAGATATTTCCATTTTTAGAAAAAAACTAAATATACATTTTACAGCTATTTACGCTTTGCCTCCAGAAGTTTCTTTTAGCTAACGATCCAAATTAGAATGTTTTAATCAATTTAACATTTCAAAATCAGATTTATTTTTAAATCATTGTAATATATATGCACACACATACATGTGCGTGCATATATATGACGATGATTTTTTAAATATATATTGTTCTTGTGTGCCATCGAGTCAATTTGTCAGTTGTCATAGCGACCCCATAAAACATAGTAGAACTTCCCCCACAGGGTTTTCTAGGCTGTAATTTTTACAAAAGCATCACCTCACCAGGTCTTTTCTCCTGTGGAGTGGCTGGGTAGGTTCAAGCTGACCTTTCGGTTAGCAGCCAAGCACTTAACCAGTGTACCACCAGGAGTCCTTTTAAATAGATATTGAATATATATTATTTAATATTTATTAAATACGGAATATATATTATTAAATATATAATTAAATTGTATATACAATACTCTATATAAAATTAAATTTTATATTTATATACATATATATAGTATTTTGTCAGTAATTTAGCTATTAGAGTTATTTTTCACCATTTGTAAAGAGCATTATTACCCTAGTATATATTCAGGGCCTTAAAATGTTCAACCTTTTGCTCTAGTAATTCTATTTTTAAGAATCTACTTTGATGAAATAATCTAAAATGAAGATATTTACACAAAATATGTAAATATATTTCAGTTGAGATATAATTCATATACCATAAAATCTATTATTTTAAAATGTACAGTTCTAGTGATTTTTAGTATATTTACAAGATTGGGCAATCATCACCACTGTCGAATTCCCGAACATTTTCATCACCCAAAAAGAAACCACGTACTCATTAGCAGTCACTCCTCTACCCCTAGCCCCTGCCCTGACTAATCTACTTTCTGTCTCTATAGGTTTGCCTACTCTGGACATTTCATGTAAATGGAACCAAACAATATATGGCTTTTTATGTCTAGGTTTTTTCACTTGGCATGATGTTTAAAGTATATTTATTTGCAGTGTTACTTATAATTATGAAAAATGAAAACAATCTGAATTTCTATTTTGAGGGTTGGTTAAATAAATTATAGTGTTTCCATACAATGGAATACTATGCAGACACTAAGAAGAGTATTTATGGAAAATATTTTAATTACATGGTATAATATAATGATCAGTGAAAAACTCTGTAAGTAACTATTTTTAAATGCTTTAGGAAATATCCTAAAATATAGGAATACACCAAAATATTAGCAACAATTTTCTTTGGGTTTTGGGATGTTGGGTGCTTTTTTCTCCTCCATATATTTTCCTAGTTTTTTTTTAATGATCGTGTATTATTTCTATAGTCAGAAGGAAAAAAACATTTAGAAATCATCCCCCTGCCTTTGCTGTACACACATCTCCCTCCATCCTCACCCATTTTGAGCAGTTTGTCCCTCTCCTCTCCCTCAGACCAAGTCCGGAACAGCTACTACATCGGGGCAGACGGCTCCCTGCGACTGCTGCTGGCCAATGGTATGGAAGTGGCACTGCAGACAGAGCCCCACCTGCTGGCCGGCACTGTCAACCCCACCGTGGGCAAAAGGAATGTCACACTGCCCATCGACAACGGACTCAACCTGGTAGAGTGGAGGCAGCGCAAGGAGCAGGCTCGCGGCCAGGTCACCGTCTTCGGGCGCCGGCTGCGGGTGAGCAACGCCTTGCCAAGCAGGTCTCAGCCTCTGGATCTTGTGCGAAAAGAAAGAAGGAGGAAGCTGGAGAACTAGGTTCTGTTCTTAAAGCTCTCCCTGACTGATTTGAGGGAGAAACTTTTCCTGGGACCTTAGGTTCCTCATCTGTAAAAGGGAGAAAGTGAATCAAGGAACCACATATAGTAAGAGTCTCTGGTCGGTCTTTTCAGTTTTTACTTCTAGAAAGATCACTGGCCTTGCTGTTAGGGCTGAGCTGGAGTTCCAGCTGTATATCATTCCCTCAGTGAACTTGGGCAAGTCAGTAATCTCTTAGAGCCTCAGTTTCATTACCCATAAAATGGGGAAAATAAAACCAATTTTACAACGCTACAAGGATTAGAAATAATATATAAAGTGCTTCATTCAGAGTCAGGCATGTAATAAGTGGTCAATAATAGCTGTTCTTGTTGTTGTTGCTATTATTCTTATTATTACTATTGCTAATACGTGCCAGATTTCAGTTTAACTGTTTGGAACCTAAGCCACATTTTCTACTCTGTTCGGACATAATTATCCTCCCAAAATGAGCTAAACTACCACCACCATAGCTGTCTCTGTCAGTGGGGTGGCATCTATGGTCTGACATTTCAGAGTGCTTTTCAATATGTAGATGCCCTCAACCGTCTGTTTCTCTGCCTCACTTCCCATGTTTCTGTAGGGGGTGGCCTCTGCCCCAGGGCCTGACTACCCAACTTATTTTCCATCCAGCTTCAGAAAGGAAGGTGATAGGGAAAGTGAACACTAGTGAACTAGCCCCCGTGGCTTCCAGCACAGCACCTTGCAGACAACAGGGGCTCTGTAGATATGTGCCAAGCTGATGTGAACCACGAAACTGAGCCAGATGTTCCTAACATTCTACACAGAAGCATCAGCATAGCAACACATCTGAGACTCTTTTGAGTCCCCTTCACTGTAGCAAAGAAAGTTAGTTCATCTAAACCCCTGTTTTATACATGAGAAGACCAGGATCCAGAGGAGGTAAGTGATTTTTCCCACAGCTAGCTAGTAATAAAGAGTAGAAAATAGGCACTCGTCTCTTAGTTCAATGCCCACAACAGAACCCAGAAAACCAGACTTCCCTGGTTCCTTCAATAGAATTCAGCCAAGAACCCTAACAATCATCTGGTGTGGTAACAGCCTCCCACTAGTTCCCTGTTTGAATTCTCAAAGAGCCCTTTGGCACATTTTCGGCCTCCACCGCCTCTTTCCAGTACTAAATGGAAAGTTGGACCTGGGTTTGATTCCTGCCTGGGCGTGTATACCCTTGAGCAACTCAACTTCTCTGAGCCTCAGCTTCCTTTGCAGAAACAAGATAACATATTCAAAGCACCTAACCCAGTGCTGACAGACCCCAGGTGTTCAATAAACAGCAGCAATTAGTACCATTAGGATTTCCTCTCTGCCCTGTGAACTGGACCAAAAGTTTCCCAAGCTTTAATTGGTCCCTCTCCCAGCCACAATTAATGATGCTCCAGTCTGGTGGCTGCATCTCCATGTCCTCCGAAATAAATGGCCACCCACAGTGGCAGCATGTGGAATTAGAATGTTAGCCGGGTGTGCCCCCCCATAATGGAGTTCATGTTTTATACAACTGGGAATTTTTAATAAAGAAAGATGTAAAATAATCTCATTGCCGCCACTGCTGAGCTCAGGAAGCATTAGGCGGTTCCCCAGTGAGCTGCTTAATTCAATTTTATGAATTTTTGCCACAGAGGTATAGCTCCCCTTCACTAGGGGTCCTCTGGGGGTGAAGGGGGCTGTTGGCTGGGTGTTACCACCCTGGGGGCCCCTAAGGGGACCTTACAAAGAGATTCTTTGAAAAGGTCCCTGTCATTATTGGCAGTGCAGCCCCTGTATCTTCCTTTGCCTCGTCTGCAGAAAGCACAGCTTCAGCCTCCAACACCTCTGATTTTTCGTGGGAATTGTCTGCCATGCTGTTTTTGCTTCTGCGATTGTGTTTGATTACCCCAGGGAAGGCAACCTTATTATAACCAGGCCATTCACAGCTAAAGTCATCTCGGCATCATTATAAATCCTTATCTTCAGGGCTTTCTAATTTGTACGGGAAGAAGGGGGAAACACACGTCTCTACTTCCACGGAGGATGGTCCATGATCATTTGCTGTCATTTAAGCAAATTCATTGCAGCCATTTATTCAGTACCTTCTATGTGCCCAGCGGTCTACTAGCTAATTTGCATATGTTTCTTCAAGCCTCACAGCCACCCTGTAGTTTTACAGAGGAAGAACTGAGACTCAGAGACGGCAAGGAACTTGCCCAAGTTGGTCACAGAGTAGAGGCTAGAAGCCTGGCCTTAATTTCTAGTTCTGGACCCTTTTTTTTTTTAAACCACCCAAGGCTCCAAAGGGGCCTTTCATTACCTCAGGTCCATATGTGGAGTTTTGCACCATGGGATCTAAATTATCTGCCTTCCTCTTGAGCCTTCCTTATTACTGATCAAATTTAAATTTAACCAGTGACTAATGGAAAGAAAGAAGATGCCCAGATGCCCCGTAAGACCAAGAGCCAGTTAGAAGGAACCAGCATTTTAGCTTCTGACTACCTGGCAGGATTTCAGGGACAGCCAATACCTAAGAGGTAGATCCAAATACAGAAACAGACCCCAGAAGTATTTTTCTTTATTAAAATATGGAAAACCCTGACTTATTGCTACCCCTGTGGGAGTCCTGTATTTCTGACTCTGAAAGGAAATTGAATTGTGTGTTGACCTAGCAGACTGGGTAGAGATCATACAAGGGGCTCCTGATCCTAGAGGTAGGAGCAAAATATCCCAAAGTGAGGGCAGTGTCCCCAGCCAGCCCTCAGCCAGAAGTTGCCACACACTCTCAACAATAATGCCCCCAGGGCCTCTACTG
The DNA here is from genome assembly GCA_030035585.1 of Dugong dugon. Lineage (NCBI taxonomy): Eukaryota > Metazoa > Chordata > Mammalia > Sirenia > Dugongidae > Dugong > Dugong dugon. Next base: position 68,250,745 of record CM057467.1, read on the forward strand.
CAGGGGGCTCAGAATATGCTTTTGGACTGACTGAGGTGACCAAGAAGCCCAGGGGGATGGGAAGCCAAGAGCCCTGAGAAAGGTAGGACCCACTCAGAGGACCACTGAGCATTTGTTGGCACATTGCAGTGGTGAGAGTCAAATCCAGACTAATCACTCACCAGCCACAGGATCTGGGGCAAGGCCTTTCACCTCCCTGAGCTTTGGTTTCCTCAGGCCTAGATGAGATAATGTATGTTAAACACTAGTACAGTGCCTGGCACATAATAGATGGGTTCAGGCATTTATTTTCTGGTATTCATTTTCTTAGCCTCTCTCTTTTTAGGAGGGAGCCAAGAAAGATCTGCCTTTGTTCATATGTCCTCATTAGAAAAATCACATTAAAAAGCAATGTGGATCATCTTCTGTAACAGCAACTATTTGCTCAGCACCTGCATTGTCTTTATCCTCACAGTAGCCCTGCACAGTTGGCATTATTATTCCCACATTACAGATAAGGAAACTTCACAGAGCGGACAAGTGACAGAACCAGAACTCAAACCCATGTCTGTTGATGCCTCGATCCTGTGCTGCCTCCTCCAACCAGGAGCTTCCCAGTACAGTTGAGAGCCAGGTTGGCCATCAGATGCAAGTTTTCAGTGTGCAGATTAATTTTCTCTTTTCTTCCTACCCCTTCTCCAGGTTCATAACCGAAACCTCCTGTCTCTGGACTTTGACCGTGTGACACGCACAGAGAAGATCTATGATGACCACCGCAAGTTCACCCTACGGATCCTGTATGACCAGGCAGGGCGGCCCAGCCTCTGGTCACCCAGCAGCAGGCTGAATGGTGTCAACGTGACATACTCCCCGGGGGGTCACATTGCTGGCATCCAGAGGGGTATCATGTCTGAGAGAATGGAATATGACCAGGCGGGTCGCATCACATCCAGGATCTTTGCAGACGGGAAGACATGGAGCTACACATACTTAGAAAAGGCAGGTGTCTGTCTCCCTCTATCACTGGCCACTCCAAGTAGAAGGCCAATCATTGTAGCTCAACATAGGACCAGGCCTAGCCTGCTGACCTCAATGGGATAGTTCTTAGCTATGTTCAGAAAAAACTGTCTTAGAGGGTCAGGGGGCCCTGAGAGGCATCTGGATGGATCATGGTGATGGCATGATGGATGGGAGTCTGGGAGCAGAAGAATGTAAAACTACCACCTGATAGACTGGGGCTGGTACCAGGCCCAAACACAAACTGGACTTACAGAGCAGGACTCCGGGTCAGCGCCCAGGGCAGGAGTCTCTCCCGGGTCTAGGGCACATGGTGAGATCCAGTCTCAGAGAACAAGACAGAAGCCTGGGTATCAGTACTTAGGCAGAAGGTACTTAATCATGAGCTTCGAGTGCTGGGTTGACGAGAGGAGGGCCTTAGTAAATCCTTTTTGCTTCAGGTCAGGATTCATTTCATCCCAGGGCCTAGGAAGCAGAGAGGGTCTGAACTCAAAAGTTGGACCCAAATAGGAGAAAATGGTAGCTTGCTGCCTTTTGCCTGAGACGGAGTCCATACTTCATGCCTCACTTTGGGTACCTGCTCCCTGCTTTGTCTCCTGCTCCTGTCCCCCTCTCCAGGGCTCTTGGTCCCCTGTCCAGGGCTTGGGCTCTGCTTTCTCTGTGGTCAGTCTCCCCTACCTCCTGCTGGGTGAGCATCTCCAAGACTAATGTTCTCTAGTAGTGCTAAGAAAGAGACCTGGGATGTTATCCAACATACTGCAAAACCAAACCCAGAGAGGAGAAGAACTTTCCCAAGGCCACACAATGAACCAGTTGCAGAACCCAGGTTTTTCCATTTCTTTCAGAGCCTGCCCCACCCCAGGGTGGGCATATGACCTGTTACTACATAAACAATTGTGCAAAGCCTTAAATGCCCTTCTCAGAGATTGCCTTTATCTTGGAGGCCACAGGGAGTCAACAGAAATTGTTTAGCAGGCAATAGACATTGTCAAACTTGTGTTTTAGGAAAATCATTCTTCCTTCTTGAGGAGTAGGGAGCAAGGAACCAGTAGGGAGGCTGTTGCAGATACTTCAGGGCAGTACTTCCCAACCTTTCTCACACTGTATCACACACAAAAGTGATACTCTTTATACCACACATTGGGGTAGACAGACAAGAATGCTCACCATAGAAAACAAATGGCCTGAGTGCTCTGGCACCCCAGGCCCTGCCAGGGCCAAGGGCTGAGAGAAATCCTCATCTTAGCCCATCCATCACCCATTTGTATTATTCTGTGTGGCACACTGGTTGGAAAGCTCTGGTTTGGGCATAATTTACGAGAAGCACCAGCTGCCTTGGACTTTCATTCCTTTCCTTTAAGTCTTCGGTACACAGACCTAGCTTTTCTCCTCGCACTCCTCCTGATCTCTTCATCTTCCTTCCCCTCCAGTCCATGGTGCTGCTCCTCCACAGCCAGAGGCAGTACATCTTTGAGTTCGACAAGAACGATCATCTCTCTTCTGTGACGATGCCCAATGTGGCCCGGCAGACACTAGAAACCATTCGCTCAGTGGGCTACTACAGGCACATCTACCAGCCCCCTGAAGGCAATGCCTCAGTCATCCAGGACTTCACTGAGGATGGACACCTTCTCCACACCTTCTACTTGGGCACTGGGCGCAGGGTGATATACAAGTACGGCAAACTATCAAAGCTGGCTGAGATGCTATATGACACCACCAAGGTAAGCTTCACCTATGATGAGACAGCGGGCATGCTGAAGACCATCAACCTACAGAATGAGGGATTCACCTGCACCATCCGCTACCGTCAAATAGGGCCCCTGATCGACCGGCAGATCTTTCGATTCACCGAGGAAGGCATGGTCAATGCTCGTTTTGACTACAACTACGACAACAGTTTCCGGGTGACCAGCATGCAGGCTGTGATCAATGAGACCCCACTGCCCATCGATCTCTATCGCTATGATGACGTGTCGGGCAAGACAGAGCAGTTTGGGAAGTTTGGGGTCATCTACTATGACATTAACCAGATCATTACCACAGCAGTCATGACGCACACCAAGCACTTTGATGCCTATGGCCGGATGAAGGAAGTGCAATATGAGATTTTCCGCTCGCTCATGTATTGGATGACTGTCCAGTATGACAACATGGGGCGAGTAGTGAAGAAGGAGCTGAAGGTGGGACCCTACGCCAACACCACCCGTTACTCCTATGAATACGATGCTGATGGCCAGCTGCAGACGGTCTCCATCAATGACAAGCCGCTCTGGCGCTACAGCTACGACCTCAATGGGAACCTGCACTTACTGAGCCCTGGGAACAGTGCACGGCTCACTCCACTACGGTATGACCTCCGTGACCGCATCACTAGGCTGGGTGATGTGCAGTACAAGATGGATGAGGATGGCTTCCTGAGGCAGCGGGGCAGCGATGTCTTTGAGTATAACTCAGCTGGCCTGCTCATCAAGGCCTACAACCGGGGTGGTGGCTGGAGTGTCAGGTACCGCTATGATGGCCTGGGGCGGCGGGTGTCCAGCAAGAGCAGCCACAGCCACCATTTGCAGTTCTTCTATGCAGACCTAACCAACCCAACAAAGGTCACCCACCTCTACAACCACTCCAGCTCTGAGATCACCTCCCTCTACTATGACCTGCAAGGACACCTCTTTGCCATGGAGCTAAGCAGCGGCGATGAGTTTTATATAGCCTGCGACAACATTGGGACCCCCCTTGCTGTCTTCAGTGGAACAGGCTTGATGATCAAGCAGATTCTGTATACAGCCTATGGGGAGATCTATATGGACACCAACCCCAACTTCCAGATCATCATTGGCTACCATGGTGGCCTCTATGATCCACTCACCAAGCTTGTTCACATGGGCCGACGGGACTATGATGTGCTGGCTGGACGCTGGACCAGCCCAGACCATGAGTTATGGAAGCACCTGAGTAGCAGCAACATCATGCCTTTTAATCTCTATATGTTTAAAAACAACAACCCCATCAGCAACTCCCAGGACATCAAGTGCTTCATGACAGGTTAGTATCAGGGCCCATTCAGAGGGCAGGGCCCACTAGATAGCTCTGGTCAGCTGAAAAGACTTAATCTTCCTTGAGAAAGCTGATATGAGGTAATGGGAACACTTGACTTTCTCTTAGAGCAGCATTTTCCAAAGTATATTTGAAGAAGCATTAATTCAGAGAAATTCTGTGGAAAAGTAAGTTCTGGCATCAAATAAATTAGACAGGGCAACTACCATTCTTAAGTCTTCACAGTACGTTTTAGCTTATAAAAGGCTCCTATAAGAGGTCCCATAGTAAAGAGAGCTGTTTGATACATTTACCCAATATTTCTCACACTTTTTTGACCATAAACCTCCCCCTCCTTTTTTTTTCAACCATGAAACCCTAATATCTCACTAGATACATCCACTGGAATACACTTTGGGAATTTCTGACCCAGAGATCAGGGTGGCTATGAGTCCCTGATGAGTTGGGATCAGTACAGCTAAAAAAAAAAAAAAAAAAAAATCAGTTCTCTGATATGAGATGATGTAATGGAAGATGCATAGACTTTGGAGACAGACAGAATTGGGCAAAACACTTAATCCCCTATTTCTAAGCTATGAGTTGTTATGAAAATCATTAACTGCCTTGAATTCCAGTTTCCTGATTTGTAAATGGGAGTTAGACGTACCTGGACTGTGGTAAATTAAATATGCATATTGTAAACCTAGAACAACCACTTTAAAAAAATAAAACAGGGATATAGCTAACTAGCCAATAAAACCCATTGTTGTCCAGCCGATTCTGACTCATAGAGACCCTATAGGACAGAGCAGAACTGCCCCACAGGGTTTTCAAGGAGCGGCTGGTGAATTTAGACTGGTAACCTCTTGGTCAGTAGCCGAGTTCTTAACCACTGGGCTCCAATCAGCCAACAGTAGAGATAAATTGGGATACTAAAAAAATACTCAATCCAAAGAGGGCAGGAAAAGGAACAAAGAACAGACGCTACAAATGGAAAACAAATCTGCCTTGAAGGGTACTTATAAGGATGAAATGAGATAAACTTTATAATGTGCCTAGAACAATGCCTGGCTCATGTTGATTCCCTTTGACTCTCTAATTTAAAAAGTGGGCTTTTCATTCTTCTGCTGTGAAACCAACTTGGGTATAAAGTTCCCTGTGGGTCACACAGGCCAGAGATGTCCCTGACAGCCACAGTCCTCCCAGCCAGCAGCCACTCCCAAGTTAGCCACAGAAGACCTCAAGAGTCAGAGCAGCCCTGAGATCTGGATAAAGCCAGCACTTTTTATGTACGAGAGTTTGTGATGGGCAATTGGATGTATCCTAGCATTCAAACCCTGGAGTCGCCACCTCTTTTGTCCTGTGACACAATCCTCTTGGCCCTATCTTACGGCAGTTTTATTCATTCATTCAACAAGTGCCTCCTCTGTGCTAAGCACTGTTTTAGGCACTGAGGATAGAAAGACGACCCCTGCCCTCCAGGGAATCAGAACATAAAAGGAGAGACAGACACTTACTGTCCAGGGTGAGGGAGACTGTGATGGCGGTTTGCACAGATGGCCATCAGCGCACAGAGGAGGAACAACTGGCTCTACCTAGAGATTTCTGGGAAGGCTTCACGGAGCAGCTGACAGTTGAGACAGGCTAATGAGTAGGTTTTCGTAAGATAAGGTGGAGAAAGGCATTCCAGGGAGAGGGGACAGTACATATAAAAGTGTAGAGAGGGTAACTCACATGAGTGCCCCTTAGGGACGTGGCTTCTCGGCCCCCAAACTTATGGCCTAGGTTGGACCCTGTTGCTGCTGAGCAGCCATAGGAGGATTCCTCTTTCAGGGAAGAATTCCAGACAGGCTTATTGAGAGCTGGAGTCCCAAGAGTGGAGCAGAACCTGTAGGCAGGTGTGATAAAAACATACTTAGGGCCTATTGATAAACATGAATATCCTAGCAATTTTTCAGAGCATTCACCATGCTCAACTTGGCTGCTAGCTCTAGAGAAACTTGATGGATTGAGATGACATTTCCATTACATCTGTCTGTATTAAGCACACCCTCTGCCTATCTTCCATTGAGTTTCCTGTGAGATGCCTTGGCAGGCTACTGTAGCTGAAAACAAAAAAAAAATTGTGCAATGGAAAATGTACTTTTCTATCAAAAAAAAAGTTGTTACAGCTTGCCAAAAAAATTAGTACTCCTTCCCACCATTTTCTCTATATACCACCATATATATATATATATGGCATCCTTCCAGAATGGCACTAACATTCTCCACTCAGAACTACTGTGTTCTGGCAGTGTGCTAGGCATTTGGCAGATATGATCTCCTTTAAGCTTCAAAACAACCCTGTGAGGTTACTGTCATTATCCCCATTCTACAGATGAGAAAATTGAGACTCTGAATGATAAAGTAATTTTCCCAGAGTCTCACAGTCTTAGCCCTAAGCCAGGGCTCTCTGCCTCTAGAACACTTTTTAACTGCAATCATACTAGTCTCCAAATCCAGTTTTTAGCAAAGCAACCACCAAAGGAGTACATGACATTTTCTGTTTTGTTTCCATTTTCCAACGCAGTTGAATCTGGCAAATATCACTGATACCTACTCTGTGCCAGATCTGTGCTAAGGATCTGGAGTTGGGTTGAGCATAGTGGCCACTTTCACAGAGCTCATAGTCCAAGACAGTGTTTCAGTTTCTTTGATTGCAGCCTATCATAAGACAATGATTTTATATTGCAGTAAAACACTAAAAGTTCTTCAAAACAGTCCTTAATGATGATAAACTCATATTTTCTATTCTAATCTATTCCATTGCAATAAAAATGCTGGTTACAACCTCTAGAATTGATTTTATTAGATAGTGGGTCAAATCCTACAGTTTGAAAAACCTTGGTGTGCAAGAGGAGATTTCATATAAAGAGTCAACTTTTGAGCAGGTTGGAAAAGATTAGTATCTCTGTAATAAGAAACCAAAATACTGCTAAATCTTACCAAACCTTACATTTTAGCTTCCACCTGGGCTACATGCATCCTTATTCACATCCAGCAACAACAACAACCAAAAGCACGTATTCTTTTTTTTCTAAGATTTCTATCCAAGTTCCTGAGATGTACTCCAGTTGGGTAGGCTTAGGTCACATGACAACTCCTGCAGTAATCACTACGACTGGGGAGACAGAACGCTCTAATTGGCTTCACCTAGGTCACACGATCCGTTTCTGACCCCTTATGGGGGAGTCAGCTTCCTGAAAACCACATGGACACCCCAAATAGAATGGGAAGGCAGAATGGGATGCTGGGAAGCCAACCAAAAAATACCCACTACAGATACATCATGTACATTATTCCACTTAATCTTCACTTGAAGCCCTTGAAATGAGAATTATTGACTCCACTTATAGAGGAGGAAATGAGGTTTTGAAAGGTAAAAGTAACTTGCCCACTAGGAAGTCTCAGGGCTGGGACTAGAACCCTGCTCTGTCTGACTCCAAAATCCTCACTCTTGATTTGAATACACTTTGTAAAGTGCAAAGCTGTGCACATGTGAAAGGGATTAGTATTGCTTGAGTTTCATCACTGTCCCAGGCGGCAACACTGAGGTCTGGGTTGAATAGCTAAAAAGGAGTCTTTTAATTTGAGGGAAATATCTACCTCTGATGTCATAAGAGGGGTTCCTGGGTGGCACAAACAGTTAAGCACTTGGGTATTAACTGAAAGGTTGGCAGGTCGACCTCACCCAGCGACTCCTTAGAAAAAAAGCCTGATGATCTGCTTCTGAAATGTCACGGCCATGAAAAAACCCTATGGAGCACAGTTCTACTGTGACACACATGGTGTGTCCATAAATTGGAATTAACTCGATGACAACTGGTTTGGTTTTGGTTTTTTGGATGTCATAAAAAGGAAAAGTAAAATTCCCAACTCTTCAGAAAAGCACAGTAGAAAAACTAATGAATAAGAGATTTTCAGCATTTTTCCTAAAGGCATAATGGGAAACTTTCCCACCTTCTATCATTTATAATTATGGAAGCCCTGGTGGCGTAGTGGTTAAGTGCTATGGCTGCTAACCAAAAGGTCAGCAGTTCGAATCCACCAGGTGCTCCTTGGAAACTCTATGGGGCAGTTCTACTCTGTCCTATAGGGTCACTATGAGTCAGAATTGACTGGACGGCAATGGGTTTGGTTTTTTTCTTTTTTATCACTTATAATTAAGGCCCGGCCCTCTTTTCAACCCCATGATTTCCTGGAAATTCACAGTGTTCCTGTTGGAAGCTTTCCTTTGCAACTATAAATTCAGATGCAAGTTCAAAATCTCAAGCAAAAAGGCTTTGTAGGGTTTTTTTTTTCTTTTTTCCCCCTGTTCTGTTTGTTTAGGAGCCCTGGTGGCTCAGTGGCTAAGCACTCAGCTGCTAACCAAAAGACTGATGGTTCGAAATCACCAGCCACTCCACGAGAGAAAGATGTGGCAGTCTGCTTCCATAAAGATTACAGCTTTGGAAACACTATGGGCAGTTCCACTCTGTTCTGTATGGTTGCTAGGAGTCAGAATCGACTCAGTGGCAATGTGTTCTGCTTTAATTTCCCAGAGAGCCACCTGCCAAGATTCATAGAATCAGAGAGTCTTAGAAACTCAGTGAGATAAGAGGCTGAAGAAAAGCTAGTCCAAGCCCCTCGTGTTACAAATGAGAAGATGGAGCTCCGGGGACATGAGTTGGAGAAATTATAGAAAACCTTCCATGAGCCAAGAACTGAGTTGGATACTTTAAAATACATTAAATCCAATACTTTATGTAACAAAACTAGAACAGTTCCTGCTATACTATAACTGCTACTATTAGTATTCTCCATGATGTGGTAACATAGACATGTCTGTCCTCAAAGAGTTTAAGTAAATGGTCCAAGTTCATGCAGTTAGTAAGTTAGGGTGCCAGAACTTGGACCTGGTTTTGTCTTTCTTCAGCTACCACGTTCTTTCCCTTATATGATCTTGCCTAGTACGGATGAAGCTAAACGTAAACCTGGGTTTCCAAGCTTCCCTTTCTACCACTACTCTGCATCAGGGCCTCTAGGCTTCATACCCAGGAGAGAGGCCCCGGGACATCCCAAAAACAAAACAAAGACTAGAAGGCCAACCCGAGGTTCTTGAGTGTGAGGTCAACATGGGATACAGTGGAGATGGGGACACAGCTGTTGACCCCAAAGGTTGCTAACACCACTGGGATGATCTCAGTGGGTGGTGGTGGTGGTGGTTTTTAATCTTCATGAAGACTTCTCAGCCTTTCCAACTGAAAGACTTTGCCCTCCTCTGATCTTTTTTCTTGGATCAAAGTTATTCATGCCCATGTCTCCCCTTTGGAGTCCTGAGTGCTGAAGGTGAGGATCTATGTGTTAGTCAGATTTTAATTTCCCAAGCTGACACAGTACTGGGATGTAAAAGGCACTCAGCAATAGTTGGCCAAGTAACTGGTGGCACACCCTCAACCTTCCTTCTTTGCCTTGTGTCTTCTTGATTCCATTCTTCATTGAGCCAAATGCTGCTTCTTGAAATGGCAAAATCCTACCTATGTCTATACCTAATATTTTACAGTAATTATTAATCCCCCCAAAACGTTAAGAAATCAATAAATCCCATGCCTATGGGGCTAGTTCCTTGAGCCCAATGTGCAGACTGGAAAATGAAGGCACAGAGAGGTTAAGTGACTTGTTTGAACTGTCAGAGTAAATAAAAGGCAAGAGCAGGGGGAAAAATCTTTGACCTCAGGTTCAGGCCATCTCCATGCCCAGTGCCACTTTAGTCCTGGGGTCTAAGCTATGAAAAGAGGGTTGGTAGAGGAGAGAAAGTTTTGTTTCTTAAATGAGTATTTTCTTTCAAAGTCAATCATTAAAACTTTTCCTTTGGGTCTAGCTTTTCTTTCTCTCTGCAAGTGTTTCCTACTGTTGTTGGGTTTGGGTGGGGAAATCTTCATCCATCCATAGCTGCCCCTGGATATGAAGCTGGAGGTCCAAAGGGGAGTGACAATAGAAAGGGAAGTCTGAAAACCCAGGTTCTACTTAAGCTTCATTTTTCTAGGAGGAGGATCATGGGGGGTCCCAGGAGTATGTTCAGCTTTAATACCACCAGTTTTACAAGTGGTTGTACCAGTTGACACTGCCAGTAACACAGCCCCGTGTTCTCACCCCCACCTTCAGCTTAACTCTAGGCTGCTTTATTAGGATCAGTTACATCTGAGGTCCACTTACTCCATGGGGATATTTCTGCTTCTCTCCTACCCAGATGTCAACAGCTGGCTGCTCACCTTTGGATTCCAGCTCCACAATGTCATCCCTGGCTACCCCAAGCCAGACATGGATGCCATGGAACCGTCCTACGAGCTCGTACACACACAGATGAAAACTCAGGAGTGGGACAATAGCAAGGTAATTCCTATACTTGGCTGCCCACCCCACAGTCCATTCAGACGTTCCAAGCGTGGGGCCCACTAGCTTTTCAGGAAAGCTTGGGCTGATGATGGAAATCAACAGATGTCTCCACAGGGCCTACTAGAGAATTTTCAACAAATACTTAGTAACCCCACCACTGTACAAGCCACTGGGGACCCAGCTGTGAACAGCACACAAACCCCCACAAGCAACATTAAAGATTTCTGTACGTTATATTGAGTTTGGAGTTCCACAAAAATAAGGGGCCTTTGTCATCACTCAGAACAAAAGTCCAAAGAAAGAAGGTGTGTTCTAAATACAAATGTGACATTTTCTGAGCACCTTCAATGTACGTGGCCTTGCATGAGGTATCTCACATAAGTTGCCTCACAAATAACCCATGGTATTACTGGTCTCATTTTACAGATTTAATTCCTGAGGTTGCCTCAAATCCACACAACAGATCTTTCTGTTCTATATTATCTTGCTGAGTGTGGTGTCTGGCATACTGAGGAGCTCGATAAACGTTACTTTCTTTTCTGTTCCTTTTATGCGCCAATTTCAAAAACTCATAGAACTATATAGCTGGAGATGTCCTTAAAAACAGTTTTATGCCACCTGATCACTTTATATATCCACTTGCCCATTTAGTCCCTCCTGCAGTCATGAATTCTAAATCAGGCCCAACTCTGTACCAGGCCCTGTACTGCACCCAGTGGATACAGGAATGAATAAGGCAGAGGCCAGCCCCTCAAGGAGATTCTAGTCCAGGGGGACAACATACCAAGGAGGAAAGCAGGGTTGTTGGAGCTGGGATGGGGCATACTGCTTATGCTCTGGGAACTTTCCATGCTTACTTCTTACTCAGTCCTCTAATTATCCTCATTCCTTTAGGCCTCCGCTTAGCTTACTCCTTCCCCCGGACTCTGACGGATACGGTTCTGCACCTCTGTGCTCTGCTGGCATCCTGTATTTTCCTCTTGCAAAGCATGTATCACACTAGACTTTAGTTCCTGCTTCCTTTCCTATATCTCCACTAGACTGTGAGCTCCAAGTGGACAAGTGCTGGGTCTTTATTTGGTGCCCAGTATACAGCCTAGCACACAGTAGGTGCACAGAAAATTTTTGAGCAAATAAGTGCTTGAAAGAAACAAACCCTGTGAGAGGTATTTTTCCCATTTTACAGATGAGACCAGGGCTCAGAGACCTTGCTCAAGGTCACTTGGCTAGAAAGTGACAGAAGGTGCCGCGAACCCAAGTCTGTCTGGCTGCAAAGCCCAGCCTCTTCCTGCTGCTCTCTGCTGCCCTAGCCCTCCCCGTCTGCCCTTCCAATTCCCACTATCCCCCCAGCCTCTGCCCCCAGCTGTCCACAGCATTTTCTGTCCTCAGGGCCAATTCCAGCAGCCTTTGCCCTTCCTCCCCACTAGGTTCCCTTCTCCACACCACAGAGCCCCAGCCTCTAACTGCCTGTTTGCCAACCTCGCCTGTCAGTGAATTATTGATTTCTGCCCTTGGCAAGCATCGGAGATCTTTGTTGTTGAGCACTTTAGCTTTCATGAAATTCTAGGAAATAATTGTTCACAGACAGGGTTCTATTAATTATAAAGAGGACTTAATTTCAGCGAGAAGCCGATGGGCCTGTTTCTAAAGCCATTTCTCTGAGTTGTTGATAAGGCCCTGGAGCCTTCCTGAACATGGCTTCCCTGAGCCCCCCGATCGGGAGAGACAGATGGTACTCCAAGCTGGTGGGGTCCAACTTGTCCCCCAGAGCAACCAAGAGCAGGGACACCTGAGTAGTCCCAAGGGAGCACTGTGGGGGTAGAGACCCTCCTTGAAAATCATGTATAAACGTGATGGAGAGCAGTAAAGCAGGGCAAGAGGGTTTATGTCAATCATTACTTTTCATCTTACTGTGCCTTCTTGCCAAAAATGCCTTTCTTGCCATTCCTCCATCTAATATCACCCCCTTACCCTCCAAGTCCCAGCTGTAGCATGAGCCTGTCCCTGAACTCCAGTGTCTCCATCTCGCTCTTCCAGTATCACGCTGAGATTCTTCTGAGCCTTGTTTGTGCCTCTGTTCCAGCAGCTCTTGAAGCTAAGCCTCTGAGTCAGACAGACTTACGTTCGAATGTTGACTTGAAGACTCATTAGCTATATGACCATGGGCCAGGTCCAGGCTCTCTGAGCCTTCGTTTATTTAGATGTAAAATCCGAATAATAACAGTACCAACTATATAAAGTTATTGTGAGGATCAAATAAGATAATGAATATTAATGGTTTAGCTGAACAATCAAGAAATGTTAGCTATGGCTATTATTATTACCTCTTGGACCACCAGTTATCACATTTGATCTAATTATTTGTTGTCATATCTGTCTTTCCACACTAGACTATGAGTTCCTTGAGGTCAAGAACAATGTCTGATTCATTTTTGTATCCCCAGCACTCATATCCCCAGCACTCAGAATAGGACCTGGCACAGAGTAGGCACTCCTTAAACAGCTTCTGAATACAGGGTGGATGAATGGATGCACGAACAGCAGTAGAGCTAGATGCTACAGGTTAATAGTGTAGATCTGGTTTAGTTACTTAAGCTTATTTTCCAGACTCTTGGTTTTTGTTTTTCTTTGTCTGACTTTCTCTCTCACTCTCCTCCCCCCATCAGCCTATTCTTGGGGTACAGTGTGAAGTACAGAAGCAGCTGAAGGCCTTTGTCACCCTAGAACGCTTTGATCAGCTCTATGGCGCCACTATCACCAGCTGCCAGCAGGCCCCAGAGACAACAAAGAAGTTCGCATCCAGTGGCTCAGTCTTTGGCAAGGGGGTCAAGTTTGCCTTGAAGGATGGCCGAGTGACCACAGACATCATCAGTGTGGCCAACGAGGATGGGCGCAGGGTTGCTGCCATCTTGAACAACGCCCACTACCTGGAGAACCTGCACTTCACCATTGATGGGGTAGACACCCACTACTTTGTGAAACCAGGGCCTTCAGAAGGCGACCTGGCCATCCTGGGCCTCAGTGGGGGGCGGCGAACCCTGGAGAATGGGGTTAACGTCACCGTGTCCCAGATTAACACGATGCTCAATGGCAGGACTAGACGCTACACAGACATCCAGCTCCAGTATGGGGCACTGTGCTTGAACACCCGCTACGGGACGACATTGGATGAGGAGAAGGCACGGGTGCTGGAGCTGGCCCGGCAGAGAGCCGTGCGCCAGGCTTGGGCACTTGAGCAGCAGAGACTGCGGGAAGGAGAGGAGGGCCTGCGAGCTTGGACAGAGGGGGAGAAACAGCAGGTGCTGAACACAGGGCGGGTGCAAGGCTATGATGGCTTCTTCGTGATCTCTGTCGAGCAGTACCCAGAACTGTCAGACAGCGCCAACAACATCCACTTCATGAGACAGAGTGAGATGGGCCGAAGGTGACAGAGAGGGCCAGGGCCTGGACTTCTTGCCAAAGACAGCTACAGTTTTGTGGCCGCATACCTGACTGTGTTGTACTTTAAAAAAAAAAAAAAAAAAATCCTTTTTTTAACAAGTGCAGAAAACAAACAAAAAAAGATACTGGTTGCATTGTAACTCATGCAACATCCTTTTTTTTTTTTTTAAGAAAAGAAAAACACAAATTTGGCCTTCACACATTTTTTGCAAAGAACAGAAGGTATTTTTTTTTTCCTGTAGTGTGATCACAATGAAAACGTTATTGTCTTTCGTTCCCTTTTATCTTAAGGACTTTCCTTGTTGTTTGGGGGTACGTTTTTTCCCCTCTGAGACACATCTCCTGGAGTGTGTCATTGTCTGTCCCGAGGTACTCCGTGTGATGTGAGACACGAGTGTCTGTGCTGACTTGTCTCATGTGCAACCTTTCTTCTTCAGTGGGGGATGGGCAGGAGTGAGGGGCGGGGAGAGTAAAAGGCCAGTACAAAACCCCTTCCAAGGGGGCTGGGTGGAGGGTCTGTAGGACTTGAGGCTCCTTGGCTAGATGCCCACAGACAAGTTGTGGCTTCTTATTCACTGTGTTCTGTGCCTCCAGAGAACCACAGATGGCTTCGTCTTGCTCCGGGGAATTTCATGTTATTCAGCACCTTTTTTCAGGCTGCCTAAAACTCCTGTCCCAGTTTTATATTTTGATGCTAAATAAAAAACCCCTATCCTTTTTTTGCAGATCCCGTGTAGTTGTCAGTGCCACCCCCGTGTTGGGATGGAGAAAGTGTCTCCCAGGTCCTTTTCCCTAGTCTGGTGACATAACATCCTGGTGCTAAGAGCCCCATTCTCCACAGGAGGCAAAGACACCCAGGATGTCTGTTGACCCTTCCCATGATGTTCCTTACTCATCTCCTCCTCTCTCCCAAAGTAAGATGTGAAAACCAGCACTACACAGCAGGCCCTCAATGTGGGCACCATGTCCAGGGCGGGGAAGGCCACCCACAGCCAAGGTGGCAAGGGTACTAGCCTACCTTCCTAGGTGAAGCCCTCTCTTCATGACCTTGGGTATCTTTCCTCCACTGCTCCGCTGCCACCAGTGACAAATAGAAGCATGGAGAGAGGTGCTTGATGGTCTTTAATTCTGAAACGATGCTTAAGAAAAAGTCAGCCAAAACGAGGAAAGCATGAGCCAAGCATCATTCTAACCAGCTCCTGAAGTCTCCTCTGCCTCCCCTACACAGACTAATTGCAGGGCTGGGATGCAGCAGGATAGGCTTTCAGGAAACTTTTTCTGTGAAATTCTTCTAAAACAGCTTCCTCTCTAGAGAAGCCCAGCCAGGGTTTTAAAGAAAGATAAGGAGGAAAGAATTAATTTGGGGCAGCCTGTCGTATTGCACAGTCCCACCAAGATGAGGGGCAGTTCCTAAGGCTGGTGCCCATGGACCCGGGCTGCCAAGCTAGAATTGTTCCTGTGAAGAGCCATGCCTGAGGTCATCAGGAAGAGACTTGAGCACTCTCAGGAGTGGGCACAGCCCAAATCTGGAAGACACGCCAAGGGAGAGACAGCAGCCAACAGGCAAAGGGAAGCACTGAGGGGAGGGGAGAGTTGGAGCAAAAGCTAGGAGCTGCTTGCTCAAGGATTCCATTCCTGGTTCATCTGCCTGATTACCATTGTCATTATCACTCACAGGAGGCTCTGGGAGACAGGAGGGGAAGCCAAATGCTTCCTTTCAAGCTGGGCTTCTTAGAAAACGGGACTTTTATGGGTTACATTTACATTAAGTGTGGAAAATGAATTCTGAGTCTGAACTTTTCCCCGTGGAAACCTTGTTGGACTGATAAGCTCATGGCACCTTTATAGCCTTAGTCACAGAGTCTTCAGAATATTACACAAGTTAGTGAAACCAAGAAGGTCTCTTACTGCATGAGAATCAGAGCAACATGAAATCTAGGTTCTGCCTGGCAGAGGGAGGCATCCAGAGCTTCTCGGGGAGAGGAGGTTTCACCTAATGTCATACCCTGGGGATTAGAGGATATGTTTCGCTAAATGCTCTTCCTGTTTCCAGAAAAAGTCACACTGCAGTGACAGTGTGCCTTGGCCTGTTCGTCCATTGACTTCCCACTGCCTCTGGATCCAGAGCTGTGTGGAGTCAGATACCAAGCTCCTTGTGTCCACTATGCACCAGAGGAGCTGGCAAGGGGGGGACTACCATCTGGCAGGATCATTCTTGGATACGATGGGGGAAGTTTGGCCTGAGAACATGAATTTTTTTTTTTTTTTAAATCCAAAAGAGACTTATGCCTCTCAACATGTACTCTTGACATCAGGGACCCTGTGCAGAGCTCTCCTGCCCATTGCCCTGGTTGATCAGTTCCACCCAGCTGCAGGACATCAGTCAAGACCTGCCGGGGACGTCGACTTGAAGGTCAGAAGTCAGAGCATGAGGGCCAAGGGAACCGTCTCTGTACTTTCCTCTCCCGTGTCCTGTGTCCCTCTTCCACCTCCTTCCCCCACCCAAAGTAATAGTGTGGCTTTTTAAGGCTCAAAAACACAGAGAAGTATTGAGTGTTCCTTTTCTTTAAGTGAATGATCTTACTTTTCCTGTGCTGCATACCACCAAGCAGGTCCAGCTTCTGGGGAGAGAAGTTAAAACATCCCTGAGATTTTTAGAGAAAGGCTGTGGGGGTGTAGAATAGGCAGCATCATGCACCTCTGATTCACACTGGTGCTGGTGCTGGTGCTGTTGCTGTTGGGGATCGTGCTTCTGGCCTTGGCTCTTCTGATTTCCACTTGGGCTGGCAGGTCATTCAGTACCTTCCTTCTCAGTCTGTCCTCCTGGTGAGACTGCAGTCCCAACCCCAGAGCAAGGATAAGTCTGAAGGCATGAGCCAGAGTTCCCTGTGCCTGTTTAGTGGCCTCCAGGCATCAAAGTTCATCCTTGATGGCACCTGCCCCTTTGGCACTGACCACCCAAAATCTGATCCTTCATTAGAGCTACCAGCACTCCCTCATTGGCCCAAGTTCTTGAGGTGCTACAGGATGCTAGCTTCTGATACTAGAAGATGGTGGCATTAGAATGGTTCCTGCCTTCTCACCTACCCTCCACAACTGCCAGTCAGCCCCTCATCCTCAGCCCCTCTGCCATCACCTTTAGGACTTCAGTGATTCCCCAACTTCGTTTTTTTTATAGGATGTTCCTTTTTATCCATACTCCAGAAACACACTGTTGGAGGGAGGAGCTGTAACAGTGGGAGGAAGGGGAAGGAGTTCCATAGGAAAGTACACTTTGGTCAGCCCTGTCAATAGTTGTGTCTCATAACTGTTGTCTGAGAATTAAGCCCAAAGCCAGACCAGTGCCTGATTTCTCCTTAGGGATGGAGGACTTGAACCAATCCCTAAGAAGCTGACTGGCGGTTGAGAATGGCCAGCAGGTGTGCTTTTAAATAATCAGGGCAGGGTGGGGCTGGGAGCAGAAGGTAACACTGAGGCAAGGGAGGTGAGTGTAACTGGGCAGTATTTTTTAAAGACACATAACAAGGGATCAGAACTGTTTAAAAATAAAGGTTCTTTTCAGCTGTGACTTTGAAGTGTCACTTTTATCGATGATAGGGATTTCCATGATGCAAAGACAAGGCTTTTAATGTGAAATCTTAGAATATGATTTCACAGTCCGCAGCATTGTATTTGGGGTAACAACGTGGTGAGGGCAGTGATACCGAACTTTGCCCCCAAGAGGAATGAGCTTGCCAGGCCTCAGCGGGGTCTGGGGACTTTGGGGTTTGATCACCCAGTGCTCAAAGTCTATTCTCCATTCCTCACAGCAGCCACTAATGCCAATCCCTGGTCCTGCACTCAGGACTCACCTGCCAGAGAGATTCCAGAAAGAAGCCAGTCTCTCCTTTTCCTTGGGGTCCTTGTTAGGACTGAAAGCCTTCCATTTAAGGGTTGTAGTTCCCAGCTAGGTTTATACACGTGTCCATATTTTACTGGAGGGGAGATTTAAAAAAAGAACTTTGTAGTTCAAGGCCCTTTCATTTAACCTTCTGGAAAACAGCAAACGCATTTTAAAGATTCCTGCTCAGGTGATAGAAACGCTATCTTCTCCAACCTTTACATTCTCAAAAACCAGCCTTGTTTACTTGACTGCCCCAGACAGTAGTGAGCTCTTCGGTTTCATTATGAATGTGGAAGATCAGCGTGAGGAGATGCCTGGGTAGGGGCCGACGTTGTGCTTCTTACTCCCTCTGGAATGCCAAAGGCATAATACTGGGTGACCTCCTGGTCCCTGAGAAAATGTGATTTATTTTGAGGGCAAACTGCCAAGGGAAAACTAATCCTCAGCAGGCTCAGCTCTCTTGGCAGAAGCTGAGTTGCAGGTCTCTGATGGTGCCTGGCAGCCCTGGATTCACCAGACACCAGAATCCCACTTTTCTAAATCTGCCTGTTATTCTTAGAGGACTTCTGAACCCGCAGCTTTGGCAAAAGGACTTTGTACCAAGCTGCCTCTGGATAACCAACACTGGAGACTCTGGCCTTACCATGTGGAAATAGTTTTCCTGAAGTCTGGAACTAATTTTGAGAAGTTTTTTTCTCAACATTTTGTGTTTCTAACACTGTATTCTTGACTGTGTAAATACCAACAAGGCTGTAAATAAATGCAGATGTAGATACCTTCTAGGAAAAAAACAAAAAGCATAAAAACAAAACCAGAAGTGATCCCGTGTAGCCTTCGTTGACAAATAAAAGAATATTTTGTGTTTAAATGTGCATGGTGGCCTTTGTTTCGAGAGTAAGCCTCTTGCTTATCCTACATGGGAGCCAGTCCTCGGAGTTTGCACTTCTTGATGCTGTCTGTTATTAGGATAAACTGGAAGAAGACTTGGGTCCTCAGTCTCAAAGTCCCTGTTAAACCCTCCAAGTCACAGCTGTGGTGGAGAGGGATTTTCAGAGGGCCACAAAGACCTTGGGGCTTAACCTCACAACTGGATGAGGTGAAGGTCTAGGCACCTCAGATATCAGCTACTGTTGCATCCATGGCCCAGGCCACCTCCCACTGCCGTGCTCACTGACCTCAGGGACAGACTGCAAGGGGCAGGAGAGCCTGGCACTGCCCTGAAGAGAGAGTCTGTGCCCCACCACTAGGCACACCAAGTTGTCCAGTGTCCACTACGTTCCATGTGGACCATAACTGGTTGCAGTTTAAAAAATAAATGACTGTATAGTCATCATACAAATAAGTATAAACACCTAACAACACTTAAAAAAAAAATCATAAATAGTATTACCACCCCAACACAACCATTTAGCATTGGATTTTTGTTTGTTTTTTTCCCTCTGCGAGTTCTTAGTATAGCTTATTTTTTTAACCTAAGGTAGTTGTAATTACAGCGTACATGTAATTTTTCACCCTGCTTTTTACACTTAACCTCACATTTAGCCCTTCAACTCTAAGAGTCAGGGATGACAGCTGGTCGCTTAAGGAAGTACATTTGCTAAGCCCAGCTCCCTGGTGTGAATGAAAAAAACCTTATGAAAATTCAAGTAACTGTGCTTTGAGGACAGAAATAAGAGCAGAAGGCCTCTTCTCACTTCTGCTGGCCACAGAACAGGCCCATCACCAGCCCTCTGGAAAGGAGCTTCAAGTTTCGGGCCCCTTCCTTGGGCACAAGCAACCCCGGGCTGTTTGGGCACTGCTGCCCACGCCATTGGCTTCTGTGGTGCCAAAGAAGCACCTGCAGTGGTAGAAAAAAACCCACTTTTGGAGTCAGGCCAAATCAGGTGCACAGCTTGGCTCTAGCACTTACTATGTGATCTTAGGGAGTCATTTAACCCTGCTAAACCTCAAGTCTTCCATCTATAATGACGGTATAATGATACATACCTCTCCTGGTTATTGCTTAGATCCTCTTAAATGAGAGGCTATGTACTATAGCACATTGCTTAGAACACAATGGACCTTTATCCACTAAATTTTCCCCTTCATGCCTCCCACTCTGCCTTCCTTATACTCTTTCCACTACACCAGTGGTTCTCAAACTTTGGCATGTAACAGAATCACCCAGAAGGCTTATTAAAACACAAATTTCTGGTCCCCACCCCACAGAGTTTCTGAATCAGTGGGTTTGATTGGGGTCCCAATATTTACATCTCTAACAGTTCCCTGGAGCTCTGGTGACACAGTGGTTAAGAGATTCTCTGCTAACCAAAAGGTTGGCAGTTTGAATCCACCAGCCGCTCCTTGGAAACCCTATGGGGTAGTTCTACTCTGACCTATAGGGTCGCTATGAGTCGGGTTAACAGTTGATGCCTCATCACACTTAGAATCACTATGCTGTCTATGAACGGTTGGCAGTTTGACCCCACCCAGAGGCACCTCAGAAGATAGGCCCAGAGATCTGCTTCCAAAAGGTCTCAGCCTTGAAGACTGTGGAGCATTTCTACTCTGCACACGTGGAGTCTCGGTGAGTTGGAATAGACCCGATGACCACTAACAACAACAATATTCCCCTACACTACACTGCTGTTTACACTGTACAGAATAAACAACTTAGCATGGCATTTAAGGTACCCTTGGTCATACCAAACTTATCTTTCCAGCCAGTGGAGCAGGTGTATCTGGCCCTCCTCTGCCACTCCCCTCCTTTCTTATCCCCACATATGCTACCATCAGCTGCATGGGAACATGCACCAGGCCCCAAATGTACCCACAGACTTGCACACTGTAGGCCTTTGCAGGAAGAGGTGGCCAGAGGCCCCGTCTCTGCAGTCAAGAGGCACCATAAGCTCCAGTACAATCTAGAGGATGGGGCTTTGCCAGTTTTATAGCAGAAGCAGGACAAGGCAGCCAGGGACTCCAGACACTACAGTGTGTAAGGGTGTAAACCAGATGGTGTAGGGGCTCTGGGTGTTAGGGCCATTGGAGCAGAACCCCATCAATGTTCAAGGGTCAAGTCTAGACTCTGAGGGGAGATGTCTGGGTCCACACAGACGGGCCAGAAGGGCAAGCAAGTCAAGGCTCCAGACATGGTAGGTGGGATGGGCAGATGCCCTGGTGTCCATGTTTTACTGACACAGGTTTGACTACGCGAGGATTCAAGCTCTGGAGGGCGCAAGCTCGCCCACTGCCCATAGTCACAATTTTGTGACAGTAGGACCAGCCCCAGCCCCCCACCTCCTGCTGTGGCTAAGTCTCCTAATGTGGTCCTTGCCTGATCCCTGATCATCCTGCGATTTGAGCTAGAAACTCAGAGATTCTAGTTATGGGGGGCGGTGGGGAGGCGATGGAGGGGAGGTGGAGGGTGTATGTGGACGTGGGAGGAGGACTGTGACCCGAGTGCTAAGAAAGCATTCAAACAAACAAACCTTTTCCCGAGAACCAAGGAAAGAGAACTCAGAGTGAGCAGGTGGTAGAGGGAGGGTGAAACCTGAGAAAATTTCCTGGAGGAGGTAGGCTTGATAAGAAAGGGTTAGGTGACAGGGGAAGCCATTCCTGATGGGAGGAAGGTATGCTGTTCGTATGGACCCAGGGCCCCTCTAAGCCCTAAGACCTATGCCTGTGAACCTAGTCCCAAAAGGTAAGAAGCCAAAATTTCCCAAAGCTCTGATCTAGCATGTCTCAACTTTTTTTCACAGAGCAAAACACACAATGGAGGATGTTTACATGCAGGACCCACTCCCATGCGTGTACCCGGAGTCGGTATAATACAGGTGTAGGTCATATACACATCCCAGCAACCAGGAATGCCTCCTCTTTCTACTCCACTCGTAAAACGTATCAGAATGCAAGTGAGGAAGAGTGACAGTATTAGAGGCATAACTTTGGGTGCACTCTAACATATAACAAAAGTAATTAACTTGCAAAGTTAGTGTTTTAATTATTATTCATAATGACTTCTGACACATCACATCACTGTAGCAACGTGAAGACTGGGAACAATCACTACCTCCTTTTTTTCTCCTCTGTCTGTCTTGTGGTGGTGGATGGTGGGGGAGGTTCCCCATAGACCCTAAGACAAGGATTTGTCTGAAAGCAATTTATTAGAAAGTGGTCCTAGGAAAAAAAGTAGACAAATGAGGATGAGGAACAAAAAAGGAAAGAGGTGTGAGATCAAGCAAAGTCTCAGGAGAATAACTGTGGCTGAGTCCTGCAGGGGAGTTATGGAAACAATCTAAGCCACACCTGAGAGTTGTCCCCTCCAGGACCAGGGACGGGAATATTTACACCTCCACACCTGTCAGTCATTGGCTAAGGGCTGCCCGGAGGATGTCATTTCCCAGGCACTCTGGCTCTCTGGGCACTCAAGCAAAGGGAGCTCCGGCAGCCTGAGGACAGCCTGCCTCCCAAGAGTCGCAGGTGCTGCTGTTGAGAATGAACACACAAGGCTCTGGTGTGTGCAGACATGCTAAAGGGATTCGAGGGGCCAGTGAGCCTGACAGCATCCACTGTGGTCTCATTTTATGCCTCCTAGTGGGCATCTTGGGAGCCTTGGTGGTGCAAACGGTTAAGTGCTCAGCTGCAAACTGAAGGCTTGATGGTTCAAACCCATCAAGTGGCTCCCAGGGAGAAAGACCTGGTGATCTGCTTCTGTAAAGATGACAGCTTAAAAAAAAACAAAACAAAACAAAATCCTGTAGGACAGTTCTACTCTGTCACATGGTTGGGGCCGCTATGAGTTGGAATAGACTTGATGACACCCAACAACGACAAGCTGCTATCTAGTAAAGCTGGTTGACCATTGGCTAGCTAGGGATGCCGCCAAGAGAAGAAAACACATTCATCTTATGAACTGAGCAATGGCAGGCAGGACTGCTGTTTTCCTGGCACCTGGCACCTGGCACCGTAAGCATTCATAAGCATTCGGTTGTTGAATGAATGACAAATCTCCCCCATGGTGATTCTGTGAACTAAGAGCTTCTCCAGGGTTTCCCTAGTTCCCTTCTCCATGCCTGACTAGGTTGACGCTGCCAAAGACCACAGAGCATTCAGCGGGAGCTCACTGGTGCCTCAGCACATGCCGACTCTCCTCACTGAGCAAGCACTGAACACCGTCCACTGCCCAAGCCTCAGGCCCAAAGTCTGCCCCTGCTCACTCCTGATCGGATGCTTCTGCGGACAAGCAGTGTGGCTCAGCAGTAAGAACTCAGCAAGAAGCCTCAGGCACGGGCTCTAGACTCAGTGCTTTCTACATGAAATCCCATCTGAACCTACAACAATATTTAAAAAAAAACAAAACTCATTGCCGTCAAGTCACTACCAACTCATAGCGACAACAATCTCTACGGGCGGTGTTATTACCTCTCATTTTGCAGATGAGGAGTATGAAACCTGAAGATGTTTAGGATTTGTGCTGTTCAGTGATAGAATTGGAATTTGAATACAGATTTACCTAACTCTAAATTCTGGTCTATTTCTCTGTCTCAAAGCTGGGAAGCAAAGGAATTTCCCAGGTGAAGGGTTTCATACACTGAAAAGTTTGATGAAAACAGCCAGCAGGTCCCCTGATGACCACTCAGCAGATGGAGGCCGCTGAGACCGCCCAGGGTCCACACTCAGGGTCAGCTTCGTGGGCCGGCAACCCTTGCAGACTCACAGGGCCCCACGCACAGAAGGGCCCTGTGCTCGGTTTAATGCTCTGCTGTCGCTGTCTTGAAGTTCTTTTTGAAGGAGAGGTCCTGCACTCTCATTTTTCACTGGGCCCCACAGTTACGTAGCCAGTCTCACTGCTTTCCCAGTGTGGACAAACTTTCAGCGTTCCAGGACGCTCTCAAGGCCCTGAGGCAGAGGGTGGGTCCTGGAGCCCCAGAGGGGAGGGGATGCGGTGGGAAAGGATGTGCTTACACATCCATGTGGGCGGGGCCAGCCTGAGACCTTGCCCTGTCCACACCAGGCCAGGAAATCTCCACTCAAGGGTAAGCATGTAAGGCCACAAAAGCGACAAAGACCTGTGAAAGAAAGAGGTGGAGAGACACAGGCATCTTCAAACAATCAGTAATGATAACAGCAATAATAACCATCAGAAGAAGGAGGAGGATAGCTGCTATTTCTTGAGAGACAGACAATACCAAAACAAAAAACAAAACACCAAACCCATTGCCATCCAGTTGATTCCTACTCATAGTGACCCTACAGGACAGAGTAGAACTGCCCCATAGGGTTTCCAAGGAGCAGCTGGTGGATTTGAACTATCGACGTTTTGGTTAGCAGCTGAGCTTCTAACCGCTGTGCCACTAGGGCTACGATACTAGGCCCTTTACTTGTCTTCTGTGAACGAACTTTTATAAGGTGCATTCTTTCTCAGAGTACGGTAAGGTTTAGACAGCAATTAACATGTCCTGGGTGCCTACTATATGTCAGGCACTTTTCTAAGCATTTTAAATGCGTTTGTTCATTTAGTCCTCACCACAGTACAATAGGAGAGGTACTATTATTACTCCCAATTTTCAGGTGGAGAAACTGAGGCACATGTCCGAGAACATGCAGCTAGAACATGGAGGAAATGAGATTTGAACCTAAGCACTCCAGGTCCAGTGCCTGCACTAGGCTACCTCCTAGGCTGAGAGACAAAAAGAAAATGCACAGACCCTGTCTTAGAGTTCCCAGTCTGCTGAGGAAGACGAGTATGTCACTGGATATCCATAATGCATTTACTTATTTACTCATTCAACAAACTTTTCCTGAAGGACATCTTACACCCGGTGCGGGTGGGTACCTAGGTGTAAATCACCCCCCAGGATGGTGGGGAAGAGAAGCTGTACCAGGCTGGCCCTGCACACAGGTGACTGAGGAGGGGGCAGGAGGCACCGGAACTCTGGGGGTGAGAAGGAAGTTCCAGGCACAGCTAGTGCCAGGCAGTGCTCCTACCCCTGGTCTTCTAACTGGGACGGAGGAATGCCTCCCTGCCCAGTTGATGAAGAATCCTCAGTAAATAGTAACTGGAACGCTAATTATATCTAAAAAGCTCCAGCGACTCTCTCCCTTCAGCTTTATGCCTGAAATATGGGAAGAAAGGGGGAACATTAGCTGAGGGGTGGTCAGGCAGGGAGGGCCCTGCTTCTTAGTGCAAACACAGGTAGCAGCACCCTCACTGAGCCAGTGCTCCAGATAGATTGGCCTGCGCTGCCATCTACTGGCCAATTTTGCACACTGCACAGGATATTGCCAAGGTCCAGCCCTCCTGGCCCAAGGTGCAGAGAGATATGAGGCTAAGGTAGCTGAATCCTTTGATCTTTAAGCAGCCTAGAGAAGGAGGTTGTCATCTCCTGTTTTACAAATGAAGAGGGAGGCTGAGGCTGAGAGGTAACAAGCGGTAGTGATAGCTTTCATTTGCCATTTGCCAGACACTGAGCTAAGCACCCGACATTCCCTACTGAATCGTCTCAAGAATCTCATGACTACTATTAGTTACCCCCCTTTTGTTATGTCTCTCAAGTTTCTTTTCTTCTGTAATAGTCTCCCCTTCTTTTTAATTCCATTTATTTTTTAGCGAACCAGGTTATTTGTACTACAGAGTGTCCTGCAGTCTGGGTTTGGCTCGTGGTCTTTCATGTTGTTGTGTGCCGTCGAGTTGATTTCGGCTCATAGCGACCCTACAGGACAGAGTAGAACTGCCCCATAGGGTTAATGGTCTTTCAGAGTATCATTTAATTTATTCTTAGGCCTCCACATCTCCTATTAACCGTCAGGTCGCTCTGAAGGCTTAATTAAATTCAGGTTCAATTGTTGTAAGTAGGGCTTTGAACTATCTAACAAGTTCCCCGCTGAGAATTTGCATTTCTAACAAGTTCCCAGGAAGTTATACATAAGAATCACCTGGAGGTCTTGTTAAAATGTCTATTCTGCTTCAGTATATCTGGGGTGGAAATGCAAATCCTCAGCAGGGAACTTGTTAGAAATGCAAATTCTCAGCAGGGATTCGAACCAGACCTGACAGGTTTGAAGCCCTGGTTTTAAGCAAGACTAATTCATATGTACTTTCTACCGCATATTATCAGGAGGCACACATAATGTCTGCTTATCCTACTTTTAGTAATGTTAATTTTAGGTGACATTAAAGCAATGCAAAAATGATAACTTTCGAAGTCTATCATTCCTTCTACATTTATTAACTTGAACTCTTCTCTAAAGAAGAACTTACAGGTTCTAGTTCCAAGCAAAGGAGCCCTGGTGGCACATTGGTTAAGCACTCAGCTGCTAACCAAAATGTCGGCAGTTTAAACCCCCCGGCCGCTCTGCAGGAGAAAGATGTAGCAGTCCGCTTCCTTGAAACCCTATGGGGCAGTTCTACTCTGTCCTTTAGAGTCACTATGAGTAGGAGTCAACTCGATGGCAATGGGTCTAATGGGTTAGTTTCAGGTAAGATGGAATAAGCGTATTCCAGCCTGTCTCTCCTACTGCAAACAGCTGTAAGACCTGGGCAGAAGGCATACAGTAGCCACATGAGGACTCTGGAAAACAAATAGTAGCAGCTAGATTGGGGAAGACTACCAGAATTTGGAGTGCCACTGAACTGACAGTAAGTCTACCTTCTTCCCCGACTCAACGGCAACTAACAGCAAGAACAACTAGAAGCCCTCAGCCTGGCCTCAAAGTAGCCAGAGACTCAGAAGTGGGCATCAACACAGACCAGCTCCAGGAGAACTCCTCTACTGTAGTTCAGGCTTAGGGTAGGGAAAAGGAGTCTCCTGAGGGTGGATGCACCGGCAGCAGAGGCCCAAAAACACCTAAAGCTCTAAGGGGGGGGGGGGGAGCTTCCTCTCTAACGGGAGGAGCGATGGTCTCAAGAAAATGGGTGAATACCCTGTATGTTTTTTCTCTCTCTTCCTCCCACCCCTTGGCCCCAAATGCAGGTGCAGTTACACAAGGGGCATGACACAGTGGAGGAAACAAAGCCCCAGCCTTCTGTCTGGAAAACCAAAGAGAGCAGCCTCAGGGAAACAGGAAGTACCAGGAAAACTGGGGGGAGAGAGGAGCTCGGGAGAGTGAGCCCATAATGTTGTCTGTGAGCTCCTGTACTCATTCTGGAGCTGTTCCTTCATAGGTCTGACCCTAAGCAGTATGCCATAGACTTTGAGAACCGAACTAAGAAACAGACCGTGACGCAGATTCCACTGGGTGGCACACACGCAGGACAGATCCAAACAGCCTGGCAAAGTCTTTGAATACCGAACAGACATTGAAACCACAATCCACAGAAGGTTGGTCAGAACTTGTGGCCTAAACCAGCCAGATCGATTGCCTGCTTAAAAAAAAAAATTCCCCATCGGATTTAAATAACATCTAGAGTCTCATAATGTAATATGCAAAATATCCAGGATACAAATGACAATTACGATCGACGATTACTTAGTATAGGAAGAACCGGGAAAATCTCAACTCAGCCAATGCTGAGATGACACAAATGTTGAAATTATCTGACAAAGACTTTAATGCAGCTATTATAGAAGTATTCCAAGAATAAGGGTGAACACTTTTTTTTTCCCTCTATGTTGAAATTTTATTGAGATTTTTCTTGGTGAAAATATATATAATAAACATTTGCCATTTCAACATTTGTTACAATTTGGTGACATTAATTACGTTCATGTTGTGCAACCATCACCACCATTTCCAAAATTTTCCATTGCCCTTAACAGAAACTCAGTGCCCCCTAAACAATGGTTCTTCCTTTCCCCCTCCCTCTGTCCCTGGTAACCACTAATAGACTTGGATCTATGCATTTGCCAAATTCTAGATATTTCATATAACTGGGATCTTAAAATCTTTGTCCTTTCGTGACTGACTTATTTCACATAGCACAATGTTTTCAACGTTCATTCATGTTGTAGCATTTATCAGGACTCCATTTTTTTTTCAATAGCTGAGTAATATCCCATTGTATGTATTTACCACATTTTGTTTATTCATTCATGTGTTGATGAACATTTAAGTTGATTTCACCTTTTGACTACTGTGAATATGCTGCAATGAACATTGGCGTGCAAGTATCTGTTTGCGTTCCTGTTTTCAATTCTTTTGTGCGTATACCTAGAAGTCCTTGATGGGTCATATGGTGATTCAATTTTTAACTTTTTGAGGGACCACCAAACTTTTCCACAGCGGCTGCACTATTTTACAATTGCAGCAGCAGTGGATGAGGGTTCCTGTTTCTCCCCAACCCTTGCTGTTTTCAGCTTTTTGATCATAGCCATCCTAGTGGGTGTGAAATGGTATCTCACTGGGGTTTTAATTTGCATTTCTCTAATGACTAATGACATTGAGCATTCTTCATGTGCTTGCTGGCCATTTGTATATTTTCTGCGGTGAAATGTCTATTCAAATCTTTTGCCCATTTTTTAAGCCGGATCGTTTGTCTTTTTGTTGCTGAACTGCAGAAGTTTTTTATATAATCTGGATATTAAACCCTTATCCCCAGAATTTTCTCCTAATCTGCAGGTTATCTCGTCACTTTGTTGATAAAGTCCTTTGGTATGCAAAGGTTTTTCACTCTGATGAAGTCCAATTTATCTTTGTATCTTATTGTTCATGTTTTTGGTGTCAAGTGTGGGAGACAGCTACCTGGCCAACCAACTGGAAGAGATCCATATTTGTGCCCATTCCAAAGAAAGGTGATCTAACAGAATGCAGAAATTACTCAACAGTATCATTAGTATCACACGCAAGTAAAATTTTGCTGACGATCACTCAAAAGTGATTGCAGCAGTACATCAACCGGAACAGCCAGAAATTCAAGCCAGATTCAGAAAAGAATGTGAAACAATGGATACTGTTGCTGATGTCAGATGGAGCTTGGCTGAATGCAAAGAATGCCAAAAAAGATGTTTACCTGTGTTTTATTGACTATGCAAAGGCATTCAACTGTGTGGATCATAACAAATTATGGATAACATTGCAAAGAATGGCAATTCCAGAACACTCAATTGTGCACATGAGGAGCCTGTTCATAGACCAAGAGGCAGTTGTTCAAAAAGAACAAGGGGAATACTGTGTGGTTTAAAGTCAGGAAAGTTGTGTGTCAGGGTTGTATCCTTTCACCATACTTATTCAATCTGTATACTGAGGAAATAATCTGAGAAGCTGGACTATATGAAGAAGAACCGGGCGTCAGTATTGGAGGAAGACTCATCAACTATCTGAGATATGCAAATAACACAGCCTTACTTGCAAAGTGAAGAGGACTTGAAGCACTTACCGATGAAGATCAAAGGCCACAGCCTTTGGTATGGATTACACCTCAACATAAAGAAAACAAAAATCCTCACAACTGGACCAATAAGCAACATCATGATAAACAGAGAAAAAACTGAAGTTGTCAAGAATTTCATTTCACTTGAATCCACAATCAATGCCCTTGGAAGCAGCAGTCAAGAAATCAAATGACGCATTGCATTGGGCAAATCTGCAGCGAAAACCTCTTTAAAGTGTTAAAAAGCAAAGACATCACTTTAAGGACTAAGGTGCACCTGACCCAGGCCGTGGTGTTTTCAATCGCCTCATATGCACGGGAAAGCTAGACAATGAATAAGGAAGACTGGAGAAGAATTGATGCCTTTGGATT
Source organism: Dugong dugon (assembly GCA_030035585.1). NCBI lineage: Eukaryota > Metazoa > Chordata > Mammalia > Sirenia > Dugongidae > Dugong > Dugong dugon. The sequence goes on from CM057467.1 coordinate 68,280,174, forward strand.
ATGGTGCTGGTGAAGAATATTGAATATACCATGGATTACCAGAAGAAGGAACAAATCTGTCTTGGAAGAAGTACAGCCAGAATGCTCCTTAGAAGCAAGGATGGCAAGACTTGTCTCAGGTACTGTGGAAATGTTATCAGGAGGGACCAGTCTCTGGAAAAGGTCATCATGCTTGTTAGAGTGGAGGGTCAGTGAAAATGAGGAAGACCCTCAAGGAGATGGATTGACCCGGTGACTGTAATAATGGATTCAAACACAGGAATGGTTGTGAGGATAGCGCAGGACCAGGCAGTGTTTTGTTCTGTTGTACATAGGGTGACTATAAGTCAGAACCAACTAGAGGACACCTAATAACAACATTTAGGAATCTATTGTCAAAACTAGACCCCAAAGCATTACCTCTTTTCTTCTAAAAGTTTTATGGTTTTACTTCTTACATTTAGGTCCTTGATCCATTCTGAATTAATATTTGTATATTGTGTGAGGTATGGGTCCAGCTTTATTCTTTTGCATGTGGAGATCTAGTTGTCCACGCACCATTTGTTGAAGAGGTTATTCTTTCCTCACTGAATGGACTAGACGCCCTTATCGAAAATCAACTGGCCATAGCTGTATGAGTTTATTTCTGGACTCTCAGTTCTATTCCATTGGTCTATATATCTGTTTCTATTCCAGTACTCCACTGTTTTGATCACTGTAGCTTTGTAATACATTTTTAAATCGGGAAGTGTGAGTTCTCCTACTTTGATCTTTTTCAAATTACTTTCGCTACTCAGGGCCCCTTACAATACATATAAATTTAAGAATTTGCTTTTCTATTTCGTCAAAGAAGGTTGTTGGAATTTTGATAGGAATTGCATTGAAATTGCAGATCACGCTGGGTAGTATTGACATCTTAACAATAGTAAGTCTTCCAATCCATGAGCACAGATGTCTTTCCATTTACTTAAGTCGTCTTTAGTTTCTTTCAGAAATGTTTTATATTTTTCAGTGTACAAGTCTTTCACCTCCTTGGTTAAATTTATTCCTAGATATTTTAGTCTTTTTAATGCTATTGTAAACGTAATTGTTTCTTAATTTCTTTTTCAGATTGTTTGTTGTTGGTGTATAGAAACACTACTGATTTTTGTGTGCCCATTCCTAGGAATTTACCTTAGAAATACAAAAGCTTATTTTCAGTAACAATAAGACTACTGGATATAGTTTAAAATTTATTTCAGTGTATTACATCACTTGAAGACATTCTTTTCTCAGTATTGTTATACCACTATCTTGGTATGTTGTTGTTAGGTGCTGTCGAGTCGGTTCCGACTCATAGCGACCCTACGTACAAGCGAACAAAACACTGCCTGGTCCTATGCCATCCTCACAATCGTCGTTATGCTTGAGCTCATTGCTGCAGCCACTGTGTCAATCCATCTTGTTGAGGGTCTTCCTCATTTTTGTTGACCCCCTACTTTACCAGGCATGATGTCATTCTCCAGAGATTGGTCCCTCCTGACAACATGTCCAAAGTACATAAAATGAAGTCTTGCCATCCTCGCTTCTAAGGAGCATTCTGGCTGTACTTCTTCCAAGACAGATTTGGTCATTCTTCTGGCAGTCCATGGTATGTTCAATATTCTTTGCCAACACCATAATTCAAAGGAATCAATTCTTCTTCGGTCTTCCTTATTCATGTCCAGCTTTCACATGGTATAGTTGGGTTTGTTTGTTTCAATTTGTCTTTTATTTTTAAGAATTGGTGTTATTCTTTCTTCATTTATTTCAATTTTTTTTAACTATGTAAAAAATTTATGAGGTTCCAAAGTCAAGAATATATAACAACCTAAATTTACAGAAATCTCACTTCTGTCTTCTCCACCCTGTTCTTTCCACCCACTTACAGGTAACAATTAATTAGATTTTATCTTTTATTTATTATTATAATTACTTTTATTTATTTATTTTAACAAAAGTAACACAGTCTAAAAGTAGCACCTTGATTTTTTTCCCACTGAACAATATATTCTGGAAATCACTCTGTATCAGAATATAGTGACCTTTTCATCCCTTTTTAGAGCTTCATACCAAAAAATAAAAACCAAACCCACTGCCGTTGAGTCGATTATGACTCATAGCGACCCCATAGAGTTTCCAAAGCTGTAAATCTCTATGTAAGCACTGTCACATTTTTCTCCTGCAGAGGCACTGGTGGTTTCAAACCACTGAACTTTCGGGTTAGTAGTCAATTGCTTTAGCCACTGTGCCACCAGAGCTTCATAGTACTTCTTTATATAAATGTACCATCATTTATTCAACGAGTCCTCTGTTGACGGACATTTGGGCTTTCTCCAGTCATGTGTTATTACCAAATAAACCACAATGTTGTACATATTTTATTTTTGTTGGCCTTTAGAAGCATGTTCCTAGATGTGGGATTGCTGAGTCAAAAGGTAAATGAATATGTAATTTTGCTAATATATTGCCAAATTCCCTTCCAAAGTTGTAGTATCGTTTGCATTTCTGCCAGAAATGTATAAGGGTGCCAGAGTGCCTGCTTCCCTCACAGCCTTCCCAATAGAGTATGTTCACAGTCTGATAAGTGAAACTGGTAAATCGATGTTGTTTAATTTGTGCAACTTATTATGACACAGGTTGAGCATCTTTTCACATGTGTAAAAGCCTTTTTCATTTCTGTTCCTGTGAAATATGTGCAGCTATCTTTTGCCCATTTTACTAAAGAATTATTGGTCTTTTTTGTTCTCTCAATTTTTAAGACGTTTAGGCCTTTGCGATTTGAGTAGCAAATATTTTCCTAGTTTTCATTCGTCTTTTCACTTTGCTTATAATGAATTTTGCCTTGCAAAAAAATTACTATACAAAGTTATCAATGTTTTCTTTTATTGCTTCTAGATTCTAGAGTTATAGTCAGGAAAAGTTTTTCTCCACCCATGTTACTGAAGAATTTACCCAAGTATTCTAGTACTTGTATGGTTTTATTTTTTAAATTTTAGATCTCTGAATTATTCAGAATTAATTCAGGTACAAGGTAAGGGACAGATCAAATTGTATCTTTTTTAAAATGACCGTCTAGGTGTGCCAAAACCATTCATTGAAAAGTTCACTTCCCTCCAATGTTGTATATTAAATTTCCATATGTAGTGGTGTCTGTTTTGAGATTTCTTATTCTGTTCCATTATACTGTCTAATCATGCACCAATACCATACTATTTTAATTATATTTAAAAAATGCTTTAGTATTTGATAGGGTTAATGCCTCCATGTTGCTCTTCCATGTTGCTTGTATGAAATTTATCATCAACTTGTCTCATTCCAGAATACCCACATGGTATTTTGGGGGGAATTAAGTTAAATTTGTAAATTATTTCAGGGAGAATCAACATCTTTATGATGTTGCACTTTCCTGTCCAAGAACATTGCATGTCTTTCCATTTGTTCAAGTCTACTTTTGCATCTTTCAGGAATAGTTCCAAGTTTTCCTCACACAGGTGTTGCTATTTCTTGCTAAGTTTATGCCTAAGTATTTTATTTTATTGCTATTTGGATGGGGGTCTTGTGTTCCATTTTTATCTTCTAGCTGGTTATTTTTTGGATATATGGATATTGACTTCACTATAGTAATTTTATATTCTACTTTACTAAATTCTCTGCTTAATTTTTCCATTGTTTCTTTTGGGTTTTCCAGATATATACCTGTATCATCTGCCATTAAAGACAGTTTTACTGCTACCTTTCTAGGTCTTATGCCTTTAATTGCTTTCTTTTCTTCTAATTGTACTGGCTATTATCTACATACAGTGTTAGTGAAGAGAACTCCTCAACCAAACCTGTTCGCTTGAGTGATTCCGACTCATAGTGGCCCTATAGGACACAGTAGAACTGCCCCATAGGGTTTCCATGGAGCACCTGGTTGATTTGAACTTTTGGTTAGCAGCCATAGCTCCTAACCACTACACCACCAGGGTTTCCAGTGGAGAGAAAAGGCACTCTTTTTTTTTTTTAAATTCCTGACTTTAGTAGGAATTCATCTAGTTTTTCCCAATAAGTAAGATGCTGGCTTTTGGATGAGACCCCCTTGAAGGTAGAGACAAAGATATCTTTTTCATTTTTATCCCTGGTACCTAACACAAGGTCTAGTCCGTAACACTTGTTCAGTAAACATTGATTAAAACAGTCAATAACCACTATGCTGGAGCTTCAGGTTCCTGGTGGCAGGTCACCAACACTCTTGTTTTTAAGATAACATAATCTCTCTGTGTAGAACGACCTTATCATCCACTTTCAGCTTAATCCAATTCAACATTACTTGTACCTCTACTATTGCAAGGCAAATTACTTACGAACAACTTAACCTGAGAGCTAGAAGAAAACCTATCTTCTAAAAGCAAATTAAATACTCTTATCAATAACAGATATCCTCAGTGAATGCTTATCCAGCTCTTTGTCTCCTTCACAGGCTACCCCAAGTCCCCCTAGTGGCCCCCAGCAGATCTCAGCTGCCTGACTGAGCAAAGGGGTTCATTTATTTGCTAACACCTTCCTGTTAGCCTATGACTATCCTTAATTGTTCCAAGCCTCAGCTCCCTGGATGCCATCTGAGCTTCTGACCTTTGCATATTTTCTCTTTGTCACCAGGTTCTAAACTGAAGCCACAAAATGGGAGATGCTATTTGCTCTGATTTGGCAGCTCTGGTTTTCCTCCCACCTGATGCTTACTTTTCATTTGACTTCTTACCAAAAGGGAAGGGAAAGGGCTCTAGATTTCTTGAAGGGATCAGACCCTTTTACCTTTAGAACTCCTTTTATAACATCAGTATTTTAAAAACTATCAAACTAAACAGAGCAGATTTCAAGCACACTTACAGATTAGGATCTTTGCAATATGTTACAGCTGAACGTCAGAAGTGGGTAATGTCAACGTTAATCAAAATGCTCAGCTAAGAATTGAAATAATGTAAGAACTAGTTGAGTCCCTAACATTCAGGAGGTAATGTTGCATTTGCAGACGTCAGAGTTAACAAGTTTAGCCAACTAAACGTGGAACTTCCTGAACACATGTTTGATGTTAGCTGGTCAGCGTTGATATTAATCATGCCTTGGGCAGTAGACAATCTCTACACCCAGTTGGTATCAAGGAAGAAAACAGATTTTATTTTCTTCCATTGCTGTTGAAGCCCTGACCATATTGCTTGTCATACTTAAAATAAGTTCGTTGACCATTGTCCATCTACACCTCGTACATACTTCTGTGGTTAGGATTTACTGCAATTTATTCTAACTATCTTCCACAAGTCCACAAGAGCCAAAGTACGACCCTGAATATATCCCAACTGAATTTAGAGACTATCTCAAGAATAGATTTGATGCATTGGACACTAATGACCAAAGACCAGATGAGTTGTGGAACAGCATCAAGGACATCATACATGAAGAAAGCAAGACGTCATTAAAAAGACAGGAAAGAAAGAAAAGACCAAAATGGATGTCAGAAGAGACTCTGAAACTTGCTCTTGAACGTCTAGTAGCTAAAGCAAATGGAAGGAATGATGAAGTAAAAGAGCTGAATGGAAGATTTCAAAGGGCGGCTTGAGAAGACAAAGTAAAGTATTTGTCATGAATTGAATTGTGTCCCCAAAAAATAGGTGTCAACTTGGTTAGGCCATTGTCTTAGTCATCTAGTGCTGCTCTAACAGAAATACCACAAGTGGATGGCTTTAACAAAGAGAACTTTATTTTCTCACAGTCTAGTAGCCTACAAGTCCAAGTTCAGGGTGTCAGCTCCAGGGGAAGGCTTTCTCTCTCTGTCGGCTCTGGAGGAAGGTCGTTGTCCTCAATCTTCCCCTGGTCAAGAAGCTTCTCAGGCGCAGGGCCCCCGGGGCCAAAGGACGCACTCTGCTCCCTGTGCTGTTTTCTTGGTGGTATGAGGTCCCCAACTCTCTCCTTGCTTCCCTTTCATCTCTTGTAAGATAAAAAGGTGGTACAGGCCACACCCCAGAGAATTTCCGTTTACATTGGATCAGGGATGTGACTTGGGTAAGGGTGGTATTACAATCCCACACTAATCCTCTTTAACATAAAACTACAATCACAAAATGGAGGACAACCACACAATACTGGGACTTATGGCCCAGCCAAATTGATACACACATTTTTTGGGGGACATAATTCAATCCATGACAGCCATGATTCCCAGTATTGTGTGGTTGTCCTCAATTTTGTGATTTTCCTATGTGTTTTAAATCATAATCACTGCATGTGATTAAAGAGGATTAGGGTGGGATGTAACACCCTTGGCTCAGGTCACATCCCTGATCCAATGTAAAGGGAGTTTCCCTGGGGTGTGGCCTGTACCATCTTTTATCTTACAAGAGACAAAAGGAAAGAGAAGCAAGCAGAGAGTTAGGGACCTCAAACCATCAAGAAAGCAGCACCGAGAGCAGAAAGTGTCTTTGGACCCAGGGTTCCTGCGTGGCGAAACTCCTAGTCCAGGGGAAAATTGATGACAAGAACCTTCCTTCAGAGCCAACAGAGAAGGCCTTCCCCTGGAGCTGATGCCCTGAATTTAGACTTCTAGCCTACCAGACTGTGAGACAATAAACTTCTGTTTGTTAAAGCCATCCATTTGATGTATTTCTGTTATAGCAGCACTAGATGACTAAGACAGTATTATAATGACATGTGCAAAGACCTAGAGTTAGAAAACCAAAAGGGAAGAACACATTCCGCCATTTCTCAACCTGAAAGAACTGAAGAAAAAATTCAAGCCTCGAGCTGCAATATTGAACGATTCCATGGGCAAAATATTAAACAATGCAGGAAGCATCAAAAGAAGATGGAAGGAATATACAGAGTCACTGTACCAAAAAGAATTGTTTGATGTTCAACCATTTCAAGAGGTAGTATATGACTAAGAACTGATGGTACTGAAGGAAGAGGTCCAAGCTGCACTGAAGGTAAGGACGAAAAACAAGGCTCCAGGAATTGACAGAATATCAATTGAGATGTTTCAACAAACAGATGCAGCGCTGGAAGTGCTCACTCGTCTATGCCAAGAAATCTGGAAGACAGCTACCTGGCCAACCTATTGGAAGAGATCCATATTTGTACCCATTCCAAAGAAAGGTGATCCAACCGAATGCAGAAATTATCGAACAATATCATTAATATCACATGCAAGTAAAATTTTGCTGAAGATCATTCAAAAGCGGTTACAGCAATACATCGACAGGAACAGCCAGAAATTCAAGCCAGATTCAGCAGAGGATGTGGGACCAGGGATACCATTGCTGGTGTCAGACAGATCCTGGATGAAAGCAGAGAATACCAGAAAAATGTTTATTTGTGTTTTATTGACTATGCAAAGGCATTTGACTGTGTGAATCATAACAAATTATCAATAACATTTCGAAGAATGGGAATTCCAGAACACTTAATTGTGCTTGTGAGGAACCTGTGCTTAGACCAAGAGGCAGTCCTTGGAAGAGAACAAGGGGATACTGCGTGGTTTAAAGTCAAGAAAAGTGTGTGTCAGGGTTGTATCCTTTCACCATATTTATTCAATCTGTATGCTGAGAAAATAATCTGAGAAGCTGGACTATATGAAGAAAAATGGGCATCAGTCTTGGAGTAAGACTCCTTAACAACTTGCATTATGCAGATGACACAACCTTGCCTGCTGAAAGTGAAGAGTAATTGAAGCACTTACTGATGAAGATCAAAGACCACAGCCTTCAGTGTGGATTATACCTCAACATAAAGAAAACAAAAATTCTCACAACTGGACCAATAATGATAAGTGGAGAAAATATTTAGTTGTCAAGGATTTCATTTTACGTGGATCCACAAAATCAACACCCATGGAAGCAGCAGTCAAGAAATCAAGGGACGCATTGCATTGGGCAGGATCCACAAAATCAATGCCCATGGAAGCAGCAGTCAAGAAATCAAATGATGCATTGCGATGGGCAAATATGCTGCAAAAGATCTCTTTAAAGTATTAAAAAGTGAAGATGTCACTTTAATGACTAAGGTGTGCCTGACTCAAGCCATGGTGTTTTCAATTGGCTCATGTGCATGTGAAAACCTGACAATGAACGAAGAAGATGAAAAAACATTTTATGCCTTTGAATTATGGTGTTGGCGAAGAATATTGAATATACCATGGACTGCCAGAAGAAGGAACAAATCTGTCTTGGAAAAAGTATAGCAAGAATGCTCATTAGAAGCAAGGATGGTGAGACTTTGTCTCACATACTTTGGACATGTTAGGAGGGACCAGTCCCTGGAGAAGGACATCATCCTCGGTAGAGTGGAGGGTCATCAAAGAAGAGGAAGATCCTCAGTGAGATGGATTGACACAGTGGCTGCAACAATGGGCTCAAACAGCAACGATTGTGAGGATGGTGCAGGACTGGGCAGTGTTTCATTCCACTGTATACAGGGTCACTGTCATGGTTTGAATTATGTCCCCTCAAAAAAAATCATGTATCAATTTGGCTGGGCCATGATTCCCAGAATTGTGTGGTTGGCCTCCATTTTGTGATTGTAATTTTATGTTAAAGAGGATTAGGATGGGATTGTAACACCACCTTTACCCAGGTCACATCCCTGATCCAATGTAAAGGGAGTTTCTCTGGGGTGTGGCCTGCACCACCTTTTCTCTCTCAAGGGATAAAAGGAAAGGGAAGCAAGGAGAGAGGTGGGGACCTCATACCATCAAGATAGCAGTGCCAGGAGCAGAGCACGTCCTTTGGACCTGGGTCTCTGTTCAGAGAAGCTCCTAGTCTGGAGGAACACTGAAGAGAAGAAGGCCGACAGAGAGAAAAAGCCTTTCCCTGGAGCTGATGCCCTCAATTTGGACTTTTAGCCTACTTTTACTGGGAGGAAATAAACTTCTCTTCGTTAAAACCATCCACTTGTGGTATTTCTGTTGTAGCAGCACTAGATAACTAAGACAGAATTTGGTACCAAGAGAGTGGGGTGCTGCTCTAACAGATACCTAAAACGTGGAAGCAGTCTTGAAACTATGAATGGATAGATGAGCAGCAGCGGCGAAGGACCAGCAACAGCAGAGAACCTGCAGCAGCAGAGAACCAACAGCAGCAGAACAGGGAGAACAGTGCAAGACGACGCTGGAGCAAACCCACGGAGCAAGAGAGCTGAGTGCCTGTGTGCCAGAGGCTTCCTGGTGGAGCGGGGTGCCTCCGGGTACTTATCGGTGGAGCTAGGTTTGCCGACCCCCACGGAGCAAGGGAGCTGAGTGCCTGTGTGCAGGAGGCTTCCTGGCAGAGTGGGGTGCCTCCGGGCACTTACCGGTGGAGCTACAGAGCTTTGGAATACTTGCCCCAGCAGGGCAGATGTGGGCATGAGGCCCGAGGGTCAAGAGGCCACAGGAAACAGAAGCAGAAGCCGAAGAGACAAGGGACACAAGAAGCAGAGCTGCCTCAGTCTCAAAAGGTGTGGCCATGACCTCAGGGGTTTCAAAGCATGGAGCAATGGCCTCTGGTGCTTCTAAGCATGGAGTCACCACTCAGATGGACTGGGAGAATGGTGTGCCTAAACCCAAGGGAGCAGAGCTGCTGTCCCAGTGGGCCTGGAAGGCAGAGTTGAAGCCCAGGGCCGAGGGGCCTCCACTCAAAATCTGGAGAGTGTGGCCAATACCTAGAGTCTGGAGGGCAGAGCCATTGTGTAAATTGTCCCAGAGAACAGGAGATTATTTTCAAAGCCTTGAGGGCTAATGTAATGTGTTCTGCTAACTTCTTGGTGCCTGCTATGCCTTCTTTCCCTGCAATGTCTCCCATTTGTAATGCAAATGTCTAGCTTGTACCCATTCTGCCACTGTACCTTTGGAAACAGATAACTTGTATTCTAAATTTCACAGATGAAGAGGAATTTTTGGATTTTGGACTTGGAGTTAAGACTTTCTATGATATGATGGGCTGAATATGCTTTCCATGTTGCAAGGATGTGATTTTTGGGGGGCCAAAGGGTGGAATGTCATGGTTTGAATTATGTCCCCCAAAAAGTATGTGAATCAATTTGGCTGGGCCATGATTCCCAGAATTGTGTGGCTGGCCTCCATTCTGTGATTGTAATTTTATGTTAAAGAGGATTAGGGTGGGATTGTAACACCACCTTTACCCAGGTCACATCCCCGATCCAACGTAAAGCGAGTTTCTCTGGGGTGTGGCCTGCACCACCTTTTATCTCTCAAGAGATAAAAGGAAAGGGAAGCAAGGAGAGAGGTAGGGACCTCCTACCATCAAGAAAACAGTGCCCGGAGCAGAGCACACCAGGGTCCCTGCACAGAGAAGCTCCTAGTCTGGGGGAACACTGAAGAGAAGGAGGCCAACAGAGAGAAAAAGCCTTCCCCTTGAGCTGACGCCCTCAGTTTGGACTTTTAGCCTACTTTAACTGTGAGGAAATAAACTTCTCTTCGTTAAAACCATCCACTTGTGGCATTTCTGTTGTAGCAGCACTAGATGACTAAGACAGTCACTATGAGTTGGAATCGACTCAATGGCACCTAACAACAACAACACGTGATCTGTTTCCTGTTACTGTCTCTGACTTCATCTCCTACCACTCTCCCTGCCCACTCCACTCCAGTCTCTGGCTTCTTTGTTATTCTTTGAACCCACCAGACATGCTCCTTGATCAGGACCTTTGTACATAATTTTCCCTTGGCTTGGAACCCTCTTCCTTCTAATACCCTTATTGCTTACTTCCCTGCTTCCTTCAGATGTTACAGCAAGATCTTCTTTAACCACCCTATTTTAAGTTGTAATTCTCCCCTACACTCACAGTCCTCCTTTTCCTGAAGTAGATCACCAGGCATTTCTTCTGAGGTGCCACTGGGTGGGCTCAAACCTACAACCTTTTGGTTAGCAGCCAAGCACATTAACTGTTTGCACCATCCAGAGCTTTGCATTGGGATGCAAGTCATTGTCTGTATCCTAGATTGTCTCTGTCCCCAGATTTTGTACCAAAACTCTAAAGGCACATTTATTTTTTCTTGAGTCCCATAGACAATTCTCAAGGCATTTGGAGTTTCCATTTTTCCTTTCTCAATGTTTCTCAAAGTGTCCAAAAATATCATGAAAGGTATTTTCCTGTCTCTCTTGAGAACAGTTTACAATTTCTCCAGGCCCTTTGCCCTATATAGCTTCCATCTTCTTACAGGAAATAGTTTTTCTTACATCTCTACCTGGCAAAATTCTGATCCTCCTCAAAAATTCAGCCTAATTATCTCCTTCTAGACTACCACTCCACTTGGCTCATACATCTGTATGTATACTTATTGGAATATATTGCAATGATCTGTTTTCTTGCCAGTCTCCATCTCTAGACCATGAGCTACTTGATGGAAGGGACCATGATTTCATTTTCTACCTTGAGACACTGTATAACATAATGGTTTAGCACACAGAGCCAGGCTTTCTGGCTTCAGATCTCACACTCTTAATATATGTATCCTTGAGCAAGTCATGTAAACTCTATGTGTCTAAGTTTCCTTATATGTAAAATGAGCATAGTAATAGTGCCAACTTTAAATAACACTAACTTTCACTTCTATCTTTTTTGTGTAGCCAGAAATTTTTTGCTGAGTATCACTGGGTTACAGAAAAAAAATGTTTTGGATAAATTTTAAAAGGTCATTGTTTGCAGTTCAAACAAATGCAGATAACTGCGTTGGAAAAAAAGAGAGAAACTTGAGGATTCTGGCAGGCAATCCCTGCAGCCCCACGTCTCTCTCCCAACACCTTCACACCGTTATTCTGTGTCTGAATCCCACATTCAGGGTCTCTTCGATTACTCTTACTTACCTGTCAGAGACCTACCTTCTCCAGGAAGCCTTCTCTGGCATCCCACCCTTAAGCTCCGTCAGGGAACTAATTACCTTTTTGTGCAATTGTCTGTTTAGATGCCCGATATCCCACAACTGTGTCTTGAGCAGGGGCTGTGTCTTGAATTTCTCTGTGTTCAGAACTCAAGAATGGTTGATACCCTCAGGCTAATCCTCTCAACAACTGAGCCTTCTCCTGCAAACCTTCCCTCTGCATCAGTCACTCCTTGCCTTTCAAAGTTTTCCTCAGCATCAGCTGGGAACTTGTTAGAACTGAAGACTCTTTGAGAAACCCACTCCAACGGGGTAGCTTCAGCAATAACCCCTCCTCCTCAGTGCCACAGCCCCGTCCACCCTCATATCACGGCCCCGTCCCCTGCCCCGCCTCCCTCACCCAGCCTCTAGCCCGCCGCCTCGGGGTCACAAGTACGCATGCTCTCTCTTAACCTCGTAACGTGCTGACATAAGCGGCGCTGATGTGGTGACGTAGGGGCCGTAGCAGTGCGTGCTTTACCCCGGGGTTGGAGCGCAGGTTTAGAAATAGCGCGGGGTGGTGGGACGCCCTGACTGTCCTTGGTGCTTGGGATTGCTGGTTGTACCGTCTCTATCCCGCCCTATCGGGGAGAGAGAAGAGGAGGAGAGGTTCTGTAGGGGCAGGGCTAGGGCCCCTGAAGGGAAAGGGAACAATCGAGGGGCTCTGAAGCGCCTGAGGGCCGGGCTGCGGCCCGGAAGAGGGGAACAGCTGAGAGAGTTGGAGAAGGTAGTGGCCCCCGCAGACAGTCTCAACACGCTCGGACCAGGTGTGGTCTAGGGACTAGGGCAGCTGCACTATGTTCGGGGCCAGGTGCCTGCTCCGAGCTCTGCGCGCCTGTTCTTCCGCTCCCTGCCCGAGACACAAACCTTCAGCCAAACTGAGCGTGCGGGACGCTCTCCGGGCTCAGAACACGAGTGGGGAGCGCGTTAAGGTCCAGGTTGGTGTATGGGGAAGGGAGTGGTTTTGTTTTTGGTGACTTACCCGGCACATACACATGTAGATTTGCCTTGCACTGTCGAATCAGACAGAACGACCAACAGGGAAAAGTTAGGCATAGCTTGCGTCCTCCCTTTCCTTCTCCTCCTGGGTAGTTTTCAGAATACCTTTCCATGACAGTAAAGTGCTGGAGCTCTGCCTTTCATGATACGAGGGCACTACTTGTAAGTTTGTTAATCATACAGAAAAATATAAACGAACAGGCCGCTTCGATCTTTATCCCTCGTAATGAATATCCTTAGTTACAAAATGAGTTGCCTTGAGCTAGCTCCTTGAGAGCAGAAACCATGTCTTGGTGTTCACATATGGCTGACAGTAAATACTTGTTCAAATAAATCATGGCTTTTATTCATCTTTTAGCCGCCTCAGTGCCTAAGACGGGGCTTTGTATGTAATACGTGTTTAATAAATTAGAAGAATGGAGTGTAGCAATTTGAAAGAGCTGTGGAGTCAAGCTGCCTAGGTTTAAATCTCTGCCACTTCTTATAGGCATGTCACTTATGTGCTCTAAATCTCAGTTTCATTCTATGAAAATGGAGATAATAGTCCTTACCTCATAGGGTCCTGAAGGTTAAATGAGATAATAGGTATAAGGCATTTAGAACAGAGCCTGGCCCACAGTCAGTAAATGTTAGCTGCTATTATTTATTTATCTTGCTAATAACATTTGCAACAGTTTCACATAAACTCCCCCCCCCCCCCCCTTAAAGGGGCAGGGAAGGTGTTTTTTTCCTATTAGGTTGCTGAAATACTCATAGTGATCTGGTTATGTTGTCCTCAGGTATCCCTTGCTTTTTAGCAGTATGACCAATCCACCTTTGAATTTCTTTGGATTTCATATTCTTTCCATGATTCAAATCAAACCCTTTTCTTGCATAAATCTATTAACTGGACAGACATTAGTGGGACATTCTGTGTGCTAGTCAAGAGAGGATTCAAAGATGAAAAGAACAGAACCTACTACCTAGGTTAAAGGCTTTCAGTTTGGTGCTGTGTGGTCCAATAAAGTAGCCACTAGCACTTGAAATGTGGCTAGTCTGAATTCAGATGTGCTGTGTGAAATACACACCAATTTCAGAAACAAAAGAGAATGTAAACTATACTTTTATATTGATTACATGTTGATAATATTTTAGACTATGGGTGAAATAAAATACTAAAATTAATTTTACCTGTTTCTTATTACTTAATGTGGCTACTAAAAAATTTTAAATTACATATGTGGCCCACATAATATTTCTGTTGGAAAACTCTGGTGTAGTTATTAAGACAAACAATTACAGCAGTGTGATAAGTATTAGTGTTATAAATAAAGAACTATGGGAAAACAGAGAAGGAAGTCCATAGCTGTGTGAGGTAGTCAGGGAAGATGTATTGCACAAGGTGACATTTCAACTGAGTCCTGATGGATTTATTCCCCAGCCAGAGGAACTGGTGATGGGGTAGAAATAGCATTCCAGAAAAGCTTGATGAGAGCATGGACTTTGAAGTAAGAACTGTATTTGAATCCCATTGCTACTACTTGGTAACTGTGTGACCTTGGCTATTGAGAGAGGTTATCCTAACTTCTTTAAATATGTTTCTTCATTTCTAAAATGATAATATCCACCTCATCAGGTTCTTGTGAGGGTTAAGTAGCATAATATTTATAAAAATCTTAACAGAGCCCACCCCATTGCCGTCGAGTCAAATTCCAACTCAGTGACCCTGTAGGACAGAGTAGAACTGTCCCATAGGATTTTCAAAACTGTAAATCTTTGCAGAAGCAGACTGCCACATCTTTCTCCTACGATGTGCCTGGGTTCAAACCATTGACCTTTCAGTTAGCAGCCGAGGCTTAACCACTGCGCCACCAGGGCTCCTTGCTTAGAACAGATGCACATAAAAAGTCCTCAGTAAATGTTAACTTTTACTGACAAGTAAAAAGTAAGAGAGATGTGATTTGGAAATTACATCTGATATAGCATGACCAAAAAGCAGGTGCCTTTAGAGAAGCATGGTGAGATGAAACTGGAAAGATACTCTTGTTCCATATCATGAAGAGCTTTTGCATATGGGGCAGAGGCAATTAATTCAGTGAAGTCCTAGGCAAAGAACAAGGGCTTTCTAGTCAAATATACTTGGGTTCAAATTCAGGCTCTTCCCTTTACTAACAGTGTGACATTCAGCTAGTTAATTTAACTTCTCTGAGCCTCAGTTTCCTCATTTGTAAGATGGGAATATTGATAATCCATAGAGTTGTTGTGTGCAGGAAAGGAGACAGTATATGAAGAAGGTAGTAAAATGCTTGCTGAATAGTAGATGTTCAATGAATTCATTTAAAAACATTTATGGATTATCTGCTGTGTGGCTGGCAGTACCCTTCAAAGCAACTAAAACATAGTTCCTTCCCTCAAAGCATTGTTGTTAGGTGCTGTCATGTTGGCTCCGACTCATAGCTGCCCTATGTACAGCAGAACAAAACACTGCCTGGTCCTTCGCCATCCTCACAATCATTGTTATGCTTGAGCCCACTGTTGTAGCCACTGTGTTATTCCGTCTCCTTGAGGATCGTCCTCTTTTTTGCTGACCCTTTGCTCTGCCAAGCATGATGTCCTTTTCCAGGGGCTGGTCTTTCCTGATAACAAGTCCAAAGTATGTGAGATGAAGTCTTGTCATCCTCGCTTCTAACGAGCATTCTGGCTATACTTCTTCCAAGACAGATTTGTTCGTTCTTCTGGCAGTCCATAGTATATTCAATATTCTTTGCCAACACCATAATTCAAAGGCATCAATTCTTCTTCGGTCTTCCTTATTCATTGTCCAGCTTTCCCATGTATATGAGGTGACTGAAAACATCATGTCTTGGAACAGGTGCTCCTTAGTCCTTAAAGTGACATCTTTCCTTTTTAACACCTTAAAGAGATCTTTTGCAGCAGATTTGCCCAATGAAACGTGTTGTTTGATTTCTTTCTTTTTTAATTACTGTGCTTTAGGTGAAAGTTCACAGCTCAAGTTAATTTCTTATTCAAAAATTTATACACATATTTTGTTACATTGGTTGCAGTCCCCACAATGTGACAGCATCCTCCCCCTTTCCACCCTGGGTTCCCTGTGTTCATTTATCCCATTCCAATCCCTTCCTGCCATCTCATCCTGCTTTCAGACAGGAGCTGCCCATTTGGTCCCCTATATCTGATTGAACTGAGAAGCACGTTCCTCACATGTATTATTTTTTGTTTCATGTTGTTGTTGTTAGGTGCCATCAAGTCAGTTCTAACTCCTAGCAACCCTATGTACTACAGAACAAAACGCTGCCTGGTCCTGTGCCATGCTCACAATCCTTGTTATGCTTGAACCCATTGTTGCAGCCACTGTGTCAGTCCATCTCACTGAGGGTCGTCTTCTTTTTTGCTGACCCTGTATTTTACAAGCATGATGTCCTTCTCCAGGGACTGATCCCTCCTGACAACATGTCCAAAGTATATAAGACATAGTCTCGCCATCCTCGCTTCTAAGGAGCATGCTGGCTGTACTTCTTCTAAGACAGATTTGTTCGTTCTTTTGGCAGTCCATGGTATATTCAGTATTCTTCGCCAATACCACAATTCAAAGGCGTCAGTTCTTCTTCCGTCTTCCTTATTCATTGTTCAGCTTTTGCATGCATATGATGTAATTGAAAATACCACAGCTTGGGTCAGGTGCACCTTAGTCTTCAAGGTGACATCTTTGCTTTTCAACACTTTAAAGAGATCTTTTGCTGCAGATTTGCCCAATGCAATGGGTCTTTTGATTTCTTGACTGCTGTTTCCCTGGGTGTTGATTGTGGATCCAAGTAAAATGAAATCTTTGACAACTTCAATCTTTTCTCCATTTATCATGATGTTGCCTATCAGTCCAGTTGTGAGGATTTTTGTTTTCTTTATGTTGAAGTATAATCCATACTGAGGGCTATAGTCTTTGATCTTCAGTAGTAAGTGCTTCAAGTCTTCTTCACTTTCAGCAAGCAAGGTTGTGTCATCTGCATACTGCAGGTTGTTACTGAGTCTTCCTTCAATCCTGATGCTCGTTCTTCTTCATATAGTCCATCTTCTCGGATTATTTGCTCAGCATAGAGATTGAATAGGTATGGTGAAAGGATTACAACCCTGACGCACACCTTTCCTGACTTTAAAGCACACGGTATCCCCTTGTTCTGTCTAAACAACTGCCTCTTGATCTGTGTACAGGTTCCTCATGAACACAATTAAGTGTTCCTGGAATTCCCATTCTTCACAATGTTATCCATAATTTTTTATGATCTACACAGTCGAATGCCTTTGCATAGTCAATAAAACTCAGGTAAACATCTTTCTGGTATTCTCTGCTTTCAGCCAGGATCCATCTGACATCACCAGTGATATCCCTGGTTCCACGTCCTCTTCTGGATCTGGCCTAAATTTTAGGCAGTTCCCTGTCAAGATACTGCTGAAGCTGCTTTTGAACAATCTTCAGCAAAATTTTACTCGCATGTGTTATTAGTGATATTGTTCGATAATTTCCGCATTCGGTTGGATCACCTTACTTAGGAATAGGCATAAAAATGGATCTCTTCCAGTCAGTTGGCCAGGTAGCTGTCTTCCAAATTTCTTGGTGTAGACGAGTGAGCAATTCCAGCACTGCATCCATTTGTGGAAACATCTCAATTGATATTCCGTCAGTTCCTGGAGCCTTGTTTTTCACCAGTGCCTTCAGTGCAGCTTGGACTTCTTCCTTCAGTACCGTCAGTTCCTGATCATATGCTACCTCTTTGAAAAGGTTGAACGTTGACCAATTCTTTTTGGTATAATGACTCTGTGTATTCCTTCCATCTTCTTTTGATGCTTCCCGGGTCGTTTAATATTTTCCCCTTAGAATCCTTCAGTATTGCAACTTGAGGCTTGAATTTTTTCTTCAGTTCTTTCAGGTTGAGAAATGCCAAGTGTGTTCTTCCCTTTTGGTTTTCTATCTCCAGCTCTTTGCACATGTCACTATAATACTCTACTTTGTCTTCTTGAGCCACCCTTTGAAATCTTCTGTTCAGTTCTATAGTTTTATAGTCCTGTGTAATCTTTGTCTGAAGAGTGGGCTTTGGGAATGGTTTTGTTCTGGGTTAACAGAGCTTCTGGGGGCCATAGTTTCAGGGGTTCCTCTAGTCTCTGTCAGACCATTAAGTCTGGTCTTTTTATGTGAATTTAAATTCTGTTCTACATGTTTCTCCTTCTCTGTCAAGGATTTTCTGTTGTGTTCCCTGTCAGGGCAGTCATTGGTGGTAGCTGGACACCATCTAGTTCTTCAGGTTTCAGGCTGATGAAGTCTGTGGTTCATTTGGTCCTTTAGCCCTTTGGGCTAGTATTTTCCTTGTGTCTTTGGTTTTCTTGATTCTACTTTGCTTCGAGTGGGATGGGACCAATAGATATATCTTAGATGACTGCTTGCAAGCTTTTAAGACCCCAGACACTACTCACCAAAGTGGGATGTAGAACATTTTAAACAGTGTTATGCCACTTGACCTAGATGTCCCCTGAAACTGTGGTCCCCAGTCCTAGCTACTCTGTCCCTCAAAGTGTTGGAATGTATGTAGGAAACTAGAGTGTTCTGTTTGTGTCTCTGTATATGTCTATGAGGTCAAGTTTCTTGATTGTGGCATTTAGATCTTCCATATCTTTATTGAGTTTCTTTCTAGATGTTCTGTCCTTCACCAAAAGTGGTGCATTGAAGTCTCCTACTATTATTGTGGAGGTGTCTCTCTTTTCAATGCTGTTAAAGTTTGTTTTATGTATTTTGGAGCCCTGTCATTCAGTGCGTATATATTTATTATGGTTATGTCCTCTTGGTTTATTGACCCTTTAATCATTATATAGTGTCCTTCCTTATCCTTTGTGGTGGATTTTGCTTTAAAGTCTATTTTGTCAGAGATTAATATTGCCACTCCTGCTCTTTTGTTGTTATTGTTTGCTTGATATATTTTTTTTCCATGCTTTGAGTTTTAGTTTGTGTGTGTCTTTGTGTCAGAGGTGTGTCTCTTGTAGACAGCATATAGACAGATAGTGTTTTTTAATCAGTTCTGCCACTCTCTGTGACTTCATTAGTGCATTTAATCCATTTACATTCAGCATAAGTATTGATATGAGTTCACTGCTGTCATTTTGATGTTGTGTGTGTGTGTGTGTGTGTGTATGTGTGTGTGTGTGTGTGTTGACAGTTTCTTTGTTCCACTTAAGTTTTTGTGCTGAATTTTTTTTCTTTATTTTCTTTTCATCTTTTTCATTATTGTTGATTTTGTGTTTGCTGAGTCTTTATATTTTTCTTCTTTTTTATTTTGATGGGTAGGTTTGTTAGCTTCCTTTGTGATTACCTTGAAATTTGCCTTTATTTTTCTAAGTTTAAACCAATCTTTTATTTCTTGATACCGCCTTAACTTCTTCTCCATATGGAAGTTCTGTGAGTACACTGTTCATTCCCTCTTTTTTGTTTTGACGTTGTCATTGTTTACATATTGACGTCTCTGTTTCCCTATTTTCAGTCTTTTAGCTTTGATTTGTTTTTGTGAATTCCCCATCTGGGTTGATAACTGGTTGATCTGTCCTATGTTCTAGTCTTAGATTGTAGTCTGAAATTGTTGGCTCTCTAGCTGGAGGATTATCTTTACTATTTCTTGCAATTTTGGTTTGGTTTTTACAAATTTCTTTAACTTCTCTTTATCTGGAATGATGTAACTTTGCCATCATATTTGAGAGACAGTTTTCCTGGATATATAATTCTTGGCTAGCAATTTTTTTCCTTCAAGGCTTTATAAATGTCATCCTATTGCCTTCTTGCCTGCATAGTTTCTGCTGAGTAGTCAGAGTTTAGTCTTATTACTTCTCCTTTGTAGGTAACTTTTCATTTAGCCCTAGCTGCTCTGAAGATTCTATCTTTGTCTTTGGTTTTGGCAAGTTTGATTATGATATGTCTTGGTGACTTACTTTTGGGTTCTACCCTGTATAGTGTTCGATAAGCTTCTTGGATAGATACCTTCTCATCTTTCATGATATCAGGGAAGTTTTCTGGCAGCAAATCTTCAACAATTTTCTCTGTGTTTTGTGTTATCCCCCACCCCGCTCTGTTCTGGTACTCCAATCACTCGTAGGTTTTTCCTCTTAATAGTGTCCCACATAATTCTTAGGTTTTCTTCATTTTTAAAAAAATTCATTTTTCTGATTTTTCCTCAAATAAGTTGATGTCAAGGATTTATCTTCAGTCTCACTAATTCTAACTTCCATTGCCTCAGTTCTGCTCCTTCTATTGACTTGTCTGATTCTGAAATTTTATTATTAATCTTTTGGATTTCTAGTTACTGTCTCTGTATGGATTTTATCAGCCTGTTAATTTTGTTGTTTTGTTCTTGTATTGTTTTCCTGAATTCCACTATTGCTTTGTCTGTGTGTTCCTTGGTTTGGTCTGAGTTTTGCCTAATCTCTTTCCTGATCTCTTGGAGTGCTCTTATGTTAGTCTTTGGAATTCTGTCTCAGGTAGTTCCATTACCTTGTCTTCTTCCAGAAGGTTTCCTAGTTCTTTATTTTGGTCACTTGGTGAAGCCAACTTGACCTGCTTCTTTATATGATTTGGTATTGACTGTTGTCTCTGAGGCATCAATAAGTTATTTATTTATTGTATGTTTGTTTACTGTGTCCTAGCTTTTCGTTTTGTTTTGATATGCCCAAGCAGGCTGGACATGTGAGCTACTTTGGTTATTGGTATCTTTGAAGCTCTCACATCCTGTCTCCAGGTGGTCAGAGCAGCTACTAGGTGTGTGACCCCAGGAGTCTGTTCACTTTTCTCGTGTGGGTTTGACACAGGTGGTGTCTAGGTTGTCAGTCACCGAGTGTGTGGTGCAGACTCTCACCTACAGTCCTAGACGGGCAGGGCTACAAAAGGGTGTTCGGAAGCAGTCCAGATATCTGACTGTAGTAGGGGGCTATGTGTGGAGAAAGGCAGGGGGCTGATGGCTGCCCCTGGGTGCCTGGGTGGAGGGCATGTCCCTGTCCCCTAGAGCAAATAGTTGGGGGGGGGGGTACTGCAGCCAGTCCTTGGACCTCTGGTGCTGTTGGCTGGAGGGACTGGGAGGCACCACTTATTCTCAGAACCCTGTCATGAATGGCTAGATGGAGTGGGTGGTACTGTCAGCCCTCAGGCTCCGGGTGTGGGTGGGTGAGGCCCCTGTTTAAGGGGCAGGGCGGTGTCAAATATCATGAATATGCAGTACCCCCTCGACTGATACAGTTGAAAATGGGCTTCAGGTGTATGCCCTGCTGTGTTATGCTAATGAGGGCATGCAGTGTTGAATTGGCACACCGGTCTAGGCAAGGGTGAAGGATGCTGCAAGTCCATGGACCCCTTATGCCAGTGGCTAGGCAAAGGGGTAGGGCCTCCCGACCTACCCTGAGTTCCTGGCTTAGGGTGCGTGGCAGTTGTTGAATACTGCCGGACTGGTGTCGGAGTGGAGCAGGTTTGTGTGTAGGTGAGGGGAAGGAAACACTTTTCGGCTTTGAAACTCTGGGAGACAGAGGGGTTATTTTGCCACTGCATACGATAGATTAGAACCTTGCACTTAACTTTTGCGGGTCTAATGTCACTCCTAGTTGGTTCTGGAGGTGCCTGCAGATTCCTTGCTGCTTGGCCGCGCCCAGTGTGATGGGGCTTATCTTTGGATGTTGCGCTTGCTTCAGCATGTGTGCACTGCACGGACTCAACTAGCAGGGTGCTGATGATCTCACGATCTGTACTTCTCCAGTGTAATTGTTTGTCCTCCCATCTGCCATTCAGTTCAATTCTTCAGCTTTGTCTTTGATGATTAGGGTTCCTAGGTTGTCATATATAATCAATGAACTTGTTTTTTTGGGTCTTTGTTGTAAGAGGGAAGACAGGAAGTGTCTGTCTATTCCACCGTCTTGGCGCCACCTCCCACATAGTTTGTTTTCTTGACCGCTGTTTCAATAGGCATTGGTTGTGGATCCAAGTAAGATGAAGTCCTTGACAACTTCAGTATTTTCTTCATTTATCATGATGTTGCTTATAGGTCCAGTTGTGAGGATTTTTGTTTTCTTTATGTTGAACTATAATCCATACTGAAAACTGCGGTCTTTGATCTTCATCAGTAAGTGCTTCAAGTCCTCTTCACTTTCAGCAAGCAAGGTGTGTCATCTGCATATCACAGGTTGTTAATGAGTCTTCTTCCAATCCTGATACTGCGTTCTTCTTCATATAGTCCAGCTTCTCAGATTAGTTACTAAACATACAGATTGCATAAGTAAGGTGAAAGGATGCAACCCTGACACACACCTTTTCTGACTTTAAACCACGCAGTATCCTCTTGTTCTGTTCGAAAGACTGCCTCTTGGTTTATGTACAGGTTCCTCATGAGCACAATGAAGTGTTCTGGAACTCCCATTCTTCACAATGTTATCCATAATTTGTTATGATTCACACAGTCAAACGTCTTTGCATAGTCAGTAAAACACAGGTAAACATCTTTCTGGTATTCTCTGCTTTCAGCCAGGATCCATCTGACATCAGCAGTGATAACCCTTGTTCCTTGCCCTCTTCTGAATCTGGCTTGAATTTTTGGTAGTTCCCTGTCGATGTACTGCTACAACTGCTTTTGAATGATCTTCAGCAAAATTTTACTTGTGTATGATAGTGATGATATTGTTTGATAATTTCCATATTCTGTTGGATCACCTTTCTTTGGAATGGGTACAAATATGGATCTCTTTCAGTCGGTTGGCCAAGTAGCTGTCTTCCAAATTTCTTTCATAGATGAGTGAACACTTCCAGTGCTGCATCCATTTGTTGAAACATCTCAATTGATACTCCGTCAATTCCTGGAGACTTGTTTTTTGCCAGTGCTTTCCGTATAACTTAGACCTCTTCCTTCAGTACCATCGGTTCTTCATCACATGCTACCTCCTGAAATTGTTGAGTATCGACAAATTCTTTTTGGTACAGTGACTCTGTGTATTCCTTCCATCTTCTTGATACTTCCTGCATTGTTTAATATTGTCCCCATAGAATCCTTTAATGTTGCAAAACAAGGCTGAATTTTTTCTTCAGTTCTGTCAGCTTGAGAAATGCCAAGTGTGTTTGACTTTGAGTATATCCCACCTGAATTTTTAGACCATCTCAAGAATAGATTTAATACATTGAACACTAATGACCAAAGACCAGACAAGTTGTGGAATGACATCAAGGACGTCATACATGAAGAAAACGAGGTCATTAAAAAGACTGGAAAGAAAGAAAAGACCAAAATGGTTGTAAGAAGAGACTCAGAAAGTTACTCTTGAACGTAGAGTAGCTAAAGAGAAAAGAAGAAATGATAAAGGCAAAAGAACTGAACAGAAGATTTCAAAGGTCAGCTCAAGAAGACAGAGTAAAGTATTATAATGAAATGTGCAAAGACCTGGAGATAGAAATCCAAAAGGGAAGAACATGCTCAGCATTTCTCAAGCTGAAAGAACAGAAGAAAAAAATTCAAGCCTCAAAGCATTATGGATCTGCAAAAAAATGTTAAAAACCAAACTCATTGCCATCGAGTCAATTACTACTCATAGCTACCCTATAGGACAGAGTAGAACTGCCCCTATGGGGTTTCCAAGGATGTAAATAAGGAAGCTGACTGCCACATCTTTCTCCTGTGGAGCGGCTGGTGGATTCAAACCACCGACCTTTCGATTAGCAGCTGAGTGCTTTAACTACTGTGCCACCAGGGCTCCTCAAATAAATGATAGAGGGGCTTTAATAAAAGTGTCTATAGGGTTTTGTAAGTAAGAGAAATTGAAAGTAAGAGTCAATACAGTTGTTCGAAGTCATATCATCTGTTCCTTTTATCCAGCATGTTTAATGGTAAATGCCTGTCCCTACTCGTTTACTTCACGCTCATGGGATTTTTCACAACTGCTCAGTGTCTACTAGAAGAACATTCTTAACTATGCTAGTTAAGTTGGGTGTTACCTGAGAGGACTGTTTTTAGTGTTACTGGTCTACTTGAAGACATCTCACTTGTACTCATGATGTACCTGTCATTTAAATCCAGAGTGTCTTGAAAGTTTATTCATTATTATTATGTTCATAATGAGAAGTTTTTTGAGAGCTCTTTTTGTGTGATATTTTGTAAAAGGAAAAAAAATTCTTAAGGATGTTTCTAGTCTATAAAGACATAATCCCTTTCAGGAAATTTGATATAAAAGGAGAAAGTTACAGGCACCAAGATATGTACCCTGTTATTCATAATGCAGAATTACCAAACAGTATCATTAATATCACATACAAATAAAATTTTGCTGAAGATAATTCAAAAATGGTTGTGGGGTATATTGACAGGGAACCATCAAAAATTCAAGCTGGATTCAGAGAGGACATGGGACAAATGATATCATTGCTGATGTCAGATGGATCCTGGCTGAAAGCAGAGAATACCAAAAAGATGTTCACCTGTGTTTTACTGACTATGCGAAGACGTTTGACTGTTGATCATAACAAATTATGGATAACATTGCAAAGAATGGAAATTCCAGAACACTTAATTGTACTCATACGGAACCAGTACATAGACCAAGAGGCAGTCTTTCAAACAGAACAAGGGAATACTGTGTGTTTTAAAGTCAGGCTTGTATCCTTTCACCATACTTGCTTAGTCTGTATGCTAAACAAATAATCCAAGAAGCTGGACTATATGAAGAACAGGGCATCAGTATTGGAGGAAGACTCATTAACAACGTGTGATATGCAGATGACATAACCTTGCTTGCTGAAAGTGAGGAGGACTTGAAGCACTTACTGATGAAGATGAAAGACTACAGCCTTCAGTGTGGATTGCACCTCAACATAGAGAAAACAAAAATGCTCACAACTGGACTGCAGTGCAATGGATCACTTTTGTGTGGCCTTTCTCGCCATGGTCTTATAACTCTCACCCAGGTGGTTGAGTGGGACTGTGCAAATACATAATTGTGGCTCACCAAGGGGCTTGGTCAGTTTTGCCATCCGCTGGGCTTGAAATAAGCCATTCCAGAGGCAAGAAAGAAAGGATCTCACCACCACCAAGTAAGAAGGGCCAAGAGCAAAGTATGTCCTTTGGACCTGAGATCCCTGCACTGAGAAACTCCTAGAACCAGGAGACAGAGAGAGAGAGAGAGAGAGCTGTAACGCTGAAGACAGTGAGAAGCAGTGGCAGAGAAACAGCAGCAGGAGAGACCGTCAGGAGATGGCTCAGTGGGCGTCTCAGCCCATGGTGCGAGAAAGCTGAGTGCCTTTGGGCTGAGGCTTACTGGCCAAGTGGGGTGCTCCTGGGCACTTATTGGCAGAGCTGAAAGAGCTTTGTAACACTTGCTTGGCCAGGGCAGAGGCCAAGGTGCTAAAAGAGCTTTGTAACACTTGCCTGAGCAGGGCAGAGGCCGAGGGGCCGGAGATAGGTGTGCCTGTGGCTCAGCTGGGAAGAGGCTGTCCTGATGGAAGAACTGTGTCCTAAGTGTTCCTTAACCAGAATTGTAACCTGTTAATTCCCTAATAAACTCCATAATCGTGAGTGTTGTCTGTGAGTTCTGTGTGGCCATTGCAATGAATTCTTGAACCCTTCAGAGAAGTAGAGAGTGCTGTGGGAGGGACAGTTGGTGTCAGAATTAGTAAAGATGGCGGATAGAGGAGGCATGACTGATCTCCGCCTCATAGGAATTACCCTTTGGCTGTTGATCTTTGTCCTCCTTCCACCTTGTGAAGCTAGAGTAGGTCAGATGATGCCTCTGCCACACTGTTTTTACATGGACCAATAAGCAGCATCATGATAAATAGAGAAAATATTGAAGTCAAGGATTTCATTTTACTTGGATCCTCAGTCAACACCCATGGAAGCAGGAGTCAAGGAATGAAATGACATATTGCATTGGGCAAATCTGCTGCAAAAGACCTCTTTAAAGTGTTAAAAAGCAAAGATGTCGCTTTGAGGACTAAGATGTGCCTGACCTAAGCCATGGTATTTTCAGTCACCTCATATGCACACTAAAGCTGGACAGTGAATAAGAAAGACCGAAGAAGAATTGATGCCTTTGAATTACAGTGTTGGCGAAGAATATTGAATATACCACGGACTGCCAGAAGAACGAACAAATCTGTCTTGGAAGAAGTACAGTCAGAATACTCATTAGAGGTGAGGATGGCAAGACTTCGTCTCGTGTACTTTGGACATATCAGGGGGGACCAGTCTCTGGTTGGTAAAGTTGAGTGTCAATGAAAAAGAGGAAGACCCTCAATGAGATGGATTGACACAGTGGCTGCACCAATGGGCTCAAACATAGCAACAATTGTGAGAATGGTGTTTCATTCTGTCATACATAGTGTTGCTGTGAGTCGGAACTGACTCAAGGACACCTAACAACAGCAATATTCATAATGCAGGGGGCAGTGGGAGGAAATACCTGAAAAGCCAGTATTGGGGGGATTGTTTATGTGAATTAGGCTCATGAACTTGATGGAGTGTTAGGCATCCGTTCAAAATGATAAGCTGTACTAATAAAACAATGAAAAGGGTGAAGTGCCATAGTCTGTACATCTGTGATAAGAACCATATAAAATTATATGTGCGTATGAGTAAACTAAAAGCAGTTGATTTGTTGAGTCAGGATTATAAGTACCTTTTTTTCTTCTTTCATTGAGTCTTCTATTTATGTGTATGTGTAATGAAAATGTAAAATGTGTGTTTAGGGTCACATTTAGAAATATTTCTCCTTAGGGATGGATTCGTTCAATCCGGTCCCAGAAGGAAGTCTTGTTCCTGCATGTAAATGATGGGTCATCTTTGGAAAGCCTTCAGGTTGTTGCAGATTCAAGCTTTGACAGTAGGTAAGTTTAATAAAAAGAATCCTCTGGGTTTTTTTTCATCTTTGGTTCCCACTTCTGTAATCTAGTTATCTGAGTTACCTTTCTAAACACATCTACTTTCTATATCTTTGAAGATCAAGTCCAAAAATACTTTGCATCAAGATCCTTCAAGCTCAGGCCTTCCTCTCTATCATCTTTATGTGTTGGTATCCCCCACCTGTGCTTTGCTTCAGTCTTTCTTAACTACTTGCAGGTCTCCTAATGTGTTCTGCTCTTTCTTGTCTTTTAGTTCTTATACATGTCGCTGCCCCTGCCTAATATGGCTTCTCCTTTTTCACTTGGTGTTCACAGTTCCAGTTTAGGCATCATGTGATGTTCCCATCCCTTGACTCTGCCCTGTGCCCCTGCTCTGTGCTCCAATAGCCGCCTGTGTCTGTCTGTCATAGAACTTACCTCATTGAACTGTAAGCAACTCTATTTTTATTTGACTCATCCTGTTAGACTCTTAGTTCCTTGAGGTCAGGGATGATGCCTCATTCATTTTTATATTCCTGCCTTTTAGCACAGTGCTGAGAAAGTAACCAGTTATTATTTGTTGAATAAATGGAAGAAACTCTTATGGTTTTATTTATCAGATTTTAAAACTAACACCATCTTTAGGTTAGAGCATAAACACTGAGGAGCAGAACGTTATTGCAATTTGTTAGGAGAAGTGTGCTTTGTTATTCCAAGCACTGCTGAGGTTCCTGTTCTCCATGTATTAATAGGTTCCTGGGTCTCAGGTATTTGGTCAGTGAGGCAGAACACCAAAAAAATTATTCTGATGTAATAGTAACCATTTTTAAAAGTTTATAGTTTGTTGATTACAAGAGTAATACATGCTCATTGTTTAAACTTGAAATGTAGTAAAGTTTTACAAATCATTCATCTTTCATAATCGTGAAAATTTTTAACATTTTGCTGTAATCCCCTCTATTCTTATTTCCATAGATGTATATATTTTACTACATAATTTGGTTTATGATATACATATATAGTTTTACGGCCTCTTATTACACCTAACATTTATCTTGAACATTTTTCCATGTCAAAAACTCTTCAATAACATCTTTAATGGTTTTATAATATTCTATAAGGTAGATGAATTGAAATGAATTTAATAATTGCCTTTATTGTTACACATTGAAGTTTTTAATTTTTTCTATATAATGTCACTAATATAACATTTTTGTACATAACTCTATGTCTTTATGTCTGATTATTTCTTTATTATAGATTTTTAGAAGTGGCATTACTGGATCAAGAAGTAGGAACATTTTAAAAGCTCTTGCTTTAAAGTGACAAATATAAAGGCTGTTCACTCCTAGAAGTAGAGTATAAATATTCATCTTAGTGGGCCTTTGTCAGCATCGAGTAATTTATCATCTTTAAAGAAACAAAACTGGGACAAGAAACTCTACAAATGTGATTCCATCTTTAAGAAACATTTTGACCTATTTTGCAAGTCTCTTCTGTTAGTAGCTTTCTGTTTATAAGCCTGATAGAAGGTGTTAGAGAGAATAGAATCAGAGAGTATCACTCCAAAGCATTTGTTAATTTGTTCACTGAAAAAAGTATATCTCATTGCTAGGAATCATCTTAATCCCAAATAAGCTACAGTATGCATATTTCCAATAGCTGACCAGCTGCAAATTTAGTCTAGGCAAGATTTTTCAGTCTGGTCCAGATCATCTATAGAATTGTAGAAGTGATCCTGTTTCGTTGGAGAGTGGAGCACAGTTTTCAATAAGATGATTTTCTTCTTTTATGGTGTTCATGATTGTTTGTTTGTTTTTGACTTGTGGCTTTTGATTATAAATAACATTAACAGAAAATGTCCAACTCTAATACAAGTCAAAGTAAAATTGGTTACATTTAATTTCAATGTTGTTCTTTTACATTGCATCATAAACCAAAAAAAAAAACCAAACCCATTGAGTTGATTTCAACTCATAGCAACCCTGTTTTACTACTCATTCATTGTGTAAAATTTCAAAGCAAGTTTACTGTCATCCAGCATTCACTTAATCAGAATTTTCTAATAATTGGTACCTCCTTGCATTTTTGGTATAAATAAAGTTTGCAATGATAACATTAAAGCTCTAAAAGATACCAGAAAAATTTAAATTATCCTGTATTATTGAGAAGCATGGTAAAACTATGTATGCCTGGTGTGAATGTTAATTTGTTTCCGCATTTAACTGGGAAATTTCTTTCCCTCACCTGCAGAATAGCAACATTTATTATAGTTTTATAACAGTGAATCTTTCATTTTGTCATTTAACTAAATGGCCTTGTAGGTGTGGTTTTGGAGAATCATTAGTAGTCATTGAATGAATAAATCCCTTTGCAGCTCACTTGGAGCATACTACATAGAGTTGCTTAAGTTATAAGAAGGTAAATCACAAATCAATGCCTGCTGTGGAGTGTCTGCACTTGTGGTGCTGGATTTGAGGCTCATATTTGACATCACTGTTTGTTTTCTCTGTCCATGGCATTTTAACGGTATAGCAGTTACATAGATGTGTCTAACGGCACCTAAATTTTGGATGCTCTGGAGGATGACTGCCTGTCCCTTTGAAGTATTCTGAAGAGCCCCAGGAATGACATTCTTATATGTGAGGTACTTTGCATTTTAAGTCAGAGCATCTAAAAATACCCTTCTACGTTTGGTGAAAGTATGCTAGGTTTTGGTGAAAGTATACTAGGTTTTTTTCTCCCATGATGCAGTAATGGACGATCTTATTTATACAAGTTATATAATAATACATGTAAAAGAAAATAGCATATCTTACAAAGAAAATAGCTTATCAACAAGCAAAGAAAACTAGATGAGGAATCTGACAAATTTACTTTAAAATATAATACACTTTCTTGAAGAAGGCCTTTATTATCACAATTATTATAATTATAAAGTGTTAGAGTTATAAAGGATTTCATGATCATTTACTCCAACCTTTTTAATAGATGACTTCTTAAAACAAATGAGGTTAGATGGCTTTCCCTGGTAGTCATATAGGTAATTTGTGGATGAACTTTGACTAAAACCTAGATTAATTAACCAGAAAGCACTTCTATATGTGCTCAAACTATCAGCCAACTACCTTTTTTTTTAAATTTTAAATAATATTTTATTGTTTTTGGTGAAAACTTACACAACAAATTAGGCTCCTATTTAACAATTTCTGTATCTGTTCGGAGCCCTGGTGGCACAGTGGTCAAGAGCTCAGCTGCTAACCACAGGGTCAGCAGTTCAAATCCACCAGCCACTCCTTGGAAACGCTATGGGACAGTTCTACTCTGTCCTGTGGGGTCACTATGAGTTGGCATTGACTCAACGGCAGCAATTGGTATGGTATACTTATTGGTCAGTGACATTGATTACATTTTTCACATTGTGTCAGCATTCTCATTTCCATTCTGATTCTGGTTTTTCTGTTTCCATTAATCTAGCTTCCATGCCCCATGTTACCTTCTTATCTTTGCTTTGGAGTAAATATTGACCATTTGGTCTTATGTAGATGATTATTTAAAGGAGCACAGTACTCACAGGTGGTGTTCTTTATTTTATGAGCCAATCTATCATTAGGCTGAAAGGTGACCTCCGGGAGTGGCTTCAGTTCCAAGTTTAACCGGTATCTTGGGGCAGTAGTCTTGGGCGTTCCTCTAGTCTCTACTGGTCCAGTAAGTGTGTCCTTTTTTAGGAATTTGAGTTTTGTTCTACATTTTTCTCCCTTTCTGTACAGGACCATCTATTGTGTCCCTGGTCAGAACAGTTGTTAGTGGTAGCTGGGCACCATCTAGTTCTTCTGGTCTCAGGATCGATGAGGCTGGGGTTCGTGTGGGGTATTAGTGTTGTCAACTAGTTTCTTCTTTGAGTCTTTGGTTTCCTTCCTTCCTTTTGCTCCAGACAAGTACGGACCAATAGTTTTATCTTAGATGGCCACTCACAAGCTTTTAAGACCCCATACATTACTCACCAAACTAGGATATAGAACATTATCTTTGTGAACTATGTTATGCCAATTGACTGAGCCAACTAACTTTTTGTTAAAAGCTTTTTCTTTTGAAATAATAGTAAGTTGCAAGAAAAGTACAGAGAACTCTCACATCCAGGCTTTCCCCAAGGAAAACATTTTACATAACCATAGTACCTCATCAAAACCAGGAAATTGGGACACAACAGAGAGTCCCTGATAGAGCAGCAGGGAAATGGGGTGCAGAACTCAAATTCTAGTAAGAAGACCAGGCTTAATAGTCTGACTGAGACTGGAGGTACCCTGGAGAACATGGCCCCTGAACTCTCTCTAAGCCCAGAACTAGAACAATTTCTGAGGCCAACTCTTCAGACAGGGATTGGACTGGACTGTGGGACATAAAGTGATACTCGTGAAGAGTGTGCCTCTTAGTCAGGTAGATACAAGAGACCAAGGGGCAGCTTCTGTCCAGAGATGAGATGGGAGGGCGGAGAGGGTTAGGAGCTGGTTGAATGGACATGGGGAATCAGGGGCGGAAAGGAGGAGTGTGCTGTCGCAGAATGGGGTGAGCAATTAGGGTCACATAACAATTTATGTATAAAATTTTGTATGGGAGACTAACTTGAAATGTAAACTTCATTTAACTACAACAATGAAAAAAGGGGGGGCTTGAAAAAAAATATTTTAAGACTCAAGATTACAGTGATATTCAGGTCCATATTTTGATAGCCAATAAAGAGATTAAAGTGGAAAAAAAAAACCGGAAATTGTCGCTAGTACAGTATTATAACTAAAGTACAGACCTTATTCTGATTTCATCAGTTTTTACATGCAGTCTTTTTTTTTTTTCTTTTATTTTTTGACCAACTGAATTTTGATAAGGATAATTGTATAACCCCTAATTCCAAATACTTGTATGGTTCTCTATTCCCTATTTAAAACTTGTGAAGTTCATATTTATAATTTTGATATTCAGTAGAGCATCCATAGATCTGAAGACTAACCCAATCAAGTGTAACAACTTGTATCATTAATACTTTAATGCGCTAATAGCAAGGTTTGTTTTTAGATAAGGATTACATGTAATGATATTTTGTTTATCCGGTTTTGGTTTTTGTTGTTGTCATTACTGTAGAGAACTGGCTTTTGGGAGCTCTGTGGAAGTTCAAGGGCAGCTGGTAAAAAGTCCTTCCAAAAGACAAAATGTGGAACTGAAAGCAGAAAAAATTGAAGTTGTTGGAAATTGTGATGTTAAGGTATGCCTTCTGACACTTTTACAGAGCCTGTTCTAGACTTAACTTCTAAATGACATATAAAATCAAGAATCAAGTCCTAAGACTTCTGAAAAAAATAGACTGAAAATAATTGGAACTCAGAGAGGAATGCAGAAGATAACCATTTGTTGTTATTGTTTACAGAAGAATCTGTGATTATTCACTGTTCTGACTGGTTCTCCTTTGGCTTATGTTAGTGTTGATGCCTTCACCATCCTTTCCCCTTCAGTTCAGTGTCATTTTAAAGTATTCAAATATTAGAGAATTCTGAACCCCTAGCAATCCCCAGATTTTTATTAAGGTCACATTTTCACTTTAGTAAGTATGGTGCGTGTTTCTGTATGACATGTAAATTAGTATGTGCACAAGGCCTAAGAGACAATATTAAAATAAACAAGCTACAAATGTAACTTAGCTTCTCAGTTATCTTTTGTATTGAAACTTTGTTTTTTATCTGATAATATGCTTCTGTGCTCTTGGTCTTATAACATAAGGATGGGAAAAATAGAAATATTTCTAAGTGGAGCCATAATTTCCTTTAAAATATTTTGTATACCTGCACTATTCTGCCAGATAAAAGAAAGCTCCTCACCCTCTCTCATGTTCTCATACACTATTAATGTGTTGATAAACATGCCAATCGATTATGAATGCTTATGGATTTTCAAGACATTTGGGCAGAATTCAAACCCAGGTCTCTCTGATTCCACCCCACCATTCTACTACCTTTTGGAATTAATGTGGGTCTATAATCAGTTATGTTAAGAAATAAAGAAGGAAACCATCTTAGTTTTGTTCCAAAGCACTACTGTTTAAGAGAGGCACTGGAAATTGATTTTATAAACCAGTATCATTTTTACCTTCTAATTTGTTTTTTCCATTTATTGGCAGACTTTCCCTTTTAAATATAAAGAGAGGCATCCTCTGGAATATATGAGACAGTATCCTCACCTTAGGTGTAGGACTAATGTTCTGGGTTCTATATTGAGGGTTCGCAGTGAAGCCACAGCTGCCATTCATTCTTTCTTTAAGGTAAGGCGCTTTGCTTCTAGGTGTTCTCTTGTGGAATAATTGTAACACTGGAGTATTATCCTGAAAGTTCCATTTGTTGTTTATTCCAAGTACCCTTTACTTGTGTGTTACTGGATCAGCTGCCACAGGCATGCATGTGTGTGTGTATGTATGTGTATATGGTATATATGTGTGTGCGTGTATATAGTTTAATAGCTTTTTTTGAGGAATAAATGGCATAAAGCAAACTGTACATTTTTAAAATGCATGATTTGGTATGTTTTGACATATGTGTATTTCTGTGAAACCTTTACCACAAATCAAGATAATGAACATATCCACCACCCCGAAAGTTTCCCTGTGGCCCTTTCTAGTCCCTTCAGTTCCTTCTTGTCCCTCCCCATCCCCAAGCAACCACTTATCTGCTTCCTTTTACTATAAATTAGTTTGCATTTTATATAATTTTATATAATAGAATCATACAATATGTAATCTTTTTTTGTCTGACTTCTTTCACTCAGCGTAATTATTTTGAGATTCATCCTTCTTGTTGTGTGTATCAATAGTTTGTTTTTTATTGTTGAATAGTATTCCATTGTATGGATATGCTACAGTTTATGTATTTACCTCTTGATGGACATTTGGGGTGCTTCCAGTTTTTTGGCTATTGCAAATAAAACAGCTGTAAGCCTTTTGTATAGGTCTTTGTATGGACATACTTCCTTTTCCCTTGGGTAAATACCTGGGAGTGGAATGGATGTATTACATAGTAGGTGTCTGTTTAACTTTTTAAGAAACTTCTAAACTGTTTTCTAAAATGGTTTTCCATTCCTGCCAGAAATAGCAGAGTTCTAGTTTTTCCACATCCTTGCTAACACTTGATAGTGTCTTTTTAATTTTAGCCATTCTAAGTGGTGTGTAGTGGTATAACACTGTGGTTTTAATTTGCATTTTCCTATTGACTAATAATGTTGAACATCTTTTCATGTGCTTATTTGCCATCTGTATATATTTTCTTCAGTGAAATATTCTTCAGATATTTTGCTCATTATTTGTGTTATTTGTTCTCTTCTTGTTGAGTTTTCAGAGTTCTTTGTATTTTCTGAATAAAGTCCTTTGCAAGATACCGGCTTTGTGAAGGTTTTCTCTTAGAATGTAGCTTGTCTTTTCATGCTGTTAATAGTGTCTTTTGAAGAGCAAAAGTTTTTAATTTTTTAGCCCAGTTTGTCAATTTGTTCTTTTAAGGATTGTGCTTTTGGTGTTGCATCTAAGAAATTTTTGCCTAACCCAAGGTCACAAAGATTTTCTCCTATGTTTTCTTCTAGACATTTTATAGTTTTAAATTTTACACTTAAGTTTGTGATTACTTTTGAATTAATTTTTGTGTATGGTGGGAGGTATGGATTTAGGTTTATTTTTTGTGCATATGAATATGCTGTTGTTCCAGGACTATTTGTTGAAGAGGCTGTCCTTTCTCCACTGCATTGCCTTTCTTTGTACCTTTGTCAAAAATCAGTTGTCTATATGTTTGAGTTTATTTCTGGACTCCCTATCCTGTTCCATTGATCTGTTTCTCTATCTTTACACCAATAACATGTTTTGATTACTGTAGCCTTATAATAATTTTTGAAATCAGGTAGTGTTAGCCTCCACCTTTTTGTTCTGCTTCGGAGTTGTTTTAGCTATTCTAGGCTCCTTACATTTTTATATGAATTTTCAAATCAGCTTGTTAATTACTGTAAAAACACCTATGGGGTTTTGAGTGAGATTGCATTGAATCTGTAGACTGGTTTTGTGAAGGATTGATACCTTAGCAATATTAAGTCTTCCAAACAATGAACAAGCTTTATCTCTTTATTTATTTAGGTCTACTTTAATGCCTTTCAGCAATGATTTTGTAATTTTTAGTCTTTCACGTCTTTTGTCAGATTTATCCCTAAGTATTTCATATTTTTGGGTGCTGTTGTAACCACTCTACTGAAAAATTCAATTTCCAATTGTTCTTGCTAGTGTATAGAAATATACTTGATATTTGTATATAGATTTTGTATCCTGTACCCTGGCTAAGCTCACTTATTAGTTCTAGTAGCTTTTTTTGTAGATTTCATCAATTTTTTTACATAGATAATCATGTCATCTGAGAATAAAGACAGTTTTACTTCTTCCTTTCCAATGTTGATGCTTATTATTTCCTTTTCTTGTCTAATTACACTGGCTGAAACCTCTAGTACAGTGTGGAATAAAAGTGGTGAGAGCAGATATCTATGTTTTATTCCTGATCTTGGATAAACATTCAGTCTTTTACAATTAAGTATGATGTTAGCTGTAGATTATTCAAGGATGCCTTTCATCTGGTTGAGGAAGTTCCCTCCCATTCCTAGTTTGTTGAGAGTTTTTATCAGGAGTGGATATTGGATTTTGTCTAATGCTTTTTATACATCTTTTGAGATGACCATGTGATTTGTTTTGTTTTTATGTAGTGAATTACATTGATTGATTTTTGAATGTTAAACCAACCCTGCATTCCTGGGATAAACCACACCTGGTTGCGGTGTATTATCCTTTTAACATGTTGTTGACTTTAATTTGCTAAAATTTTGTTTAGAATTTTGCATGTATGTTCATGAGGAATATTGTTTTGGTTTTATCTTCTTTTAATGTCATTGTCTGGTACCGGTATCAGGATAGTGGTGGCCTCATTCGATGAATTGGGGGTATTCCATTCCTCTCTGTTTTCTGAAGTATTTATGTAGACTTGGAATTGTATCTTAAATGTGCTGTAGAATTCACTAGTGAAGTCACATTGATGTGTAGAAGCTTATTTTGTTGACTTGGTTTTCTTTTATTGTGGGAAACTTTTTAACTGCAGTTTAACTTTTTACATAGATATACTACTGTATAGGATGGGTTTCTTCTTGAGTGAAGAACATTGGTAGTCTGTGTATTTCTAAGAATTGATAGATTTCATTTAAGTTGTTGAATGTGTTGCTATAAAGTTGTTCATCTCGCCTTATTATCCTTTTAATATCTGTAGTTCTGTAGTAATGTCACCTCTCTCATTCCTGATATTGGTAAGTTGTGTCCTCTCATTTCCTTGATCAGTCTGGCTATAGATTTATCAATTTTATCAATCTTTTTAAAGAACCAGCTTTTGGTTTCATTGATTCCTCTCTCTGTTTTTCTATTTTCTAATTCACTGATTTTCACTGTGATCTTTATTGTTTCCTTTCTTCTGCTTATTTTGATTTAATTTGTCAATCTTTTTCTAGTTTCTTCAGGTAAAAGGTCATTGCTTTGAGATTTTTCTTCTTTATAATAGGCATTTAATACAATAAATTTACCCCTAAGTGCAGCTTTAGCAGCATGCCACAAATTCTGATATGTTATGTTTTCATTTTCTTGCAGTTCAAAGTACTTCTAATTTCCCTTTTTATTTTTTTTTTTAATCCATGGGTTATTTAGAAGTGATTATTTAGTTTCCAAATATTTGAGATTTTCCAGAGATGTTTCTGTTACTGATTTCTCATTTAATTCTATTGTGGTTAGAAAGGATGCTCTATATGATTTGAAACCTTTTGAATTTGAGACTTATTTTATGGCCCAGAATATGGTCTATCTTGGTAAATGTTTTGTGTGCACTTAAAAAGAATGTATACTCTGCTGTTGTTAGGTGGAGTATTTTATAAATGTCAGTCATGTCAGGTTAGTTAATAGTGTTACTCAAGTCTACTAAATCATTTCTGCCTGCTTGTTCTATCAATTATTGAGAGAAGAGTATTGAAATATCTAACTGTAATTATAGATTAGTCTTTTTCTCCATTTAGTACTTTAGTTGATGCTTCATGTAATTTTAAGCACTTTTATTAGAGGCATAGATATTTACGATTATTATTCTTCTTGATTAATTGACCCCTTTATCATTATGAAATGACCTTCTTTATCTCTGTTAATATTCATTGCTTTGAACTCTACTTTGTCTGATATTATTAGAGCCTTCACAACTTCTTTTTGATTAGTGTTAGCATTGTATATCTTTTTCCATCCTTTTACTTTTTTTTTTTTTTTAATTGTACTTTAGATGAAGGTTTACAGAGCAAACTAGCTTCTAATTAAACAATTAATACACATATTGTTTCATGACATTGGTTGCCAA
The DNA here is from genome assembly GCA_030035585.1 of Dugong dugon. Classification (NCBI taxonomy): domain Eukaryota; kingdom Metazoa; phylum Chordata; class Mammalia; order Sirenia; family Dugongidae; genus Dugong; species Dugong dugon. Next base: position 68,317,360 of record CM057467.1, read on the forward strand.
CGTCACGACATGTCAACACTCTCCCCTAGTAGACCTTAGGTTCCCCATTACCAGCTTTCCTGTCCCCTCCTGCCTTCTCGTCCTTGCCCCTGGGCTGGTGTGTCCATTTAGTGTCGTTTTGTTTTATGAACCTGTCTAATCTTTGACTGAAGGGTGAACGTCAGGAGTGACTTCATTACTGAGCTAGAAGGGTGTCTGGGGGCCATACTGTTGGGGTGTCTCCAGTCCCTGTCAGACCAGTAAGTCTGGTTTTTTTTTTTTTTTCTTTTTTTTCTTTTTTTTTTTTTTTGAGTTTAAATTTTGTTCTGTATTTTTCTCCAGCTCTGTCCGGGATGTTTTTTTGTGATCCCTGTCAGAGCAGTTGGTGGTGGAGCTGGGCAGCATCTAGTTGTGCTGGGCTTAGGCTGGTGGAGGCTATGGTACTTGTGGTGCATTTATCCTTTGGACTAATCTTTCCCTTGTGTCTTTGGTTTTTTTTCATTCTCCCTTGCTCCAGCCAGGGTGAGACCAGTGGAGTATCTTAGATCACTACTCACAAGCTTTTAAGACCCCAGATGCTACACACCAAAGTAGAATGTAGAACATTTTCTTTATAAACTATGTTATGCCAGTTGAGCTAGATGTTCCCCAAGACCATGGTCCCCACAGCCATCAGCCCAGTAATTTGGTCCCTCAGGGAGTTTGGATGTGTCAATGGAGCTTCCATGACCTTACCTGGGACAAGTTGTGCTAGCTTCCCCAGTATTGTGTACTGTCTTACCCCTCACCAAAGTTACCACTTATCTATTATCTATGTAGTGTTTTTCCCTCCCTACCCCTCCCCTCCTTCATAACCATCAAAGACTGAGATTGTTTCTTTTTGTGTATAAATCTTTTCATGAGTTTTTATAGTCATGGTCTCATACAATATTTGTTCTTTTGTGATTGACTTAACTTCACTCAGCAGAATGCCTTCCAGATTCATCTGTGTTGTGAGATGCTTCCCAGATTCATCATTGTTCTTTATCATTGTGTAGTACTCCATTGTGTGTATGTACCATAGTTTGTTTATCCATTCATCTTTTGATAGGCATCTAGGTTATTTCCATCTTTATGCTGTTGTGAATAATGCTGCATTATTTTGCTGTTATTTGCTATTGTGAATAATGGGTGTGCATATGTCTATTCACATGATGGCTGTTATTCTCTAGGATGTATTCCTAGGAGTGGAATTGCTGGATCATATGGTGTTTCTATTTCTAGCTTTTTAGGGAAGCACCATATCGTTTTCCAAAATGGTTGTACCACTTTGCATTCCCACCAGCAGTGCATAAAAGTTCCAGTCTCCGTGCAGCCTCTCCAATATTTGTTATTTTCTGTCTTTTTGATTCGTGCCAGTAATACCGGGGTGAGATGGTATCTCATTGTGGTTTTGATTTGCATTTCACTAATCGCTAGTGATCGTGAGCATTTCCTCATGTGTCTGTTAACTGTTTGAATGTTTTCTTTGGTAAAGTGTCTGCTCATTTCCTTTGTCCATTTTTTAATTGGATTATTTGTCTTCTTTTTGTAGAGGTGTTGGATTTTCCTGTACATTTTAGAGGTTAGACCTTTGCCGGGTTTGCCATAGCCAAAACTTTTTTCCCAGTCTATAGGTTATCTTTTTACTCTTTTGATGAGCATAAGTGTTTAATTTTTAGAAGATTGATCCTAGTTATCTAGCTTATCTTCTGGAGTTTGTGTGTTATTAGTTATGGTTTGTATCCTGTTAATGCCGTGTATTAGGGTCTCTAACGTTGATCCTATTTTTTCTTCTATGATCTTTATGGTTTTTTGTTTTGTATTTAGGTCTTTGATCCATTTTGAATTAGTTTTTGGGTATGGCGTGAGGTGTGGGTCCTGTTTCATTTTTTTGCAGATAGACCCTCCTTTTACTTTTAACCCGTTTATATGTTTACATTTGACATACGTTTCTTGTTGGCAGAATAAAGTTGGATCATGCATTTTTATCCAATCCGACAATCTGCTTTTTGAGATGTGTAGATCATTTATATTTAATGCGATTATTGATATAATCTGTTTAAATCTATCATCTTGCAGTCGGTTCCTAATTATCCTATTTATTCTTTGCTTCCTTTTTATTTTTTTCTGCCTTCTTTTGGATTATCTGAGTATATTTTATGATTTCTTGACCTAATGTATAATATATGTACCTTTACATACATTATAAATCCTACATTTCATTGTTACTATTTTTGTTGAAGCAGTTAATTATCTTTTAAAGAGATTTAAGTAATGAGAAGAAAACTTATATATTTACCTATGTAGTTACCATGTCTGGGGCTCTTCATTCCTTTGTGTATATCCTCGTTTCCATCTGATACCATTTTACTTCTGCCTGAATGACTTCCTTTAATATTTTTTATAATGCAGGTCTGCTAGTGATGCATTCTTTCAGCTTTTGTATGTCTGAAAATGTCTTTATTTCATCATTATTTTTGAAAGGTATTTTTCCTGGGTATAGGATTCTAGGTGGACAAGTTTTTTTCTTTTAGTTGTTTAAAGTTGCTGCTTCACTATCTCTCATTTCCATTGTTCCAATGAAAAATCTGATGTCATCCTTATCTTTGTCCTCGATACATACCATCTTTTTTTTATGGCTGGTTTTAAGATTTTCTCTTTATTGCTAATTTTGAGCAATTGATTATAATGTGCCTTGACACAGTTTTCTTTATGTTCTTTTGGTTTAGGGTTCATTGAATTTCTAGGATCTATGAGTTTATAGTTTACATCAGGTTTTTCAGCCATTATTTCTTCAAATATTTTTTTCTGTTCCCCTTCTTTTGAGAACTCCAGTTACCCATATATTCGGTCACTTTATGATATTGCATAGCTCACCGATGTTCTTTTCTTTGCATGTTTCTTTTTCAATAGTTTCTCTTCCTATGTCTTCAGTTTTACGAATCATTTTCTTCTGCAGTGTCTAATCTGTTAATCCCATCCAGTGTATTTTTCATTTTATATTGTAGATTTCATATCTAGAAGTTTGATTTGGGTCTTTTTTCTATCTTCCAAGTCTGCTTAACTTTTGAACATATAGAATACAGTTTTAATAACTTTTCATTAAAGCTGTTTACAGTTTTTATAACTGCTTAATAACTGTTTTTATGTTCTTTTCTGCTAATTCTAGCATCTGGGTCACTTCTGTGTCAGTTTTGGTTGATTGATTTGCCTCCTCATTATGGGTTATGCTTTCCTACTTCTTTGCATGCCTACTAATCTTTGATTAAATAATAGACATTGTGATTTTTTACCTTGATGAGTGCTGCATATTTTTGTATTCCTATAAATCTTACTGTGCTTTGTTCTGGTATGCAGTTAAGTCATGTAAAAACTATTTGATACTTTTGGGTTTTGTTTTTATGATTCGTGAAGCAGATCTGGAGCAGTGCTCAGTCTAGGACCAATTTTTCCTCACTACTGAGGCAAAAACAAGGCTTCAGGAATTGACGGAATAACCACACGTCTCTCATTTTGTCATGCTGTGGTGGTTTGTGTGTCGCTGTGATGCTGGAAGCTGTGCCACCGGTATTTCAAATACCAGCAGGGCCACCCATGGTGGACAGGTTTCAGCTGAGCTTCCAGACTAAGACAGACTAGGAGGAAGCGGTCTACTTCTGAAAAAATTGACCAGTGAAAACCTTAGGAATAGCAGTGGAACATTGTCTAATATAGTACTGGAAGATGAGCCTTTCAGGTTGGAAAAAAAACAAACAATCCAAACTCGTTGTCATCAAGTCGATTCCAGCTCATAGAAGCCCTGTAGGACAGAGGAGAACTGCCCATAGAGTTTCCAAGGAGTGCCTGGTGGATTCGAACTGCCGACCTTTAAAGCACTCAAAATACAACTGGGGAGGAGCTGCCTCTTCAAAGTAGAGTCGACCTTAAGGACGTAGATGGAGTCAAGCTTTTGAGACCTTCATTTGCTGATGTGGCACAACTCAAAATGAGAAGAAACAGCTGTAGACATCCATTACTATTAGGAATGTGGAATGTATGAAGTATGAATCTAGGAAAATTGGAAATCATCAAAATGAAATGGAACACAAAACATCAATATCCAAGGCATTAGTGAGCTGAAATGGACTGGTATTGGCCACTTTGAATTGGTCTACTATGCTGGAAATGACAAATTGAAGAGGAATGGCATTGCATTCATCATCAAAAAGAACATTTCAGGATCTAATGTGAAGTACAACACTGTCAGTGATAGGATATTATCCATATGCCTACAAGGAAGACCAGTTAATATGATTATTATTCAAATTTACACACCAACCACTAATGCCAAAGATGAGGAAATTGAAGATTTTTACCAACTTCTGCAGTCTGAAATTGATCAAACATGCAATCAAGATGCATTGATAATTGATGATGATTGGAATGAGAAAATTGGAAACGAAGGATTGGTAATTGGAAAATATGGCCTTGGTAATAGAAATAATGGTAGCAATTGCATGATAGCATTTTGCAAGACCAACAACTTCTTCATTGCAAATACTTTTTTTCAACAACAGTGACTATACACATGGAAGTTGCCAGATGGAATACACAGGAATCAAATTGAGTATATCTGTGGAAAGAGATGATCAAAAAGCTTAATATCATCAGAACAAGGCCAGGGGCTGACTATAGAACAGACCATCAATTGCTTATATGCAAGTTCAAGTTGAAGTTGAAGAAAATTAGAACAAGTTCATGATAGCCAAAGTACAATCTTCAGTATATTCCACCTGAAAGTAAAGACTATCTCAAGAATAGATTTGACGCATTGAACACTAATGACTGATGACCAAATGAGTTGTAGAATAACATTAAGGACATCATACATGAAGAAAGCAAGAGGTCATTAAAAAGACAGGAAAGAAAGAAAAGACCAAAATGGATGTCAGAAGAGACTCTGAAAGTTACTCTTGAACATAGAGTAGCTAAAGCAAAAGGAATAAATGATGCAGTAAAAGAGCTGAACAGAAGATTTCAAAAGTCAGCTCAAGAAGACAAAGTAAAGTATTATAATGAAATGTGCAAAGATCTGGAGATAGAAAACCAAAAAGGAAGAACATGCTTGTCATTTCTCAAGCTGAAAGAACTGAAGAAAAAATTCAAGCTTTGAGTTGCAATATTGAAGGATTCTATGGGGAAAATGTTAAACTCAGGAAGCATCAAAAGAAGATGGAAGAAGTACACAGAGTACCTGTACCGGAAAGAATTGGTCAATGTTCAGTCATTTCAGGAAGCAGCATGTGATCGAGAACCAATGTTACTGAAGGAAGAAGTCCAGGCTGCACTGAAGACACTGGTGAAAACAAAGCCCCAGGAACTGATGGAATACCAATTGAGATGTTTCAACAAACGGATGCAATGCTGGAAGCGCTCACTCTGTATGCAAAGAAATTTGAAGTCCAGCTACCTGGCCAACCCAACTGAAAGAGATCCATATTTATACCCATTCCAAAGAAAGGAGATCCAACAGAATGTGGAAATTATCGAACATTATCATTAATATCACACACAAGTAAAATTTTGCTGAAGATAATTCAAAAGTGGCTGCAGCAGTATATTAATAGGGAACTGCCAGAAATTCAAGCTGGATGCAGAAGGGGACATGGAACAAGCAATATCATTGTTGATGTTAGATAGATCGTGGGTAAAAGCAGAGAATACCCGAAAGATGTTTACCAGTGTTTTATTGACTATGCAAAGGCATTCGACTGTGCGGATCATAACAAATTATGGATAACATTGCGAAGGATGGAATTCCAGAAGACTTAATTGTGCTCATCTGGAACTTAGACCAAGAGGCAGTCATTCAGACAGAACAAGGGGATACTGCATCATTTAAAGTCAAGAAAGGTGTGTGTCAGAGTTGTATCCTTTCACCATACTTACACAGTCTGTATGCTGAGCAAATAATCCAAGAAGCTGGACTATATGAAGAAGAACACGGCATCAGGATTGGAGGAAGTCTTATTAACAGCCTGCAATATGCAGACGACTCAACCTTGCTTGTTGAAAGTGAAGAGAACTTGAAGCACTTGCTGATGAAGATCAAAGTCTACAGCCTTCAATATGGATTACACTTCAACTTAAAATAGAAATACTCACTACTGGACCAACAAGCAACATCATGACTAACGGAGAAAATATTGAAGTTGTGAAAGATTTCATTTTATTTGGATCCACAATCAATGCCCATGGAAGCAGCAGTCAAGAAGTCAGCCAACGCATTTTATTGGGCAAATCTGCTGCAAAAAAAAAACCTCTTCAAAGTGTAAAAAGCAAAGATGTCACTTTAAGGACTAAGGTGCACCTGACCCAAGCCATGGTGTTTTTAATCGCCTCATATGCATGTGAAAGCTGAACAATAAATAAGAAAGACTGAAGAAGAATTGATGCCTTTGAATTGTGGTGTTGTCGAAGAATATTAAATATACCATGGACTGCCAGAAGAATAACAAATCTGTCTTGGAATAAGTACAGCCAAAATGCTTGTTAGAAGCAAGGATGGCAAGACTTCATCTCACGTACTTTGAACATGTTATCAGGAGGGACCAATCCTTGGAGAAGGGCATCATGCTTTGTAGAGTGGAGGGTCATCAGAAAAGAGGAAAACTCTAAATGAGATCAACTGACACAGTGGCTGCAAGAATGGGCTCAAGCATAACAACGATTGTGAGGGTGGTGCAGGACCGGGCAGTGTTTCGTTTTCTTGTACATGAGGTCTCTGTCTTAGTTATCTAGTGCTGCTCCAACAGAAATACCACAAGTGGATGGCTTTAACAAAGAGAAGTTATTCTCTCACAGTCCAGTAGGCTACAAATCCAAGTTCAGGGCATCAACTACAGGAGAAGGCTTTCTGTCTCTGTCGGCTCCGGAAGAAGGTCCTTGTGATGCATCAGTTTTCTCTTGGTCTGGGAGCTTCTCTGCACAGGAATCTCAGGTCCAAAGGACACGCTCTGCTCCTGGCACTGCTTTCTTGGTGGTATGAGGTTCCCATGTGTCTCTGCTCACTTCTCTCTTTTATATCTCAAAAGAAATTGGCTTAAGATACTATCCAATCTTGTATACCTACCTCATCAGTATAACTGCCACTAATCCATCTTATTAGATCATAGTGACTGAATTTACAACACATAAGGAAATCACATCAGATTAAAAAATGGTACACAATTATACAATACTGGGAATCATGACCCAGCCAAGTTGACAGATATTTTGAGGGGACACAATTCAATCCATGACAGTCACTATGAGTCAGAACTGACTAGACAGTACCTAACAACAATGACAACTGATGCCAGGCCTTCCTGAAAACTCTACCTAGTTCCTGGTCAATTATGAGTTTTTTCAGTCCAGCTGGTGGAAACAGGTACTGTTTCCAGTCATGTATGTGTACCAGGCACTATTTCCTGTCTTTTTGGATGATTCTTTCCCCAGCCTTGTATAGTTTCCTCACACTTACACACTGATGAGTTCTCTACTGAATACTCCTGGGTGACCCTCTGTATATCTCCAGAGTTGTCTCTCTGTGAAGCTGTCTCCTCTGGTACTCTGTCCTGTGACCTGTAGCCACTTTGATCTCCCTAGACTCTCAACTTAGGGAGTGCACTGGGCTCCACCTTAGTCTCCCTCCCTGCAATTTAGCCTGGAAATTCTCAAAGTAATAAGCTGGGCTGCTTGTAAGGCTCACCATATTTATTTCTCATCTCTCAGGGAACACTGTCCTGTGTTGCCTGATATCTAGTGTCTTGAAAACTATTGTTTCATGTAGTTTGCTTGGTTTTTTAGTTGTTTCAGGCAAGAGGGTAAATCTAGTCCGTTTCTCCATCTTGGTCATAGGCATATATATATGTATATCTATGTATAGTGTCTATATGTAGATATAAAGTTGCCGTCAAGCAGATTTCAATTCATAGAGACCCCATGTGTTTCAAAATAGAACTGTACTCCATAGTATTTTCAGCGGCTGATTTTTTGGAAGTAGATTGCCAGGTTTTCTTCTGAGGTGCCTCTGGGTGGACTTGAACCTCCAACCTTTCCATTAACAGCTGATTGTGTTAACCATTTGCACCGCCTAGGGACTCCATTTTACACATAGTAAACACTAATTTTAAAGAGTTATTGGTGTTGATCAAATGGGTTGATGTAGTGACTAAAGGCATTTTTGTTCTATTAGCTTTTCAGCCATTTCCTTCTACTTGGGAAAGCCACAGTAGAAGGTGGTTGATAAGTTGCTTAGGTAAAAGAACTCTACCCCCTGTGGATGGGAGGGCCTGAAAGGCAAGGAGTGACCCAGCTGAAAAAGTTCAGAATTTTTCCATGCAGTTTTCAGAACCCTTCCTGTGCCCCTTCTCCAGATGCAGCCAGTCTGCAGAGCCTGTGTAACAGTATGCCCTTCCCTTGGACTGTATCCAGATTCACAGTTTCAGCCCTGCTGTAGCTTACCAAAGAGAGTTCTTGCTCTTTGAAAAGCTCCTTCAGAGTTAATTTTTGGTGGAACAGCTAAAGAACATCATGGCTTTAAGACATATACTTTTCAATAAACAAAGGGAGTATAAATCACATTACACAGTGTCATCCCATCGTAGTTTGAAAGGATCCATTTATATATGCTCTCATAAACTTTCTTATGCAGCTTCCATATGGCTTTGCAGTAGTGCTTAAACCACACAAACAGAAAATTCGTTCAGATCTAAAAATAATTTTTCTCCTATGGCTTCAACAGCTGATGAAGTGGATCTGCTATAATTCTGAAGCAGTTTTACAGATATTTGGCCACTAGGTGGTGGCATTGGCAATCCATTGCCAGTGGACTTTGCCTTCTTTATACATTTCTTTATTACTTGAAGCGTTTACAAATATGTAAACAATTTTAAAAAAAATAAGAGAACTAAAAAAAAAAAAAAAAAAAACCCGAAAACCTGAATTCATAAAAAATAAGTATAATAAACTAAAAACTAAAAAACATTTTAAGTGGTTGAAAATAACTTGAATTTTAGGACTGTTGGTAATAGGGTAGTTATAAAGGTAGGCACTTTTCAAGTGCTATAAATACACTTTTTAATTGTAAAACCTTAAAAAATAGAATCCTGGTACCTCATTTTATGATGTTACTCACCCTTATGTGTGACATTCAGGATTAAATTGTTTAAAGAAGTCACTGGAGTACCTTAGGACATATTAAATAGTAACTACACGTTATCTAGTATTTGGTAAGGAGCCCTTGTGGTGCAACAGTTAAGCGCTCGGCTGCTAACAGAAAGATTGGTGGTTCAAACCCACCCAGCGGCTCCGTGGGAGAAAGACCTAGTGATCTGCAACCATAAAGCCAAGAAAACCCTATGGGGCAGTTCTTTTCTGTCACATGGGGTTGTTAGGAGTTGGACTCGACTTGACAGCACCCAACAGTAACGAACGTATTCAGTACTCTCTTCTTCTGACTTGTTTCTTTAGGTTCCCAAAAAGATATGAGGACTTTAGATTCAAAAATTTTGTACATCTCAAATCCATCAATAAAAACACAGAAATGCGGGGGAAAATATAAACTTGAACCATACTTTTTAGTTAGGACACTTTATGGATCTAGAGTTATTTTTTGGTTTGAGTGTCAGAAACATTTTGTGTATAACTCGGTTTGCTCATAAAATTGACTGATTTGCTATGTACTAAATAAAACTTGGCTATGTAGAATTCTCAAGGAATGAGTCACTTAGAAGAGCAAGTTTCTCAGATAACTAAGGATTTATTTCTTTAGGCACTAATTTTATTTAAATTTCAGTTGAAGTGTTCCTAAAATATATACTTCTTGTCTTCCTAAATCGAGCCAGTAGAAAAGCGTTTGCCTGGTCTTAGTGACTTGAGGTTCTCGCTATATCAGGTATTGTCCTCTTCTGCATGGCAGTGCCTTCAGAGCCTATCACAGTGTGGAATATTCTTTGCCCCCTGTATTGAATGACCCTGGACTGCTGTGCCTTTGAGTTCCTGTAAATGTTTTTCACAGATTTGTTTTGTCTTCTCTTGGTGTCACTTCTTGTCAGTGATATGCCTATGGCTAGCAATTCTTCTCATGCTTCTTTCTTGTTGCTTCTGATTAAATGATGATACTTATTTGGGTTGTGTGTGAAAGAAAATTATACTGTCAATGAATTTCCTTTGAGTGATCTGTATGGGCCTTTGTACAGTAGTTCCTCCTTAACCACGGTTTCACTTTCTGCGGTTTCAGTTACCCGCGGTCAATTGTGGTTTGAAAATGTTAAGTGATGAAAAGTCACACCGCCCCACACCATCATTCACATGACTTTTATTGCAGTATGTTGTTATAATTGTTCCATTTCATTATTCGTTATTGTTGTTAATCTCTTATTCTGCCTGATTTATAAATTAAACTTTATCATAGGTATGTATGTGTAGGACAAAACATAATCTATATAAGGTTTGGTACTATCCGCAGTTTCAGGCATCCACAGGGGATCTTGGAACATATCTCCTATGGGTAAGGGGGGACTACTGTATGTGAATTTTGTAACTTTTGGATACTTAGAAGCCTTATAAAATATCTTGTTCTAGTATGTTTATCAAAATATTTATGTATTTAGAGAGGGTGAGTGGAATTTTAAAAATTGGGTGAAAGTTTTTTTTAGCCCCCTCTTTGGCCTTCTTGGGGCCCTGGTGGCACAGTGGTTAAGAGTTAGTCTGCTAACCAAAAGGTCAGTGGTTCAAATCCACCAGCTGCTCCTTGGAAGTCCTATGGGGCAGTTCTACTGTGTCCTGAAGGGTCACTATGAGTCGAAATCGACTCGACGGCAGTGGTTTTTTTTTTTTTTTTTTTTTTTTTTTGGCCTTCTTAGCTCTAATTAGGAACCCCTTTTCTGTGGGATGGTGTAAGTACCTGACTCTGGTAACCCATTTGAGGCAGCTGCTGAGGGTACTCCACCACTCCCTGCTGTTTACTTGCCTTTTTATCTTCGTACCTCTCTACTCACTTTCTCTTTTTTGAACTTCGTTCTCACTGCTTTATTATTCTTCCTTTGTAATCTCTCTTTTGTACCTTTTGTTAACATTATGGACTTTGATAAGCCCTGCTAGCAGCATTAAAACTTAAAAGGTTGATGACTTCTTTTGAAAGGTTTAGCATTAGTTGACCATTAAAAATAATTTCTACTAGTTGTGTGATTTTTTCCCTAATATACCATACAGTTATATTCATAAGGTTTACAGTGCTGTTTCTTGTAGCATTTGACCAGTTTTAACTTTGGCAATTATATTTAGCCGTTAAATTTTCTCCTCCCTCTCCCCCTCCCCCTCCCCACCCTCATTTCCTTTGGATTTTTCACTTCCTTTCTTTGTTTACTGCACTCATGCTCATAGTTGCCTACATTTCATGTGGAATAAATGATTCATGTCCATAATTCTTGGCTCCTAGGAGATAAAAATTTTATGCAGTAATGTTATTGATTATATTTCATTGGTTCTCTATAGTGTACTCTGTGCAGCACCTCTAGGCACGGTTGCTCTCAGATTAAGTACGTATTTGAGTACTTCTGAGACTCTTAACTTATATCTTGAATATTTAATCAGTCTATATTATAAGGCCTATTGTTGACTGAATACTCTGTGCTGTAGCCAGAATACTTGAATTCAACCTTTTTAGGAAGGTCAGGGCAAATTCGGGGGGCCCTTGGTAATGCACAAGGACATTTTACATTCCACCAGTGATAGGCAGAACTTGGCAGAGATTAGATGTGTATATATGAATTTATTGTATTGATTTCAAGGCCAACGTTTTGCATTACAGTCAGAATGGACTCCACAGCACCTGGTATTCTGCCTTTGCAGTATATATTCACTTTTATCTATCTCCACCCTCACCCTGCAGCATTTACACTGAATGTATGTAACCTTTTGCCTACATCTGTAGTCAAAATGAACAAAGCGTAACCTTGAAGTTACTGGGTTATTTCAATCCTCCTAGCAACAGCCTTTTGTGGTTCACTAATGGAAATAGTCTCAGACTTTTGAGTGGAAGCGCTGCTTTTGGGCGCCTCAGTAATGGATTTGCCGCTCATAATCTTTCTTCAGGCAGAAGAGGTCTGCGTGCAGTGCACTGTGCCATCAATTTAATGACATAGACTTCCTACAGATTATTTCTGCCTTTTTCACTTTCTGTTTATTTCTTCAGTCCCTATTTGACAACTTTAATTTTTCTTCTTTTTGGTGGTTCATTACAATTGAGGGTCTCATTCCAAAATAACAGAACTTCATATTGATCATTTTGTATTCCCTTAGCAATGTGGGCAACATCGTTATGCATTAGACTTTGTACCTTAAGAGTGTGTGTGTGTGTGTGTGTGTGTGTGTGTGTGTGTGAGACTGACTATACATCTTGCCGCCCTAGTTAAGGACCAAGAACCATGTCTCTCTCGCTGTGTCTTTTTCTTTTTTTTTTTTTAAATCACCACCAGTATATTAGAGAAGTGGCAAGAGAAAATACCACCAGAGAGAGAGCCTGAAGACCTAGGTTACGGTCCTGGCTCTGCCACGGACTATCTGTGTGACTTTTGGCAAGCCACTAAGTCTCTCTGGGCTTCAATTTCCCTGTTTTTGAAATGAGGAGATTGGAGTAGTTAGTGCCTAAGTCTCCTCTTGATTTAAAATTCTGCGTGCTCATGTGCATAGTAAATATTCAGTTGATCTTTTAGTAGTCTTATATTTTGAGGGTTGATGAGGGGGTTGATATGGCATTCTCTTAGTGCCATTTTATTAGTATAATAAGGTAAGGTTTATGTTCTTGGAATTGTTTCTTATGCAAATATACTGAAAAGGGTACTTTTTCTTTCTAGGACAATGGCTTTGTGCACATTCATACCCCAATAATAACATCCAATGACTGTGAGGGGGCTGGAGAACTTTTTCAAGTTGAAGTAAGTTGTGGGTTCCCATCTTGGGGGACATGTTGCTGATTGACTTTTTTCTGTATGAGGGTTTACTTTAAGTTTAATAAGAGTTGTAAGGACAGAAGACCATGACCAGCACCTGAACTTTTGTTATTAGTAATCCTTGTTGTCATTGCTAGGTGCTGTTGAGTTGGCTCCCACTCATAGTGACCTCACGTACAACAGAGCGAAACACTGCCCAGTCCTACACCATCCTCACAACTGTTACTGTGTTTGAGCCCATTCTTGCAGCCACTGTGTCTGTCAGTCCATCTCCTTGACAGTCTTCCTCTTTTTCGCTGAACCTCTGCTTTATGAAGCATGATGTCTTTCTCCAGGGATTGGTCCCTTCTGATAACATATCCAAACTATATCTAGAAAATTCAAACTTTTCTGATTCTCTGTCCTACCAGCTATATTACTTAAACTGTGACCAAAAGGAGAGGATTTTTAACTTAGTACTCCATTTCTTTTCTTATCGTGTGACTGTGAATTGGTGAACTAGAGAAATTGGAAGAGATTAATGAAGACCATAAGATATCTTCTGTGTAAGTTCAACTCCTAGTTAATATTTTTAGATATAAGTTATATTTTAAAAGATAAAAATAGAAAAGTATGTATGTGAATATTATTTTCTTTTTTAAAGTCTTTCTCGTAAGAAATGTTTTATGTTCTATACAACTCATGAAGTCTCTTAGTTTAATTCTTTATTCAGCAATCAATTTTTGAGCTCCTAGTATGTGCCTGGCATTGTCAGCCTACACTTACTGCAGATAATTTTAACAGTTACCAGTTCTTCTTACTTGTAGGCGATTGAAAGCCTTTCATTTACCAGTTTGACAACCTGTTTAAAATCATTGGCCAATAGTATAGTAATGATCAGAGATAAATGTATGTTGATAAGTGGTACTTTTTGTATTTATTTGATTTATTTACTGATTTCTTTATTCCTAAGTAATCAAGGTTCTTGTTTATTCATTTGATTAATGCTATCAAATGACAAGACCTGTATATAACTGCTTTCTCTGGCTCAGTACTTTCTGACTCATGATTTTGCTTTTATATTATTGAACAAGGTATTCACAGGGAGAAGTTTTTCTCATGTGTTAATGTCATTATTCAAAGTAATAATTAAATGCTATCTTCATATGACTTAAAGAAATTTTGATGGTAAGTATCCTTCCGCAAAAAGCAGAATAAAAATATCTTTTTGAACTTTAAAAGTGAGAGTGTTAGGGTCTGTATATATTATCTCAAAGAAAGCAGTAAATGATAAAATAACAATATATAAATTCCAGAAAACATTCTCCTCTAGGTGTTAATTTTCTCATTAAACCTTAACCCTTTCAAGACCCAATTATTTTCTCCTTTGAATTTGTTGTTGATACTATGTGTTTTCATTAATGGAAGACATGCTGATTAAAGGACCAATTCAGAATTTTTGTTATGAGTTATGGATTTTAATACCCATTACCTGGGATCCAATATGTCCCAGTGGACCCTGCATGTGGTAAATCCTGGTGATATGAGTCAATGATAAAATCTTTTCTTTTTTTTTATTTCTTGAAAATTTGCAAAAAGTGAGGTAAAACACGAAGGCATCTGGCAATGACTGCACATACATTTTATTCTAGTCTCCTTCTTAGCCTTTTTACTATTTTTTATGAAACTTTTCAAAACATGGTACAATGCATTCTTCCTTACCACAAAAGCAGTACTTACAGCACAAATAAATAAAGCCAAGGGATTTTTCAATCTCAGGAAAATTACTACTACAGTGCATTCTTCATTACTGCAAAAGCAGTACTGACAGGCCAAGTAAATAAAACTAAAGGAATTTGAATCTCAGGAAAATTACCCCTACTATGTATTCTTCATTATAACAAAAGCAGTACTAACAGCTAGAAAGCAGAAACAGCTGCCCTGGAATACTGCAGAACTGCTCACAGTGGTGCATTCCACCTGCTACATGTGGAAGTAATGATCAGACCCCAAGACTGAATGCAGGATAAGAATAACTTATAGGAGTATCAGTCTCTTGAAAATACCGCTACAATGCATTATTCCTTATTGCAAAGGCATTATTTAATATTCAGAAGCTAGAAAAGCAGGGAGCCAGTAACTCCTGGAAAGAATGAATGATGTCAAGGAGAAGATGGCCACTATGACTGATGAAGATGGAATAGTTTATTCTAGTGATAAGTACATTCTCACGAGAACATAGTAACTGGGAAACATAGTGAGGTGGCTTATCTCTCAGAAATAAAGGCAGACCTGTCAGAAGTTTGGAAAATTCACACATCCAGGAGGCATCACCTAAGACAGTGCTTAATCTACACAAAAATGAGGCTCTAACACAGGGTTCTTGAGTTTCACGCATTTCAAAAGGCTCCCACCTTGAGGCTGAGTGTGTTAAAACTGGGCTACCTCCTTCCCAAAAAACTCCAGAGGCATAAAGAGTGGGATACTGTGCATCCCATGGGTCACAGCTAACGTTCTTCTGAATATTGAACTGAAGAAGAATTACCCTCCTTAAAGACATTTCATAATCCCTTAACCTAAACCACTGAATATTAAACACTAAATGACAGGGAAGGAACACATGATTTAAAGGAATTTTTACAAATAAAAAGGAAATTATTAAAGGGACTCAAAACTAAACAAGTAATAGGTAGCAAACTAAATAGTCCCTAAAATAATAATTTGGAGTTACCTGCTTTGCTACCGGGGATATCCCATAAGCCAGTCTGGATGATTACAATATGTATATTTTGGCCTCAAAGCAAACCCAAGTCAAGTTAAATATGAATAAATAGGAAAAGGAAAAAATGAATTTCTAGAGCTAAACAAATGAGAAGTGCTCTGTGTTTATAATATTTCAGGGCAAGGGAGAGAATTTTTATACAGTGGAATGAGACTTGCCTACTTGGTGTGCCAGACAGAGATGCTCTTAAATTCATTGATTCTAGGCTTCTGCAGGCAGTCTAGATCAGGTTTCAACAATCTGTGGCTTTTTATGCTCCGACTCGCTGTCTCTTTTGCTTTCAAAAGTTCCAGCTACCAAGACTTGTCTTCTGTCTCTGCCAACCTTCTATCCTGTATAAGCAGTGCTCCTGCTTATTCCCACTTCACACACCTCTGTGTTTCCAAGATGCATTGTATTAATTTCTTCCTGGCTGCCTGTAGCCATAGGAGTTTGAATTGTGGCACCCTACTTTTTGGAAAATGTTAACTTTCATATTTAAATTCTTGCTTTTCTCAATGGTCTCTTTTTTGCTCTGACAGCAATGAAGTATTAGTAAGTATTTAAAGATAAGTATGCCTAGTACACACTTATCTTTGAGGGCAGCAGTGAGGCCACCTTGAAAAGCACGGTAAGAGGATGTACTTCAAAACTAATACTACTGAGAAGTGACTACATCGCCCACCATTTTAGTTTTCTTTTCCCCAGCTCCACTTCCATAATTTGTTCAGTTTTGGGGACTATGGAATACAGATGTAGGAAGTTATATTCAAGGCATTCATTTCTTATTTAGCAGACATTTGGTACCATCCGTGTTCAAGATGCTGTGCTAAATGGTATGAGAGATATAAAGATGTAGTTGATATAAAAATGTAGTCTGACCTGTAAAGTTGGTGAGTTGGCAGGGACTGATAAAGGAAGGAACATGCTTTTCATTCACTCTTGATGCTACTCACCCTACAGTATTCCTTGTTTGTACACTTTTTCCTCTCTCTCTTAAGGCCCTAGCTGAATTCCCAAAACTATGTTTGGTCTTTAAGATTCAAGAGCAACTGGTTTGAATCTTGTAGATACAAGAAATTAGAGCGAGAATCAGAATTATAGCAAAGTTTATTAGTGGTTACCAGGCACAGGAGGGAGGAAGAAGAAAACACAGTTTAGGAAGCATTGCATTTCTGTTTATGATGCTGGAAAATTTGGCAATGGATATTGGTGAGGGCTATATGTACAACACAATTGATGTGACCAGTATAACTAAATGGTACATGTGAAAAATGTTGAATTGGCAAATGTGTTTTATATTTTTTATAACAATAAAAAAATTAAAATTAATTAAAAGAAGTTGATGGAAAATAAGGTAAAACTGCTTTATGTATACATTTGAGGTTACAGTGTTATCACTTGTAGATGATATGGAGTCTAGAGGAAAATTAGATCAGTATGTCTTTCAGTTTGTCATACTGTGGTGGCTGCGTATTACTGTGATGCTGGAAGCTATGCCACCAGTATTTCAAACACCAGCAGGGTCATCCATGGTGAACAGGTTTCATCCAAGCTTCCAGACTAAGACAGGCTAAGAAGTGAAAACCTTATGAATACTGGCAGAACATTGTCTGATATAGTGCCGGAAGATGAGCCCCTCAGGGTAGAAGGAACCCAAAATATGACTGGGGAAGAGCTGCCTTCTCAAAGTAGAGTTGACCTTAATGATGGGGCATGGAGTCAAGCTTTTGGGACCTTCATTTGCTGATGTGGCACAACTCAAAATGAGAAGAAACAGATGCAGACATCCATTAATCATCGGAGTGTAGAATGTACAAAAGGTATGAATCTAGGAAAATTGGAAATCATCAAAAATGAAATGGAATGCATAAAAATTGATATCCTAGGCATTAGTGAGCTGAAATGGACTAGTATTGGCCATTCTGAATCGGACAACCATATGGTCCACTATACAGGGAATGACAAATTGAAGACAAATGATATCACATTCATCGTCAAAAAGGACATTTCAAGATCCATCCTGAAGTACAATACTGTCAGTCATAGGTTAATATCCACACACCTACAAGGAAGACCAGTTAATACGACTGTTATTCAAATTTTCGCACCAATCATTAATGCCAAAAATGAAGAAATTAAAGATTTTTACCAACTTCTGCAGTCTGAAATTGATCAAACGTGCAATCAAGATGCATTGATAATTGCTAGTGATTGGAATTTGGAAGTTGGAAACAAAGAAGGATTAGTAGTTGGAAAATACGACCTTGGTGTTAGAAATGATGCTGGAGATCGACTATAGAATTTTGCAAGACCAATGACCTATCAATTGGAAATACCTTTTTTTCAACAATGTAAATGGTGACTATACACCTGGACCTTGCCAGATGGAATACACAGAAATCAAATTGACTACATCTGTGGAAAGAGACTATGGAGAAGCTCAATATCATTAGTCAGAACAAGGCCAGGGCTGACTGCAGAGCAGACCATCAGTTGCTCATGCAAGCTCAAGTTGAAGCTGAAGAAAAACTCTCACAGGAGCCAAAGTTCCACCATGTGTATATCCCACTTGAATTTAGAGACCATCTCAAGAATAGATTTGATGCATTGAACACTAATGACTGAAGACCAGATGAGTTGTGGAATAACATCAAGGACATCATACATGAAGAAAGCAAGAGGTCATTTAAAAGACGGGAAAGAAAGAAAAGACCAAAATGGATGTCAGAAGAGTCTCTGAAACTTGCCCTTGAACATAGAGTAGCTAAAGTGAATAGAAGAAATGATGACATAAAAGAGCTGAATGGAAGATTTCAAAGGGTAGCTTGAGAAGTCAAAGTAAACTGTTATAATGAAATGTGCAAAGACCTGGAGTTAGAAAACCAAAAGGGAGGAACACGCTCAGCATCTCTCAAGCTGAAAGAATTAAAGGAAAAAATTCAAGCTTCCATTTGCAATGTTGAAGGATTCTATGCACAAAATATTGAACAACGCAAGAAACATCAAAAAAAGATGGAAGGAATACACAGAGTCACTGTACCAAAAAGAACTGGTCGACATTCATCCATTTCAGGAGGTAGCATGTAATCAAGAACTGATGGTATTGAAGGAAGAACTCCAAACTGCACTGAGGGTATTGGCGAAAACAAGTCTCCAGGAATTGATAGAATACCAACTGAGATGTTTCAACAAACAGATGCAATGCTGGAAGCAATCACTCATCTATGCCAAGAAATTTGGAAGCCAGTTACTTGGCCAACCAATGGAAAGAGATCCATATTTGCACCCATTTCAGAGAAAGGTGATCCAACAGAAAGCGGAAATTATCAAACAATATCATTAATATTACAAGTAAAATTTTGCTGAAGATAATTCAAAAACGGTTGCAGCAGTACATAGACAGGAACTGCCAGAAAGTCAGGCTGAATCGGAGGAGGACATGAAATGAGAGCTATCATTGCTGATATAAGATGGATCTTGGCTGAAAGCAGAGAATACCAGAAAGATGTTTACCTGTGTTTTATTGACTGTGCAAAGGCATCCGACTGAGTAGATCATAACAAATTATTGATGACATTGCAAAGAATGGGAATTCCAGAACACTTAATAGTGCTCATGTGGAACCTATACATAGACCAAGAGGCAGTTGTTCAAACAGAACAAGGGGATGCTGCGTGGTTTAAAATCAGAAAAGGTATGTATCGGTTTATCCTTTCATCATACTTCTTCAGTCTGTATGCTGAGCAGATAATCCGAGAAGCTGGACTATATGAAGAAGAACATGGCATCAGGATTCGAGGAAGACTGTAACAATCTGTAATATGCCGATGACACAAGCTTGCTTTCGGAAAGCAAAGAGGACTTGAAGCACTTACTGATGAAGATCAATGTCTACAGCCTTCAGTATGGATTACATCTCACCATAAAGAAAACAAAAATCCTCATAACTGGACCAGTAAGTAGCATCATGATAAACGGAAAAAAGATTGAAGTTGTCATGGATTCCATTTTACTTGGATCCATAATCAATGCCCCTGGAAGCAGCAGTCAACAAATCAAATGACGTACTGCACTGGGCAAATCTGCTGCAAAAGACCTCTTTAAAGTGTTAAAATGCAAAGATGTCACTTTGGAAGTATAGTTATGCCAGATATAGAATTCTTGGTTGATAGTTTATTTTCTTTCAACACTTTAATATGCCATCCCACTGCCATCTAAGAGTCATTTTTGTCTCATATTGATCTTCTCCACACCTGTACGATCCTTGAGGATGAGGATATTATTTGTCATCACTTTATTTTCAGTGTCCAGTACCTGGAAAATATTTAATTTATATTTGTTTAATTAATTCTAACTTTAGTGCTTTGTTCACAAAGGGGAGAAAATGAGTGTGCAAGGCCCCTTACAGGGCACTGGCGGGGAAAATAAGTATTAGACAGTCCCTTGCCTCAAGTATTTATAGTGTAGTTATGTCTACCAGACATAAATAAGTAGAAATGAGTAAACTGATTGATTTTCAAATGAGCACTACAGATGAAAAATTTTGTGGACACCCATAATTAGAAAGAGTTCCTGTGGTTTATGTGTCATATACGGTGTTCTTTAGATACATTGTCTCTGATCCTCTCAATACCCTGCGGCTAGTAAATACTGGAACTAGAATTGGAAGTCTGTCTCCAAAGTCTGTGGTCTTTACACTGGATGGAGTAAGCTGGCTTTTGCCAAGTTTGGCTAGAAAAGAACACTGGATTTGGAGTCAAAACACTGAGGTTCAAGAAGGTATTCAGAAATCAGATGGAAAGGATGAGATTAGAATGTCTTTTGAGTGTCAAGCTAAAGGGTTTGGAATTCTTCCTACAGGCTGTGAAGACTTACCAAAGGCTTTTGAGCAGAAAATAACAAACCATGCTCTAGAATGATTAATCTTGTAGCTAAATGCAGACTATCTCAGGGGAAACCCAGAGTTGGTGAGTTCAATTTGGTAACTCTTAGATTAGCTAAGGTGTGCGATAACAACCTAAATTAGGTATAAATAACGTGAATGGAAAGGAATATGCAGAAGGATGTGAAAGATTTTGAAGGACAAGGCAACAGGACTTGGTGACTGTGTGGAGTCCTGGTTTAAAAACCAACAGCTGAGGAAATGTTCTTTGGTCCCTGGCCCTTCTCTTAACTCCAGAAATTCCAGGGAATTTTTGAGCATATCTCTACATCTAAAATTAAGTACTAGGAAAATACTTGCCCTAGGAAAATCTCAGACCGTATCGAAGAATACTGTCTTTGGTTTTTCAAATTATTTTATCCAAGTAGCATTATTGTTGCCCTTATTTGCACATACATGTGGTCTTTTAGTGTAGATATGAAAGGTCACATAACCTTTTTTTTTTCAATGAACTATTTTTAGAATTAGTTGTAATGGAAATTTCAAACCTTTGATATAATTTGATGTATTCTTCTAGAGATAGCCTATGTTTATTCAAGGCTATGCATATCTTTTCATATATTTATTTATTATACAAATGGTAGTTTATTATTCTCAATGTTCTGCACCTACTTTCTTCAGTTATCAGTAGCTCCTTTCAATAATCTGCCTTGTTCTTTTTAAAATGTATGCTGTTTAGTGTATAGATGGATGTATTTTATTTAACCTTCTACCGATAAACGTTTAGATTGTATCCACTCTTTTACAGTAAATTTTTGAAAAATTATTTTGCAAACAGTGTTGCACTGAATATTATTGTATACTGTTAGTTTTGTACATGAGCAAATATAGTGATGCCATACCATACCATACCGAATGCCGGCGAGTCGATTCCAACTCATAGTAACCCAATAGGACAGAGTAGAACTGCCCTCATAGAATTTCCAAGGAGCAGCTGGTAGATTTGAACTGCCGACCTTTTGGTTAGCAGCCGTGGCTCTTAACCACTACGCCACGAGAGTTTCCAGATATAGTGAGTGATAGGACTCTAGAATTAGTCCAGCGGAAATATGTATTTTATATTTTGATTGATAAATTGCTCTCTGTAGAGGTTGTACCAATTTATGTTTCTGTAGAGGTTGTACCAATTTATGTTTCTACCAGCAATATGTGAGGGTGCTATTTCTTATGAAGCAGCTGTCCGAGTGTGTTATCAGACTTTTTGATTTTTGCCAACTTTAATTTGATTTATTACCTTTTTGATTAAAAAAAACTAATGAAAGGAGAAAAAAAAAAATGCCTTACTGTATTAAGAGAAGCAAATCTGTTTTGAAGGGCACTGAGAAGAGAACTGACTTGAGGCTTTTGGGCTCCCACCCATCTTGTGTTCTTTCTGCTTCCACTCTGAAGTGAGGATCTTGGGAATTAACCCTATGGTGTTAAAAAAAAAAAAAAAAAATTCTTCCTCAGACTGTGAGCTGATACAGCCAGCTTACATCTTCCATCCAGAAGACCAAACTGTTTCTACCATCCCGTGGTATCCAACAAGTGGAGTACATTCTTAAAATGATCTACTAATTCCATCAACCACAAAGCCAGACTAAAATTGCACTATTTTTTTCAGCCTGTAAATATTTGTTAAGCCTCTCTTTTGGTGAAGAGTACTATGCTAGTGCTATTTGACTTACAAAGTTATTTCTGTTTTGCCTTTCAGCAAAATGAATTTACAAGATACTTCCAAATGGGAAAAACAAAGTTCTACCATAATAAATGCCATCAAAATAATGTGAATTTGAAAGCTAGCTATGTTAAAAGCAAATTGCAGTTGTTAGAAGGATACATTTTAAGTCAAATCATAAAGAATATAAAAAACCTGTGAAATGTGAATCCAATTATCATTTTGTTCATAATTTTAAAATAGTTTTAATGTGAGTCAGATGCTGCTGTTTAACTTGATGATGTTGTTGTTGGTTGACATTGAGTCAATTCCAACTCATGGCAACCCCATTTGTGCAAAGCAGAACTGCTCCCTGGGGATTTCAAGGCTGTCACCTTTCAAAAGCAAACTGTCAGGCCAGTCTTCCAAGGTGCCTCTGGATGGGTTTGAACCACTAGCGTGATGATAGGATCAGACTAACAACAATATCTAACACTCATATAATATGTTATTAAGTCAACTAATATAGTGAAACTTGTGAGAGCCCAAACTCAACAGGACTGCCTTGTTTTTCCGAGTCTCAAGTTTTCCGCCTTTGACAGGATGCAGTCTTACCACTTTTCTGTCAGTCTCTGTAAGTGGAAAGTATTTGAGTTTTCCTTCTCTGACAGGTTTCTGCCTTACACAGGTTCTGGCTTTCGCAGGTTTTGCTGTATTTAAATAGTGCTTTTCTCTTGTACATGTTATTTCACTGGTGTTTTTCATAATGTTAGACCACTAGACAGCGTTTATGAAAAGGACTAACTCATCTTATTAGCTATAAGTAATTCAAGGAGAAAGAGAAAGACAAATAACACTTTTTAAATGTCAAGTATATTTCTGGCATTACATCAAGTTCCTTTCAGGAACTTTTGAAGTAGGAACTAGCTTGCCTTGAGGAGGGCAAAAGCCACGTCTCAGTTGTACATTGTTGTACAATACCTGGCACATTCCCGGGCACATGGTAGGTGCTCCAGAAATATTTGTTGAATGATTGTTATTATATTTAGATAAGGAAACTAGGCTCAGACAGAAAGACTTATCAAAAGCCACACAGTAAGAGGCAGAGCTAGATTTTAAACAAGGACTGTTTGGCTGTAAAGTAAATACTATTTGCACACACCACACTGACTCTTGAGTTTGGCTTTTGAGAAAAGGTACCAGAATTTTGACTACTGTTCTGAAGTTAGAGTACGCTTTTTATTAGGTTAAAAGACAGGTGTCAAGAATGAGCATCACACTAAAGTCAAGCATCCTTGCCATTTCTTGTTGGCCATTCTTTCCCAGACAACCATTTATATTCCTGGGAGTAGGAAAATGACATTTACTGATAACCTATTATTAGCAAGCACTATGCAGTACTTATCTTTTTATATTTAATAAATTAAGTTCAATACTTAATTTGTTTTTATTAAATATTGCATAGACATTACATAAAATAACCTGTGTAGATAGTATAAGGGTTAAACCTGTACCCACTACTAAACTTAAGAAGTAGAACATTATTAGTACCTTCTCCATTCCATCTCCCTCCCTTTTCCCACTACCCTGAATTACTATTACTGTGTTGTTTTTAAAAATAGTTTTATCATGCGAAAGTACCCCTAGACAAAATATTGTCCGCTACCCCAAATTTTGTATTTATTATTCCTGTGGTGTTTTAAAAATAGTTTTATCAGGTGAGTGTACCCCTAGGTGAAATATTGTTCAATTTTGCATGTTTTTTAACTTATACAAATGGAATCATACGATATGTTCTGTATGAACTTTTTTCCCCTCCGCAATACTGTGTTCTAATTAAGTGGGAATCTCTAGGGATGGGACTCAGGCGTTAGTATTTTATAAAGCTCTCCAGGTGATTCCAGTAAGCCTTCAAGGGTGTATACAGAGTAGTAGAAGTGTATGCTCATAACTTCAACTTTACTTGTTGTTAGGTGCCATCGAGTCGATTTCAACTCATGGCAACCCTGTGTAACAGAGCAGAACTACCCCATACTAGATAAAGCTAAAATTTTACAGGAAGGGAAGAATAAATTTTAACTCCCACCAGCAGATATGCTGTTCCACATCCTTGTCAACACATAATATTTTCAGTCTCTTTAAATTTTGCCAATCTCATCAGTATAAAATGAGATCTCAATGTGGTTTTAATTTCCTTTTCTCTGATCACTAGTGAAATTAAGAATCTTTTCCTATGGATATTAACTACTCATTTCCTCTTCCATAATGTTTTCTAGTGACTTGTCTTTTCATATCAGTATGTTATTATACTTTGGATACTAATCCTTTCTTGAGTATGTTGTTGCAAATGTCCCAGTATATCCCTCCTTGCCTTTTCTCTCAAAATTATCTTTGATGAACAAAGTTCTTAACTTTAATGTAGCCTGTTTCAGAAGATAAAACTGACACATGAAATGGAAGACAGAATAATTAAATGTTTAATTGGGTTTCACCTTTTATAAGAGTAATTACACAAGTAATTTATACAGAATTATTAAATATCAAATTGTGGTTTACTTTTTTTTTTCTTTATATTTTCTTGTACTTCAGGTGAAGGCTTACAGTACAAATAGTTTCTCATAAAACAGTAGTACACATGTTGTTTTATGACATTGGTTAACAACCCCACAAAATATTAATCCTCTAACTTCTCAACCTTTTATTTTTGTGAAGATACTCATAGCCAAAGATACACCATTTCAAAAATTTCTACATGCACAATTCAGTGACATTGACTACGCTCTTCCAATTGTGCTGTTATTCTCACTTAAGATGAAGACTTACAGAACAAAATAGTTTCTCATTTAACAGTTACTACAAATGTTGCCCTGTGACAATGGTTAACAATCTCACAACACATCAACAATATCCTTACTCAACCTTGGGTTCCCCATCACCAGCTTCCTTATCCCCTTCTTCTTTCTGGCCCTTGTCACTGGACTCCTGTACCTCGTTAGTCTCATTTGGTTTTATGGGGCTGTCCACTCCCAGGCTGAACAGTGAACCTCAGAGGTAACTTCACCACTGAGCTAAAAGGGTGTCTGGGGGCCATGCTCTCGAGGTTTCTCCAGTCTCCTTTAGGCCAGTAAATCTGGTCTTTTTTTTTTTTTTGTGAGTTAGAATTATGCTCTACATCCTTCTACAGCTCTGTCCAGAACTCTCTGTTGTGATCCTGGTCAGAGCAGTCAGTGGTGGTAGCCGGGCAGCATCTAGCTGTACTGGACTCAGTCCGGTGGAGGCCTTGGTAGCTGTGGACAATTAGTCCTTCGGACTAATCTTTTCCTTGTATCCTGTTCTCTTCATTGTGTCTTGCTCCCGAAGGGATGATACCAGTGGAGTATCTTAGATGGCCGCTCACAGGCTTTTGAGACCCCAGACACTACTCACCAAGGTAGAATGTAGAGCACTGTCTTTATAAGCTGTGTCATCCCAACTGAGCTAGATGTTCCCCGAGACCATGGTCCCCAGAGCCCTCCACCAAGCAATTCAGTCCCTCAGGCAGTTTGGATGTGTCTGTGGGGCTTCCATGACCTTTCCTTGTACAAGTTGTGCTAGTTTCCCCTGTATTGTGTATTGTCTCACCCTTCACTCAAGATACCACTTACCTATTGCTTATTTAGTATTTCCCCCCCACCCCTCCCATCCCTGGTAACCAACAAAGATTGTTACATTTTGTGTGTGAACTTTCTCATGGGTTTTTACAATAGAGGTCTCATACAATATTTGTCCTTTTGTGATTGACTTATTTCACTCAGCATAATGTCCTCCAGTTTCATCCATGTTATGAGATGCTTCACGGATTCATTGTTGTTCTTTCTCGTTGCATAGTACTCCATTGTGTGTATGTACCATAGTTTGTTTATCCATTCATCTGTTGATGGGCATCTAGGTTGTTGCCATCGTTTTGCTATTGTGAACAATGCTGCCATGAACATAGGTGTGCATATGTCTATTCAAGTGACGACTCTTATTTCTCTAGGATATATTCCTAGGAGTGGGATTGCTGGATCGAATGGTATGTCTATTTCTAGCTTTCTGAGGAAGCGCCATATCATTTTCCAAAATGGTTGTATCATTTTGCATTTCCACCAGCAGTACATAAGTGTTCCGATCTTCCCGCAGCCCCTCCAGCATTTGTTATTTGCAGTGTTTTTGATTCATGCCAGTAATGCCGGGGTGAGATGGGATCTCATTGTGGTTTTAATTTGCATTTCTCTAATGGCTAGTGATCACGAGCATTTCCTCATGTGTCTGTTGGCCATTTGAATGTCTTCTTTGGTGAAGTGTCCATTCATTTCCTTTGCCCGTTTTTTAATAGGATTATTTGTCTTCTTGTTGTAGAGGTGTTGGATTTTCTTGTAGATTATGGAGATTAGACCTTTGTCTGACTTCTACTGTCCAAAAATTTCTTCCCCGTCTCTAGGTTCTCTTTTTACTCTTTTGGTGAAGTCTTTTGAAGAGCATAGATGTTTGATTTTTAGAAGATCCCAGTTATCTAGCTTATCTATTGGGTTTTGTGCATTGATGGTTATGGTTTGTATCCTGTTAATGCCATGTATTAAGGCCTGAAGTGTTGGTCCTATTTTTTCTTCTATGAAGTGTATAGTTTTAGGCTTTATATTCAGGTCTTTGATCCATTTTGAAGTAGTTTTTGTATACGGTGTGAGGTATGGGTCCTGTTCCATTTTTTTGCAAATGGATATCCAGTTTTGCCAGCACCATTTGTTACAAAGACTGTCTTTTCCCCATTTGGTGGACTTTGGGCCCTTGTTGAAGATCAGGTGACCGTAGGTGGATGGATTTACATCTGGATTCTCAATTCTGTTCCATTGGTCACTGTATTTGTCGTTGTACCAGTACCAGACTGTTTTGACTACTGTAGCTGTATAGTAGGTTCTGAAGTCAGGTAGTGTGAGTCCTCCAACTTTATTCTTCTTCTT
Source organism: Dugong dugon (assembly GCA_030035585.1). Lineage (NCBI taxonomy): Eukaryota > Metazoa > Chordata > Mammalia > Sirenia > Dugongidae > Dugong > Dugong dugon. The sequence continues at coordinate 68,344,634 of CM057467.1, forward strand.
CAGTAGTGCTTTACTTATTCGGGGCTTCTTCCCTTTCCATATAAAGTTAATGATTACTTTTTCCAACTCTTTGAAGAATGTTGTTGGTATTTGGATCGGGATTGCGTTCTATTTGTAAATTGCTTTGGGTAGAATTGACATTTTCACAATGTTGAGTCTGCCTATCCATGAGCATGGTATGTTTATGTAGATTTATGTAGATCCCTTTGGGTTTCATGCAGTAGTGTTTTATAGTTTCCTTTGTATAGGTCTTTTACATCCCCGGTCAGATTTATTCCTAGGTATTTCATCTTTTTAGGGGCTAGTGAAAATAGTATTGTTTTTCTGATTTCCTCTTCATCATTCTCCTTACTGGTGTATAGGAATCCAACTGATTTTTGAATGTTTATCTTGTATTCTGCTACTCTACTGAATCTTTCTATTAGTTCCCGTAGATTTCTCGTGGAGTCTTTACGGTTTTCTTTGTATAGTATCATATCATCTGCAAACAGGGACAGTTTAACTTCTTCATTACCAATTTGGATGCCCTTTATTTCTTTTTCTTGCCTTATTGCTCTAGCTAGAACATCCAGCACAATGTTAAATAGGAGTGGTGATAAAGGGCATTCTTGTCTTGTTCCTGTTTTCAAGGGGAATGTTTTCAGCCTCCCTCCATTAAGAATGATGTTGGCCGTTGGTTTTGCATAGATGCCCTTTATTATGTTGAGAAATTTCCCTTCTATACCTATTTTATTGAGAGTTTTTATCAGGAATGAGTGTTGGACTTTGTCAAATGCCTTTTCTGCATCAGTTGAGATAATCATGTGATTCTTTTCTTTCCTTTTATTTATGTGGTGGATTACGTTGATGGATTTTCTAATGTTGAACCATCCTCGCATACCTGGTATGAATCCCACTTGGTCGTTGTGTATTATTTTATTGATATGATGCTGAAGTCTATTGGCTAGAATTTTGTTGAGAATTTTTGCATCTATATTCATGAGAGATATTGGTCTGTAATTTTCTTTTTTTGTGACCTCTTTCCCTGGTTTGGTATCAGCGTTATGCTGGCTTCACAGAATGAATTTGGAAGTGTTGCTTCCTCTTCTATGCTCTGAAATAGCTTGAGTAGTACTGGTACAAGCTCTTCTGTAAATGTTTTGTAGAATTCTCCAGTGAAGCCATCTGGGCCAGGGCTTTTTTTGGTTGGGGTTTTTTTTTATTACCTTTTCAATCTCTTCTCTTGTGATGGGTCTGTTCAGATTTTCAACATCACTTTGTTACAGTTTGGGTAGGCTGTGTGTTTCTAGAAATTTATCCATTTCCTCTAGGTTTTCAAATTTGTTGGAGTATAGTTTTTCATAATATTCTGTTAGAATCCTTTTTATTTCAGTTGGGTCTGTTGTTGTGTACCCCATTTCATTTCTTATTTGGGTTATTTGTATCCTCTCCTTTTTTTCTTTTGTCAGTCTGGCCAGTGGTTTGTTGATTTTGTTGAGTCTTTCAAAGAACCAACTTTTGGTTTTGTTGATTCTCTCTATTGTTTTTCTGTTCTCTATTGCATTTATTTCTGCTCTGATCTTTACTATTTCCTTTCTTCCGGTGGTTGTGGGCTTTTTTTGCTGTTCTCTTTCTATTTGTTTGAGTTCTGTAGTTAGTGTCTTCATTTTGTCCCTTTCTTCCTTTTTGATATGTGCATCTATTGCTATAAATTGTCCTCTGAGGACTGCCTTTGCTGTGTCCCATTTGATTCTAGGAATTTTTTGATTCCATCTCTGATTTCTTCTATTACCCGCCGATGTGTAAGCAGGTTATTGTTCAGTTTCCATGTAGTTGATTTTTTTTCCTTGCTCTTTCTATTGTTAATTTCTACCTTGATGGCATTGTGGTCAGAGAAGATACTTTGAATTATCTCAACGTTTTGGATCTTGTTGAGGATTGCTCTGTGGCCTAAGATGTGGTCTATGCTGGAGAACGTTCCATGTGCATTGGAAAAGAACATGTACTTTGCAGCGGTTGGATGGAGTGTTCTATATACGCCTGTGAGGTCAAGTTGGCTGATTGTGCCCTTTAGGTCTTCTGTATCTTTGCTGAGTTTCTTCTTAGTTGTTCTGTCCTTTAGTGAGAGTGGTGTGTTGAAGTCTCCTACTATTATTGTGGAACTGTCAGTTTCTCTTTTCAGTGTTGTTCGAGTTTGTTTTATGTATTTTGGAGCCCTGTCATTGGGTGCGTGCATAGATGTTTATTATGGTTATGTCTTCGTGATGGATCGTCCCCTTAATCATTATATAGTGTCCCTCTTTGTCTTTTATGGTAGATTTTGTTTTAAAGTCTATTTTATCTGAGATTAGAATTGCCACTCTTGCTCTTTTTTGGTAGTTGTTAGCTTGATACATTTTTTTCCAACCTTTGACTTTTAATAAATTCACATCTTTGTTTCTAAGGTGTGTCTCTTGTAGACAGCATATTGATGGATCCTGTTTTCTTATCCATTCTGTCACTGTCTGTCTCTTTATGGGTGCATTGAGTCCATTCACATTCAGTGTAATTATTGATAGATGTGGGTTTGTTGTTGTCATTTTGTAGTGCTTTTTTTTGTGGTGCTGAAGTTTTCTTTGTTCTTCTTACTCTCTTGTGCCGAGTTACTTTTGTTTGTGGATGTTTTTTTCATTTCTTTTGTTTTTGTCGAGACTTTATGTTTATCGTCTTTATTTTTATGAGTATGTTTGTTAACTTTCTTTGTGGTTACCATGAATTTTACCCTTATCTTTCTAAGTTTGAAGCAGTCTACCATTACTTGGTATCGCCTTGCCTTCCTCTCCATTAGAAGGTTCTATACCTATACCGTTCATTCCCTCTTTTATTGTTTTGATATTGTTGTCATTTATTGATTAACTGCTCTGATTCCGTGTTGTATTTCTTTTGGTTTTGGATAGTCCGCGAGAGTTCATTGCCTAGATTGGTATCTGGCTCGTACGATCCTGCGTCCTAGGTTCTGCCTGTGAGCCGAAGCCGTTTGTCCTCAGATCGAAGAACTCCCTTTAATAATTCTTGTAAGTTTGGTTTGACTTTTACATATTCCCTTAATTTCTGTTTATCTGGAAATGACCTAATTTCACCATCAAATTTGAACAAGAGTTTTGCAGGATATATTATTCTTGGCTGACAATTTTTTCTTTCAAGATTTTATATATGTCATCCCATTGCCTTCTTGCCTGCATGGTTTCTGCCGAATAATCTGAGCTTAGTCTTATTGTTTCTCCTCTGTATGTGACGTCTTGTTTTTCATGAACTGCTCTCAGGATTCTCTGTTTGTCTTTGGTTTTGGCGAGTGTGAATACGATATGCCTTGGTGATTTTCTTTTGGGATCTCTTCTATATGGGGTTCGTTGAGCTTCTTGGATGGCCAGCTTTTCATCTTTTATGATATTGGGGAAGTTTTCTGTCAGCAGTTCCTCAATGATCCTCTCTGTGTTTTCTGTTTTCTCCCCGTTCTGGAATTCCAATCACTCACAGATTTTTGCTTTTGATTGTGTCCCACATAACTCTCAGGGTCTCTTCATTTTTCTTTGTTCTTTTTTCTGAGTTTTCCTGAAACAGAGTTATATCCAAGTGTTTGTCTTCAATTCCACTGATCCTGTCTTCCACGGTTTCAAATCTGCTTCTCAGCCCTTCTATGACATCATCCATTTCTGAAATCTTGTTGTTTATCATTTGGATTTCTAATTGTTGTCTTTGTATAATTTCTAGTTGTGAATTTACTTTGGCATTTTGTTCCTGCATCATCTTCCTGAATTCTTCCAATTTTTTTGTCTGTATTTTCCATGAGTTTGTCTATTTTTTCCTCATGTTTGTCAGCTTTTTGCCTCAGTTCTTGGAGAATTCTGAGTATTAGAGATTTGAATTCCCTATCAGGTAGTTCTAGTGCATTTTCTTCCACAGGAGAGTCATCTGGTGTTTTATTTTGGACGCCTACTGGAACCATCCTGTCCTGTTTTTGTAAATGTTTTGTTATTGTCTGCTGTCTTCGCGGCATTCAGTAGTTATTTTTCTCGTTTATTGATTGTAGATTTGTTTGTTTCATCCCTTTTTTAAAAAAAAATTTGACTATGTCTGAGCAGGCAGACTGTGTGTTCCTTGTTGTTTGCTTGCCTGTGCGCTCAATACTTTTCGCCTCCTTCTCCAACTGGCAGGGTCAGTCACTCAGATATGGTACAGCAGGACAGTTCTAGCTCAAGAGGAGTTACTGGGACAGTTGTTTGTGGCACTTACTACAGCCACCAGAGCTGGTCGGTAATCAGTGCAGGGCAGGTTCCTTTAGGCCGTGCCCGTGCTGCTTGGTGGTGTGATGTCAAGCGCACGGTGCAGGTAGGCATGATGCAGCAGGGAGATTGTTATGTGTGGAGCTAAGATGGACATGGGAGAGAGGAGAGAGGAACAGGAGCCAAAAACATACAAACAAACAAAGAAAAAAGAATGCTAGGGGAGCTTGCTGTTGGTATGGAGAGATGAGAGACTATGAAATGGAGAGAAACAGAAAGGGGAAGAGGAAGAAAAGAAAAGAATGAATAAATAAATATCAGAAAGGTTAAAGAACTGCAAAGTTCCCAGGGATCCCACCAGTGCAGCTATGAGGTCTGGGGAAGTCACTCTCAGCTGTTGCAATACATCCTGTGTAGAAAGCGTAGAGGTATACAATGCCTGGTATTCAGGGATCAGAAAGAGAAGGAAGATATAGAGGTATGAGAAACTGAGCGTTGAAGAAAGAAAAAAGGGAAAAAGAAGGAAAAGAAAACAAAACAAATTATAAAATAAAGAACAAGAAAGGCCCACCAGAAAAACAGAAAAAAAATAAACAACAACGAAAAAAGAAATGCTCTTAGAGATCCCTCTGCACGCCTGTGAAAGCTGAAGGGGAGTTCCTTGCCACGCAGCTCTGCCTGGCCAGAAAGGGCTCCCAACTCAAGAAAAGGAAAACAAAACAAAACAAACAATTCAAAACAAAGAAACGAACAAAAGCCCCGGGATCCCACCAGCGCGGTAGCCGAGACCGGGAAGCAGCTCCACACTCGAATGGAGCTCCGCAGCCCCTCAGGAACAAGCAAAGATGGCGCACAGAGCAAGGCACTCAAGCGAAAGGACGGGGAGATGGCCAGAGGCAAGGAAGAAATCAAAAGAAGTGGATAAAAGCAACAGCAACAGCCAACAAATGGCACCCAGAGAGCCGCCCACTTGGGTGTGTGGCATCCAAGCAGCCGGCGCTTCCCGGTCAAGAGACCGTGGCCGCGGGAAGCAGAGGAGGCCGAGCCGGGGTGAAGAGGGGTGGGGGGTGGGAAAGTGCACACCACAAATTACCGGTTGTTTTGTCTCCCGCTGGATGCTCCGTGAGGCTGCTTTCTCGTACCCCCGTTTGCTGGTCTCCGATAGGAGTCCGAGATGGTGGATCCACACTGCGTTAGCTGGTAGGGGATCTCTGCATGAATCTGTCCTCGCTCTCCGTTCTCTGTCAGTTTTCTCACTCCCTTTGGTGCTTGGCTGAGTTCTTTATCTCTTCATTTGATGTTTTAGGGTTTCAGGATTGTTGTATTCTCTGTTCGGCTTAGTTTTTTGGATCTTTGCTGTGGAGGGACAGCGTGGTGCTTCTGCCTAGTGCGCCATTTTTTGTGGCAGCCTGGTGGTTTACTTTTTATAAACGTTCTAGGAAAGTTTTCTAGGAGTCCCCGAGTGGCACAAATGGTTAAATGGTCTTCTACTGACTGCAAGGTTAGCACTTCAGATCCACCCAGAGACACCTCAGAAGAAAGGCCTAGTGACCTACTTCTGAAACATCACAGGCAGTGAAAACCCTGTGGAGCACAGTTCTACCCTGAAACACATGGGATCACCGTGAGTTGGAATCAACTCAACAGCAACTGGATTGGAGGAAAATTTTCTCATGAGGAAAAACTAAGTGCTAGAGTGGTCAGAGATTTCCACAGGGAAAGTAAGCAGTATGTGACCCTCTTTGGTTTTTGTCCCCAACCTTATCTTTTATTTTCTGTTTCCAAAATAACAGATTTACCACAGGTCACTTTCCAGAAACTTCAATTTATAGCAGTTTGGGTAAGAGAGTGGCCATTGGTGAGAAGCAAGCATATACAGTGAATGATTGATACATATGTACTTGCCTAATGCAATAATTAGGAGCCTTGGTGGTGCATTGGTTAAAGCACTCGACTGTTAACTGAAAGGTTGTCAGTTTGAATCCACCAGCCGCTCTACCGCTCTGTGGGGAAAAGATATGGCAGTCTGCTTCCATAAAGATTTACAGCCTTGAAAACCCTTGGGACAGTTCTACTATGTCCTATAGGATGGCTATGAGTTGCCGTCAACTTGACAGCAGTGGGTTTGGTTTTTTTTTTTTTTTTATGTAATAATTAATTCTTTTATCCAATTAATATTAATTCAGTATATAACATGTGCTGGAGATACAGTGGTGGACAGAGTAGACAGAAGTCCTTTTCTTTATGGAATGTATGTCCTTGTGAAAGGGGAGATACAATAAACAAAAAATAAAAGTAAAATATATAATGTGTTAGATATTATGGTACTTGTCTCTAAAGATAGCTCCCCAGTGTCCTATACCTCTCAGTATTCATATCCTTCTGTTGTCCCTTCCCACAGTTAATTTGGGCTGGCACTGTGTAACCAGTAGAACATGATAAAAATGTAGCTTCCCTGGCTAGGTCATAAACCTCCCAGCTTCTGCCTTGGTCTTTGGAATGTGAGCTCTAGGGGAAACTGGCATTCATGTAAAAAGTCTAATTACCATAAGATCACCATGCTGTGAGGTAACCCAAATAATCATGTGGGGAAATCTGTGTGATATGACTGAGATGTCCAACTAGCCCTCAGTTGTCTGAGGCATCCCCCTAAAGGCACTAGACATGTGACTGAAGAAGGCATCTTAGATGTCTAGCTCAGTTGAACTTCAGATGACTCCAGCCCAAGCAGCCATTTGGTAATAACCATAAGAGAGACCTCAAGCAAGAACCAACCAGCTGAACCTAGGTAGCCCACAGACTTGTGGAAGATAGCCATAGTTTCTTTTTTAAGCCATTAAGTTTTAGTGGCTTAGTGGCTTTGTTACTCAGCATAGATAATCAGAACAGATGGTGATTAGCGCTGTGGAGGAAAATCAAGCAAGAGAAGAGATTAGAGAGCATCAGAGGGAAGAGTTTCCATTTTAATTTGGGTAGTCAAGGAAAGCGTCACTGAGAAGATATTCGAATGAAAACCTGGTAGATGTGAGGGAGTGAGTCTTGCTGATACCTGGTGGAAGAATATTCCCAGTCAGAAGGAACAGCAAGTACAAAGGCCTTGTTAGAGCTTCCTGGGGTTTTCAAGAAACCGCCACAAAGGCCAGCGTGGCTGGAGCAGAGTGAATAAGGAGAAGAATAGCGGGAGTTGAAGTCAGACAGGTTAAGAGTAGATGCATATTATCTGGGGCGGTGATGTTTAACTTTATGAAGTACAACATCCTTTTTTTGTTTTTTTAATAACAAATATATTGTAATAACCCCTCTACTCTGCCCAGATGAAATATAGATAATATAAGCTTTTTATACATTTAATTAAAAAAGAACATAATACAATAGCCTCTCTTTTATATAAAGAAGAAATAAAGAATATTTCATTATGTAAATTCTGTGGTATGACTAGTCTAGGAAAATATAAACTGCCTTTCATAGAGTCGCTGACTTTGAGAGCTATAAATTATGGCTTATACAAGTGTGTTATGTTGATGATTCAGATACCATGAACAGTGTTGCCATTGGTGATTGGATTTTGTGAAATATTGAATAATTCTTGATAAAGTTCTATACAAAACAAAGTGCAGCTGTCCCTTGATTTACATGGAGGTTGCATTCTAGAAAATCAGAGCATATTGAAGGAATAATAATAATAATAATAATAATAATAATTCATTAACATGGTACATTTGAAACTTGGGTAACCAAAAACTCATTGCGTCGAGTCAATTCTGCTTCGTAGTGATGCTGTAAGACAGAGTAGAACTGCCCCATAGAGTTTCCGAGGAGCAGCTGGTGGATTTGAACTGCAGACCTTTTGGTTAGCAGCCAAGATCTTAACCACTGCATCACTGCCCACTAAATTTCAATAGCTCTCTCCAATCATTGTGACAACCCGAAACATCCCCAGTAGGAACCTCAAATACAGGGCTTTGTAGACATTGTAAGAAATTTACTTTTATTCCAAGTGAGTTGGGAAGACTTTGAGTTCTAAGCAAAGGAGTGACATAGATCACTTATATTCTAAAGAGATCATTCTGGCTGCTGTATGGAGAATAGACGGTGGGTGGGAAAGTATAAAAGTGAAACCAGTTAAGAGTTTAATAGACAGACAGTGATAGATTCTAAAATGTAGTTGGATTCTGATGTATTTAGAAAGCACATAGTTTGTACATGCTGGTACCAGGGCACATTCTTTTGTTTTTACCATCTGTACTCCTGACCTGTATTTTCCCAGAAGTAGTTATGTTGGCTAGTTTAGCTCTGCTAAAGACCTTTGAACTTTTAATATGGAGAGAATTCTTTTTTCTACAAATGGTTGTTTCCATTGCTAATTAGAGTAGAAAGTAGACGTTCCTTTTTTTTTTTAACATGAACTTTTATGTTGCTATTCTAAACATTAGAATTCTGTTAAGTAGCCATAAGTACAAAAGAAAATACCAACTTCAAATACACTAGAAAGACTTGTAAAGAAAGCCTTTTGAGCTTATATTCTTTAGGGCTAATGCTATTTAATTGTTTTTGGGGAATGGGTTTTTGTTGGAAACTGGACATTTATGTTTTGGCTGCCATCCTTGAAGGAAGCATTCCATGACATCATTGACTTCATGAAATACTTTGATCCTGAAAAACAATATGAATCTTTTTTGGTTAACATCAAAATGATGACGTTTATAACAATATGCCTTATAATGGCTTATCCTTAAGCACTGCAGCCAGAGATAAAGGACGACCAAGCCCTTCTGTTCCAAGTATCAGTAACTTGCTTTTCCTCCACACGGCAACTGTAAGAAAATACATCTTCTTATAATTACTGATTGGATTAAATTTTTATATTGGGAGGAGGAGGTATGAGAGATAATGGACTGGTTAGAGTTTAGTTTTCATAGAAGGAAATTTGATAAGAAAGGTTCAGCATGCTTGGTGCAGTTATGTTTAATAAGTATTTATTGAGTACCTACTGTGGAGTCCCTAGATACTACAAACAGTACATGCTTGGCTGCTAACAGAAAAGTTGGCAATTCAAGTCTATCCAGAGGCACCTCGGAAGAAAGACCTGGCATTCACAGCCACTGAAAACCCTATGAAGCGCAGTTTTACTTTGAACACACATGGGTTCTCCATTGGTTGGAACTGACTCAACAGAAACTGGTTTTGTGGTTACTGTTTTTAGTGGTGGCCAAGTCCTTTGGGGGGACAAGGGAAATATAAAATGGTCCTTACCATGGAGGAGCTTTTATTCTAGTTGAGGAGATGGATGTTGTCTTAATCATCTAGTTCTGCTATAACAGAAATACCACAAGTGGATGGCTTTAACAAATAGAAATTTATTCTCTCACCATCTAGTAGGCTACAAGTCCAAATTCAGGGCATCAGTTCCAGGGAAAGTCCTTCTCTCTCTGTCGGTTCCAGAGGAAGGTCCCTGTCATCAGTGTTCCCTTGGTCTGGGAGTGTCTCAATGCAGGAACCCCAGGTCCAAAGGATGCGCTCTGATCCCGGTGCTGCTTTCTTGGTAGTATGAGGTCCCCATGTGTCTCTGTTCACTTCTCTCTTTTATATCTCAAAAGAGATTGGCTTAAGACACTGTCTCATTTTGCAGACCTCATCAGTATAACTGCCACTAATCCATTTTATTACATCATAGTACATCATTACCACACATAAGGAAATCACATCAGATTACAAAATGATAGAATACTGGGAATCATGACCCAGCCAGGTTGACAGATATTTTTGGGGGGACATAATTCAATCCATGACAGGTGTATACAAAGTAACATTATAAAGCAGTATCTGATTAAGTGGTAAATGATTGGTAGACCATTATTTTTCAAGGGACAGGATCAGGTGCTTTCCAGGGGATAATACAGCATAAGCAAACACTGGGTGAAACTAAGACAAATTTGGAGAAATAAGCTGGGTTTGAAAAGTATTGTTAATATGTTTTACTTTTTTTGAGTATTTTTAATGGGGAATAATGGGAAAGAAGCTGGAAAAGTAAGGTAGATTAGGGCAGAGTAGAGGACACAGTGAAGAACCAGTGAGGATTTTTAAGCATGGGAAAGACTTAAGGAAAGCAGCAAGAAGAATGGGTTAATAGCTGCACTGGTGGGATCCCTGGGAACTTTGCAGTTCTTTAACCTTTCTGATATTTATTTATTCATTCTTTTCTTTTCTTCCTCTTCCCCTTTCTGTTTCTCTCCATTTCATAGTCTCTCATCTCTCCATACCAACAGCAAGCTCCCCTAGCATTCTTTTTTCTTTGTTTGTTTGTATGTTTTTGGCTCCTGTTCCTCTCTCCTCTCTCCCATGTCCATCTTAGCTCCACACATAACAATCTCCCTGCTGCATCATGCCTACCTGCACCGTGCGCTTGACATCACACCACCAAGCAGCACGGGCACGGCCTAAAGGAACCTGCCCTGCACTGATTACCGACCAGCTCTGGTGGCTGTAGTAAGTGCCACAAACAACTGTCCCAGTAACTCCTCTTGAGCTAGAACTGTCCTGCTGTACCATATCTGAGTGACTGACCCTGCCAGTTGGAGAAGGAGGCGAAAAGTATTGAGCGCACAGGCGAGCAAACAACAAGGAACACACAGTCTGCCTGCTCAGACATAGTCAAATTTTTTTTTAAAAAAGGGATGAAACAAACAAATCTACAATCAATAAACGAGAAAAATAACTACTGAATGCCGCGAAGACAGCAGACAATAACAAAACATTTACAAAAACAGGACAGGATGGTTCCAGTAGGCGTCCAAAATAAAACACCAGATGACTCTCCTGTGGAAGAAAATGCACTAGAACTACCTGATAGGGAATTCAAATCTCTAATACTCAAAATTCTCCAAGAACTGAGGCAAAAAGCTGACAAACATGAGGAAAAAATAGACAAACTCATGGAAAATACAGACAAAAAAATTGGAAGAATTCAGGAAGATGATGCAGGAACAAAATGCCAAAGTAAATTCACAACTAGAAATTATACAAAGACAACAATTAGAAATCCAAATGATAAACAACAAGATTTCAGAAATGGATGATGTCATAGAAGGGCTGAGAAGCAGATTTGAAACCGTGGAAGACAGGATCAGTGGAATTGAAGACAAACACTTGGATATAACTCTGTTTCAGGAAAACTCAGAAAAAAGAACAAAGAAAAATGAAGAGACCCTGAGAGTTATGTGGGACACAATCAAAAGCAAAAATCTGTGAGTGATTGGAATTCCAGAACGGGGAGAAAACAGAAAACACAGAGAGGATCATTGAGGAACTGCTGACAGAAAACTTCCCCAATATCATAAAAGATGAAAAGCTGGCCATCCAAGAAGCTCAACGAACCCCATATAGAAGAGATCCCAAAAGAAAATCACCAAGGCATATCGTATTCACACTCGCCAAAACCAAAGACAAACAGAGAATCCTGAGAGCAGTTCATGAAAAACAAGACGTCACATACAGAGGAGAAACAATAAGACTAAGCTCAGATTATTCGGCAGAAACCATGCAGGCAAGAAGGCAATGGGATGACATATATAAAATCTTGAAAGAAAAAATTGTCAGCCAAGAATAATATATCCTGCAAAACTCTTGTTCAAATTTGATGGTGAAATTAGGTCATTTCCAGATAAACAGAAATTAAGGGAATATGTAAAAGTCAAACCAAACTTACAAGAATTATTAAAGGGAGTTCTTCGATCTGAGGACAAACGGCTTCGGCTCACAGGCAGAACCTAGGACGCAGGATCGTACGAGCCAGATACCAATCTAGGCAATGAACTCTCGCGGACTATCCAAAACCAAAAGAAATACAACACGGAATCAGAGCAGTTAATCAATAAATGACAACAATATCAAAACAATAAAAGAGGGAATGAACGGTATAGGTATAGAACCTTCTAATGGAGAGGAAGGCAAGGCGATACCAAGTAATGGTAGACTGCTTCAAACTTAGAAAGATAAGGGTAAAATTCATGGTAACCACAAAGAAAGTTAACAAACATACTCATAAAAATAAAGACGATAAACATAAAGTCTCGACAAAAACAAAAGAAATGAAAAAAACATCCACAAACAAAAGTAACTCGGCACAAGAGAGTAAGAAGAACAAAGAAAACTTCAGCACCACAAAAAAAAGCACTACAAAATGACAACAACAAACCCACATCTATCAATAATTACACTGAATGTGAATGGACTCAATGCACCCATAAAGAGACAGACAGTGACAGAATGGATAAGAAAACAGGATCCATCAATATGCTGTCTACAAGAGACACACCTTAGAAACAAAGATGTGAATTTATTAAAAGTCAAAGGTTGGAAAAAAATGTATCAAGCTAACAACTACCAAAAAAGAGCAAGAGTGGCAATTCTAATCTCAGATAAAATAGACTTTAAAACAAAATCTACCATAAAAGACAAAGAGGGACACTATATAATGATTAAGGGGACGATCCATCACGAAGACATAACCATAATAAACATCTATGCACGCACCCAATGACAGGGCTCCAAAATACATAAAACAAACTCGAACAACACTGAAAAGAGAAACTGACAGTTCCACAATAATAGTAGGAGACTTCAACACACCACTCTCACTAAAGGACAGAACAACTAAGAAGAAACTCAGCAAAGATACAGAAGACCTAAAGGGCACAATCAGCCAACTTGACCTCACAGGCGTATATAGAACACTCCATCCAACCGCTGCAAAGTACATGTTCTTTTCCAATGCACATGGAACGTTCTCCAGCATAGACCACATCTTAGGCCACAGAGCAATCCTCAACAAGATCCAAAACGTTGAGATAATTCAAAGTATCTTCTCTGACCACAATGCCATCAAGGTAGAAATTAACAATAGAAAGAGCAAGGAAAAAAAATCAACTACATGGAAACTGAACAATAACCTGCTTACACATCGGCGGGTAATAGAAGAAATCAGAGATGGAATCAAAAAATTCCTAGAATCAAATGGGACACAGCAAAGGCAGTCCTCAGAGGACAATTTATAGCAATAGATGCACATATCAAAAAGGAAGAAAGGGACAAAATGAAGACACTAACTACAGAACTCAAACAAATAGAAAGAGAACAGCAAAAAAAGCCCACAACCACCGGAAGAAAGGAAATAGTAAAGATCAGAGCAGAAATAAATGCAATAGAGAACAGAAAAACAATAGAGAGAATCAACAAAACCAAAAGTTGGTTCTTTGAAAGAATCAACAAAATCGACAAACCACTGGCCAGACTGACAAAAGAAAAAAAGGAGAGGACACAAATAACCCAAATAAGAAATGAAATGGGGTACACAACAACAGACCCAACTGAAATAAAAAGGATTCTAACAGAATATTATGAAAAACTATACTCCAACAAATTTGAAAACCTAGAGGAAATGGATAAATTTCTAGAAACACACAGCCTACCCAAACTGTAACAAAGTGATGTTGAAAATCTGAACAGACCCATCACAAGAGAAGAGATTGAAAAGGTAATAAAAAAAACTCCCAGCCAAAAAAAGCCCTGGCCCAGATGGCTTCACTGGAGAATTCTACAAAACATTTACAGAAGAGCTTGTACCAGTACTACTCAAGCTATTTCAGAGCATAGAAAAGGAAGCAACACTTCCAAATTCATTCTGTGAAGCCAGCATAACACTGATACCAAAACCAGGCAAAAAGGTCACAAAAAAAGAAAATTACAGACCAATATCTCTCATGACTATAGATGCAAAATTCTCAACGAAATTCTAGCCAGTAGAATTCAGCATCGTATCAAAAAAATAATACACAACGACCAAGTGGGATTCATACCAGGTATGCGAGGATGGTTCAACATTAGAAAATCAATCAATGTAATCCACCACATAAATAAAAGGAAAGAAAAGAATCACATCATCATCTCAATTGACACAGAAAAGGCTTTTGACAAAGTCCAACACCTATTCCTGATAAAACTCTCAATAAAATAGGTATAGAAGGGAAATTTCTCAACATAATAAAGGGCATCTATGCAAAACCAACGGCCAACATCATACTTAATGGAGAGAGGCTGAAAACATTCCCCTTGAAAACAGGAACAAGACAAGGATGCCCTTTATCACCACTCGTATTTAACATTGTGCTGGAAGTTCTAGGTAGAGCAATAAGGCAAGAAAAAGAAATAAAGGGCATCCAAATTGGTAATGAAGAAGTTAAACTGTCCCTATTTGCAGATGATATGCTACTATACACAGAAAACCCTAAAGACTCCATGAGAAATCTACTGGAACTAATAGAAAGATTCAGCAGAGTAGCAGGATACAAGAAAAACATTCAAAAATCAGTTGGATTCCTATACACCAATAAGGAGAACGATGAAAAGGAAATCAGGAAAACAATACCATTTTCAATAGCTCCTAAAAAGATGAAATACCTAGGAATAGATCTGACCAAGGATGTAAGAGACCTATACAAAGAAAACTACAAAACACTACTGCAAGAAACCCAAAGGGATCTACATAAATGGAAAAACATACCATGCTCATGGATAGGCAGACTCAACATTGTGAAAATGGCAATTCTACCTAAAGCAATTTACAAATACAACGCAATCCCGATCCAAATACCAACAACATTCTTCAAAGAGATGGAAAAACTAATTATTAACTTTATATGGAAAGGGAAGAAACCCCGAATAAGTAAAGCACTACTGAAGAAGAAGAATAAAGTTGGAGGACTCACACTACCTGACTTGAGAACCTACTATACAGCTACAGTACTCAAAACAGCCTGGTACTGGTACAACAACAGAGACATTGACCAATGGAACAGAATTGAGAACTCAGATGTAAATCCATCCACCTATGGTCACCTGATTTTTGACAAGGGCCCAAAATACATCAAATGGGGAAAAGATAGTCTTTTTAACAAATGGTGCTGGCAAAACTGGATATCCATTTGTAGAAAAATGAAACAGGACCCATACCTCACACCATATACAAAAACTACTTCAAAATGGATCAAAGACCTGAATATAAAGCCTCAAACTATAAAATTCATAGAAGAAAAAATAGGACCAACACTTCAGACCTTAATACATGGCATTAACAGGATACCAACCATAAACATCAACACAAAAAACCCAACAGATAAACTAGATAATTGGGATCTTCTAAAAATCAAACATCTATGCTCTTCAAAAGATTTCACCAAAAGAGTTAAAAGAGAACCTACAGACTGGGAAAAAATTTTTGGACAGTACAAGTCAGACAAAGGTCTAATCTCCATAATCTACAAGAAAATCCAACACCTCTACAACAAAAAGACAACCAATCCTATCAAAAAATGGGCAAAGGAAATGAACAGACACTTCACCAAGGAAGACATTCAAATGGCCAACAGACACATGAGGAAATGCTCGCGATCACTAGCCATTAGAGAAATGCAAATTAAAACCACAATGAGATACCATCTCACCCCGGCATTACTGGCACGAATCAAAAACACTGGAAATAACAAATGTTGGAGGGGCTGCGGGGAGACGGGAACTCTTATACACTGCTGGTGGGAATGCAAAATGATACAGCCATTTTGGAAAATGATATGGCGTTTCCTCAGAAAGCTAGAAATAGACGTACCATTCGATCCAGCAATCCCACTCCTAGGAATATATCCTAGAGAAATAAGAGTCATCACTCGAATAGACATATGCACACCTATGTTCATGGCAGCATTATTCACAATAGCAAAACGATGGAAACAACCTCGATGTCCATCAACAGACGAATGGATACACAAACTATGGTACATACACACAATGGAGTACTATGCAATAAGAAAGAACAATGAATCGGTGAACCATCTCATAACATGGATGAAACTGGAGGACATCATGCTGAGTGAAATAAGTCAATCACAAAAGGACAAATATTGTATGAGACCTCTATTGTAAAAACCCATGAAAAAATTCACATGCAAAATGTAACAATCCTTGTTGGTTACCAGGGATGGGAGGGGGGGGGGAATACTAAATAGGTAATAGGTAAGTGGTAACTTGGGTGAGAGATGAGATAGTACATAGTACAGGGGAAACTAACACAACCTGCACAAGGAAAGGTCATGGAGGCCCTATAGACACATCCAAACCCCCCGAGGGACTGAGTTGTTGGA
The DNA here is from genome assembly GCA_030035585.1 of Dugong dugon. Lineage (NCBI taxonomy): Eukaryota > Metazoa > Chordata > Mammalia > Sirenia > Dugongidae > Dugong > Dugong dugon. The sequence goes on from CM057467.1 coordinate 68,361,066, forward strand.
CGGAGGGCTCTGGGGACCATGATCTCGGGGAACATCTAGCTCAATTGGCATGACACTACTTATAAAGATAATGCTCTACATTCTACCTTGGTGAGTAGTGTCTGGGGTCTTAAAAGCCTATGAGCGGCCATCTAAGATACTCCACTGATCTCATCCCTTCGGGAACAAGGGAGAACGAAGAGAGCAGGATACAAGGAAAAGATTAGTCCGAAGGACTAATGGTCCACAGCTACCAAGGCCTCCACGGGACTGAGCCCAGTACAGCTGGATGGTGCCCGGCTACCACCAATGACTCCTCTGACCAGGATCACAACAGAGGGTTCTGGGCAGAGCTGGAGTAGGATGTAGAGTATAATTTTAACTCCCAAAAAAAAAAAAAAAAAGAAGACCAGATATACTGGCCTAAAGAATACTAGAGAAACCTCGAGAGTGTGGCCCCCAGACACCCTTTCAGCTCAGAGGGGAAGTTACCTTCAAGGTTCGATGTTAAGCCTGGGAATGGACACCCCAGTAAAACTAAATGGGACTAACGATGTACAGGAGTCCGGTGACAAGGGCCAGAAGGCAGAGGGAGAGTAGGAAACTGATGATAAGGAACACAAATTGAATAAGGACACTGTCGATGTATTGTGAGATTGTTGACCACTGCTATAGGGCAACATTTGTAGTAACTATTAAATGGGAGGCTGTTTTGTCTTGTAAGCCTTCATCTTGGGCGAGAATGGCAGCACAATTGGAAGAGCATAGTCAGTATCACTTAAATGTGTAAGTAAAAAGTTTTGAAATGGTGTTTAAATAAAATAAAAATAAATAAATAAATAAATAAATAAATAAACAAATGAGACTAAAGAGGTACAATAGTCCACTGACAAGGTCCAGAAGACAGAAGGGGACAAGGAAGCCCCCTGGTGATAGGGAATACAAGGTGGAGTAAGGATATTCTTGATGTGCTGTGAGATTGTTAACCATTGTCATAGGGCAACATGTGTAGTAATTGTTAAATGAAAAACTATTTTTTCTGTAAGCCTTCATCTTAAGTGAGAATAACAGCACAGTTGGAAGAGCGTAGTCAATGTCACTGAACTGTGAATGTAGAAATTTTTGAAACGGTGTATCTTTGGCCATCTGTAATTTTCATCAAAAAAAAAGGTTGAGAATTTAGAGGCTTAATACGTTGTGGGGTTGTTAACCAATGTCAAAAAACAACATGTGTACTACTATTTCATGAGAAACTATTTGCTCTGTAAGCTTTCACCTGAAGTGCAATAAAATATATATTAAAAAAAAAAAAAAAAAAAAAAGACTTCACCAAAAGAGTAAAAAGAGAACCTAGAGACGGGGAAAAAATTTTTGGACAGTAGAAGTCAGACAAAGGTCTAATCTCCATAATCTACAAGAAAATCCAACACCTCTACAACAAGAAGACAAATAATCCTATTAAAAAACGGGCAAAGGAAATGAACGGACACTTCACCAAAGAAGACATTCAAATGGCCAACAGACACATGAGGAAATGCTCGCGATCACTAGCCATTAGAGAAATGCAAATTAAAACCATAATGAGATGCCATCTCACCCCAGCATTACTGGCACAAATCAAAAACACTGCAAATAACAAATGTTGGAGGGGCTGCGGGAAGATCGGAACACTTATGCACTGCTGGTGGAAATGCAAAATGATACAACCATTTTGGAAAATGATATGGCGCTTCCTCAGAAAGCTAGAAATAGACATACCATTCGATCCAGCAATCCCACTCCTAGGAATATATCCTAGAGAAATAAGAGTCGTCACTTGAATAGACATATGCACACCTATGTTCATGGCAGCATTGTTCACAATAGCAAAACGATGGCAACAACCTAGATGCCCATCAACAGATGAATGGATAAACAAACTATGGTACATACACACAATGGAATACTATGCAATGAGAAAGAACAACAATGAATCCATGAAGCATCTCATAACATGGATGAAACTGGAGGACATTATGCTGAGTGAAATAAGTCAATCACAAAAGGACAAATATTGTATGAGACCTCTATTGTAAAAACCCATGAGAAAGTTCACACACAAAATGTAACAATCTTTGTTGGTTACCAGGGATTGGAGTGGTGGGGGGAAATGCTAAATAGATAAGAGATAAGTGGTATCTTGGGTGAAGGGTGAGACAGTACACAGTACAGGGGAAACTAGCACAACTTGTACAAGGAAAGGTCATGGAAGCCCCACAGACACATCCAAACTCCCTGAGGGACTGAATTGCTGGGCGCAGGGCTCTGGGGACCATGGTCTTGGGGAACATCTAGCTCAGTTGGGATGACACAGCTTATAAAGACAATGCTCTACATCCTACCTTGGTGAGTAGTGTCTGGGGTCTTAAAAGCCTGTGGGCGGCCATCTAAGATACTCCACTGGTCTCATCTCTTCGTGAGCAAGGGAGAATGAAGAGAACAGGATACAAGGAAAAGATTAGTCCGAAGGACTAATTGTCCACAGCTACCAAGGCCTCCACCGGACTGAGTCCAGTACAGCTAGATGGTGCCGGCTACCACCACTGACTGCTCTGACCAGGATCACAACAGAGGGTTCTGGGCAGAGCTGGAGAAGGATGTAGAGCATAATTCTAACTCACAAAAAAAGGACCAGATTTACTGGCCTAAAGGAGACTGGAGAAACCTCGAGAGTATGGCCCCCAGACACCCTTTTAGCTCAGTGGTGAAGTTACCTCCAAGTTTCACAGGTCAGCCTGGGAATGGACAGCCCCATAAAACCAAATGAGACTAACGAGGTACAGGAGTTCAGTGACTAGGGCCAGAAAGCAGAAGGGGACAAGGAAGCTGGTGATAGGGAACCCAAGGTTGAGTAAGGATATTGTTGATGTGTTGTGAGATTGTTAACCATTGTCATAGGGCAACATTTGTAGTAACTGTTAAATGAGAAACTATTTTGTTCTGTAAGCCTTCATCTTAAGTGAGAATAACATCACAATTCGATGAGCGTAGTCAATGTCACTGAACTGTGCATGTATAAATTTTTGAAATGGTGTATTTTTGGCTATGTGTATTTTCACCAAAAAAAAAAAGAGGTTGAGAACTTAGAGGGTTGATAATGTTGTGGGGTTGTTAACCAATGTTATAAAACAAGATGTGTACTTCTGTTTCATGAGAAACTATTTGTTCAGTAAGCCTTCACCTGAAGTACAATTTAAAAAAAAAAATCACACAGAAAAATAAAAAAAAGAAGAAGAATGGGTTAAGAGAGGGGGAGAGCGGAGAGGATAGGAGGTGGTAGGCCGTGGGCATAAAATCTGGATGTACATCGGATCTTGGTAGCGGTGGCAGAAATAGAAAGAAGGGTTATTTCTGGCCTTAAAGATGAAGAAAAGGTTTGGAACCAAAGCTTCATGATCTGAAGTGGCTAAAAGGCGAATTTTTCTGATAAGCAATATTCCAAACTTGCCTTTACTTCTTGAATATTCCCTTCAAACCTCTTCCTCCCAAAATTCTCACTTTTTTCTTTTTCTCAGTGGGTGGGAGAAGATGTTCATGTTGTTGATATGTCCAAGTGGTTTAGGGACTTGACTCTGGAGAGATTTCCATTCTCAAGGAAGGGACTGGAAAATGGGACAAGAGAATAATTAGTGAGCCGGGACCATACTATATCCATCTTTATAGCCCCAGTCTGACAACTAATGAGACAAAATTAATGTTTTGTGTTTTTTTTTTTTAAATTATGATGAAGAAAATGTTTGGTATATTTTCCCGATCCCTTCTCATTAGGCAGCAAAGTTGGCTTTTGGTGATTTGCACTTTGTTCTGTCCTGAATAGACACAATAAGCCAATGCTGTTTATTCACCTTTTGTTTTGCCCTAGCCTCACCCTCTGATCTTGGAGGCTCCAGGACTCTTTTCTTGGTTCTTGTCCTTTCTCTCTTTCTCAGACTACTCAGCAGGAAAGCAGACTGTTTACAAGCAGTCTGAGCTAACAACTTCCTATCCTGCTGATCAAATAGTTGCTGAAGTGAAACCTTCCTCAGGGCTGAGAGTGGGTGTTCTAGATAGTGCGTGTTTTGGAATATAAATGGACCTTTATTTTAAGAAAGATTATTTTTATACTACAAGTCCAGTATACAACAAAATACACACACATTTACAGCCTACTGGAAAGTATGGAAACATAAACTGGACTTACTAGAAAGTACTAGATCAGTGGAAGGCTTACATATATGGCTTATTAATAAAAGGTTAATATTGAAAGAAATATAAGCAGCAAAGTAACATGCAGTTTATTGAGCCTCATATTTCCCTTGGCTTTAGTTTATATATATGAGATACAGTCTGATGGCAAGCCAGGGCAATTCCTATAGTAGTTATAGCAGCCCCATTTTAAAAATAGCTTGATAGGGAACATAAAACTACCAAACCACAAATCTTTGGGAACTATATGACAGATTCAGTTCCTGTGTTTTGTTTTATATGATCAGTCTTCCATACTTGGGAGAGACGAATATACCTTCTTTTTTTAAGCATTTTGAATCCTGTAGCTTCATTTCTGTTGTAAGTCATGATCGAACTGATTCTGACTTGTGGAGACCCCATGTGTGCAGAGTAGAACTGCTCCATAGGATTTTCAAAGCTGTGAACTTTTGGAAGCATATCATTAGGTTTGTCTTCTGAGGTGCCTCTGGGTGGGTTCAAACCCCAACCGTTGCACTGGTAATCAAGCATTTAACCGTTTGTGCCACCCAGGGACCTCAGCTTCATTTCTTCTTACAGAAAAGAAAATAGGGGGGCAGCTGGTATATTAGAAAGGTGATGTACTACAAGCTGAGAAACCTGGATTCTGCCATTAATCTTGCCAAAAATTAGTTGTGTGTGACATTAGTCTTAACATTTAACACTTAGCACTTTTAAACTTTAGGATCTTCTTTTATAAAAGGGAAGTTGTACTAAGGTCTCGTCTGTCTCAAAGGCTCTTTGATTCTTTACTGTCTGTACCATGAAAGGCATAGCCTCTCTATAAGCCATTAAGTGGGGAAAAGAAGGAAAACAGGATATTCAGTGGTCATGTGGAGTTTACAGATGGTGAATGTTCTCTCCTTCCTTCATGATCTTTAAAGGAAATTGCAGATTGTGGTAAACTGCAATGGCATACTATTTTTTATGTTTTTAGGGATACTTGGGCCAACAGTGGTTTATTTTGAAGCTTAGCAGGAATTCTAGGGAAATTTGCCAGTACATAGAGGGTACTTGGGAAAGTCATACCAAAGACAGAAATGTGGCGTGTCAGAGCCTGGCACCTCCCAGGTCTGGGTGTTCAATGTGTAGTATCTAAAGCAATTTTCATTCCTTGTCCAAGTTGCATTTTGTGTCACTGTATTCTCTTCCAAAAAGTCTTCAAAACTGCAAGACATATGCTCTGTGTGAATTAAGATATAAACTATTATTACTTTTCAAAATGGAAATTTCAAGTGTTTTTGGATTAAATTCATTAATGTCTGGAAAGGTTTAAATCCCTGGATCCCTGGTAGGAAGTATTTAATAGCCTTCACCCTTTTTAAGGATATCCTTTAACTTCATTTCAGTTTAAATTAAAATTTTCCTTAATTCTTCATGGTCCCCAAAAGAATAATTGTCTATAACTCTTTCCTTCCTGGAGGCAGTGGAGGAAAAGTCAAAAAGGGCCTCTCTGGTATGTCTGGGTATGAAAAATGGATTAATACACAGGTGGCCTAGACTTTGTAGCTGCTAAGTTTGTATACTTCTCAGAGTGACACAGGGATCTGTGGAAAGCCTATGATCGTCTGAAGTTCCAAATGGAGGCAGGGAATGCTCTTGATGGCAACATTTCATGGAGGGTGTGATTGACACTTGTACTCCAAACTTAAAACTTGGCAAGGAGTTTGAGACTGATTAGACAGAGAGAAGAGTCTGTGTCTTGATCATCTATGAATTTCTGATCTTTGTGCAAACCCAGATCCAGGATTTTGCCTTCTACTGTCATATCGTCCTCTGTTTCTGCTCTCGAAAGATTCAGATTATTGGGTGGAGCTTCTGGGTCTGGTAAAAAGAGTGGATGGTATACATATGCTTTAGCCTTTGATTGGCAATACTATTTGTCAATGGCATACTATTTTGCCTTTAAGACATTTTAGGTTTCTGGTATGCTTCATCTTTATACATTCTTTTCTCAATTTTTTTCTCTCTGGGAGTCTGAGTAAATAGAATGGGGAAAAAATTGGTGGGGTGAGGATAGGGGAAGATGGAAAAATGGTAAAAGGAGATAAAATAGGTTGTGGGTGCTTCCATAATTATGGAGGTTACAGTTTATTCCATTTATGGAGGTCAGAGAAATTTTCCATTGTTGATTATGTTCCTTTCCGCTATTCAGTTAACTACTGCTTACCCTCTCCTTGCTACATATTTTACATGGAGGCAGAGTCAGATTTGTGTGAGTTTTTCTATTTCATTCCCTAGAGATTGTGAAAATATTCAGATATATTTGTTCTGCTGTGAGAACAGATAACTGGAGGGCAATTCAAAATATTTGCTTAATGTTTTCTTAGAAATCCTCAAAGAAACAGGGAGGATTTTAGACCCCTGTGATATGAAACTCACTGGGATACATACATTTTTTTAATTATTGGTAGTTCTTGGTCTCCCTTTCCTGGCTCTGCTGTTATCTGTCTTCCAGTGGTAGAATAACATAGCAAAAATTTTACTGTTGTACCTGATAGAGAAAGGCTGGGCTAAATTGTGTTGCACTAGTAAATTATATGATCAGGTAAAGTTTAGTTGAATCACTGAATATTAGAATGGGAGGGTCCTTCCATCCATATATTGATTTTCAAATGTTTATGCTTGGTTGTCTTTTTCATAAGATGTCTTATGCCAAGATGCAATATATAAAATAGATAAAAGCGATGACTGTGTTCATCTAGCAGCTCAGATATGCATTGTTTGGGTGATACATTGATCACTTACAACATGAATGTTTGGAAGAACACTAGAAAGTTGGGAGATTGCAGGAAACGTCTTAGTTATACAGGAGTTAGTTATGCAGGGACATCCTTAACTCCTGTGCACTGAATGCCCCTACAGGCTTCCAAAATATTTTCTAGGGAACATTATCATCACCAATGAGAAGCACTAATCTGTAATCTCTGTTTAGATAATCTTACCAAGTTCCAAGGCTGTATGTACCATCTACATACCTGTGACTCCCAAACTTTTTTGTTTTTGTTTGCTTTTCTTAAAATTGTATTTTAGATGAAGATTTACAGAGCAAATTATTTTCTCATTAAACAATTAATACATATAGTGTTTTGTGACATTGTTTGCCAATGCCACGACATGTCAACACTCTCCCCTTCTCGACCTTGGGCTCCCTGTTACCACCTTTCCAGTACCCTCATGCCTTCTCATCCTTGCCCCTGGGCTGGTGTGCCCATTTAGTCTCCTTTTGTTTTATGGGCCTGTCTAATCTTTGACTGATGATTAGTGACCTCAGGAGTGACTTCATTAGTGAGCTATAAGGATGTCCAGGGGCCATACTCTAAGGGTTTCTCCAGTCTCTGTTAGACCAGTAAGTCTGGTCTTTTTTTTTTTTTTTTTTTTTTTTTTGAGTTAGAATTTTGTTCTACATTTTTGTCCAGCTCTGTCTGAGACCCTCTATTGTGATCCCTGTCAGAGCAGTTGGTGGTGGTAGGCAGGCGCCATCTAGTTGTGCTAGATTCAGTCCGGTGGAGGCTATGGTACTTATGGTCTATTAGTCCTTTGGACTAATCTTTCCCTTGTGTCTTTGGTTTTCTTCATTCTCTCTTGCTCTAGACAGGGTGAGACCAGTGAAGTATCTTACATGGCCACTCAGAGGCTTTTAAAACCCCAGATGCTACTTAACCAAAGTAGAAAGTAGAACATTTTCTTTATAAACTATGTTATGCCAGTTGAGTTAGATGTTCCCCGAGACCATGGTCCCCACAGCCCTCAGCCCAATAATTCAGTCCCTCAGAAAGTTTGAATGTGTCTTTGGAGCTTCCATGACCTCACCTTGTACAAGTTGTGCTGGCTTCCCCAGTATTGTGTACTGTCTTACCCTTCACCAAAGTTACTATTTATCTGTTGTCTATTGAGTGTTTTTCCATCCCCACCCTCCCCTCCCTCGTAACCATCAAAGATTGTTTCTCTCTGTGTGTAAACCTTTTCATGAGTTTTTATAGTAGTGCTCTCATACAATATTTGCCCTTTTGTGAATGACTTGTTTCACTCAGCATAATGCAGTCCAGATTCATCTATGTTACGAGATGCTCCGCAGATTCATAATTGTTCTTTGTCATTGCGCGGTATTCCGTTGTTTGTATGTACCATAGTTTGTTTATCCATTCATCTGTTGATGGACAGTTAGGTAGTTTCCATCTTTTTGCTGTTGTAAACAATGCTGCAGTGAACATGGGTGTGCATATGTGTATTCATCTAACGGCTCTTATTTCTCTAGGGTATATTCATAGGAGTGGAATTGCTGGATCATATATGGTATTTCTGTTTCTGGCTTTTTAAGGAAGCACCATATTGTTTTCTAAAATGGTTGTACCATTTTTCATCCCCACCAGCAGTGCATAAGAATTCCAGTCTCCCTGCAGCCTCTCCAACATTTGTTATTTTCTGGTGTTTGATTCGTGCCAGTAATGTCGGGGTGAGATGGTATCACACTGGTTTTGATTTGCATTTCTCTAATGGCTAGTGATCGCGAGCATTTCTTCATGTATCTGTTAGCTACTTGAATGTCTTCTTTGGTGAAGTGTCTGTTCATATCCTTTGCTCCTTTTTAAATTGGATTATTTGTCTTTTTGTTGTAGACCTGTTGGATTTTCCTGTGTTCTAGAGAGTAGACCTTTGTTGAATTTGTCATAGCCAAAAATTTATTCCCAGTCTTTAAGTTCTCTTTTTACTCTTTTGGTGAAGTCTTTTGATAAGCATGAATGTTTAACTTTTAGAACATCCTGTTATCTAGCTTATCTTCTGGTGTTTGTGTATTGTTAGTTTACTTTTTTTTTTCTTTGTTATTAGAATGTAAGCTCTTTGAGAGCTTACGTTGTCTGTTTTACTTATTGGTCTGTCTCCATGGTCTAACACAGTGTTCGTGGTGCAGGACCAAGTGAATCCCTACCTGGTGCACTGTAAAGCCAAGAGATAAGAAACACCGAGTTTTGAGAAAAGACAAAGTAGTTTATTGCAGAACAGCAGTGTGAGGAGCCAGGGGACTTGCCCAGATCTGCCTCCTCATGCAGGGGCTAATCTGCATCATTTATTGGGATTCTAATGTAGGAAGTTATACATACTCATCAGTTTTCCGAGAAATCTCATGCATAGGTAATACAGGGCAGAGAGAGCGTGTGCGCAATGATCATATGTCGCATGTCCAGACTATGCATGGTCCGTGGGCAAGTTCTGGTTCAGTCTGGTTCTTGGATTTTTGAAACACCTGTTATTTTTTCTGAAAAGCAAGCTAACAAAGTGGTTAAGCAAGGGGCATGGGGGAGGTTGGATAAGAAACAGAAATAGACTGGGGTGATTTAGGCACAGGCTTCAGCTTCAAATCAAGGTTGGATAAAAAACAGAAATACACTGGGGTGATTGAGGCGTAGGCCTTGGCTTCATCTGGAGAATGAATGAGGTTCGTATATATAGATTGTTATGGAAGTACATGGGAGGGTCATCTTTTCTAGCTTAGGCATGGAGTGGAGGTGGTAGTGGTGGCTGTTGGTAAGGAAGGCTTCATGAATATGTGATTTTTTAGCTGAATCCTGAAGGACAAGTACGAGTTAGCCGCGTGAATAGGATAGAGGAGTTCTGGGTCAAGGGATCAATGTACTGTTTACAAAGACCCAGAGGTTAGTGAGAGCATTTTGCAGTTAAATGTGTCTAGAGTGCAGAAGTGTGGCTTAGTGAGAGAAGGATTTAGAAAGGTGCACCCAGAAGATGAAGTTCCTTCTATGCCATGGCAAAGGAGGCTATGGGGAGCCATCAAATTATTATTTTTTTACTGTTTTCAGAGTAATCAAAATTGCAGTTTTATAAAGATTATTCTGGCAAGAGGCTTGACATTTGATTGGAGGCTGACAAGACCAGATACTGTGAGACTTCTGCCTATACTTTCTTCTGCTTGGGTATCTTCTATTTATTAAGACTTTGTTTTAAGCCTTGACTGTGTTGAGAAACTCACTTTGCTCCCTGTTGGGGGAGACAGATTGTTTTTGTATGCAGTTCTCTAGACCCCTTTATGCTAAAAAAATATTGAGGACCCCAAAGAGATTTAGTTTATGTGAGTTATATCTACCGCTGCTTATAATATTAGAAATTAAAACTATTTATTACTTTATTTAAAAGTAGCTATAATAAGCTTATTATATGTTAACAAATAAAACATTTCTATTAAAAATAAGTATATTTTCCAAAACAAAAAATTACTGCATAAAATGTGCAAATGTTTTATACATTTGCATATCATTAGTATCTGATTGGATTTTGGATTCTTTATTTGTGACGGCATTCAATCTGTTGCAATGTGTTGTTTTGGGTTAAGTATATAAAGAAAATGTAGCCTCATATAGATATGTAGTTGGAAAAGGAGGAATATTCTAATAGCCTGTTTAGATTATTGTGGCTATTCTTCTTTGATACTACACCACAACTCAAGAAATGGTACTTTCATAAAGATTACTTGCAATATGGAATTAGGAGTCATACCATAACCTACTGATATCTCTACTGGCTGTTCCTCATACATGAAATGCTGTTCTGAGTTAGTATAGCAAATATATTCTCATCCTTTCATACTCTGTTACATTGAAATCCATTGGTCTAGCTTATACTTTGAGTGGATCTTTTACCCAAGCATAATTTTGCCATATCATGCATTTGTTATCTGGAGAATACTGATTCACTGAGTTGTGCAGATATTTCAATTTTGACAAACATTTCATTATACAATATCAGAAAAGTGATATCACTTCCTATCTTAAATATTGGGAGGGTCTCAAGCTCAAGGTGGCAGATTCAGGTTTTCTAAAATTCTAATTTTTGCTTGAAAGCTCAAGTTTCCTCATTGGTAAGAAATGTTGTCAGTTGTTTTCTTTGCTATGATATGCTTATTTCATTCACTTTTGAGAGTATATCTGCCAAATATACAAGACTGAATAACCATAGTCGAGTTGTCAGTCATTCTTTCAAGTAAATTTTGATGTTCCATGAAACGAGCAGCTTGTTCAGCTCTCAGTGCAGTCTCACAAGTGCTTTTTGTTCAGGACAGCCATCATACTCCAGTACGCGGCACAAGTGCTTTATGTGTACTTCCTGTTTTATCACACCAAATATTAAAGACATGCGTTCTAAGGGACAAGGTATAATAAAATTAGTAATTGAAACTGCTTCATCAAAGACATTCTTAAGTAAAATTGGCCTTTTTTTTTTTTTTTCCCCACTGTGAGTGCAGGGTAGTGAAGAATACAATGACTACTAGTACAGTTTGGTGCCACGTACTTGTAGTCATTTTGTTTGTACTTGATTTGTACTGAGGGGTCAGCAGCTTTACTGACTGTCTTAGTACTGCTCTAACAGAAATAACACAAGTGGATGGCTTTCACAAACAGAAATATATTTTCTCACAATTTAGGAGGACAGAAGTCTGAATTCAGCATGCTAGTTCTAAGGAAGGACTTTCTCTCCTATTGGCTCTGGGGGAAGGTCCTTGTCTCTTCAGCTTCTGTTCCTTGGCTCCTTGGTGAACTTCATGTGTGTGACATCTATCTTCCCCCATCTCAGCTTATTTGCTGCTTGCTTAATGTGTTCTTTTATACAGGCAGTCCCTGGATTACGAACAAGTTCCGTTCCTAAGTCTGTCTTTAAGTCAATTTTTCTATAAGTCCACAAACAGTTAGGTATGGCTTGTATCTAACGTCAGTTAGTCAAATATTTGCCTTAATATGTAGTATATAGTGTACTTTCTATGCATAAAAAAATTAAAGAAACACTTCCAGATACACAAAAACATCTTTAGCATAATAATAATAAAGTAGCGTCTGTTTGTTATTACAAACTGCTGTAAGTACCTCAAATTTTTTATGTAATCGGCTCTACAGGGATTGGTTCATAACTGTGGGTTGTATGTAAGTCGGATGTTCATAACCCGGAGACTGCCTGTATCTCAAAAGAGATTAATTTAACACACACCCTACACTAATACTGCCTCATTAACGTAACAAAAAAAACCCATTCCCAAACAGGATTATAACCACAGGTATAGGCATTAGGATTTACAGCATGTATTTTTGGGGGATACAGTTCAATCCGTAACACCCACTATTCCTGTTGCACCATGAGTACAAATGTCAACACAGTAGAAAAGAAAAAAAACTTGTTAGTATTATTATAAAAATAGTTTTGACCTCATGAACCTCCTGAACCGTACTTTGAGAATCACTATTTTGGTATCATGCAGTGTGAAATCTCATACACTGCTGGTGGCAGTGGACATTGGTACAGCTGCTTTGGAAAACAATTTGGAATCATCCACTAATGTAAAAAATATGTATACTTTATGACTCAGCAATTCTACTCCATACAAATGCATACCAATAGACATTAACAAGAATATAGTAGCAGCATTAGCTCTATTAGTTTCAAGCTGGAAACAATCCAAACATCTGTCAACAGCAGAATAGCTAATTGCAATAAAATCATACAATGGAATACTTACGCTAAAACAGTAAAAATGAATGAACCGCAACACACAACAATATGGATAAATCTCACTATAATTTTGAGTGAAATAAGTCAGGCATAAACAAATATATACTACATGATTACATTCATATAAAGTTCAGAAACAGAGGAAGGTAATATAAAATTTTAATAGTTTGGGTAATGGTTACCTTTGGGGAGAAAAGAGGAGTTATTTATTGGGGAGGGGCATGAAGGGTCTTCTTGATTTTAGCACTTTAAAGCAGGCATTTTCTCTTTTAAATGTGGACTGAGAACTGCCTTTATTTTTTGAGAATGACTTGTCTTCACATAGGTTTAATAGCATTATGATTTTTAGTTGCGGCAAGTATGTGAATGTGAACAGCAAACCAAACATGTAATAGCTTTTTATAGCTTGTGTTCTTTATTTACAGCCTTCAAGCAAAATGAAGGTATCTGAGGAGAATTTCTTCAATGTTCCTGCTTTCTTAACTGTCTCAGGACAACTTCATCTAGAAGTGATGTCAGGGTACAGTTTTCTTTTCTCTTTTGCTTTAATGGACTATTGATTTTGGTTTGGGTGAGAGTGAAATAGAACTTTTCTTTCCAAAGCTTAAAACATAAAAATTGGTATTTGTCTTTATAGTTATTCCACTTGAATCCAAAAGTATATTTAGATCAACAATTTGAAAATATCCAAGTTTATTACTACAAAATCACATTAGTCTAGACTTTTATTTTTAGTGAAAAATGTAGCACTGAAAATATGAAGATATGATATTTTTCTTTTTACTAATGTTTAGGGCCTAAATCTCAAATACATAATTAAAATTTAAGCATAATTAATCACGTTTATGAAAGTAAGCGCAGTTCACACCTGAACCAGGTATTAGCCGATTTCGTTAGAAAAAAAAGGAACCTGGAACAGATGTTTGAATTTTTTTTCAGTTCAATTAATAAAAATAAAATTAACCCATAGAGCCATCATGAAAGACATTGTGACAAATTCAAGTCTTAGAAGTCAGAACACATAAGGTTTCACACACACACACACAAACCCAAACCCATTGCTGTCAAATCATTTCTGACTCATAGTGACCCTATTGGACAGAGTAGAACTGCCCCATAGGGTTTCCAAGACTGTAAATCTTTATGGAAGCTGACTGCTACGTCTTTCTCCCGTGGAGCAGCTGGTGGGTTGGAACTGCCGACCTTTTAGTTAGCAGCCAGCGCTGTCAAACTTCTGGCAAGTCACTCTACTCCTTTGGGCCCAACTTTCTGATTCTTTAAAACAGGGGATTAAACAGATATTAAGGTCCTGTCTAAATCTAACGTTCTGTAATTTTGTGAATAATTCAGTGCTGATTCAGCAAGTACTGAGTTTCTTTTCTCTCTCTTTGTTTTCTCATATAGGGGCTGGGGATTTTAAAAATCTCTTCAGGAAATGGCTTGAGTGAAAAGAAGGGAATCTTTATGTGTTTCTCATTGTTGTTAAAATACACAGATAGGAAAACTCAGAGGAAATAGAATAGTTTGCATATTTGTTTTTATACATACTTCATTGGCAGGATGGAATGTCAATGGTGGTATAAAGATGCTCTCAAAAATAACATCTACTTAGATGCTTTTCTGGTTTATCTTTGAGGCAGAAAAATGTTATTTGATTATTCTAATTATGAAGTATTTGGCAGTACTATCAGAATACTATGCTGAAAAACTATTATCGTTAATAGCCTTGTGAGATTATAGGATTTGCAAAGCTGGATGTGGGAAAGATCATGTCAGGCATGTCGTGGAAAGTTCCTTATGCCTGTCAAAGGATCATTTTCAAAAATTAAAAACATGACTCTCATACAAATCTGAAATGAACAGGTGTCAAAGATTTTTTTCAATTCACTAATTACTTAGGGAAGAAGTAACATAATAAGACTAGTTTAATTGGACATCTGAGGAAGCCTGTATTCACAGGCAATTTAATAAAGGAATTTTAGAATAAGATTGGTTAGGGTAGTTACAACCTGGTTAAAGTCCTGTAGACCAATAAACTCTAATTTTTAGGGTTATCTCTACTACCTGACAGAAATTATTTTCATCTCTACTGGACAAAAATCTACAAGTTTACATGTAACCTCGCCTAGTCTGGGATGTTTAATTCAGAAGTAAATAGAATAGTGGACCAAAGTACATTTCCTTAAGTAATTAAATAATCTTTGAATGGGTCTATGTCCCCATATGATATTGAAAGGACATGTTATCCACCTTTCGGCCTTATTTCCAAGTGTTGGATAACCTTTCTTAACAGCCTTTCAGTATTTATTTAGTTTATCATGATATAGGAAAGCTATAAGTTTACCAAACATTTGATATTTGTGGAAAGAAGCAAATACTCTTTGCTTCCCTATTATAATACCACTAGTGTATTAACTATGTTCCCTCCTTCTCAGTAAAGTGCAGTGAACCACAGAACATAGTGTACAGTGAAACTTGACAGAAGATTAAATTGGCACAATACTAGGTTTTATGATTTTTAATGTGTTATAAAGTGTTTCTAATAATGTCAATGTTCCTAGTTTAATATGCGTAGTTCTATGACTATTAATATACAGTACATCATGTTTCAGATTAATGCATAATCTGATCTCCAGTAGAATATTGTTGGTCCTATTAACCCTCAGCTTTTTCTTTAGTTTTACTTAACAGACTAATAAAATGGAGAAAATGGTAGTTAAATTTAGAAGCATGACATTTTCCAAAATGATATCTATGTTGGTTAAGTAGGCTTACAGCTACCTTTTAAAGTTAAAAAATATATATTTAAATAAACTTTATATTTTTGAATAATATTGAGATTTATAGAAAAGTGGCAAATGTAGTACAGAGAGTTCCTGTATAATCCTCACCCAGTTTCCTCCATTATTAACTTCTTATATTACCATGGCACGTTTGTCAAAACTAAGAACTTGATGTTAGCACACATTGCTATTAACTTAATTCCAGACTTTATTTGGATTTCACCAGTTTTTCTATTAATGTCTTCTTTCTGTTCTAGGATCTAATTCAGGTACCACTTTACATTTATTTGTCATGTTTCCCCACTCTCCCCTAGTCTGTGGGAGTTTCTCAGTCTGTCTTGGTTATCTAGTGCTGCTGTAACAGAAATACCACAGGTGGGTGCCTTTAACAAACAGAAATTTATTCTCTCACAGTCTAGGAGGCTAGAAGTCCAAATTCTGGGTGCCAGCTCCAGGGGAAGACATTACTTTCTCTGTTGGCTCTGGGGAAGGTCCTTGTCATCAGTCTTCCCCTGGTCTAGGAGCTTCTCAGCACAGGGACCCCAGCTCCAAATGGCATGCCCTCCTGTCTCTACTTTCTTGGTGGTATTGAGGTCCCCATGTCTCTCTGCTCACCTTCTCTCTTTTGTATCTCAAAAGAGATTGACTTAAGACACAACCTAATCTTGTAGATTGAGTTCTGTCTCATTAACATAACTGACTGTAATCCTGCCTCAGTAGCGTCGTAGAGGTAGGGTATACAACACATAGCAAAATCACATCAGATGACAAAATGGTGGACAATCGCACAATACTGGGAATGGGGGCATTTTGGTTTTGTTTTTTTATTAAGACCTTTAAAAACTGATAATATGGACATTTAAACCATAAAAATGTTATCAAAGTAGATTATAAATAAGGGTAGGCAAGCCTTGGAGAATCTAACTCCCAGCTGCGTACCATGTTATACTATGGCAAAATAAAGTACAGATGGCTTCTTTACACTTTGGGAAAAAAAATTTTGAAAGCAACTTTGTTTATAATAGTGAAAATTACTAATAATCTGAATGCTCATTCAAGATTGGTTACCCCCCAGTATACCAAGGAAAATACAGTAATCATCACCATTTACCATCTGGGCCCAGTGAACTTTTTTTTAAATAAATATTTTTAAGTCCTCTTAGGAAGAATTTATAGGTATAAGAATAAAGGGATACAGGCATAACCTCAGAAATACTGCGGGTTCGGTTCCAGACCACCACAATAAAGTGAATATTGCAATAAAGCGAGTCACAGGTTTTTTTTGGTTTCCCAATCCATATAAAAGTTATGTTTATACTGTAGTCTGTTAAGTGTACAATAGCATTGTGTCTAAAAAAATGTACATACCTTAATTAAAAAATACTTTATTGCTAAAAATTGACAACCATCATCTGAGCCTTCGGCGAGTCATAGTCTTTCTGCTGGTGGAGGGTCTTGCCTCCACGTTGATGGCTGCTGACCAGGGTAGTGGTTGTTGAAGGTTGGGGTGGCTGTGGCAATTTCTGAAAATAAGACAACAGTGAAGTTGGCTGCATCAGTTGACTCTTCCTTTCATGAAAGATTTCTCTGTAGCATGTACTGCTGTTTGATAGCATTTTACCCACTGTAGAACTTATTTTAAAATTGGAGTCAATTCTCTGAAACCCTGTGGCTGCCTTATCAACTAAGTTTATGTAATATTCTAAATTCTTTGCTGTCATTTTAACAACGTTCATAACATCTTCACCAGGAGTAGATTCCATCTCAAGAAACCATTTTCTTTGCTCATCTATAAGAAGCAACTGTTCATCTGTTAAAGTTTTATCATGAAATTGCAGCAATTCAGTCACATCTTCAGGGTCCACTTCTAATTCTATTCTCATACCATTTCCACCACATCTGCAGTTACTTTCTCCACTGAAGTCTTGAACCCCTCAAAGTCATCCATAATGGTTGGAATCAACTTCTTCTAGACTCCTGTTAATGTTGATATTTTGACCTCTTCCCATGAATCACAAATGTTCTTAATGGCATCTAGAATGGTGAATCCTTTCCAAAAGGTTTTCAATTTACTTTACCCAGATCCATCAGAGGAATGACTATCTATGGCAGCTATAGCCTTACAAAATGCATTTCGTAAATAATAAGACTTGAAAGTCAAAATTACTCTTTGATCTATGGGCTGCAGAATGGATATTGTGTTAGCAGGCATGAAAACAACGTTAATCTCCTTATACATCTCCATCAGAGCCCTTGGGTGACCAGGTGCATTGTCAGTGAGCAGTAATATTTTGAAAGGAATCTTTCTTTCTGAGCAGTAGGTCTCAACAGTGGGATTAAAATATTCAGTAAACTATGTTGTGAACAGGTGTGCTTTCATCCAGGCTTTCTTACAGAGCACAGGCAGAGTAGATTTAACATAATTCTTAAGGGCCCTAGGATTTTCGGAATGGTAAATGAGCATGGCTTCAACATAAAATCACCAACTGCATTAGCCCCTAACAAGAGAGTCAGCCTGTCCTTTGAAGCTTTGAAGCCAGGCATTGCCTTCTCCTCTCTAGCTATGAAAGTCTAGATGATATCTTCTTCCAATATAAGGCTGTTTTGTCTACACTGAAAATCTGTTGTTTAGTGTAGCCCCTTTCATCAGTTATCTTAGCTAGATCTTCTGGATAACTTGCTGCAGGTTCCACGTCAGCACTTTCTGCTTCACCTTGCACTTTTATGTTATGGAGATGGCTTCTTTCCTTAAACCTCATGAACCAACCTCTTCTAGCCTCAAACTTTTCTTCTGCACCTTCCTCACTTCTCTCAGCCTTCATAGAATTGAAGAGAATTAGGGCCTTGCTCTGGATTAGGCTTTGGCTTAAGGGAATGTTGTGGCTGATTTGATCTTCTATCCAGACCACTAAAACTTTCAGCATATCAGTAATAAGGCTGTTGCACTTTCTTATCATTCACATATTCACTGGAATATCACTTTTAATTTCCTTCAAGAATTTTTCCTTTGCATTCACAACTTGGCTAACTGGCGCAAGAGGCCTAGCTTTCATCCTGTCTCAGCTTTTTGATGTGCCTTCCTCACTAAGCTTCATCATTTCTAGCTTTTGATTTAAAGTCAGAAACGTGTGACTCTTCCTTTCACTTCAACAATTGTATAGGCCATTGTAGGGTTATTAACTGGCCTAATTTCAATATTGTCGTGTCTCAGGGAATAGAGAAACCCAAGGAGAGGGAGAGAGACAGAGAAACAGCTGGTTGGTGGAGCAGTCAGAACACACACAACATTTATCAATTAAGTTTGCCATCTTATATGGGTACAGTTTGTGGTGCCCCAAAACAATTACAATAGTAGCATCAAAGTTCACTGATCACAGATCGCCATAACAGCGATAATAATAATGAAAAAGTTTGAAATATTGCAAGAATTACCAAAATGTGACACAGAGACACAAAGTGAGCACACACTATTGGAAAAATGGCACCTGTAACTTGCTTGACACGGGATTGCCACAAACCTTCAATTTGTAAAAAACATAATATCTGCAAAGCAATAAAATGAGGTATGCCTGTACTGAAAATCAACTTTATTAGAAATTTTAATAAGAATTTAAACATGACGAACCCAAATATTTTCAAACTGCTTTATTGAGCTATAATTTACATACACAAAAATTCACCTATTTAAAGTGTACCATTCAATAGTTTTTACTATATTTACATAGTTGTTCAAGCATCACCATAATCTAAGTTTAGGTTGTTTTTATCATCCCAGATGAAAACCTTGTCCCACTAGCAGTTACTCTCCATCCCCATCCCCAGGCCTAGGCATGCACTAATCAGTCTGCTTTCTGTTCCTATGGATTTGCCTATTCTGGATATTTCATATAAATATGAATGAAATCATACAATATATTGTATTTTGTGACTGGTTTCTTTCACATAATACAATGTTTTCAAGGTTTATCCATGTTGCAGCATGTATCTATACTTTATTATTTCATACGATTAAATAATATTCCATTATACCGACTCCTCACTTATCGATGTGGTGAGGTTCCAAGGATCAGGTTGTCATGTGAAAATTGGTGTTATGCAAAAATGGAGTTAAAAGGCAGAGCCCACCACCCTGCCATGCTCAAATGGGTCGTTGAACCCTGGTATAAGGCAGAGTTCTGATGACTGGACTAAAGGGGCCAAACTACAGGCCTCCAGTCAGCTGTCCCAGGGCCCTGCTGCAACACCCCATAGGGTCCTGCACACCTTCAGCCAGTCGCCCAAACTGCAGAACACAGTTGCCGCCCTTGCAGCCAGGACTGGCAAACATTCTGAAAGGACCGTGCACGCTGGCAAGGGCAGAACCACTCCTGGCTGAAAGAAGGTGGCCCTGAGTGCAGGCGGAGCCTGACAGTGCACAGGCATCCTCAGCAATCAGTAGCCAGCATAAGTACCTCCTGGACGTGATCCTGCCACACTCTATCTCCCATGGAAATAGTGGAGACCCACCTCCCTCCCTCTCCCCACACAGCTGTCTCTGCCTAGAAGGACCACACCAACCTGTCCTCTGCCTAGGAGACAGCGCTGCTGAGTGCCATCACCAAGCAAGCAACCTGAGACACTGCAGAGCCTGCGTAGCATCTCAGCATTTGTCATTAATGTGCAAAGTAGATAATAGTTGGATAGTATATTTTTTATTATTGTTGTAAATACGAAATATCAGATAACGAGACAGTTGGTAAGTGAGAAGTAGGATTTACAACATTTTATTTATCTGTTGATCAGCGGTTAGAAATTTGGATTGTTTCTACTTAATATAAGTAATGCTGCCGTGGACATTTGTGCACGAATTTTTGTGTGTACATATGTTTTAATTTCTTTTAGGTCAATACCTAGGAGTGGAATTGTGGGATCATATGATAACTCTGTTTAACAATTTGAGGAACTGCTACCCTGTTTTCCAAAGTGGTTATACCATTTTACATTCCCACCAACAATGTATGAGGGCTCCAATTTCTCCACATTCTATCAACATTTGTTTTGTCTATCACTTTTATTGTAGCCATTCTACTGGATGTAAAGTGGTGTCTCATTATAGTTTTGATTTGCATTTCCCTAGTGACTAATGATATTAAGCATTTTTTCTTATGCCCGTTGGCCATTTGTATATCTTCTTTGAAGAAATCTCTATTTAAATCCTTGTCACATTAAAAAAAAGAAAATTGGTTTCCACCTATGGTCACCTGATCTTCGACAAGGGCCCAAAGTCCATCAAATGGGAAAAAGACAGTCTTTTTAACAAGTGGTGCTGGCAAAACTGGATATCCGTCTACAAAAAACTGAAACAGGACCCATACCTCACACCATATACAAAAACTAATTCAACATGGATCAAAGACCCAAATATAAAGCCAAAAACTGTAAAGTTCATAGAAGAAAAAATAGGATCAATGCTAGAGGCCCTAATACACGGCATTAACAGGATACAAACCATAACCAACAACACACAAACTCTAGAAGATAAGCTAGATAACTGGGATCTTCTAAAAATTAAACACTTATGCTCATCAAAAGACTTCACCAAAACAGTAAAAAGAGAACCTACAGACTGGGAAAAAATTTTTGGACATTACAAGTCAGACAAAGTTCTCATCTCTAAAATCTACAAGAAAATCTAACACCTCTACACCAAAAAGACAAATAATCCAATTAAAAAATGGGCAAAGGAAATGAACAGACACTTCACCAAAGAAGACATTCAAGAGGCCAACAAACACATGAGGAAATGCTCTCCATCACTAGCCATTAGAGAAATGCAAATCAAAACCACAATAAGATACCACCTCACCCCAGCATTACTGGCATGAATCAAAAAAACTAGAAATACAGACTTCCGGGCAACATGGTGCTATAGTCAGAAGCACCACGCTGTCCCTCTGCAGCAAAGATCAGAAAAACTAAGTGAAACAGGTCACACATCAATCCTGAAACCCTAAGCATCAAATGAAGAGATAAAGAACTCAGCCAAGCACCAAATGGAATAAGAAACTGACCGAGAACAGAGAGCGAGGAGAGATAGATGCACAGGTCCCCTATCAGCTACCGCAGCACAGATCCACCATCTTGGACTCCTATCGGAGATCAGCTAACGGGGTACAAGAAAGCAGCTTCCTGGAGCTTCCAGCAGGAGACAGAACAACCAGTAACCAGCAATATACGCTTTCACACCCCCCACCCTTCGTCACCCCCACTTAGCCTGCTTCTTGCAGTCGCAGTCTCTTGGCCGGGAAGCACCCTGGTGTCACTTGGATTCCACCAGCCCATACTGGCTGGCTCCCTGAGTGCCTTTTGTTGGCTGCTGGTGTTGCTTTTTTCTGCTGCTTTAGATTTCTTCCTTACCTGTCACCACCTCCCCCTCCTTTCTCTCAAATACCTGACTCCGTGTGCCATCTTTGCTTCTTCCTGAAAGGCTGCAAAACACTGCTTGACTGTGAAACTGCTTCCCAGCCTGTGCTGCTATGCTTGTAGGACCCTGGGGCTTTTTTCTTTGTTTGTTTGCTCTGATTTGTTCTGTTTTGATTTGTTTGTTTGTTTTCTTTTGCTTTTCTCAGCTTGGGAGTCCCTTCTAGCTGGGCAGTACTACGTGGCTTGGAAGCTACTCCCTTACTCTGCGCAGACACAGGGACATCCCTGGGGGCATTTCTTTTTTCTTTTTTTGTTTCTGGTTTTTGTTTTTTATTTTTTTCTTTGTTTTGTTTTCTTCTCTCTCTTATTCCCTTTTTGTATTTCTTCATTGCCAGTTTCTCGATCTATTCATTTTTTTCTTTTACCCTTCTTTTTTTTTTTCATTTTTGTTTTTCTCCATTTCTCAGTCTCTCATCTCTCCACTCCAATAACAAGCTCCCTTAGCACTCTTTTTTATTTGTGTATATGTTTTTGGCTCCTGTTCCTCTCTTCTCTCTCTCTTCCTTCCCATACCCATCTTAGCTCCACACATCACAATCTACCCCCTCCTTCTTGCCTACCTGCACCATGCACTGAACATCCCACTCCCTAGCAGCACACGCACGGCCTACTGGAACCCGCCCTGCACTGATTCCCAGTCCGCACTGTCAGCCCTTGTATGTGCCACAAACAACCCATCCCAGCAACTCCCCTTCAGCTGGAACTGCCATGCTGTACCATATCTGAGTGACTGACCCTGCCCATTGGAGAAGGAGGTGAAAAGTATCGTGCCCACAGAAGAGCAAACAACAAAGAACGCACAGCCCGCCTGCTCAGACATAACCAAATAAAACAAAAAAGCAGGACAAAACAAACAAATCTACAATCAATAAACAAGGAAAATAAGTGAATGCCCCAAAGACAGCAGACAATATCAAAACATTTACAAAAACAGGACAAGATGGTTCCAGTAGGCATCCAAAATAAAATACCAGCTGACCTTCCAATAGAAGAAAAGGCACTAGACCTAACTGATAGGGAATACAAATCTCTAATATTCAGAATTATCCAAGAGTTTAAGCAAAAAAGCAGACAAAAATGAGGAAAAAATAGACAAATTCATGGAAAATACAGAGAAAAAAATAGAAGAATTCAAGAAAATAATACTGGAACAAAATGCCAAAATAAATTCATAACTAGAAAACATAAAAAAACAAGAAATAGAAATCCAGAAGATACACAACAAGATTTCATTAATGGACAGTGTCATAGAAGGGCTGAGGAGCAGGTTTGAAATGATGGAAGATAGGATCAGCGAAATTGAAGACAAACACTTGGATACAACTCTGAGGAAAAATCAGGAAAAAGAACAAAGAAAAACAAAGAAACCCTGAGAATTATGTGGGATACAATCAACAGCAAAAATATGTGAGTGATTGGAGTTCCAGAATGGGGAGAAAACAGAAAACACAGAGAGGATCACTGAAGAATTGCTGACAGAAAACTTCCTCAATATCATGGAAGGTGAAAAACTGACCATCCAAGAAGCTCAACAAACCCCATATAGGATGGACCCAAAAAGAAAATCACCAAGGCATATCATAATCACACTCGCTAAAACCAAAGACAAAGAATCCTGAGAGCAACTCAAGAAAAACAAAAAGTCACGTACAGAGGAGAAACAATAAGACTCGGCTCGGAGTATTCGGCAGAAACCATGCAGGCAAGAAGGCAATGGGACAACATGTATAAAACCTTGAAAGAAAAAAAGTTGCCAGTCAAGAATAATATATCCTGCAAAACTCTCATTCAAATATGATGGTGAAATTAGGTCATTTCCAGATAAACAGATATGAAGGGACTATGTAAAAACCAAACTTACAAGACTTATTAAAGGGATTGCTTTGATCTGAGAACAAACATCAGACCACAGGCAGAATCTAGAACACAGGATTGTACTGGCCAGATACCAGCCTAGGAAATGAACTCTTAAGGACTATGCAAAACCAAAAGAATTACAACAAGGAACCAGAGAGGTTAATCTGTAAATGACAACAGCATCAGAACAATCAAAGAAGGAGTAAACGGTGTAGGTATAGAACCTTCTAATGGAGAGGAAGGCAAAGCGATACCAAATAATAATAGACTGGTTCAAATCTAGGAAGATAAGGGCAAATTCCAAGGTAACCACAAAGAAAGTTAACAAACCTACTCATTAAAATAAAGAAGAAAAACATAAAGTCTCAGTAAAAACAAAACCTACAAAACCAGAATAAATGGGAAAAAAAAATCCACAAACAAAAGGAACTCAGCACAGGAGAGTAAGAGGAACAAAGAAAATGTCAGCACACAGAAAAAAAGTACTACAAAATACAATCTCACTCCTAGGAATATATCCTAGAGAAATAAGAGCCATCACACAAATGGACATATGCACACTTGTGTTCATTGCAACACTGTTCACAATAGCAAAAAATGGAAACAACCTAGATGCCCATCAACAGATGAATGGGTAAACTATGGTACATACGCACAATGGAGTATTAGGCAAAGATAAAGAACAGTGATGAATCTGTGAAGCATCTCATAACATGGATGAAACTGGAGGACATTATGCTGAGTGAAATAAATCAATCACAAAAAGAAAAATATTGTATGAGATCTCTACTGTAAAAACTCACGTAAAAGTTTACACACAAAAAGAAGCAATCTTTGTTGGTTACGATGGATGGGAGGGGTGGAGGGGGACTAAATAAATAATAGATAAATAGTAACTTTGGTGAAGGGTATGACAATACACAATACTGGGGAAGCCAGCACGACTTGTACAAGGAAAGGTCATGGAAGCTCCATAGACACTTCCAAACTCCCTGAGGGACTGAATTGCTTGGTGCAGGGCTGTGGGGACCATGGTCTCAGGGAACATGTAGCTCACTTGGCATAACACAGTTTATAAAGACAGTGTTCTACATTCTACCTTGGTAAGTAGCGTCTGGGGTCTTAAAAGCCTGTGAGCAGCCAGCTGAGATACTCCACTGGTCTCACCCCTTGGGGAGCAAGGGAGAATGAAGAGAACAGGATACGAGGAAAAGATTAGTCCAAAGGACTAATGGACCACAGCTACCATGGCCTCCACCAGACTGAGTCCAGTACAGCTAGATGGTGCCCAGCTACCACTGCTAACTGCTCTGACCGGGATCACAATGGAGGGTCCTGGACAGAGCTGGAAAAGGATGTAGAACAAAATTCTAACTCACAAAGAAAAGACCAGATTTACTGGCCTGACAGACTGGAGAAACCCCATGAGTATGGTCCCAGAAAACCCTTTTAGCTCAGAGGTGAAGTCACTCCCGAAGTTCACCGTTCAGCTAGGTATTGGACAGCCTCATAAAACAAAACGGGACTAATGAGGCACAGCAGTCCAGGGACAAGGACTAGAAGGCAGGAGGGGACAGGAAAGCTGGTGATAGGGAATCCAAGGTTGAGAATGGACAGTGTTGACATGTCGTGGGGTTGTTAACCATTGTCATAGGGCAATATGTGTGCTAACTGTTTAATTAGAAAGTGTTTGTTCTGCAAACCTTCATCTAAGGTACTAAAAAAAAAAAAAAGAATTATCTATGTGAAATCAACTCAAAAGCAACTCAAAAGGTTTGATGGGAAGCCTAGGGGGCAGTGAGTTGAAGATAATGGTGAGGGAATAATTTGGAAAAGGATAGTGAGAATAGCAGCACGACTGGAAGAATGTAATCGATGTCACTAAATTGTACAGGTAGAAACTTTTGAAATGGTGTAACTTTGGCTATGTATATATTCACCAAAAAGAAGGTCTTCCAAGGTCGAGAAGGGAGAGTGTCGACATGTCGTGGGGTTGTTAACCAATGTCATAAAACGATATGTGTACTGACTGTTTAATGAGAAACTATTTGTTCTGTAAACCTTCCTCTAAAGTACAATGAAAAAAATTAAAAAAAAAAAAAAACAGAAATAACAAATGTTGGAGAGGCTGCAAGGAGATCGGACCTCTTATGCACTGCTGGTGGAATGCAAAATGATGTAACCATTTTGGAAAACGATATGACGCTTCCTTAGAAAGCTAGAAATAGAAATACCTGATGATCCAGCAATCCCACTCCTAGGAGTATATCCTAGAGAAATAAGTGCCATCACGTGAATAGACATATGCACACCATGTTCATTGCAGCATTGTTCACAGTAGCAAAAAGATGGAAACAACGTAAGTGTCCATCAACAGATGAATGGATAAACAAACTGTGGTACATACACACAGTGGAGTACTATACAACGATAAAGAACAATGATGAATCTGTGAAGCATCTCATAACATGGATGAATCTGGAGGGCATTATGCTGAGTGAAATAAGTCAATCACAAAAGGACAAATATTATGTGAGACCACTACTGTAAAAACTCATGAAAAGGTTTACTCTCAAAAAGAAACAATGTTGATAGTTACAAGGGAGGAGAAGGGTGTGGGGGAACACTAAATAGACAATAGATAAGTGGTAAATTCGGTGAAGGGTAAGACAGTACACAGTACTGGGGAAGCCAGCGCAACTTGTACAAGGTAAGGTCCTGAAGGCTCCATAGACACATCCAAACTCCCTGAGGTACCAAATAGCTGGGCAGAGGGCTATGGGGACCGTGGTCTCAGGGAGCATCTAGCTCAATCGGCGTAACATAGTTTATAAAGAAACTGTTCTACATTCTACCTTGGTGAGTAGCGTCTGTGAGCAGCCATCTAAGATACTCCCTTGGTCTCACCCGTTGGGGAGCAAGGGAGAATGAAGAAAACAAGATACAAGGGAAAAGTCCAAAGGACTAATGGACCACAACTACCACGGCCTCCACCAGACTGAGTCCAGTACAACTAGATGGTGCCAGGCTACCACCACTCACTGCTCTGACTGGGATCACCATAGAGGGTTCTGGACAGAGCTGGAAAAGGATGTAGAACAAAATTCTAATTCACAAAAAAAGACCAGACTTACTGGCCTGACAGAGACTGGAGAAACCTCGAGATTATGGCCCCTGCATACCCTTTTAGCTCAGTAATGAAGTCACTCCCGTGGTTCACCCTTCAGCCAAAGATTAGACAGGCCCATAAAACAAAACAAGGCTAATGGGGCACAACAGGCCAGGGACAAGGACTAGAAGGCAGGAGGGGACAAGAAAGCTGATAATGGGGAACCCAAGGTCGAGAAGGGAGAGTGTTGACATACTGTGGTGTTGTTAACCAATGTCATAAAACAATATGTGTACTTACTGTTTAATGAGAAACTATTTGTTCTGTAAACATTCATCTAAAGTACAATTAAAAAAATAAATTGGTTATTGTCTTTTTATTATTGAATTGTAAGAGGTCTTTATGTATTCTGGATACAAGACCCTTAACATATGATTTGCAAATATCCTGTGGGCTCTCTTTTCATTTTCTTGATGATGTCAGCAAACCCAATTTTTTACCCTCAGTTTTCCTGGTTGTGAAAGTACTCCAGATGGGCACAGTCCTTTCAGTGCGGCTAACTGCTCATCACCTGTCATGTGTGAACCTGGAACATACCTATCTTGTAAATATGGATTTAAGATTTCAAATACACCTTTATTAGACTCTAGCTTACTTCTGGTTTTTCTGACACATCATCAAAAAGCAATACTTTTGGAAATTTTGACGGCTTATAATTGTATTGAAAAGAAGGTGACCATCTGTTTTGTCCCATAATTGTAAAACATTTTTCTTTTTAGATTCATAAACACCAATTAGAATGATCAACCCAATGAATTCTTTTCATTTCTATAGCAGACGCATTTGTATACTAACTTGCCTCTGCACTGCCTACTTATTAACTATATCAAGCAAATTTATTGTACAAACATCATACGTAAATAATGACAGAATATTGTCACATATCTTTTAGCAAAATGAGATGGTCCAAGTTATTGCTGAAAATTATTGCATGATGAAGTCCTTTCTGTGAAATGACTAATTGGGTGAAAATACCATGTTTTCTTTTTGTCCTTAACATGTTGCCAGCGAGTTGATTGTGACTCCTGGCAACCCTATGTGTTACAGAGTAGAACTGCTCCACAGGATTTTCTTTGCTATAATTTTAACAGAAGCAGACTGCCAGGCCTTTCTTCCATGGTACCACTGGGTGGGTTCGAACCACCAACGTTTACATTAGTAGTTGATAGCAAACTGTTTGCACCACCTAGAGATCTACTTTTTGTCCTTAAAAGTATATATATTATTCACCTATTAGTTCTTAGGTTTGAGAAAATTTGTCTAGGATAGTGTCTTCTGAAAGCTTATAGCCTAAGATTTTGCTTATATAACTAACTTCACCATCATCTTAGACTAGAGTGTTGCTATCTGTCTCTTCACATTCATTTTCTGATTTGTCTAATAATTATGAAACGTCTTCCTCTATCACTTTTCACTTTGTCATTACGAGTGAAAAATAAAAGATTCTGAATTCTCAACTGTGTACTGTGAAAACCACAAAAAAGACTACAAAGATGGTGTCTCCAGGCTTCTTTTATATCTTCGTGAAAGATGATATAATACTTTGTGTACCACAATAAGAAAACTGAAAGATACAATGATGATTTATCTCACTATTGCATCTTCCTTTTCCGCATCCATCATTCTTCCATTTTCTTAGTATTTTACTCTTTTTAAACATAATTAGGAATAACTGGTGAGTAATGATAAAATAATTGCTAGGATGATGAAATAGCAAAATGTTTCAAAGTACAGGAAAAATAAACCAAAAAACCGAACCCATTGCCGTTGAGTCAGTTCCGACTCATAGCAACCCTGTAGGGCAGAGTAGAACTGCCCCATAGGGTTTACAAGGAGTAGCTGGTGGATTCGAACTGCCAAACTTTTGGTTAGCAGCTGTGCTCTTAACCACTGCGACACGAGGGCTCCAACAGGAAAAATAAGATTATTAAAATCACATATGTATTTTAGATTCATGAAAGAATTAGATGTTTTATTCTACTTTTAAAAAATTCCTTTGTTTTTTGAAAGAATTGTTTCCCCAAAAAAGATATGTCCAAGTCCTAAACCATAGTAGCTGTGAATGCAACCTTATTTGGAAATAGAGTCTTTGGAAATTAAATCAAGTTAAGATGAGGTCATACTGGATTAGGGAGGACCTTAAATCCAATGACTGGTGTCTTTATAACAGAAAGGAGATGGAGGTTTGGATACAGAGATACAGAGGAGACTCACAGAGGGAAGAAGGCCACGTAAAGACAGAGGCAGAGATTGGAGTGAAGCAGCTACAAGCCAAGGAATGCCAAGTATTGCCAGGATCCACCAGAAGCTAGGAAGAGGCAAGGAAGGATTCCTGCCTAGAGCCTTTAGAGGGAGCACGACCCTGCCGACACCTTGATTTTGTAGTTGTAGCCCCCAGAACTGTGAAAGAATAAATTTCTGTTGTTTTAAACCACCCAGTTTGTAGTAACTTGTTATAGGAGCCCTAGGAGTCTAATATAATCTCTAAGAAAGAATAAAATCATGAAATACTAATTTTTACAAACAGAACTGCTCAACCAAGAAACTAAAAAATTAAAACTGGCTACACCCTGACAATATACTAAGGGTTAAATAATGATACATCCATGCAATGGATTACTATGCAGCCCTTAAAATGGATGATATTTATATGTTAAAAGGAGAAAAAAGTGGTTATGAAACAGGAAGCTTTCTGCTAGTTCAGTTTTTTAAAATGTGTGTGTATACATGCATAGGAAAAAGTCTGGAAGAATATACACTGATATTCAACTTGTAAACAATGGCCATCTCTGCTAGCTTTTATTTTCTTCCTTGTCTTCATTTTCAGATTAGAAAAATGAGCATTTATTGCTTTTATAATCAGAAAAAATACAAGCTGTTTCCATTTTGGGGGAAAATCAGCTTGGACTTTGGGCTGATTTCATTCTAATTTGATTAATTGGTTGGTTTGAAATCAGTATGAGCAACCCTAACCTCATTCCCTTGGCTTATCTCATCAGTTCAGATGCTGAGCTCAGAAGCAATGAAACATTCTTATTTAGGATGTTCTCATCCTGTTAGGTGGCCATGGTAAGAATGTCAATGGGTGAACCTGAGTTAAACCGAGATACCCTTTACAACTGGGTGTAAGACTGTCTTCCCATCTGCTTATATGACTCTCTCATTCTTCATCCATTTGATATTTAGATGATTATCTGAACTCTGTTCATTTATACTCGTTTGATTTTCAAGGTCTTTTTTAATTATGGCTGTCTTATCCATGTCACTCATTTCATGCACCTCTGCTTTTCTTATGCTATTTCCTATAGACTGCTTTTTGCTTATGTATTCATTCCTAAAGGCTCAACAGAAAATATGACTTCCTTGTTTTTCTCCCATTAAAAATTACTTTTTCCTTTTTCTGTACTTTGAAGGTACTCATCTATTTCATGTCCCAAATAAAAAAGTATCACTTGTTTTTATGGTTTAGCCAGTTTGTAGTTCTTTTCTTATATGCCTGTCTCATAGGTTGTAAATCCTATTCTTAATTTTAAGTCCTCATAATTCCTAGCAAATAGTAGATATTCCGTAAGTGTTGTTAAATTGAATTTGTTAAGTACAAATTCACATTCTTTTTAAATTTTCCTTTACTGTTTCTACTATAAGATTGAGTCTACAAGAGTGAAGAATATGTTAATCACTCCTTTAACTTTCTTTCATAGAAATGATGGTCATGAAACTTTGAGATCTTTAATTACCTTATTGCTTCCTGAATGTATGTGAGTGTTTTTCCCACTGACCTTCACCTTAAATGATGGTGAAAGTTCCTTTATGCTTATCTCTTAATGGTGGGACCTTAAACCATAGCAGTTTCTTCTTTTAGTGGATTATTTATGTTAAAAGTTAACATCAGTTGCAATTTTCATTGTAAAAGTCTTTTATGTCCTTGGTTAGGCTAATTCCTAGGTATTTTATCATTTTGGAGGCTATTGTTAATGATATTGTTTTCTTTACCTTGTTTTTTGAAGTACTCCTTGTTAGTGTAAAGGAACCCAACCAATACTTGCGTGTCGATCTTGTACCCTGCAACATTACTGAATTCTTCTATTAGGTCCAGCAGTTTTCTCATGGAATGTTTAGGGTTTCCTATGTATAGAATTTAAAGTGCTCAGCTACTAACTGAAAGGTCAACAGTTCAAACCCACTGGCTGCTCTGTGGGAGAAAGACTTGGCAGGCTGCTTCCATAAAGATTTATAGTCTTAGAAACCCTATGGAGTAGTTCTACTCTGTCCTATAGGGTCTCTATGAGTCAGAATTGACAGGATAACATTGGTTTGGTTTAGTTTATGTATAGGATCATGTCATCTGCAAGTAGAGATGGTTTTACTTCTTCCTTTCCAATTTGGATACCTTTTATTTCTCTTTCTTGCTTAGTGCTCTGGCTAGGAAAAGTTAACCTCATTTAGGTAGAAATATGAATTAACCTTTGGCATAAATAACTCAGGAACTTTATTCATTATCACTTTACCAGTCTTATTATTGTATAATATAGCCAGGGGATAAACATTTCAGGAAGATTGAACAGAAAGTGCAGAGGCTTTTTAGTAGGACTATTTAGCTTGCTTGGGTGAAAATAGGACAGATAATGCAGATAATTTGGTTTAACCAGTTAGTGGGAATTGGCAAATTAGGTGGAATTAGATAAGTACAGAAGGTTATGACGGACCAAGAAATCTATGCTGGGTAAGAAAAGAAGTGGGGAAATGGAGGTAGAGGGTGATGATGGAAAAAGTGGTAGAGTTAAGATACTGGAGGTCTCAGTGAAGAATTGTTGAAGTGGAAGTACTAGAATAAAAAAGCTAGAAAAATAGGAAATGATGGTCAAAGAGTGGTATTGTGAAATTCCTCTCTAAGTTGGACTCTTCTCAGCTCCTGACAAGTGCCAATTGTTTTCTCCAGTCGGCTATTGTACAAGCATCTCAAGCTCAACGTACTCAAAACTAAATTCATTATCTTATTCCCTAAATCTGAAGTCCCTATCTCAGGAAATGGCATTACCATCCTTCTACTTTGTCAAACCAGATTTATGGAAATCCTTACAAATTCTTCTTCTTTCACACTGTTCACATTCTTTCAGTCATTTGCTTCAACTTCCCTTTTCTATCCTAAACTGCTTATAATAGTCTGAACACATCATCCTGTTTCACACATTTGTGTTCCTTTGCATATGCTGTTCTTCTGTTCTCCCTGGAATGTCCTTTCCCCATACTTTGTCTAGCTGACCCCTGCCCATCAATCTAAACTCAGCTTAAAAATTACCTCAGCCAGAAAGCAACTCCCCAACACGACTTTCTTATTTAAATGTAACCCTTTGTGCTTACCTTTGTTGTAACACTGGAATCACTGATTTATTTTTGTATAGCTTAGACTCCAAACTTTTTTCTTTTCATACTTCAGGTGAAGGTTTACAGAACAAACTAGCTTCTCATTAAATAGTACAACGTATTGTTTTGTGACATTGGTTACCAACCGCACGATATGTCTACACTCTCCCTTCTCAACCTTGGGTTCCCTATTACCAGCTATCTTGTCCCCTGCTGCCTTCTAGTCCTTGCCGCTAGGTTGGTGTGCCCCTTTAGTCTCATTTTGTTTTATGGGCCTGTCTAATATTTGGCTGAAGGGTGAACCTCAGGAGTGATTCATTACTGAGCTAAAAGGGTGTCCGGGGGCCATGCACCCAGGGTTTCTCCAGTCTCTGTCAGGCCAGTAAGTCTGGTTTTTTTGTGAGTTAGAATTTTGTTCTACATCTTTCTCCGGCTCTCTCCTGGACCTTCTGTTGTGATCCTGGTCAGAGCAGTCAGTGGTAGTAGCCGGGCACCATCTAGCTGTGCTGGACTCAGTCTGGCGGAGATTATGGTACTTATGGTCCATTAGTCCTTTGGACTAATCTTCCCTGTGTCTTTGGTTTTCTTCATCCTCCCTTGCTCCCAAAGGGGTGAGACCAGTGGAGTATCTTAGATGGCTACTCACAAGCTTTTAAGACCTCAGATGCTACTCACCAAAGTAGAATATAGAACATTTTCTTTATAAACTATGTTATGCCAATTGAGCTAGATGCTCCCTGAGACCATGCTCCCCACAGCCCCCAGCCCAGTAATTCGGTCCCCCAGGGAGTTTGGATGTGTCTGTGGAGCTTTCATGACTTTGCCTTGGACAAGTTTTGCTGGCTTCCACAGTATTGTGTACTGTCTTACCTTTCAGCAAGGTTACCACTTATCTATTGTCTATTTAGTGTTTTTCCATCCTCACCCCTCCCCTCCTTCATGGCCATCAAAGATTGTTTCTTTTTGTGTGTAAACCTTTTCATGAGTTTTTATCATAATGGTTTCATACAGTATTTGTCCTTTTGTGATTGACTTATTTCACTCAGCGTAAAGCCTTCCATATTCATCTATGTTGTGAGGCACTTTGCAGATTCATCATTGTTCTTTATAGTTGGATTAGCACTCCATTGTGTGTATGTACCATAGTTCATTTATCCATTTATCTGTTGTTTGGCATCTAGATTGTTTCCATCTTTTTACTATTGTGAACAATGCTGTAATAAACATGGGTGTACATATGTCCATTCTTGTAATGGCTCTTATTTCTCTAGGATATGTTCCTAGGAGTGGGATTGCTGGATCGTATGGTATTTCTATTTCTAGCTTTCTAAAGAAGCATCATATTGTTTTCCAAAATGGTTGTACCATTTTGCATTCCCACCAGCAGTGCATAAGAGTTCCAATCTCCCTGCAGCCTCTCCAGCATTTGTTATTTTCTGTTTTTTTGATTTATGCCAGTAATGCCGAGGTGAGATAGTATCTTATTATTGTTTTGATTTGCATTTCTCCGATCATTTCCTCATATGTCTGTTAGTCTCTTGAATATCTTCTTTGGTGAAATGTCTGTTCATTTCCTTTGCCCATTTTTTAATTGGATTATTTGTCTTTTTGTTGTAGAGGTGTTGGATTTTCCCGTAGATTTTAGAGATTAGGCCTTTGTTTAATATGTCATAGCCAAAAATTTTTTGCCAGACTGTAGGTTCTCTTTTTATTCTTTCAGTGAGTTTTTTGATGAGGATAAGTGTTTTATTGTTAGAAGATCCTAGTTATCTAGCTTATCTTCTGGAGTCTGTGTGTTGTTAGTTATGGTTTGTATCCTATTAATACCGTGTATTTGGGTCTCTAGTGTTGATCCTATTTTTTCTTCTATGATCTTTATAGTTTTTGGTTTTATATTTAAATCCTTAATCCATTTTGAATTAGTTTTTGTGTATCATGTGAGGTATGAATTTTGTTTCATTTTTTTGCAGATGGACATCCAGTTTTGCCAGCACCATTTGTTAAAAAGACTGTGTTTTCCCCATTTGATGAACTTTGGACCCTTGTTGAAGATCAGGTTACCATAGATGGATGGATTTACATCTGGGTTCTCAGTGCTGTTCCATTGGTCAATGTGTCTGTCATTGTACCAGTACCAGGCTGTTTTGACTACTGTAGTGGGTTCTGAGGTCAGGTAGTACAAGTCGTCCTACTTTATTCTTCTTCTAGAATAGTGCTTTACTTATGTAGGCCCTCTTCCCTTCCCATATAAAGTTAATGATTAGTTTTTCCATCTCTTTAAAGGATGCTGTTGGTATTTGGATTGAGATTGCATTGTATTTGTAGATTGCTTTGCATAGAATTGTCATTTTCACAATGTTAAGTCTACCTATCCATGAGCATGGTGTGTTTTTCCATTTATGTAGATCTCGTTGGTGTCATTCAATAGTGTTTTGTAGTTTTCTTTGTATAGGTCTTATACATCCCTGGTTAGATTTATTCCTAAGTATTTTATTTTTTTAGGGGCTATATAAATGGTATTGTTTTCATGATTTCCTTTTTGTTGTTCTCTTTATTGGTGTATTGGAATCTAACTGATTTTTGTATGTTTATCATGTATCCTGCTACTCTGCTGGATCTTCCTATTAGTTCAGTAGTTTTCTTGTGGAGTCTTTTGGGTTTTCTATGTATAGTATCATATCATCTGCAAATAGAGATAGTTTTACTTCTTCCTTACCAATTTTGGATGCCCTTTTTTTTCCTTTTTCTTGCTTTATTGTCTAGCTAGGACTTTCAGCACAATGTTAAATAGGAGCTGTGATAAAAGGCATCCTTGTCTTGTTCCTGTTCTCAAGGGGAATGTTTTCAGCTTCTCTCCATTAAGAATGATGTTCTCTGTTGGTTTCGTATAGATGCCCTTTGTTGTGTTGAGGAATCTCCCTTCTATACCTATTTTATTGAGAGTTTTTATCAGGAATGAGTGTTGGACTTTGTAGAAGCTTTTTCTGCATCTATTGAGATAATCATGTGATTATTTTCTTTTATTTATGTGGTGGATTCCATTGATTGATTTTCTAATGTTGAACGATGCTTGCATGCCTGGTATGAATCCCACTTAGTTGTGGTGTATTATTTTTTTGATATGATGCTGAATTTTGTTGAGAATTTTTGCATCTATATTCATGAGAGCTATTGGTCTGTGATTTTCTTGTTTGTGGTGTCTTTGCCTGATTTTGGTATCAGGGTTATGTCAGCTTCATAGAATGAATTTGGAAGTATCCCTTCCTTTTCTATGTTCTGAAATAGTTTGAGTAGTACTGATGTAAGCTCTTCTCTGAATGTTTGGTAGAATTCTCCAGTGAAGCCATGTGGGCCAGGGCTTTTTTTTGTTGGGAGTTTTTTTTTTTTGTTTTGTTTTGTTTTTTATTATTACCTTTTCAATCTCTTCTCTTGTTATGGGTCTGTTCAGATTTGCAACATCATTTTGTGTTAGTTTGGATAAGTAGTGTGTTTCTAGAAATTTTAGACTGCAAACCTGTTCATTTAGGGACTGTGTCTTATTTAATTTTATGACTCTATTACTCTATATAAAATAAAGACTTAAGTATGTATTAGAAAAGAGTTCCTATCAATTCTATTTATCAAAAAATATTGAAATTGTATGTTTCTGTGTTTATCTTTCTACTACACTGTAACTCCCCATCCAGAAAGTGTACCTTGTTCCTCTTTGTCTTCTTAGCACCTATTACTACACACTGCCTGATCCAGGGCTCAAAAAATCAATCTCAATTCAGTTCAACATTTATTGAGATCAAACTTTGTGCCAAGCACTAGGTAAGTGCGGGGATTCAGAGGTGAACAAGACAGATATAATCGCAACTTTCATGACCCTGTATAGTCTAATGAGCAAGATAGGCATTAAAAAAAATTACAAGGGTGGTGGCTGTTATAAGAAAATTGTCCTGTGGGCAAGAAGAGCATATGGCAAGGGAATTTCACCTCATGTAGGCTGAATTGAATTTAGAGGTAACTTTATCAATAGAATGATTACCTGAGAGTGCATTTTAAAATGTCATTTATATTTAATGTCTACTGATTGTTATATTTGGTTTAGATTCTATTGCTTTCTGTTCTTGGAACAACAGAAGTTCAGTTATTACAACTTTTTTTCTCCCTATTATTATACAGTATTTTATGGTGTGTAATCTTTTAGTTAGCTCCTGCACTTGTTATGTGTACTTGGCTCTGGAATGTCTTTTGGTGCTTTTATATCATGTTTATTACATTATCCTTGAATTAATATGTTTAGCTAAATCATCAAAAGCTAGAAAAAAGTGTAACTCTGTATCATATTCTTTTATCAACTTCAAAATACTTGGAATCTTTTATAAGACTTTACATGAAAAAGCTGTGACTTTATATCCTGTCTAACCTTAGGAACAGCCAGGATAATAAGGGATCTGTATGTCATTACCTATAAGAAGTGGTTAAAAGTACTAGATAATGTTCAGCATAAGGAAGACAAAGGGGAGACAAGATTTGATAGTTGAAATCTATTTGATGAGTTTTTATGAGATCTCTGTGTGCAGATAAGTAAATGATTATTTTTAAATAACAACTTTACTGAGATACAATTCACATATCATAAAATTCACTCTTTAGAAGTACACAATTCATTATTTTTTAATGTATTCATAAAGTTGTGCAACCATCACCACTGTCTAACTTTCAAACATCTTCATCACTCTACAAAGAAACTATATCCATTAGCAGTTACTCCCCATTCCTCACTCCCTCAAGCCCTTGGCAGTCACTAATCTAGTCTCTATCTCTATGGACTTTCCTGTTGTGGATATTTTATATAAATGGAATTATGCAATATGTGGCTTTTTATGTCTGGCTGCTTTCACGTAGCATGATGTTTTCAAGATTCATCCATATTCTAGCATCTATCAGTGTTTCATTCTCTTTTATGATCAAATATTCTGTTGTATGGATATACCGTATTTTGTTTACCCATTCATCATTGATGAACATCTGGGTCATTTCTACTTTTTGACTATTGTAAATTAGGCTGCTATGAGCATTTATGTACAAGTTGTTGTGTGAACATATGTTTTCAGTTCTCTTGGGTATAGACCTAGGAGTGGAATTGCTGGGTCGTATGGTAAATATGTTTAACATTTAGAGGAACTACCAAACTTCAGTCATTTTCCTTGAGTGTGCACTCCCTGGATTGCTGCAAGGTTTTCATTAGTTTCTAGAGTACCAAAAATGTTGATTCTGACAGTGTTTTTTGCCAGGTTTTTTTTTTTTTTTTTTTTTTTTGATGCTTTTATGAAAGAGTGGACTTTTAGAGTTCCTTGCTCTGCCATATTCTTTGACATCATCCCTCCGTTGTTTTTGATGAGAAGTCAACTATCTTCATATTATTATTTGTCTATATGTACTATGTGTAGCTGCATTCAAGATGTTCTCATTAACTTTGGTTTTCAGTAGTTTGACTAGGTGTGTTTTTTCTTTGTAATTATCCTTCTTTGAGTTTACTGAGCTTTTTGCAGTGGTATCACTAGGGTTGGTGTCACCCAGTGCAGTAAATCAATGGTGACACCCTCCCCCTTGGACCTCCTCTTGTACCAGACCATACAGAATCCTTAGTAATTTTTTTTGTATTAATGTTACTCATAAATTGTAGTTCCCATATATCACTCTTTCTTTTCCTTTCATTACTACTTCATTCTGAAAAAAGTTATTGATATAGGTTCACAAATACTAATTATCACAATGTTGTAGCTAAAACACCAGAAAATTTGACAAAATCAGCGACTATAAAAACACCAGCAGCAATGAAAACAATAGTGTATGCTAGTAGCATGTGCAGATGAAACCACATGAATCAAAGTGTTTTTGTAATTGAGTAATAATGACAGCTCTGACTGCAGCACATTAGAAGGTTTAAAAAATAAATTAGCATAGAGTTTTAGCCTTGTAGATATATTGATACGTGTAAGCTGAGCTTACAAAAAATGTTTTTGTTGTTATAACTAACCACAGGAATATTTTTATAAAAAATAATAAATTTCTTTCTAGTAAAAAGACCAGACTTAATGGTCTGACTGAGACTGGAGGGATCCTGGAAGACATGGCCGCCAGACTCTCTGTTAGCCAAAAACTAAAACCATTCCCGAAGCCAACTCTTTAGACAAAGATTGGACTGGACTGTAAGACATAAAATGATACTCATAAAGAGTGTGCTTCTTAGCTCAAGTAGATACTTGAGTCAAAATTGGCAGCTCCTGTCCGGAGGCGAGATGAGAAGGCAGAAAGGAACAGGAGCTGGTTGAATGGACACGGGAAATCCGGGGTGGAAAGGAGGAGTGTGCTGTCACAGTACAGGGAGTACAACTAGGGTCACGTAACAGTGTGTGTATAAAGTTTTGTATGAGAAACTATCTTAAACTGTAAACTTG
Organism: Dugong dugon; assembly: GCA_030035585.1. Lineage (NCBI taxonomy): Eukaryota > Metazoa > Chordata > Mammalia > Sirenia > Dugongidae > Dugong > Dugong dugon. The sequence goes on from CM057467.1 coordinate 68,399,903, forward strand.
CATTTAAAGCACAATAAAAAAAATAAGTAAATACAATAAATTTCTGCTGAAACACTGCACAAAACTTTTATAGATAGTCATTTTAATGTTACCCCCTCTGACATTGTCACCTGGGGCCGGTTCACACCCCCTGCATCCCCCTAGTGATGCCACTGGCTTCTTGCATCTATAAATTTGTTTTTCACCAAATTTGGGAAATTTCTGGCTGTTATTTCTTCAGAACACACACACACACACACACACACACACACACACACACAAATATATATATATATACGTATGTATACATTCTCCCCTTATTCTGTGTGTAATTCCTACTAGGTCTACAGTTACACATGTATTAGGCTGCTTGACAGTGTCCTGCAGTTCACTGAGCTTTTCATAAGTTTTATTATTTCTTCCCTGGGTTCTTCAGATTGGATAATTTCTGATGATCTGTATTTAAGTTCAGTGATCTTTTCTCCTGCCATCTCCAATCTTAAGTTCGTTCAGTGAATTTTTTGTTTTATATATTATACTTTTATTTTTAGAATTTCTGTTTCTAACAATTTCTTTTTATCTACTCATATTTCCCATCTGTGCATTCATTATGACCATATTTTCCTGTAAGTCCTTGAATATATTTATAATAGCTGATTTGTAGTCCCTATCTGCTAATTCCAATATCTGAGTCATCTTGGCGTTTGTTTCTTTTGACTTCTTTTTCTTTTGACTATGAGTCAGATTTTTTCTTCTCCTGTTTAGTATGTTTTTATTATATACTGGATATTGTGAATGATGTAATCTAGAGATACCATGTATTTTTATCTTCACTAATGTCTGTAGGTTTTTGTTCTAGTAGGCAGTTAATGTGGCTGGACATAAACTCCAAAGTCTTCCTCTTCTGCATTGGGCAGCAGCTAAAATCACTGTTCAGTTCTTTTAGCCTCCAGTTGTTTTCCATCAAGCTTCTGTCAAGAACTGGAAAGAGTCTGAGATTTTACTCCACATGCAAACTAACAAGTTAGGTTGCCACCGTTTTATGAATGCTGAAACAACATACTAGACTCCCAGATCAGTGATAAAGGACTTTATTATTACTCATAGCACATCAAATAACATTAGTATCAGCATGTTTGCATTAGTTCCCTTTGTCCCCAAGTCCCATGGAGATTATGCAATATGGCTACACAGCTGAGGAATACTGAGGTTGAGGAATACATCACTTTTAGCAAGCAGTAGTCAAGCTTGCACTTTTGGGGTGGGAGTGATGGTAGTTATTACCTCATTTTTCAAGGTTACCAGCTGAATAAAGAACCTTGAGACATGCCTTGGTTAAAAGAGCAGTCAAGGGCCTTGCATTCTTGGCACATCTGGCAAGATGTGGAAGAGCATGAAGAGACCTATGGAGGAATGTCTCCCAGTAGCTCCTTGGAGTCTTTCTCATGCTTGCACAGTTCAACCAAGGATCAGTATTGAATTTTATATATAGATTTTGGGGCTCCCCTTCTGTGACTCCCTTCTTTATGGGATTTCCTCCCTCATTTTTTGGATGCTCTGATAGCACAAACTGTATAGTCTTAGGCCTCCAACCAGTAAGACTTAAGCTTTATGCTTAGATTTTGATCACTTTATGTCTTGTAGACTGGGGAGTACCCTTAGGTGAATACACAAATCTTACCTAATGTAGTTCCCTTCTTTTAAAGAGTCAATTCCCCTTCAATTTTTGCCTGTTTTCAGTGACTCTTCAGTGCTCTCAAAGAGTTGAATTTTTCTGTTTTGTTCTGCTTTTTGGTACAGATTTTATCATAGCTATCTGTGGGAGAGTTAGTCCATTATAAGCTCCTCTTCATTACTAGAAACAGACTTAATTGCCTTTGCGTGTGTGTATGTGTGTGTGTGTGTGTGTGTGTGGAGGGGGCCGTCTATCTTTTTCAAATCCTAAAGTTTTTTTATCTTTTATTTTTTTAGCTTTTTAAATAAACTTTCTCTCCATTGTATCTCTACTTTTCCTGGATACCTTCCTACTGGAGACTCTTGCCTCGCTCTCCAATCTTAAATGATTGCCCTGTAAGCCTGCTACATATCTGACATTCTGGGATTTACAGTCATTTTTCCCACATATTTCCAGGTTGCCTTATCCCTCACTTCTTTTATGTACTCACTTGTTTTGCTGAAGTGTGTCCTAAAAAAGGGTATATGGAAGATGTCTTAGGCTGGGTTTGCTAGAGAAGCAAAGCCAGTAAAGCATATAAATATATAGAGAGGGTGAAATTTATATCAAGGAAATGGTTCACATGATTGTAGAGGGTGGAACTTCCCAAGTCCATGGTTAAGGCTGGAGGTTTGTCCTGATTTGCATAGCCACAGGGGCTGGCGAACCCAAGATTGGCAGGTCAGACAACAGGGCTCTGGCTCACAGGCTACAAAGACCGATAAATCCCAAGATGAGCAGGCAAGATGGCAGTTAAGCTGCTAGCTCAAGTCCTCAGAACTGGAGGTCAGATGAACAGGAGCCAGCTGCAGGATCCAGAGCAAGTAAAAGCCCCTGAGCCTTGCCAGAAAGTCCACCTATATTGGATGCAGGCCACACCCCCAAAGAAACTCCCTTTCAACTGACTGACTACTCACAGTAGATCCCATCCTAGAGGTGATCACATTATATCAAATCTCATGATGGAGGTGATCACATCATTATACGACTGGCAAACTACATCATAACTGCCAAACCACTGAGAATCATGGCCCAGCCAAGTTGACATATGACCTTAAAATTATAGAAGGTAAATTTTCTGAGTCTTTGCATATCAGAAAATGTCCTTGTTTTGTGTTATACTTGGTTGATAGGGATACGGAATTTTTCCTATCCTAACTTTAAAGGCATTGATCCATTATCTTCTAGTTTACAATTTTACTTAAAAAGGTCTTATGCCACGTGATTGTCATTTCTCTGCAGTTGTCCTGTTTGTTTGTTTGTGTTCTCTCAATAGATGCTTTCAGGACATTCTTTTTATTATTTTTTCTGAATTTCACACTGATATTTCTAAGTATGGGTTTTTTTCAAAATCTTGCTTAGCACAAAATGAATTCTTGATAGGAAAGCTTCTATCTCTAGAGAACTTATTTTCTATTATTTCTTGATATGTTCCTCCCCTTTCTTTTCTCTGTTCTCTTCTTCCAGAAATTCTGACTATCGAACCTCTGTATTAAGTCTGTCTTTTAACTTATACTTTCCGTCTTCTTGGATTTTTGTTCAACATTTTTGAAGATTTTCTAGACTTTCTACACTAGTCCCTCTGTAGCAGTTTTCACTTGGGAAATCTTTTTATTTATTTTTTAATTTCCACAGGCTCTTATTGTCTGATGTTCTTTTTCCATAGTTTCCTCCCCTATTTTATAGTTTCATAGATGTCATATGCTCTCAAATTTCTCTGAAAATCCCAAAGGTTGTTTGGTCCATCAGTTGGTTTTTTTTAAAGTTATCTTCTGAATTTTCAATGTTATTTCTGGAGACTGGTTTTGTTTTGTTACTTAATTGATTTATCCTGGTTTGTGTCTTCTATGTTTTTAGCATTCCTCAAACGTCTAGTATCCCTTGCTTATTTGTTCATTTTTTAATAACAAGGCATTAGAACAGCCTCTTAGAAGCTCTGGATATATGGACGAGACTTGACAACTGGCAAGATTTGGCTCTTCTTTAGGATGAGTAGTTAGGCTGGCCACTTGTGTGTTTTATCCTATTTATATCACCCAGTGCCGTAATGTGGAATGCTGAGGCCCTTATTTTGCAGCTAAAACATTCATGCTAGCTGCTCTTCTTGAAACAGTTTTGTTTCTTTAGAGAAGCTGTTTTCAACGTTTGGTTTTTGGACCAACGGCCTCACTATCTCCTGGGAAGTTGTTAGAAGTACAATTCTCAGGCCTTACCCAGGCCTAGTGATTCAGAAATACTGAGGGTGGGGCCCAGCAATCTGTGTCATAACTAGTCCTCCAGTGTTGGATGCTGATGCTGTGAACCATTGCTTTAGGGAAAGACCCATTCTCCCCTATTTGGTGGGAACAGCGAGCTTCCAGCCATACTGGTGGGGGGCATGGCATGGGAGGTTGACAGTTCTGTATGCAGACTCTCTATGAACCCCCGTTTTCCCCACCCCCAACCTCACTCTATATGCAGATCACCTCCCTTCTTCTGCTGTCTTATACTTGCTCTATGTGAATAAGATAATTGCTTCCTTGCTTTGCCACATTGGTCATCACACAATCATCTGCTTTCTGTCCTCCAGAAATTTGTTAAGATCTCTTATCTGCTGAGGGCCCCTTCCTGTTTCTTCCTTTTGATGTTTTGATTAGTATTTTAAGGCTGTCTCAGAAAGGAGGGAATATAAATTATCTGTACTTAATTCAGGCTGCTAACCAAAAGGTCAGCAGTTCGAATCCGCCAGCCACTCCTAGGAAACCCTATGGCAACAGGTTTGGTTTTTTGGTTAATTCGCTATCTTAACTTAATTTTTACTAGGTTGGATGGTGTTACTTTTCTTTAACTGCTAGTTAAAACCTGTAGCCCATTGCCGTCGAGTCAATTCCAACTCCTAGTGACCCTATAGGACAGAGTAGAACTGCCTGATATGGTTTCCAAGGAGCACCTGGTGGATTCAAACTGCCGACCTTTTGGTTAACAGTCATAGTTCTTAACCACTGTGCCACCAGGGTTAGGGTATGCATTATTTTGCACAATGACTTAGTATTTCTGTCTAATGTGTTAGCTCAGCAGTATCTGCATACCACCTTTGGAAGTCTAAACACTGGGTTTGTTACTCGTTTCTGGCATTAAATTCCTTTGTGATGGAGATTACCATACTAACCTGCCTTTTATCTACTTCAAGTTCATGGGACAGTAGCCCCATTCTTCTATAATCTCGCTCACTGAGGTCTGGCCAAGCAGAAAAAAATATCTGAAGGGTTGAATGCCTTTGAAATAAGTAAATTTGGTGTGTGTTAAAAAAAATTTTCAGTCAGATTTTTTCATGCTGATACAAATAGAACCCTATGTGCATGAAATGCAGTGCCCATTGGTGTGCTCTAAAAGCAAATAGAGATTACTGTAGTGAGACATCAAATTAATCCTCAGTAATTAGGCCAATATAAACAGTGATTGGAGCTATAAAAGGCAATACTGATGTTGTTACTTCTTTCAATTTCTGTATAGTCTTATCTAAATTCTTTTTGCTCAGGTACCTTTAATTACTTTTTTAGGACAAGGAAAAAGATCTGTGTCTGTCGACTGTTTATAGAATTTAGGTCAAGTTGGGGCTGGAGAGAATTTTTGCCATTTTTATTTTTTTAGCTTGCTTTCTTCTACTTAAAAATAACTATGGTTACTCATTTATTCACAAAATTTTAGCAATCACCCAAATAGTATGTAATTGTGTTGAACACTACAGTGTTGAAAATAAGGGACAACCTTGCTGATGGGCATATAGAGGGTTAAGTGCTGTTACAGAGGAAAGCAGCTACTGAGATAATGTCCCTGCCAAAAACCACTGCACTTGTCTATGTGAATGGTCCTGTTAATTGAAGTAAATGCAGTCAGGGAGACTTAAATTGGAATTCTGGCTCCTTTCCGTAGTAGTTTTATAACTTTAATGTCTGAGCCTCCACTTCCTAATCTATAAAAATAAATTATAATGGCCACCTTGCAGAGCTGTTGTGAGAATTAGATGCCTTATGAAGCCCAGTGTTTGTCACATTGTAGGTACTGAAATGGTAGGTGCTATACTGATGGTAGTGATGACAGCTGGGACCCTGAGAACCCTGGGTGATTACAAAGGACTGGCAAAAAGAGAATACAAGATAGTGCGACCAGGAAGAATAGCTGACAGCCAGTAATCAAACTGTTTTATAACAGTTACCGTAATGGAGTTCACACAAAGCAGAGGATTGGGACAAATAGTGAGTCTGCCAGGATTCCAGACTCACAAGACAGGTCAGAAGGCTAAATAAACTCAACCAAAGTCTGGAATGAAGAAAGGGATTAGGACACAGAAATCAGATAACTCTCAGAGTTTGAGGACCAAGTCATAAATAAATGATGAAATGACAGCAGATTAGGGCATAAACCGTGGTCAATTAATGTTGACAGTGAGATGTCACTGTGTTCTGTATTCCTTGAAGTAGATCATTGTTGTGCCACTTCTGGGTTTCCTGAAACTTTACCTTTTATACCCTAGTTGGGGCAAGATTATAACTTAAATAATTAAGTAACAGGGTAAACCAGTGTGTGAATAAGTTATTTTTATTGTTGTGATTATTGGTTTTTCATCAGCTTTATTCTGATATAATTTACATTCTTTAAAAATGCATCTATTTTAAGTTTACAGTTAAATAAGTTTTGACAAATTTATGAACTTTTGTAACCACCACCACAATCAAGATATAGAATATTTTACTCACCCAAAAAAGTCTCCTTATTCCCTTTTGCAGTCACTCTCTCTCCCCTGCCCGTGGCCCTAAGCAACAATTGATCTGCTTTCTGTCATCCTAGATTAGATTTTTATTTTCTAGAATTTCATACAAATGCAATCATACATTATGTACTCTTTTGTATCTGGCTTGTTTCACTCAGCATAATGCTTTTGAGATTCATCAGTTGTGCAAATCAGTTAAAAAAAAATCCCATCAGAAAGTGCCTTAACAAACTTGGAATAATCGATTCTATTCCAAATATTTATTTTTTTATTGCTGAATATCATTCAATTGCATGGATATACCACAATTTGTTAATTCATGTGTTTATAGACATTTGATTTGTTTCCAATTTGAAGCTATTATGAATGAAGCAGCTATGAAAATTCATGCACAAGTTTTTATGTGGACATGGGTTTTCATTTCCCTGGGGTAAAATACCCAGGAAATGCTGGGTTGTGTGGTAAATATATGCTTTGCTTAACTTTATAAGAAAATTCCAAACAATTTTCTGAAGTATTTTACTTGCCCACCATTAGTCGATGAGAGTTCCAGTTGCTCACATCTTTGCCAAAAATTGATATTGTCTGTATTAGCCATTCTGGTGAGTTTTTGGTATCTCATTATGGTTTTACTTTGTATTTCTGTAATGACTAATATTGTTGAACATTTTTCTTTATGTGCTTTTTGGCCATTCATATATCTTCTTGCATGAACTATCATTTCAGTTCTTTTGCCTATTTTTATTAGGCTGATTGTCTTACTATTATTGAGTTGTAATAGTTCTCTGTATGTCTCATGTATCTCTTTATACGAATACAAGCCCTTTGTCAGATACGTGTGTTGTGAATACTTTCTCCCAGTCTGCCTTTCCTTTCCATTTTTTAATGATGTCTTTTGAAGACCAAAAGGTTTTTTAATTTTGTTGGTATATATTTATCAGTTTTTTCTTATGTGGTTCATGCTTTCTGTATCTTATCTAAAAAGTCTCGTGTTTGGTTCTAGGAATTTTATAATCTTCACTTGTACGTTTAGGAATATGATCTCTCCTACCTGTCTGTAAAAAAAAAAAAATTCCTGATTTACTTCTGTATTTTATACCGTGATTAGTTGTCTAATAGATATTTACTGAGTGAAGAAATAAATCAATATGACTTCAGGGTGGATAATGATAATTGTAAGGCACTGATAGATAGCTAAGCCCTAGGCTGCTGTATGTGTTTCTTCTTGGCTGTTATGATCTGTGGGCTTGAATTACTTCTGTGCTTTTTTGGCTTAACTTCATCAGTCTGTTCCAGTTGGAAAAAAGAAAATTAGTTAAATAAAACAAACAAACAAATCTCTACTAGGAAGTTCATCAACAAACTTGGAATAATCTATTCTAAATATTTAGATATTTTAAAGTATTCTTATTATATGAAAATGAAATTCCATTTTACATTCTCATGTGGCTGATGTGAATTCCTCTTTGCATGAATTCAGAGGTCTCATTTACTGTCTTTTAAAAAATTAAAATTAAAAAAAAAAAATTCACCTGTGAACTATGTGCATGAATTACGGAAACCACTGAAACACTTCTCTATATTTTACTTCCCTGAAACCCACTTTTCACCCACTTAGTGCAGTACTGGGATAGAGCTAGGGTAGCTAGAGCAGGCCACTTGAGAGAGTGAAAGGGAGCAATAATAACAATTATTCTAAGATGATGGGTGTAAACTGGAGCTGTCCTGAGCAAACCAGACATATGGTCACCCTAAAGGTGGTGAAGAGAAACAAATAAAATGTCTACCTTCACCAGTATTTTTATTTGTTATTTTTAAGGAAGTACCTAATAGAAATGCTACATAAGCTCCAGGGGACACATTGTAAAAAAGATTGCATAAAATAGGTTTGCTTCATTCTATATAAAATAAAAGCAAGTTTCATCTTTGCTCCTCTAGTAGAAATATAGAAATTAATTAAGAAACTCAGCCATGGTTTTTGCTTTTCTCTTACCAGTAAAAATCAGTGGCAAATAACTTGGTCACGTATACTGGTTGCTATTCACATTATTTTTCTTTCTCTTGACGTCAGCCCCACTTTATCTCCCATGATATACCCTACACTGAAAATATACAAGTGGTGTTTTGCCACTTGAAACAAGTGTAGAAGACAGATAAACAGACATGTGTCACATAAATCTCTACAATTTGGAGGATACGCAAGACCCAAGCTAACCTTATTTCTCGATTAAGAGGAAGATGTAGTGTGTGAATTGTGATAAAGATCCTGAGGTAGAAACCTGGTTTTTATTTCTAGAATATCATTTAGTGACTTTTACTTAATTTCTTCAACTAGGTAACTGATTCTGACAAAATTTGAAGTTTAGCCACACAACACTGTAGGGACTACCACACAAAGAATTATCTCAGAAATTTTCTTGCATGCCTCACTTAGCCAGAATATATGTTTGATCTGATAATATTGATATTTAATGCGGAGCTATTAAGGGTACAGTGTGACTTGGATTTAAAGATAACTCCTCAAATCGTTCAATGGAGTCTCTCTACCTTTTATTTAGGTCAAACCGTATTATTGATATTTTTGTTTATTTATTTGTTTATTATTTATACAGTGCTCACTGCCTTTTTATGGCATTTACAGATGTATTTATAAATAAAGCCAGTTCCAGAGATACAGGCACTGGCCATTTCATCATGTATCTGTTTTGAATGTTCCTTTCCAGGGAGCCAAGATCATTAGAGAATGGTTGGCTTATCCTCATGTTTAGATAACGAATAAGATGGCTCATAGCTTGCCCAGAAATGTCTTAAGAGCCTGGAAAAGCCTGATTCTGAGAGTTACATGCATATAATGGAAAGTTAACAAAAACTGGAAACATGGTGTGCATCAGTGCCTTTCAGAAAGAGGGCCATTTTATCAGAAGAAGGGAGCTATGCTTGCAAGCAAAAAGAATTAGGGCACTAGTTCAGTAAAGCAGCAGATAAGAAACAGGGAAAGACAGCCAAAGAGGCCTAGTATGGCAGATCAGTGGCTATGGGAAAAATATAACATGTATAATAGGAGCTAGAGCAAAATCAGAAGCTTGGACCTCAAATACAGTTCCAAATCAAATATAAAGGGCATGTTGAAAGTATTAATTTTGTAGAAATGTTTGGCAATAATAGCGAAGAAGAATTTTTAGATTTTAGATTGTACGCTTGTTAAGACATCTTGATATAAATTGTTGAGATGGTCAGGGCTACATATCACCATTGGTACTTCCACCAAGTATATTGCAAGACAGGGGAACAGAGGGACACTATAAAGGAGGTGCCAGGAATCCACCCAGCTGTTGTTGTTGGATGCCATCAGTTCCAACTCATAGCCACCCCATGTGACAGAGTAGAACTGCTCCATAGGATTTTCTAGGCTGTAATGTTCATGGGAACAAATTGTCAGTTTTTCTCCCACAGAGCAGCTGGGTGGGTTTGAGCCTCCAGCCTTTTGGTTAGCAGCCCAGAACTCGAGTAATGCAAAATAAGTCAGTTTCTGGATGATGGGAAAATTACATGGTAAAGACTGTTTTCAAAGCCAGCTTAAGACTATCTGTGAGTTCACTTCATTTCAGTGAACTTTTACCGAACTGGTAAGTAGAGGAGTGATACAGACATTGAGCGGGGAGGGGATTTAGGAAGTGTTGTGGATTAGTCTTATGCTGAATGATAATTTCTTCCCCTGCCAAAGAACAGTAATTCCCCTAGCCTTTCAAAATACAAAGATTTGATCTTACCTTTCAGGGCCGGAGAATTAATGGCCAAGCAATCAGTGACCATTTTATAGTAATTCACTCGCGAACTAAAGGCTTCATAAAACTCCACGAGGGAGAATGTGACCTTTCTAGAACCTTTTTTTTTTTTTTTTTTTTTTGGAATTTTACTTTTTATTGTCTAAAAAGCCATTTTTGTAGCTATCTTGGTAGATGTGTATTTGAATGTACTTTTGTTATCTTAAACATCAACTCCAAGTACATGGACTTTCCTTATATAGCTTTCCTCTTCCCATAATTTGGCACGAGAATGGTTTTTAGTGCTGAGTGTTTTCTTTTTCTGCCTGTACTTCTCACAGCAGTACTGGCCTTTCACCTGGTTTTGTGTCTTATTTTAAAAAATGTCTTTGTTCTCAGATCTTACTTTAAAGGTTGGTTGGTCCAAGCCTTGCTGCAAATGGTCTTCATGTCTGTGAAAGACAAAAAAAAGAAGTTAGCATAAGTTAAAATAGACATTGCACATGGACCTATGCAACAACTTAAAATTATTGCTGAAGTTACTAGAGATCAACACTAAATTACTGCCCCTCACCCCCATGCCATTTTATTAAAAAGGTGAAGATCACAGAGACCAAATGTATTCTAAGGGTACAAAATATTGATGAGAATTTATTGTTACTATTTTCATGAAAGTAACATATCCTAGAGAGCTATGATTTTAATACGTAAAGCAAATAAACTATTCATAAAGGAGTGAAATATACCAAAATATGCACCTTAGTTACCTTTGACAAGGGGAATTATAATTTTTTCTTTCTAATTTTCTGGGTCTTGTTAATGTTCAGTTATAAACATCATTTTTGTTAATATCATGGTTAAGACTGTGAGCTTTAGAGTCAGATCTGGGTTTGAATCTGACTTTTACTATTTACTAAGTATATGACTTTGGGAAAGCTCCGAACTTCAGTTTCTTAGTCTGGAAAATAGAGATAATACTTATTTTATTGAGCTTAACTGTTAAAAGGGTTAACTATATAAGTCTTACATTTAAAGCCTGGCCCACAAAGAGTACTCACTAATGGTAGCCACTATCACTAATCACTACCACTACCACCACCACCACCACCACTGCTTTTATTATAGGAAACTGGAAGTTGGCATAGGATGATCATTACTGAATGATTTCATCATTTATCTGCTAAAAGACTGGAAGCTGAATTAGACAAGTTTTCAACATACTTTCCAGCTCATTTTATCAGTTCTCTTCATTTAGAGGAAGCCCCACAGCCATCAGTTCTTACCCTATTAGAAACATACAAGTAGTTCCCGACTTACAATATACTCGAGTTACTGCGAGCTGCGCTCAAGACTGTCTGTTTTGTTTGTTTGTTTGTTTTCTGGTACATCTTACCGTTAGTACTGTGTACTACATACAGTGTTGCAGTGTGTGATTTGCTGATGTTATCATTCTCAGATGTTCACTCGCAGACGTTTATATGTAATGTTTCCAACCCCCAAAGACAAATAAACATTGAATTTATAAAGATACTGATAATAAAAGGTAATAATAATGAAAACTAAAAAAAAAAAAAAAAGTATTTGACTTATGTCAGAACCAACTTACCACGGAGTCCTTGGAACCCTGTCATAAACTGGGGACTACCTGTACTTAACTCTCGGGTATTTCAGTCAGAACCTGGTCATTACTATAACTAAAATCAAAGTCCTGATCCTCTTCTACATTTTATACTAGAGAGTTTGCCCTGTGTTTCTGGGGAAAATCATTAACCACTGTTAAGTGAAAAATCCGTATTGCTACTTAGCTTGGAGTACCCCGCATAGAATTGCCTATGTAAGAAGCAGATGCCCTTGTGACTTGAATTTGGAGTCCTTATTAGAACTTGTTTTCTCTGTACCTAGTACCTTAATGCAAATAACATGTCTCTTTCAAACAGCAATCCCATTGACCTTCCTTGTACTTCAGTTAAGCTGCTCTGAAGGATGACTGCTGATTTCTTGGAAGTCCTCAGGGCTTCTAAAGTAAATTTCAGCTATGTCACATACTTTGTATTTCTGCCCTGGAAAAATTCATGATTTGTTTGGGGATGATGTTAAAATACCCTGTATTGCTAGGGAACATCTGTATATCCAATTTCTTGTGATGCAATAACAGAAATATGTCTTTTTTTTTTTTTTTTTTTTGGATACATTTATTGCCAGCCTACCTAGAGACTGCGTAGTTACAAATTAGAAACACAGGGTTTTATCATTTTTAAATTCATTATTTGGAGCAGACCTGGATTGTCTAACCCACTTTAGGTACTGTAGTAACAGCCTCAGTAAAATACATCTGAGTATTTTTCTATATTTTATTTGTAACATTCCTGTTTGTGTGGATGTTGTGCTCTTTCCGGCTTACAACTGAGGAAGCCCGTCATCATCATTAGCACTCATTCATTCAATATGAGTACTTGTTTTATCTTAGGCACTGGAGGTGAAAGCATGAATAAAACATAATGCCTACTCTGGAAAATTTCTTAGTTTACTGGGGGAGAAAGATACTTAAATACGTAATTACACAGTGATGGAAAAATCACATTGATTAAGATAAGGTTGCACAACCAGTTATTATAATTGCTGTCAGTAAGTTGTACACCTATAAAAAGATGAGTTGGCAAAAGTTATATGATAGATATATTCAGGTGGATGAACCCCTGAAATGACCAAAAGAAAAAAAAAAAAGAGTAGCTGCTGAAGCTGCTTATGTACAGCCAAACACCTCATGCATGGGATTTGGTTCCTTGGTTTGGAGGTTTAGGGTCATGATTTCATGGTACATCCCAGTTAATTGACCTAATAACATGTTTAGTACTTCTATCTCCTACTTCGTTGCATAGTGCCTGGGGTCTTAAAAGCTTGCAAGAGGCCATCCCAGACACAATTGGTATCTGTTCACCTGGAGCAACAGAAGGAGAGTCAGAAATAGGAGAAGGATATGGAATGTGTGGCTAATTTTCTCCTTTGCTATGAGATCAGAAGAACTGGATGGTGCCCAGCTACCATTACTGAACATTTTGATTGAAGAATCCTGATCAAAAGAGGGAAAATGCAGAACAGAATTTCAAATTCTCATGAACTCTAGACTTTCTGGAGCCATGGACTATGGATTAATCCCTGAAACTATTGCCTTGAGATAATCTTTAAACCTAAACCAAAAATACCTCCTGAAATCATCTTAAAACCAAACAGTAGTTCAGCCTAACTAGTTAAAAAGGTCTGCCTTGAGCATTGTGCTCTTTAAAGAACTATCTATATGGGATCAAATTGAAAACAGCAACTTGAAAGATTAGAAAGGAAACTTAGAGGGCAGTACATTTATGTTAATGAGGGAGGAACAACTCAGAAAAGGAGGGTGAGAATGGTTGCACAACTCAAAAAAATATAATCAGTGTCAGTAAACTGTACATGTAGAAACTGTTGAATTGGTGTATGTTTTGCTGTACATATTCTCAACAACAAAATAAATAAAATTTAGGAAAAAAACTAAAAAATACGTAATTATATTTCCAAGTGATATATACTATATAACAGATATATGAACAGATTGTTACAGTAGTATGCAGAAGGGAGCAATAAGTTTGGGAGTGTGTGGTAAGGTTCCAAAGAGAAGGTGACATTTTAGCCACATCCTGAAGGATGGGTAAGAATGCCATTTGGAAAGAGAGAGAAGCAAGGGATAGACATTCCAGGATAGGGAACAGCCTATGCAAGGACCTAGAGGTATGCAGAGGCATGCTATAGAAGGAGAATATGTTCAGTGTGGCTGGAGAAAAGGGTACGTGAGGGAAAGTCACCAGTTTAAGAGTTTGATTTTTTTTTCGTTTGGGCAGTAGAGAATCACTGATGAATTTTAAATTAAGGCTGACATAATCAGATTTGAGTTTGAAAACTCACAGTAGTTTGGGGCCAGAGGGAGAAAAAACAGGTGGCAGACACTAGTTTAAAAGGTGTTGTAGTTTTCCAAGTACGAGACAATGGTTTGCACTAAGATAGTAGCAATGGAGATAGAGATGAGTTGCTGGATAGATAGATAAGAGTTGAGAGCGTTTTCCAAGGTGTAAACAATAGGATTTTGTGATCAGTATGATATGAGAAGTGTGGGGGAAAGGGGAAGGAAATCTGTCTTGGGTGACTAGATGAATAGTAAGGTTATTAACTAAGTTGGGGGAAATGTAAAAGGAAAAGCAGATGGTTCATTTTGCTTTTGTTTGTTTTGAGAAGTGAAGCAATTTTGTACAAGGTAGATTCAGCCTTTTCAGGAACATTCTAGTAGACAAGTTTGGATCTGAATCTTGAGAGACAAGTCACCATAGTAATATTTTTAAGTTCTTACTTTTTATTTTTCCATTAAAAACTAAGATTCTCAGAGGTTAACTGATCATGGTCTCAGAAAGGTGGCTGTAGAACCAAAACATAAATTCCTAAGCTTCTTACCAATCTAGCCTCAACTGAAATGGCCTTTGTTATGGATTGAATTGTATACCCCAAAAATGTGTGTTAACTTGGCTAGGCCATGATTCCCAGTATTGTGTGATTTTCCATCATTTTGTCATCTCATGTGATTTTCCTATGTGTTGTAAATTCTTCCTCTATGATGATCAGAGACAGTTATGTTACTGAGTCAGGACTTAATCTACAAGATTAGATAGTACCTTGAATCAATTTCTTTTGAGATGTAAAAGAGAGAAGCTAACAGAGAGACAGGGGACCTCCTACCACCAAGAAAGCAGAGCCAGTAGCAGAGCATGTACTTTGGACTCAGGGTCCTGTGCTGAGAAGCTCCTAGACCAGGAGAAGATTGATGACAAGGACTTTTCTTCAAAGCCGATAGAGAGAAAAAGCGTTCCCCTGGAGCTGGCACTCTGAATTCGGACTTCTAGCCTACTAGACTGTGAGAGAATAAACTTGTTTGTTAAAGCCATTCACTTGTGGTATTTCTGTTATAGCAACACTAGATAACTAAGACAGCCTTTTAAAAGAAAAAATGAAACTCTTGGTTTCCACTATAATTATTTAACTATTTAATTTCCCAGAATATAGATATATATATATAAAGGCAAAACAATGAGTAACATTTGTATACAAAAATCGGTCTGTTTTCTAAACTGCATTTTCTGATCTTTATATTTTTTGGCTGATGATAGACTTGTGAAAAGTACTCAGGATCATAGCCAAGGAGAACCAAGCCTCTTGTTTTTTTCTAGAAAAACCTTAAAATTCAATTAGACGGACAGAGCTGGAGAAAAATGTAGAACAAAATTCTAACTCACAGAAAAAGACCAGACTTACTAGTCTGACAGAGACTGGAGAAACCCCAAGAGCATGGCCCCTGGACACCCTTTTAACTCAGTATTGAGGTCACTACTGAGACTCACCCTTCAGCCAAAGATTAGACAGGCCCATAAAACAAATAATAGTAAATGTAGCTCAACAACGTATACAAACTAAATGGACACACCAGCTCAGAGGCTAGGACGAGAAGGCAATAGCAGATAAGTTGGAAGAAAGGAAATGGGGAACCCAAGGTCGAGAAGGGAAAACTGTTGACAGGTCTTGAGGTTGGCAACTAATGTCACAAAATAATATGTGCATTAATTGTTTAATGAGAAACTAATTTGTTCTGTATACCTTCATCTAAAGCACAATAAAAAAAATTCAATGATTAGACATTCTCAAGAAATATACATATATGAATATATATGCTTTATTTAATTTCATTTGCTACCCTGTTTCAATGTACGGGAGACTAAAAGTGTCAAAGATTGAAGATATAACATGTACTTCTCTGCTTTAAAAATAAGATTTTTCTTCCCATTTAGAAGATTAAGCTATAGTCCTCTTTGAAAACCAGAGAATAAAGTAGACAGTTCCTGAAAACGCACCCTTCAAATTTCAGGGGTTGTTCACTTTAATTGAAACACTTGGGTGGTCTTGAAGGAATTGGGTAGGTTTTGAACAAGGTGAATCGCTATACATATCTGATTATCTTTTCTTTTTTCATTTATTCAAAAAATAAATTAGCACACCTTATCCACAATGAAATTCTTGTTTTAGCTGTTAACATCCAGATTCTTTGTTAGTTTCTTGGGCAATGGTATTTTTCCTTCACTTGGTTCTTGATTGCTGTATAATATAGTCGCTTGCAGTTTACGGCAGCTGCAGGAGGAGGGTGCACACAGAAGTGGTTATAGCTCTGTATTTAGTAAGCCATAGGGTTTGTAAAGCATTTGCAGATTCCTTCGGGATAAAATGGTTTCTATAAATGTAACATTTTTAATGAAACTATTATTATCACCCATTAGAGAAATACAGCAACTAATATATGTGGTTTTGTGGACAAGACAGGGCACAAAACTTTTTCTCCCCCTCTAGAGCTCACTGAATATTTTAAATACTTAAAACTGATCTTGTGAATCTTGTTTTTATGCTGTTAATCTTGAATTGCAGAGCTTTTACTCAAGTGTTTACCTTTGGTCCAACTTTCCGAGCTGAAAATTCTCAGAGCCGGAGACACCTGGCAGAGTTTTATATGGTAGAAGCAGAAATTTCTTTTGTTGAGAGCCTTCAAGATCTCATGCAGGTAGGTACTCAAGTTTTAAATACCAGGCATCTATGACATTAAAATGCTTCTGTGTACTTTCCTACCTCAGGCACCTGTGTGTTATAGGTACTCAGAGTGAAACAAGATGAAGAATGACTTAAACATTTACTGTACCTTTAGTGTAATAATTAAAAGTACGAAAGTCAGACAGATTTAAGTTCTTATATCAGCTGTGCCATCAACTTTGCTCTGAAGTTACCTAACCTTCATGATCTTTAGCCCCTCAAGTATAAAATGAGAGTTAGAGTGCCTGTTCTATAAGGTTATTGTGATGAGTAAATGAAATAATGTAGATAATACACCTAGTATGGGATATGGCACATAGCAGGCTCAGTAAATAGTAGCTCTTTGTATTCTTGTTATTTGCTAGGCAAATAAGTAAAACATCTTTAAGCTGTATTAGAAAGCACTTGCCAGAGCTCAGTTTTGAGGGGCAAGCAATAAAGGTATAGAAGTACGAAGTCAGGTCATGAAGGATCTTGTATTTGAATGCCATGCTAAGGAGTTTGAACTTTATCAAAAAGGTAAAAGAGAAAGAGTTTGGAAAGGTCATTGTCAGAGTTATATTTTAGAATTATATTTAGCAGCAATATGAAGAACTGTTTGGAGGCGAGGCTGTGACCATAATCCATAGAAAGCCCATAAGCTCTGGAGTTGGTTAAACCTGAATTTGAATCTTAGTCTGTCACTTGCTATGTAACCGTAGACAAGGGATTTGATTTCTCTGAAGCTCAGTTTCCTCATCTATAAAATGGGAATAATAATTCCTACTTCATAGAGTAATTGAGAGGATTAGATAGATAATAGATATAAGGCACTTTACGTAGTCCAGGATACTTAATAAGTACTCAGTAAATAATAATTAGGAGCCCTGGTGGCACAGTATTTAAAGTGCTCAGCTACTAACCAAAAGGTCAGCCGTTTAAACCCACTGGCTGCTCCATGGGAGAAAGACGTGGCAATCTGCTTCTGTAAAGATCACAACCTTGGAAACCCTATAGGGCAGTTCTACTCTGTCCTATAGGGTCACTATGAGTCGGAATCGACTCAACAGCAGTGGGTTTAAATAATAATATGTTATTATTATTATGAATTCTCTATCCAGTACCATTTTGATAATATCTTAGTTTGGATTTGAAATTACAGGATGTTTATTTTAACAATTTTCATCAGCTCTCCTATCTTTCTGTTTATTTATTATTTTGTGTTTCTTTCTGCTTCTATTCACCCAGTAAACAACCCAATTCCACTTAAAACACAAATACCACAAAATAGAATAGACTCACTATCATATTACCCATTACAAGTTTTGATCAGTCCCCAGTCCTCCTTCTATTGTTTACTTTTCAGAGTCCTTAGGTAGGTATTTTTGTATTCTGTCCAGATCTTTTAGTTGTAATTAGTTGGAGAGAGAGGCTGTAGTCACTTGCTCCATCTTGGCCAGCTTGTGGGTGGGGGTGGAGGACTGGCTTAATTATTACTGTTTTCTCTTTTCACTCTCAAAAGTATCTCAGTTTAGGCAGTCCGTTTTATAGTTACACTGAAGGTTTCTGGCTAATTTTGTGACCCAACATTTCAGACTTTCTGGTACAGAAATCTCATGCATATTTTATGTAATTTATTACTGTTGTTAGACTTGGTATCTCCATTTGGGGTTTGTAAAATATGGTTTCTGTGGTGGCAGGCCAACACAATCAGTATGTCATATGGAGCCTCAGAGGTGATTATTTCAAGTTGCTGTTTATAGTGCTGAATTATGTTTCATTGATGTTTGTCAGGCAGTAAAACTAAATAATACTAATTAAGAATACTTACCTAATCCAAATTGTGTTGTGATATATCCTTCCAGGTACTCTTCTAACTCCAGTTAATTCTTGTCCAACAGAATTTTAAGTAGTCACCTAACCTGAACAGGAGTTTTCTCTCATGTTAAAGGATTTGAACGACAAATAAGAATCTTGAAGCTGACCTTCATGAAGCTAATAATAAATAGGAACATAGTGAGATAAACAAGAATATTCAAGTTTTGTTGTCAAGGGATTTGCTACTTGAGTTCTTATTTATTAGAATTCCATTGACTGGTGCTCAAGGCATACAGTGTTGAATGATTTAATTAATTAGAATATACACTTTTTTCCTAAAGACAGGAGAAAAAGTATGCACCCCCTCCCAAAAAGAAAAAAAAAAAACAAAACTCCTATTTCTCTTCATTTTTTGACTTTCTTAATTACATTTTGTGGAAATTATTATGATGATGCATAGTGGTCTTTTAAATATTAAATCAGAATGTTGTGACAAAGTATTTTTTTCCGTCATGAGTTATAAGCAATTAAGTGTTACTGTTTTAGTGCTGCTGAGCAGTCATTTTTTTAAAAACATCTGAAAGATATGTTAATCCTTCAGTTAAGTTTCTGTTTTCTTCAAATATGTTTATAGGTCATAATCTGAATGTCAAGGTTAGGGAAGCCAATGATTTTCTTCTTCAAATGGAAATTTACTACCCATGAAAGACATCAATTTAACCACCCCAGTGGTCAAAGTCTCCATCTTATACATAGGTGTATTGTGTCCCTCAGTAGTGAAGGCATACTGTCTGCTCTTTTCTCCTCCCATTATGCCTCAGTTTTATTTAATGATTAAGGGATATGACCCTTCATAAATCATTAAGTTACTTAGTGACTTCTTTATCTCACTGTAAATGAAGGTGATACAGCTTCAAAGAAAAGCAACTATAGCCTCCTTTTTGTTCTTCCCTTATCATCAGGTTACTCCTTAAATTCATCTGGTTTTCTTTGTTTTCCTTTCTCTTTCTCCACTGGTTTGGAATTTATATATTATGTTTCTATTATTTTAATGATTTACATTTTTAACATGAATTCCTTAAATGAAGTCTAGATTAAAACATCTCTCCCCTCCTTAATACCAGCTCCTTAGAAATATCTGCTTTAGTTCAGTTTACTCCCTTCAGTTTCATGCTTACTGTGGTCAAGTCTTTTGATTCCAACTTGTTTTTCCATCTCCCAAAGTAATTGTCATTGCTATTTCACACCATCAGTGCTTTAGATACCTATAGGTTTGCCAGTTTTTTATCACCATATTAGATATACACGTTGGTTGAATAGAACATAGAAATGGAAGATAAGAGAACAAACCAGGAATGCAGTATAGCATTGCAAAACATCTGTAATAAATGCCACTAATGAAGACTGAAGCATTATAAAATACATCTGGTTGTCACTTTTTATTTAAGTACAGTCCTATATGTAATCACATTCAGTTACTTTCGTAGACAATTATGCCCCTACTGTGTTTCCCGCCTTGATAGGATGTACCAGTGAAACCAAAACCCAAACCCATTGCCTTGGAGTCAATTCCGACTCATAGCGTCCCCACAGGACAGAGTAGAATCCACTTCACCACTATGCCACCAGGGTTTCCTGAGAGATCATATAAGGCCCTTCAAGTGCTGTACTCATAAAGATACATACGTGCATGAAGCATAGGCTGCCTCAAAGGCAGGGATCTTCTTTTTCTTTGTTGAGCGCTGGTGGTGCAGTGGTTAAGAGCTATGGCTGCTAACCAAAAGGTCAGCAGTTCAAATCCACCAGCCACTCCTTGGAAACTCACTGGGACAGTTCTCCTCTGTCCTGTAGGGTCACTATGAGTTACGATCGACTTGACAGCAATAAGTTTGATTTGGTTTTGGTTTATCTGATCTCACTGATTTCAAACCAAAAGTTTTAACTCGGATTAAAAAGATACTAGGAATATTTTCCATCTCAGTTACTTTTTTCTTCTAAGAGGAACTTTCTCCCTTGAAGCTGCCATGAATAAGCCTGGTAGAATGAATTCTTATGTACTAACTTGTGTTCTGTACTTACTTGTGTTATTTTTACTTTTTGCTTAAGGAAGGCAAAAATGTACATACTTATATCTAGGTATAGCACATTGCTTTTTTAATTATAAAGTTTACACTGCCAAAGAAGAGAAACTTTATTCAAAACCTATTTGTTTTCTACATTTTTTAATTTCATATAACTGATCCACTTCTCAAGAGTTCTCTTACCCTTCATAACAACTAATGTCTGTTGTGTGCTTCTCTGAACCAGTTACTAAGCTAAGACTTACACATGAAGTATCTCATTTAATCCTCACAACAATCCTGTAAGCTAGGTACTGTTACTATCCTGATTCTACAGATGAGGGTAATTGAATTTAGGGAGGCACCAGTGACTTTTAGTTGTTCATTTGACATCCCACTTTAATACCAGTAATGAAACTGTTTGAACATTTTTCTTTCTCCCTCCGCCCCCACCTCATCTCAAAAGTTGAGATGCTTCTTCTAATAAATCTGGAAAACTGAATTTACTTGCTTTAGTACATTCAGGGATTAAGAGGCCTAATGGATTTATAGTTGCTGGAAAGGTGGAGGGCAGTCCTTTCAGAGCCCTGAACGAGTTTTTCATATAAAGCTGCTTACTTGAGAGGCAATTCTTTTATTTCTCTATAGGTTATGGAGGGGCTCTTCAAGACTACCTTAATGATGGTTCTGTCAAATTGTCCTGAAGATGTTGAACTCTGTCACAAATTCATAGCTCCTGGCCAAAAGGTAAATAGTTTTGTGGATAAAGCAGAATTCTTCTACTCTTTAAATAGGTTAATTATATATAATGGTATAATTATACTGAATACATTTTCTTTTTCCTCTTTTCTCACCAAGGATAGATTAGAACGTATGCTGAAAAACAACTTTTTAATGTAAGTATGGTTTCTCTTAACTTTGTACTTTATCATTGTATTTATCACACTGTATTGTAATGTTTTGTTTATATATCTGCTTAGTTGTGAGGCAAGGTCCATGTTTTTAATTATTTTTATAGCTCTTGTATCTGGTTCATAATTGATAGGGTAATGTTTGATGAATAAATCAAAGCAAGACAAGTAAACATAGTAATTCAAACTAATACTAACTTTAGTAATTAAAATTTCACTTGATTAAAAAACAAATTTTTAAAATACACACATGTAATGTCTGCTTCTCACTTTCTCAGCCTTTTCTTCTTTATCTTCACTTGCTAAAATCTGGTAATATACTCTCAACAGGTTTTTTAACCACTTTTTCAAACCTAAAGATCTGTGTTTTAAGTATAACACATACATTATTGTTTTATTTCCACCATAATCCTATTCAAGGAGCCCTGGTGCTGCAGTGGTTAAAGCGCTCGGCTGCTAACCAGAGGGTCGGCAGTTCAAACCCACTAGCAGCTCCACGTGAGAAAGATGTGGCAGTCTGCTTCTGTAAAGATTTACAGCCATGGAAACCCTATAGGGCAGTTCAGTTCTGTCCTGTAGGGTTGCTATGAGTTGAAATCGACTCAATGGTAGTGAGTTTGGGTTTTGGGATAATCCTGTTCAGGTAGTACTTGATACTGGAATGTTTGTTTATTCCACCAACTATATTAATCAGATAGGCTGTTTCTTTTCACAGTTTATTATAAAACAAACACACATTTGATATGGAAAGAGAATAATAAATAACTTCTTCATATACAGTAGAAACAATTTAAATAAAACTATGTATAGTGTATACCAGAAGTAAGTTTGATATTCAGAAGAATTTACAAAATTCCTGATCATAAGTTGATACCTTACTTCACTTTCTGTCTTTAGGTTTAGGAAGCTTATATTCTTAGAAGACTAAATAGTTCAACCTATGTTTGAGGAAGGGAATAAAGAAAATTGGTAGTCTTGACAGGCTGAAAATTTCAGGTATCTGAGAGAGGCTACCTGGTAAAAAGTGATGAGTCATTGAGTTTGAAGGAGTAGTAAGGCAGCAGGCCTGGGGTTAGAAAAGGAGATAAGGACCCTGTGATCTCTAGGCGTATTGAAGTACAAATGAAGGCTTTTGAGGGTTTTTCTTTCACTTAAAAAATGTTTATTGAAAACCCGCTATGTGCCAAGCATTGTTCTGGAATCTAAAAACTGTCTTAGAGTAGTGACAAAGCAGATAAAATTCCCTGCCTTCACTGAGTTTACATTCTAGTGGAGATAATAGGCAAGAAATAAAACAAATAAGTAAAATATGTACTTAACATGTAGAATGGTAAGTATTAAGGGTGAAAAAAAAAAAAAAACCCAAGCAGAGAAGGAAAATATGAAAGGGATAAGAGGTAGAAATTTTAGATAGTGTGGCCAAGGAAGATCTCACTGAGGTTATTTTTAAGTAAAGATCTTTAAAAAAAAGTGAGAGAACTAGCTATATGAATGTGTGGGAGAAGAATATTCCAGGCAGAAGGAATAGCAAGTACAAAGACCCTGGTGATGTAGCATGCCTGGTGTGCTCCAGTAATAGTGAAGTCAATAAAGGAAGGAAGTAAAATAAGGAGGGAGGCAAATCATGTGGGGCCTTGTAGATCCCTGTGCAGAATTTGGGTTTTTACTTGGACAGTGAGTTAGGGAAGCCACTGAAGGGTCTGAGCAGAGAGATGACATGATCTGACTTGAGTTTAGCAGCATTACTCTGGCTCTTTGTTGAGAATAGGTTGTAGCAGGACAAGAGTGGGAGAGGCAAACCAGTTAGGAGACCATTACAGCGGTCTAGGTGAGAGTTAATGGTGGTTTGAACCAGGATGGTAGCAACGGAGGTAGAGAGAAATTGTCCTATTTTGGACATATCTTAAAGATAGAGCAAACAGAATTTGCTGAGGGTGAGAAAGAAAGGAATTGAGGGTAACGTCAATGCTTTTGTCTTATACGTACAACTGGAAAAATGAAGCTGCCATAACTGAGATTGAGAAAGCTATAAGAGTAGCAGGGTTTTTTTGTTCTGTTGTTGCAAGTAGGGGTATCAAAAGCTTAAACATGTTAAGATTGCGATGCTTTTTGTTGTTGTTGTTGGTTGCCAATGCATGGCAACCCGATGTGTACAGAGTAGAACTGCACCATTGGGTTTTCAAGGCTGTGACCTTTCAGAAACAGATTGCCAGGCCTATCTTCCGAGGCACCTCTGGGTGGGTTCAAACCACCAACCTTTTGGCTAGTAATTGAGCACTTAGCTGTTTGCATCACCCATGAACTCCTGAGTGCTTTTCAGACAACCAGTTATAGATGTTGAGTAAGCAGTTGAATAGACAGGTCTGGAGTTCAGAAGAAAGTTCTGGGTGTGATCATATCAATAAAAGTAATAATTAAGTAGATGAGGAAAGAAGTAACTTGGGCATTCCAAGGGATCTGTGCTGGTGATATGAAAACAAGGGAGAAGATCACAATTATTCAATTCCTATCTAATGAATAAGTTCCCAGATGGGGAAAAATAATATTTACCATTTATTGAATGTGTACTATGATAAACTTTTCATATATTAGTAGTTCATAGCAACTCTGGGAGTGTTGTTATTTCCATTCTACATTCTATAGCTGTAGAATCTGAGGCTCAAAGACATTAACTGAGTAAAAGATGAAATGGATGTTTAAACCCAAAGCTACTTCATTTGAAAGGGCACTGGAATTCATGGTAGAATAGTTGTAGCTCCTCCACTATCCTTAAACCAGTTGCCGTCGAGTCACTTCTGACTCATGGCAGCCCCATGTTTGTCAGAGTAGAACTATGCTCCATAGGGTTTTCAATGGCTGATTTTTTGGAAGTAGGTCACCAGGACTTTCTTCCAAGACATCTCTGGGTAGACTCAAATCTCCAACCTCTCAGTTCACAACCAAGTGCATTAACTGTTTCCACTACCCAGGGACCCACTATCCTTATGACTCTTAAGTATCACTTAACTATTGTGCCTTGAAGTTGTCTGTAAAATGAGGAGATTGGAAAATGACCTCATGGGCTGTGCCATGTCAGTTGCTGCCATCACCATCATCCATTTCACATTGCACAAGTTTATATGTGGGATATTTGTTTATCACCTCTAGGAGGTCAGGGCCTGTGTTTATTTTGCTTACTGTTACACCTGTTGTGCTTAGCACAATGCCTGTAACAGGCACTCCGTAAATATTTACTGAGTGAGTGAGTGAGTGAATGAACGAATGACATTGGTACTTTTTGAGTAACCATGGAGGTGAAGGTGCTCTTTAAAAGCTAATCCCTCTCTCCGAGGTTTACCATACACTCGTATCACAGTTTACTTTAGGCACTGAATGTAGTGGACTCTGTTGATTCCGAGGACCTGGATTCTAATCCGGGCTCTACCACTTATTAGCCATTCATTTATTTTTTTCAACAAATATTTATTGACAGCCTACTGTGAGTTAGGCACTATGCTAGTCATTGAGGATAGGGATTGATTCTTTTATAGAATTTAAAATCTAGGGAAAAAATGAACAGTTAACATATTTACATGAGTATTTAACTATAACTATGAACTTGATTAGTAAATCTTTAACCTTTCTGAACTTCAATTTCCTCATCTATAAAGTGATATTTAATACCTTGTCCATCTTACCTTGTTGAAAGGATCAAATGGCAATACTATTCCAGGTAATATGTCAGACAAGATAATTTGAAAACCCTCCTGCTATAAAACACCTAACAATGATAGTAAAATATTTTCAAATCCTTTTAAATGCATTGTTTTTTTAATTGTAAAAATATAGATAACACATTTGCCAATTCAACATTTTCACGTGTACAATTCAGTGAAACCAGTTACATCTGTCATGTTCTACATCCATCACTAATATCTGTTGCCAGATTTTCCATCACCATAGATAGAAAGTCAATGTTTCCTAAATAATGATTCCTTCTTTCCTCCTCTGTCCCACTCCTGGTAACCACTATTAAACTTTCATCTCTATACATTTGCCTATTCTAGGTATTTCATATTAGTGAGATTATAAAATATTTGTGCTTTTATGATTGACTTATTTCACTCAGTAAATAAATTTTTGAGTTCACTAGAAAGTAAGGGACATTCTAGGAGATAGAAATGAAGAGGGAACTGAAGACCAGAAGGATAATCATAAATTACATGATCCTAGAGATGTTTAGGGTGGAGGGCAAGGGAGATAGAGGGAGGTTTGCTGGTCTTTGAAACAAGGGATTTTAACAGCCATTAGAAGCCATGAGAGGACATGAGATGAGATGTAAGCCTGATGAATTAGAATCAAAATATCCCCTGAAATACACACATATACATAGCCAGAACTGGCCAAGGACTACATCTTTAATGACAGGATCAACTAGAAAGCAAACAAGCAGAAAATTCTGCTAGCCAGAATAGGGGGTTTACAAAGAATTTCATCTTTCTCAACCTGGGCTTTGGATATAGAGACAAAAAAAAAAAAAAAAAAGTCTCCACTGAGAATTTGCAGCCACCCTTTGGCCTTAAATGAATTTATATTTCCTCTGTGGTCTAAAAATCCTCAAGCCACAAAATTAAATAAAAAGTTACCTTGGGTTGGTGATAAGCCAGGATATCAGTAGAAGCAAGTACAAAACCAATCTTGAACTTTACACCATCAGCCAAGGTGTCACAGGATTCAGCTCTGCTCTTGACATTCTCACATTCTCAACTTTGAAACACACAGGGAAGCAACCCATCATAAGTGAACAGTGGACACACCAAACAAACAGCATGATTTTAGCCTCAAGAAGTTCAGAAAACAATAGTGCCAATAGAATAATAAAATAATATCTTCAAGTTGTTGAAAGAAAATAACGATCGGCTTAGAACTAAAACACTGGGCAGCAATAGCATATAAAACCGGAGAGGCAAGTTAAAGTGTTTCAGTCCTTGTGTTGTTTGGAAGGATAATAGAGACTTGTTAAGTTGTATATGCATGTTAAAATTTAAGAGTAGCCACTAAAAGAATAGTGGGATGGTGTGGTGGTGATGATTATTAAATTAATCTTTTCAGCGGTAACAAGTTGAGAAATAATGTGGTGCCCCTCTCTATCACCTTGTCATTACCTTTCCCCTTGTTCACAATCATTAAGACTCTGAAATTCCTGACTGTGTAAGTGTAGCTGAATCTGCCTTTGAGTTCTAAAAAAAGAAAAGAAAAAACAGGTGGGCAAAGCCAACATGGTGCTATAGACAGAAGCACCACACTGTCCTTTCACAGCAAAGACCCGAAAAACTAACTAAAACAGAGACAGATGTCAGCCCTGGAACACTAAGCGTCAAATGAAGAGGTAAAGAACTCAACCAAACACTAAATGGAATAAGAAACTGACAGAGAACAGAGAGAGGAGAGATACAGAGTGGAGATCCCTTATCAGCTAACACGTCATAGATTCTCAATCTTGGACTCCTCAGCCAAAGAAAATGGTGGACAGGGAGTATGAGAAGATAGCTTCAAGGAGCTCCCAGCAGGAGACAGAGCACCCAGTAAACAGCAATACATGATTTCCTGCTCCCTACTCTTCTTGCCCCCACTCAGCCTCCGAGGTTTACTAGTAGGCTGTGGTTGTCCAGCCAGGGAGGTGTCAGCTCCTTGCCATTTGGATTTGCCCCGCCCACACCAGCTGGCTGGCTCCTTCAGTGCCATTTTTTTGTTGCTTTTTTTGCCTTCTTTTGGTTTCTTCTCTCTCTCTCACCTCCTTCCCTTCCTTTCTCTCGAACACCTGACTCCATGTGCCATCTCCACTCCTTGACAGGCTGTGAAGTACCGCTCAGGTGGGGAACCACTTTCCCAGTCCACGCTGCCATGCTGGTAGGGTCCCTGGGGGCATTTTTTTTTTTTTTCTTTTTTCCTTTTTGTTTTTCTTCATTTCTCGGTTTCTCTTCTCTCTCTACTTTCCTGGTTTTCCTGTCTCCTGAATACCTGGTGCTGTGTGCCATCTCCTCTCAGCTTGGGAGCCGCTTCCCTGGTTCGTGCCACTAAGTTAGTGGGCCCCCTTGGGGATTTTTTTTTTCCTTTTCTCTATTTCTTGTCTCTACCATCTTCCCTTCTTTTCTCCTGAACACCTGCCACTGTATACCATCTCTCCCTCTTCTAGATGGGCTGTGCAGTGCTGCGTGGCTGGGGAGCCACTTTGCTGGTCTCTGCCACCACACTAGTGGGCTCCCTCAGTGCTTTTTTTTTTTTCTTTTTTCTCCTTTTATTTTCTTAATTTCTTGTTCTCTATCTTCCTTCCTTACCCTTCTGAACATCTGGCACTATGTGCCATCTCTGCTCCTTCTTGACAGGCTGTGCAGTGCCAGTCAACTGGGGTCCTGCTTCTGGTGGGCTCCCTTGGGGCATTTTTTTTTTTTTCTTTTCTTTCTTTGTTTTTTCTCAGTTTCTTGCCTCTCTCTGCCTTCCTTCCTTACCCTTCTCCTGAACACCTGGTGCTGTGTGCTGTCTCTGCTCCTTCTTGATGGGTTGGGCTTCACTGCTTAGCTGGGGACCTGCTTCCGGTAGGCTCCCTTGGGGCATTTTTTTTTTCTTGTCTTTTTTCTCTCAGTTTCTTGTCTCTCTCTACCTTTCTTCCTTCCCATTTTCTTAAATACCTGGCACTATGTGCCATCTCCACTCCTGGATAAGCTGTGCAGCACTGCTTGGCTGGGGACCTGCTTCTGGTGGGCTCCTTGGGGCATTTTTTTTCCTTTCTTCCTTTTTTTCTAAGTCTTGGTTCTCTCCACCTTCCTTTCCTTCCTCCCAACCGCGTGGCATCTTTTTTTTTTTTTTCTTTTTTCTCTTGGTTTCTTATCTTTCTCTACATTCCTACCATTCCTTTCTCCCAACCACCTAGCCATATGTACCTTTCTCTCTCCTTTTTTTTTTTAAATCTGCTTTCTTATCTCTCTCTCCCTTCCTTCCTTTCCTTTCTCCTGCCCACCTAATTCAATGTGCCATATCTGTCCCTTCTTGACAGGTTGTGCTTCACTGCCCAGCTAGAAAGCCACCAGCACAAAGCTTCCCCAGGTCTGTGCCACTCCAATGGCAGGCTCCCTCGGCACTTTCTTTTTTTTTTTTGGCTCCCATTTCTCTCTTCTGTTTCTCTTCTTTCCTACACTAAGCTCAGCACATCACAACCTCTCCCCTCCCTCCTGCCTATCTGCATCGTGTGCTGAGCATGGCACCCCCAAACAGCACAGACACAGTCTACCAGATCCTGCCCTGCACTGACCCCTGGCCCTGCCCTATCAGCCCCAGTACATGCCACAGACAACCCATTCCAGCCCCCCCCCCTTCTGCTGGACCTGCCCTGCTGCACCATAGCTGAGCAATTGGCCCTGCCCATTGGAGAAGGTGGTGAAAAGTACCATGCCCACAGACGAGCAAACAACAAAGAATGCACAGCCCGCCTGCTCAGACATAACCAAATAAAACAAAAAAGCAGGACAAAACAAACAAATCTACAATCAATAAATGAAGAAAATAACTACTGAATGTCCCAAAGACAGCAGACAATATCAAAACATATTAAAAAAAAAAAAAAAACAGGACAGGAAGGTCCCAGTAGGCATCCAAAATAAAACACCAGATGACCTTCCAGTAGAAGAAAAGGCACTGCAACTACCTGATGAGAAATTCAAATCTCTAATATTCAAGCTATCCAAGAGTTGAAGGAAAAAGCAGACAAAAATGAGGAAAAAGTAGACAAAATCATTGAAAAGACAGACAAATCATCGAAAAGACAAAACAATGGAAGAATTCAGGAAAATAATACAGGAACAAAATGTCAAAATAAATTCACAACTAGAAATCATACAAAAACAAAAATTAGAAATCCAAAAAATAAACAACAACATTTCAGAAATGGACAGTGTCATAGAAGGTTTGAGGAGCAGGTTGGAAACAATGGAAGACAGGATCTGTGAAATTGAAGACAAATACTTGGATACCACTGTGTTTGGGGAAAAATCAGAGAAAAGAATGAAGAAAAATGAAGAAACCCTCAGAATGATGTGGGATACAATCAAAAGCAAAAATTTGCAAGTAATCGGAGTTCCAGCACAGGGGGAGAAAACGGAAAACACAGAGAGGATCACTGAAAAATTGCTGACAGAAAACTTCCCTAATATCATGAAAGATGAAAAGCTGACCATCCAAGATGCTCAACGAACCCCATGAGAAAATCACCAAGGCATATCATAATCACACTCGCTAAAACCAAAGACAAAGAATCCTGAGAGCAACTGGAGAAAAATGAAAAATCACATATAGAAGGAAAACAATAAGACTAAGCTCTGGTTACTCAGCAGAAACCATGCGGGCAAGAAGGCAGTGGGATGACATATAAAACCTTGAAATAAAAAAATTGCCAACAAAGAATAATAGATCCTGCAAAACTCTCACTCGAATATGTTAGTGAAATTAGGACAGTTCTAGATAAACAGAAATTAAGGGAATATGTAAAAACAAAACCAAACTTAGAGTTATTATTAAAGGGAGTCCTTTGGTTAGAGAGCAAACAACATCAGATGACAGCCTGAATCTAGGACACAAGACCGCATCAACCAGACACCAACCTAAGTAATGAACTCTCAAGGATTAATCAAAACTAAAAGATTTACAGCATGGAACCAAAGATATTCATCTGTAAATGACAACAACATCAGAACGATAAAAGAGGGAATAAACAGTATAGGTATAAAACTTTCAAATGGAGTGGAAGTCAAGGCGATACCAAGTAATAAAAGACTGGTTCAAACTTAGGAAGATAAGGAGAAATTTCAAGATAACCACAAAGAAACTTAAAAAAACCTACTCATCAAAATAAAGAAGAAAAACATAAAGTCTCAGTAAACATAAAATCTACAAAAACAAAAGAAATGGAAAAAAGTCTACAAACAAAAGGAATTTGGCACAGGAGAGTAAGAGAAACAAAGAGAATGTCAGCAGCACAAAAAAAAAAGCACTACAAAATGACAGCATTAAACTCAAACCTATTAATAATTACACTGAGCGTAAATGGTGTAAATGCATCCATAAAGAGACAGAGAGTGACAGAATGGATTAAAAAACAGGATCTGTCAATATGCTATCTACAAGAGACACACCTTATAAACAAAGACATAAATTTATTAAGAATCAAAAGATTGAAAAAATATATATGAAGCAAACAGTTAACTAAAAATGAGCAGGAGTGGCAATACTAATCTCACATAAAATAGACTTGAAAACAAAATCCACCGTAAACACAAATAAGGGCATTATATAATGATTAAAGGGACAATCCATCATGAAGACTTAACCATAATAAATGTCTGTGCACCCAATGACAGGGCTCCAAAATACATAAACTCTAACAGCACTGAAAAGAGAAATTGACAGTTCCACAATAATAGTAAGAGACTTAACACACCACTCTTGGTAAAGGACAGAACATCTAGAAAGAAACTCAGAAAAGATACAGAAGATCTAAAGGCCACAATCAACCAGCTGGAACTCATAGACATATATAGAACACTCCACCCAACAGCTGCAAAGTACACATTGTTTTCCAGCGCACATGGAACATTCTCCGGAATAGACCACATCTTAGGCTACAAAGCAACCTTCAACAAAATCCAAAACATTGCGATAATACAAACTATCTTCTCTGATCACAATGCAGTCAAAGTAAAAATTAACAAAAGGAAAAGCAAGGGAAAAAAATCAAATACATGGAAACTGAATAATACCCTGCTTAAAAACCACTAGGTAATAGAAGAAATCAAAGATGGAATCAAAAAATTCCTAGCATCAAATGAGAATGAAAACACAGCCTACCAAAACCTTTGGAACACAGCAGAGGCCGTGCTCAGAGGTCAGTTTATAGCAATAGTTGAACATATCAAAAAAGAAGAAGGGGACAAAATCAAAACATTGGCTATACAACTCCAACAAATAGAAAGAGAACAGCAAAAGAAGCCCACAGCCACTAGAAGAAAGGAAATAATAAAGATCGGAGCATAAATAAATGAAATAGAGAATAGAGAAACAGTAGAAAGAATCAACAAAACCAAAAGTTGGTTCTTTGAAAGGATCAATAAAATTGACAAACCATTGGCCAAACTGACAAAAGAAAACTGGAAAAGGATGCAAATAACCCAAATAAGAAATGAAATGGGGGGCATTACAGCAGACCCAACTGAACTAAAAAAGGATCATAACAGAGTACTATGAAAAACTATAATCCAACAAATTTGAAAACCTGGAGGAAACGGAAAAATTTCTAGAAACACACTTCCTACCCACACTAACACAAACTGGTGTTGAAAATCTGAACAGACCCATAACAAGAGAAGAGACTGAAAAGGTTAAAAAAAAAAAAAAGACAAAAACTCCCAACAAAAAAAAAACCCTGGCCCAGATGGCTTCACTGAAGAATTCTACCAAACATTCAGAGAAGAGCTTACACCAGTACTTCTCAAACTATTTCAAAACATAGAAAAGGAAGGAATAATTCCGAATTCATTCTATGAAGTCAGCATAATCCTGGTACCAAAAC
Source organism: Dugong dugon (assembly GCA_030035585.1). NCBI lineage: Eukaryota > Metazoa > Chordata > Mammalia > Sirenia > Dugongidae > Dugong > Dugong dugon. Next base: position 68,432,123 of record CM057467.1, read on the forward strand.
CAGGCAAAGATAACACAAAAAAAGAAAATTATGGACCAGTGTCTCTCATGAATATACATGCAAAAATTGTCAACAAAATTCTAGCCAATAGAATTCAGCATCATATCCAAAAAATAATATACCACAACCAAGTGGGATTCATATGGTATGCAAAGATGGCTCAACATTAGAAAATCAATCAACGTAATCCACCACATAAATAGAAAAAAGAATCACATGATCATCTTAATAGACACAGAAAAGGCATTTAACAAAGTCCAACACTCATTTCTGTTAAAAACTCTCAATAAAATAGGTGTAGAAGGGAAATTCCTCAACATAATAAAGGGCATCAATACAAAATCAACAGCCAACATCAATCTCAATGGAGAGAGGCTGAAAACATTCCCCTTGAGAACAGGAAAAAGACAGGGATGCCCTTTATTACCACTCCTATTTAACATTGTGCTAAAAGTCCTAGCTCGAGCAATAAGGCAAGAAAAAGAAATAAAGAGCATCCAAATTGGTAAGGAAGAAGTAAAACTGGCCCCGTTAGAAAACTCAAAAGATTCCATGAGAAAACTACTGGAACTAATAGAAAATTCAGCAGAATAGCAGGGTACAAGATAAATATGCAAAAATCAGTTGGATTCCTATACACCAATAAAGAGAGCGACAAAAAAGAAATCAGGAAAACAATACCAATAGCCCTTAAAAAAACAAACAATAGCCCTTAAAAAAAAAATACTTAGGAATAAATCTAACCAAGGATGTACAAGACTTATACAAAGAAAACTACAAAACACTACTGCAAGAAACCAAAAGAGCTCTACATAAATGGAAAAACATACTATGCTTTTGGATTGGTAGACTCAACATTGTGAAAATGTCAATTCTACCCAAAGCAATGTACAAATACAATGCAGTCCTGATCCGTATACCAACAGCATTCTTTAAAGAGATGGAAAAACCAATCATTAACTTCATATGGGAAGGAAAGAGGCCCCGCATAAGTAAAGCACTATTCAAGAAGAAGAATAAAGTCGGAGGACTCACACTACCTGACCTCAGAACCTACTATACAGCTATGGTAGTCAAAACAGCCTGGTACCGGTACAATGACAGATACATTGACCAATGGAACAGAATTGAGAACCCAGATGTAAATCCATCCACCTACGGTCACCTGATCTTCAACAAGGGCCCAAAGTCCATCAAATGGGGAAAAGACAGTCTTTTTAACAAACGGTGCTGACAAAACTAGATGTCCAGCTGCAAAAAAATGAAACTAAACTCATACCTCACACCATATACAAAAACTAATTCCTAATAGATCAAAGACCTAAATATAAAACCAAAAACTATAAAGATCATAGAAGAAAAAATAGGATCAATGCTAGAGGCCCTAATACACGGCATTAACAGGATACAAACCATAATCAACAACACACAAACTCCAGAAGATAAGCTAGATAACTGGGATCTTCTAAAAATTAAACACTTAAACGCTCATCGAAAGACCTCACTAAAAGAGTAAAAAGAGAACCTACAGACTGGGAAAAAAATTTTGTCCATGTCAAATCAGACAAGGTCTAATCTCTAAAATCTACAGGAAAATCTAACACCTTTACAACAAAGAAAACAAATAATCCAATTAAAAAATGAGCAAAGGAAATGAATACGCACTCCACCAAAGAAGACATTCAAGCAGCTAACAGATATATGGGGAAATGCTTGTGATCACTAGCCATTAGTGAAATACAAATCAAAACCACAATGAGATACCATCTCACCCCAGCATTACTGGAGAGGCTGCAGGGAGACTGGAACTCTTATGCACTGCTAGTGGGAATGCAAAATGATACAACCATTTTGGAAAATGGTATGACACTTCCTTAGATAGCTAGGAATAGAAATACCATACGATCCAGCAATCTCACTCCTAGGAATATATCCTAGAAAAATAAGAGCCGTCACACGAATAGACATATGCATACCCATGTTCATTGCAGCATTGTTCACAATAGCAAAAAGATGGAAACAACCTAGATACCTGTCAACCGATGAATGGATAAACAAACTGTGGTGCATACACACAATGGAGTATGTCATGCATTGAATTATGTCCCCAAAAAATATGTGTATCGATTTGGCTGGGCCATGATTCCCAGTATTCTGTGGTTGCCCTCCATTTTGTGATTATAAACTTATGGTAAAGAGGATTAGAGTGAGATTGTAAAACCCTTACCCAGGTCACAACCCTGATCCGATGTAAAGGCAATTTCCCTGGGGTGTAGCCTGCACCACCTTTTATCTCTCAAGAGATAAAAAGGAAAGGGCTACCGCATGCCACCAAGAAAGCAATGCCGGGAGCAAAGTGCATCCTTTGGACCCGGAGTCCCTGCATGGAGAAGCTCCTAATCCGGGGAAAGATTGATGAGAAGGCCTACAGAGAGAGAAAGCCTTCCCCTGGAACTGACACCTTGAATTTGGACTTTTAGCCTACTTTACTGTGAAATAAATTTCTCTTTGTAAAGCCATCCACTTGTGGTATATCTGTTTTAGCAGTACTAGATGACTAAGACAGAGTACTTACACAATGACAGAGCAGTGATGAAACTGTGATGCATCTCACAACATGGATGAATCTGGAGGGCATTATGCTGAGTGAAATAAGTCAGTCACAATAGGACAAGTATTGTATGAGACCACTACTGCAAAAACTCATGAAAACATTTATACACAAAAAGAAATAATCTTTGATGGTTATGAGGGAGGGTAGGGGTAGGGATCAAAAACAGTAAAGAGACAATAGATAAGTCGTAGCTTTGGTGACACAGACACTTCCAAACTTCCTGAGGGACCGAGTTACTGGGCTGAGGGCTGTGGGGACCATGGTCTTGGGAAACATCTAGCTCAATTGGCACAAAATAGTTTATAAAGAAAATGTTCTACGTTCTACTTTGGTGAGTAGCGTCTGGGGTCTTAAAAGCTTGTGAGCGGCCGTCTAAGATGTTCCACTGTTCTCACCCCATCTGGAGTAAGGAGGAACGAAGAAAACCAGAGACACAAGGGAAAGATTAGTCCAAAGGACTAATAGACCACAAGTAATACTGCCTTCACCAAACTGAGTGCAGCACAACCAGATGGTGCCCAGCTACTACCACCAACTGCTCTGACAGGGATCACAATAGAGGTTCCTGGACAGAGCTGGAGAAAAATGTAGAACAAAATTTTAACTCACAAACAAACAAAAAAAGGGACCAGACTTACTGGTCTGACAGAGACCGGAGAAACCCTGAGAATATGGCCCCCAGACACCCTTTTAGCTCAGTAATGAAGTCACTCCTAAGGTTCACCCTTCAGCCAAAGGTTAGACAGGCCCATAAAACAAAACAAGATCAAATGGGTACACCAGCCCAGGGACAAGTACAAGAAGGCAGGAGGGAACAAGAAAGCTGGTAATAGGGAACCCAAGGTCGAGAAGGGAGAGTGTTGATATGGCCTGGGGTTGGTAACCAGTTTCACAAAACAATATGTGTACTAATTGTTTAAAACTAATTTGTTCTGTAAACCTTCATCTAAAGTACAAAAGAAGAAAGAGAAAAAAAAGTACACCACTGAGCAATAAAAGAAAAAACAAGTAGATAGCAAAACAAAGAAACTGTTGTCCTTTATGTAGACTCCACTATTAATTATTTAATCCATATAGAGTCACAATATGACTTTTAATCTTTTGAAAAAATGGATTTCAGTCTATTTTTGAGTATTGTAATTGGTATGAAAGTATATTATTTAAAGGACTTGTTTAGTAAAATTTAGCTTTTATCAGGTAAATGTAGAATTCAGTTATTTTACATTTCCTTTATACTATTATGATTTTGAAAATATAGAGTACTTAGCTTCTTTATTTGCTCTTCATTTATCTATCTGTGTGATTTTGAGGAAAATAATGTCAATAATGACCTCTTTAGGTTAGCAGTTTTACTTCAGTAGCTTCAGAATAATCTGTTTTCTTCATTCAACGATGAGAAATCTGATACATGAAGGCAGTTTGATGCTACATCATGCTACAGGTAGTCCCCGACTTACGATGTATTCAAGTTACTACGAACCGCACTTAACACCATCTGTTTTTGGTTTCTTTTTCTTTTTTTTTTGGTACGTTTTGTCGTTAGTGATATGTACTGCATACAGTTTTGCAGTGTGTAATTTGCTAATGTTATCCTTCTCATGCCAACTCCCAAAGACAAGTAAAGATCAGATTTATAAAGATAATAAAAGGGAATAATAATAAAAACTAAAAAAAAAGATATTCAGCTTAACATCAGAACCGACTTAGCACAGAGTTGTTGGAATGGAACCCCATTGTAAGCCGAGGACTTAGCTGTACAGTCAGCCCCCAGGTTACGAACATCTGACTTTCGTATTTAAGAGTGGATTACCATAGAGCCTATTATCTTAAAAATTTGAGTTGAATACAGTTGTTCATAATAACAAATGCACGCATTACTTTGTGACACTCATGAAAGCTTTGCGCAGTTTGGAAGTGTTTCTTAAGTGTTGCATATGTACAGAAAGGTAAAATTAATACTGTATACTAAGACAAGCATTTTACTAACTATCACTAAATAAGAACCATATGGACCTATTCTGACTTACCTACAAATTTTACTTAAAGACGGACTTAGGAACAGCTCTTGTTCATAACCTGGGGACTGAAGGTATATCATAATAGGTCTTTTCCTCATAGTACTTTGGAAACAGTTTCTGGGAAGTAGAAGAGACATTATTCTCTCTCTCTCTCTATATATATATATATGAAGAAAAATTAGTAGAGAGAGTTGATGAAAGGTCGTTAATATATCTAGTGTCAGAACTATAATTTGAACTTGAAAGCTCCGCCTCAAATTAAACTGTGTGGGAGGTGGAAGGAGTGGGACAGAAGACCCGGAATAACAAGACATACTTAGTCATGAGCCATTTTTCATTAATAATGAAACAGTAACATACCAATGGTATAAAATGCATTTTAGCTGCTCTTATATTTCTAACTATAATAGATAGATCATATCAAGCAATTGATGGAATAGAATAATAGAATATCTAAGCAGAAAAGAACTTTAGGCAATATACTCCAATCTTTATGTTTTACAAGAGCAACTATTTAATTTTTATGTTTGTACAGTACATAACAAACATTTATAAGATGCTTTCACTGAGATGAAGTGATTTACATAGCTAGTAAGTGATAGAGTCACAGGTAGAACCAAAGCCCATTATCTTTTGTTTTGATTGAACATATGAAACTCCAGATGGTTTAAGTATTGTCTTGGCAGTTAAAAGCTTAGATTCTAAAGTCAGCAGATGAGGGTTTACTACTTATATGAATAATCTTCAGTAAGTTACTTATCTTGTCTAAGCTTCAGTTTCCCTTCTATAAAATGCTAATTTTTGCATTATTAATAGTACTACCAGCACCACCACTACCACCACCACTATTACCTTATAAATTATTTATTATTTAATTAATACTAGATTTTAATTTGAATTGAGTTTTTGTCTTAGAAGAAAAACTATCACTTAAAATGTAGCTTTGGGGACTTTGTAATATAAGACACAACTCTTACAGGTTAGTTACTATAGGTATGAACTTCATTTTTTTTTCAGAGAATGTGCTGTGTAAGTTATTTTTTTAGCTTAAGGTCCTTCAGAAAGTTTGTAGATTCTTCTTATCATTCAAAAATACTGTTAACAGCAAATGCCAGTTGAGAAACTAGGTAACTGGGAGCTCCTAAAAGTCAAACACTTATGCTCATTGAAAGACTTCACCAAAAGAGTAAAAAGACAACCTACAGAATGGGAAAAAAATTTTGGCTACGACAAATCCGATCAGTGTCTAATCTCTAAAATCTACAAGATACTGCAAAACCTCAACCACAAAAAGACAAATAACACAATTAAAAAATGGGCAAAGGATATGAACAGGCACTTCGCCAAAGAAGACATTCAGGTGGCTAACAGACACATGAGGAAATGCTCACGATCATTAGCCATTAGAGAAATGCAAATCAAAACTGCAATGAGATACCATCTCACCCCAACAAGGCTAGTATTAATCCAAAAAACACAGAATAATAAATGTTGGAGATGTTGTGGAGAGACTGGAACACTTATACACTGTTGGTGGGAATGTAGAATGGTATAACCACTTTGGAAATCAATTTGGCGCTTCCTTAAAAAGCTAGAAATAGAAGTACCATACCATTCAGCTATCCTGCTCCTTGGAATATATCCTAGAGAAAGAAGAGCCACCACACAAACAGATATATGCATACCCACGTTCATTGCAGCACTGTTCACGGTAGCAAAAAGATAGAAACAACCTAGGTGCCCATCAACAGATGAATAAATGAACAAAGTATGGTATATTCACAATGGAATACTGTGCAATGATAAAGAACAATGATGAAGGCATGAAACATTTTGTAACATGGAGGAATCTGGAAGGAATTATGCTGAGTGAATTTAGTCAGTCACAAAAGGACAAATATTGTATAAGACCACTAAAAGTTTTAAACACAGAAGAAAACATTCCTTGATCATCACGAGGGTGGAGAGGGAGGGAGAGGGTTATTCACTAACTAGATAGCAAACAAGAATTATCTTAGGTGAAGGAAGGACAATATGCAATACAGGGAAAGTCAGCACAACTGGACTAAACCAAAGCTAAAGAAGTTTCCTGAATACAACCAAACACTTCGAGGGGCAGAGTAGCAGGGGTGGGGGTCTGGGGACCATGGTTTCAGGGGACATCTAGGTCAATTGGCATAACAAAGTTTATTAAGAAAATGTTCTGCATCCTACTTTGGTGAGTGGCGTCTGGAGTCTTAAAAGCTAGCAAGCGGCCATCTAAGATGTATCAATTGGTCCCAACCACCTGGAGTAAAGGAGAATGAAGAACACCATAGACACAAGGAAAGTAGTAGCCCAAGAGACAGAAAGGGCCACATAAACCAGAGACTCCATCATCCTGAGACCAGAAGAACTAGATGATGCCCAGCTACCACCAATGACCGCCCTGACAGGGAACACAACAGAGAGTCCCTGATGGAGCAGGAGAAAGGTGGGGTGCAGAACTCAAATTCTAGTAAAAAGACCAAACTTACTGGTCCGACTGAGACTGGAGGAACCCCGGAAAACATGGCCTCTGGACTCTCTGTCAACCCAGAACTAAAACCATTCCCGAGGCCAACTCTTCAAAGATTAGACTGAACTGTAAGACATAAAATGATACTCGTAAAGATTGTGTTTCTTAGCTTAAGTAGATACATGAGACTAAATGGGCAGCTCCTGTCTGTAGGTGAGATGAGAAGGCAGGGAGGGTCAGGAGCTGGTTGAATGGACATGGGAAGTCAGGTAGAAAGGAGGAGTGTTCTGTCACAATATAGGGAGAGCAGCTACGGTCACATAACAATGTATATATAAATGTTTGTATGAGACACTAACTTGAATTGTAAACTTTCACTTAAAGTACAATAAAATAATAAATAATAATTTAAAAAAATATTTACAGCCTTGGAAATCCCATAGGGCAGTTCTACTCTGTCCTGTAGGGTTGCTATGAGTCAGAGTCGACTCAATACCAATGCGGTTTTTTGGGTTTTTTGTTTTGGTTGGGGGGCAGGGTTAGGTTACTCTCTGACAATCACAAAGTATTTAATATTTGGAGTCGTTATTTGCTCCAGTCTCATAAGAAGTCTAAGCTAAAGTTACCTGAAACCCAGAACTCAAAGGAGATGGAGATATAATTGTGTGGTTAATTGTTTTATAAAACAAATGCTGAATAATTCACTATGTTATTTTAATATCTTAACATCACTTTGTACCTATGCTTTCTTTTCTAAGTTTTGCACTAGCTTTTGTCAAAAGTGATAAAATTTAGACACTTTTGTATCAATAAACCTCTAAAGAAAGAAAAAAGAAACAAAATACTATTACATAGGGCAAAAGGAAACTGACATTTTCATGTACTACTGTTGTTAGATGCTGTTAAGTCAGTTCCGACTCATAGCAAACCTCTGTACAACAAAACGAAACACTGCCCAATCTTGTGCCATCTTCACAGTTGTTGCTGTGTTTGAGCCCATTGTTGCAGCCACTGTGTCAATCCATCTTATTGAGGGTCATCTTCTCTTTTGCAGACCTTATACTCTACCAAGCATGATGTCCTTCTCCAGGGTCTGGTCCGTCCTAATAACATGTCCAAAATACGTAAGACGAAGTCTTACCATCCTTGCTTTTAAGGAGCATTCTGTCTGTATTTCTTCCAAGACAAATTTGTTCATTCTTCTGGCAGTCCATGATATATTCAATATTCTTCACCAACACCATAATTCAAAGGTACCCATTCTTCTTTGGTGTTCTTTATTCATTGTCCAGCTTTCACATGCATATGAGGCAATCAAAAATACCATGATCTGAGTGAGGTGCACCTTAGTCATCAAAGTGATATCTTTGCTTGTTAACACTTTAAAGAGGTCTTTTGCAGCAGATTTGCCTAATGCAGTATATTGTTTGATTTCTTGACTGCTGCTTCCATGGGCTTTGATTGTGGATTCAAGTAAAATGAAATCCTTGACAACTTCAGTCTTTTCTCTGTTTATCATGATGTTTCTTATTGGTTTAGTTGTGAAGCTTTTTGTTTTCTTTATGTTGAGGTGTAGTCCATACTGAAGGCTGTAGTCTTTGATCTTCATCAGTAAGTGCTTCAAGTCCTCTTCGCTTTCTGAAAGCAAGGTTATGTCATCTCTATATGGCAGGTTGTAAATGAGTCTTCCTCCAATCTTGATGCTGCATTCTTCTTCATATAGTCCAGCTTCTCAGATTATTTGCTCAGCATACAGACTAAATAAGTACGGTGAAAGGATACAACCCTGACACACACCTTTTCTGATTTTAAACCACTCAGTATCCCCTAACTATGTACAGGATCCTCATGAGCACAATTCATCATTCTGGAATTCCCATTCTTCACAGTGTTATCCATAATTTGTTATGATCCACACAGTCAAATGCCTTTGCACAGTCAATGAAACACAGGTAAACATCTTTCTGGTATTCTCTGCTTTCAGCCAAGATCCATCTGACATCAGCAGTGAGTCCCTCATTTCACATCCTCTTCTGAATCCAGCTTGAGTTTCTGGCAGTTACCTGTTGATCGATGTGCTGCTGTAACTGCTTTTTAATTATCTTCAGAATTTTACTTGTGTGTGATGTTAACATTATTGTTCAATAATTTCTGCACCTTTCTTTGGAATGGGCACAAAAATGGATATCTTCTAGTTGGTTGGCCAGGTAGCTGTCTTCCAAATTTCTTGGCATAAATGAGTGAACGCTTCCAGCGTTGCATCCATTTGTTGAAGCATCTCAATTGGTATTCCTTCAGTTCCTGCAACCTTGTTTTTTGCCAGTGCCCTCAGTGCAGCTTGGACTTCTTCGTTCATTACCATCAGTTCTTGATCATATGCTACCCCTGAAATGGTTGGACATCAACCAGTTCTTTTTGGTACAGTGATTCTGTGTATTCCTTCCATCGCCTTTTGATGTTTCCTGCTTTGGTCAATATTTCGCCCATAGAATCCTCCAATATCACAACTCAAGACTTGAATTTTTTTTTCGGTTCTTTCAGCTTGAGAGATGCCGAGCATGTTCTTCCCTTTTGGTTTTCTAACTCTAGGTCTTCGCACATTTCATTGTAACACTTCGTTTTCTGGAGCTGACCTTTGAAATCTTCTGTTCAGCTCTTTCATGTAATCATTTCTTCCATTCACGTTAGCTACTTTACGTTCAAGAGCTAGTTTCAGAGTCTCTTCTGACATCCTTTTTTTTTTTTCTTTCTGTCTTTTCATTCCTGTCTTTTTAATGACCTTTTGCTTTCTTCATGTATGATGCCTTTGACGTCACCCCACAACTCTTCTGGTCTTCGGTCATTAGTGTTCAGTGCGTCAAATCTGTTCTTGAGATAGTCTCTAAATTCAAGTGGGATATACTCAAGATTGTACTTTGGCTCTCGTGGACTTGTTTTAATTTTCTTCAGCTTCAACTTGAACTTGTATGTGAGCAGTTGGTGGTATGTTCCGCAGTCAGCCCCTGGCCTTGTTCTGACTGATGATGTTAAGCTCCTCCATCATCTCTTTCCACAGATGTAATCAATTTGATTCCTGTGTATTCCGTCTAGCGAGATCCACGTGTAAGTCTCCTCTCAATTTGTGTTGTTGACAAAAGGTATTTGCAATGAATAAGTTGTTGGTCTTGCAAAATTCTATCATGCGATCTCATAGGATAGTCGTATTAACTGGTCTTCCTTGAAGATATACGGATATTATCCTATCACTGACAGTGTTGTACTTCAGGATAGATCTTGAAATGTTCTTTTTGACAATGAATTTGACGCTCTTCCTCTTCAATTTTTCGTTCCCAGCATAGTAGACCATATGATTGTTGGATTCAAAATGGCCAATACCAGTCCATTTCAGCTCACTTATGCCTAGGATATTGATCTTTATGCATTCATTTCATTTTTGGTGACTTCCAATTTTCCTAGAGTCATACTTCTTACATTCCACGTTCCGATTATAAATGGATGTTTGCGGTTGTTTCTTCTCATTTTTAGTCATGCCACATCAGCAGATGAAAGTGTTGAAAGCTTTACTCCATCCACATCATTAAGGTTGACTCTACTTTGAGGAGGCAGCTCTTCCCCAGTCATACTGAGTATCTTCCAACCTGAGGGTTTCATCTACTGGCACTACATCAGGCGATGTTCTGCTGCTATTCATAAGGTTTTCACTGGCCAATTTTTTTTTTTTTTTAAGAAGTCGATCGCTAGGTCCTTCTTCCTAATCTGTCTTAGTCTAGAAGCTCAGCTGTAACCTCTCCACTGTAGGTGACCCTGCTGGTATTTGAAATACCAGTGACATAGCTTCCAGCATCACAGCGACATGCAAGCCACTACAGTACGCAAACTGACACGTAAGTTGTAGTAGGCATAAATTGGTATGTCTATAATGGGGACATTTTCAAAATATATCACATTTGTAAATGTATATTCTCTTTGACCCAACAGTTCTAGTTTTTCCGTGTACAAATAAGAATTGTTTGTAATAGCATAAATTAGGTATGCCTAGTTATGATTTATAATAGCAAAAGATTGGAAACAATTAAAATATCTACCACTGGAAGACTGGTTAAACTCATTAGGATACATCTACAAAATTGAATATTATATAATAGTTCAAAAAATGAAGCAGCTCTTTATATACTGATATGGAAAGATCTGCAAGGTATGTTATTGAAGGGATAAAAGGTAGAAGAGTCTGTTTGTATGTGTGGTATGGCTGCCATCTATAAAAAAAGGAAAATTATACATTGATATTTGCTTATACCAAATCCCACTGCAGTCAAGTCAGTTCCAACTCATAAATACATAAAATCCTGTGGAAGGATACACAAGAAACTGATAAAGGTGATTATGTGTGAGGAGAGGAACTAAGTGGCTATGTAACAGGGATGGAAGGGAGATATATGCTCTTTTATACATCTTGATTTTTTTTTTTTTTTTAGTCTGCGTGGAAACAGTTAAATTAAAAGAAATCCTTGGTTTGGCTTGTTTTAGGCATGAGGGTGTCCTACTAAGAGAACCAGTGATCTTTTTCCTAGACTTCCTTATACCACTTAGAATATATTCCAAAGCCCTTACCATGGCCTGAAAGACTCCATATTCTCTGACCTCTGACTACCTTTTCTGTCTAATTTCCTGGACTTTTTTCCCTTCCTCAATATGCTGCAGCCACACTGAATAAGCCAAGCTGTTCCTCATCTCAGGCCTTTGTACTTGCTCTTCTTTTTGCCTGGAGTACTCCTCCACCAGATGTCTACATATTTTCTTACTTCATTCAGGTTTCTGTCCAGATGTCACCAACTTAGTGAGGCCTTTCTTGACCATCTTATCTAAAATAGCACCCCTAATCACCCTCTGTCTGCTTACCCTGCTTTACTTTTCTTCATATCACTAATAGCTACCTGGCAGCTGTTTATTTCTGTTTATCTGTCTCCCTACTCCCCCCCCCATCTCACACACACACACACACACACACACACACACACACACACACACACACACACACACCCCACAGAGGAATAGTGGCTCCAGGAAAGCAGGGCCTTTGCTTTTGTTTACATTGTCTAGAATAATGTCAAGGAGTTCTAGTGGCACAGTGTTTAAGTGCTCGGCTGCAAACGTAAAGGTCAATGATTTGTAGCCACCAGCTGCTCCACGGGAGAAAAATGTAGCAGTCCGCTTCCATAGAGATTTATAGCCTTGGAAACCCAATGGGGCAGTTCTGCTCTGTTCTGTAGGGTCGCTATGAGTCGAAATTGACTAGACAGCTTACAACAATAACAACCGAATAGTGTCTAGCACATAGTAGGAACTTGAGATATTTGTTGAATGAATGACTTCTTTTAGGAAAGTCTTTAGCTCTTTCAGCCTCAATATCTTACACCTTTTACTAGAGCACTGATACAGCAAGAATTTAGAGAAAATCTCTACTTGCTTAAGTGACTGTCTCCTCTTTGTACATTGCAAGTAGATGAGGAATGAGGTTATTGAATGACTACTTCTCTTCACACAGATCAGACTTCCATAGGCGTAGATCAGCCTTAATTTTTGATTACTCAATACTCGTTTATGACCTTGAAGACTGTATTGGAATAGGCCTTTTCTAGTTTTAAGATGCGGTAGTTAAAAACAACCACAAACATATTAACCTTTCCCTGCTCTTACCCTGTTTTCCTCCAGCATGTCTTATACTGAAGCTGTGGAAATCTTGAAGAAGGCATCCCAGAACTTCACCTTCACCCCAGAGGTGGGTATTTTTTAATATAAATAAAAATATGTTTTCTTCTTGTCCTTATCTTACTGCAGAAGAATCATTTCAAAGTAACCTTATTTCTCTTTTTAGCAATGTGTAGTATTTGCTCATCTGTAGATAAGCTTTGTTTGATGTTTGCTTTCCTGTTGAAAGATTTAGAATGAAAAATAAATACGAAGCAGAACTTAAAAAACAATTGTGTCATTTGTAGTAGCAGTAATTAAAGCGTTATGAAAAAAGTTTGACAACTTTAGTAAGATGAAAGTCTTTGAAAAGAATGGTAATCATAATATTAGTCTAGAAATCAACTAGTTTAGTGTTTCCCAAAGTATGGTCTAAGTGATGTTAAAAAATGACAGAAGAAAAGAGGTTATGGTCAAATGATTTAAGAAGCATATTAAACAGGTTTCTTTTTCTTTTGAACTTCCTGGAGCCTTTTAATTTGTGAGCCACTTTAGAAAACACTGACTTTTTTTTTTTTTTTTTAAAGAACTCCTTTATTTTATTGGCAAGGATATAGGTCCACACAAGCCACATAATTTATCAATGGGCATGTATCTAATGTTAGAGGCAGAACCAGATCCCAAAGCTCCTGATTCCTCTTCTAGTGCTTTTTTGCTATAATTAAGATATTGCCAGACAAGTGAGAGTAATAGGATAATATTAAGAATGTAGTAACTTCATCTTCAAACTATTCTTTATACCAGCCCCACCCCTAGTTAAGTCAGGTCCTCCTATAAGTTTTAATAGCATCCTATGTTTGTTATATTTATAATCAATTAATTCTTTGTGTAAGAATTTGTCAAATAAATAGATGAACAGTGTTATTAAATATTCACCCAAGAGCATCTAATGAATTGGACTCTTTTATTTAAAAAAATTTTCAAGAGAAGCCATCTATCCAAAGATAGACTCAATATTAGGAATATTATCTTCCATCATTTAATTTCCGGAGCCTTAGGAACAATAACTGTGGAAGAAGCTCTAGGCAATATTAATAAAAACTATTATTCTGAAGTCAGTTTTTGTGCACTATGGAAAGTACTTTGTTTTTCTGCAGATGCTATTCATCTGTTGGGGACAAAAAGCGTAGTGTTTATCTACTGGTCTCAGCTTTTATCTTTGCAGGCCCTTGGATGTTCTTGTTGACACATATCTGTCTTTAGTTTAGTCAGCTGTGTAACCACAGCAGACAGCTCCACACATCATTGAACCTCAGGGAGAGGAAGCCCTTGGAACAGATGCAGGTTATTTCAGGTGCTTTATTGTATATTTCAGCTCTGTCTTCTCCGTTGATAAGTTCTTTTTTCTCATTACAGTGGGGTGCTGATCTACGCACTGAACATGAAAAGTACCTGGTGAAGCACTGTGGCAACATACCAGTCTTTGTCATTAATTATCCATTAGTGATTAAGCCTTTCTACATGAGGGATAATGAAGACAGCCCTCAGCACACAGTAAGAAAAGACATGCAATAGATTGGCGTTACAGAACTTTCATCTCAGAGTCTGGGTTTTTCCCTTGATTAAATTTCATTTAGCCTTTGGCATATTGTCTTAAATTATAACCATCCCTCTTTTTATCTCTTAAAATGATAAAGTTTCTCACATATTCCTTTTAAAAAGCGTTCCCAGAGAAGATCCTAATGTTCTATAAACATACTTCCTCATTTCTATCACAAGGTGTCCTTCTCCTACTTAGTTTAGCAGGTGCAAATGTAGTTGTTTATTTTTTTTAAATATTTGAGAGGAAGTGGCTTACAGCATTGAATAGCAATGCCAGATCTACTGTCAAGTTAAGTACTGGTTAGGAGACTGAAAAGCATACTAGGCAAGAGATGAAGGTGGTGGCATGATAAGGCAAAGGACGAGCTAACTTGCAAAGCAGGAGACTTAAAGTGCTATTGGTTTGGGCTATCAAATAGAAATGGGAGGAGGGGTGGTATGAAGGGATTGAGGAGGTCTAGACAGATTCCCCCTGTCACAGCTGTCATCTGACTGTCTCTTCTCTCTCTGCCTGTTGTGTCTGTCTGGCTCTCTGCTCTCTTTTCCCTGTCCCTTTTCTTGCCCTCTGTCCTTTTTTTACCCTTAACTTTAGTTGCCTTTTTTTAATTCTTCTGGTTCACTTTTCCCCTTTTTTCTCTTATTTTGTCTACTCCTCTCTCCTTTCTAAAATCAGCCATAGTATAAAGTAAGAATATATTTGACCTTTGAGAGTACTTATTGAAGGGTTGTATGTTTAATATTATTAATTGTAAAAGTCTGTGAGACAAATCCATTATGTTTATCTCAGAAAAGTTCCAAAAAATAAACTGTTGGGTGCCTTTCACTTTCTGTAGATAACTACCAGTAGAAAAATGTAAAAGAAAATGCCCCCATCTTAGCTATGCAAGTTTATCTGTTTGAATATATTTCCCATTTTGTCTTATCACCACCCATTGCTGTCAAGTCAATTTTGACTCGTGGAGACCCTATAGGACAGAGTAGAACTGCCCCGTTGGGTTTCCAAGGAGCGCCTGGTGGATTCAAACTGCTGACCTTTTGGTTAGCAGTCAAACTCTTAACCACTACGCCACGAAGGTTTCCATTTTATCTTACAGCATTACTAAAACAATATTGTTGTGTGCTGTGGAGTCGATTCCGGCTCATAGCAACCCTATAGGACAGAGTAGAACTGCTCCATAGGGTTTCCAAGGTTGTAGTCTTTATGGAAGCAGACTGCTACTTCTTTCTGCCATGGAGCAGGTGGTGGGTTCGAACCACCAACCTTTCGGTTAGCAGCCAAATGCTTATTCTTATGTGGCAGGCACTACCATCTCATCTCTAAATTCCAAAACAACCTTGCCATGAAACTTGTTTTCCCATTTTAGAGATTAAAAAACAAAACCAAACAAATGAAAAAACGCTGAGGTGCAAAGAGATTGATTGCATTTTCCAAGGCTGCATAGGTGGTAAGTGACAGAGTTAGTGTTCAAACTTGATTGCCTGTGGCTCTGAAGACTTTGTTCTTTTCCACTTTATCAAACTGCCTCAAAATCACAAATAATATAAAATTACGATTGTAGCCATTGATTTTACTCACCCCCACCTTTCACATTGCATTATCTAAAACCAGTGAGCAATGTAATTGATTTATGGTTATTTTCCCCTTTCTCTACCATCCCTCTGGTATAAATGATAATGAAAAATGAATTGACCCACAGGATAGCAGCAAAAGGAGGAGAGATAAGGGTATAGATTATCTAACTCTGAATAATTCACTATGGAACATACGTCACTCATAAAACATAGGACTGTGTCCATATCTCTTAGATTGTTTAACACTCCACTTCATCCCACTGCCAGTCCTCCTCTCCCCCTACACGTACACCATGTATTCTTCTCACTTAATTCCCCTAGACTGAGCACTTTTCAGTCACTCGATTTTGCACTTCTTTAAAAGCTCTGCTTAAGGCTTTCTTTCTCTCTGAACACTTTCTGGGTTACACAGCCATGTTGAGCCTTCCTTTTGTGAATTTCTATAGCATTTAAAGAATTAGTAAAACTTTCTAGAATTGTGTCTTTTTTTTTTTTTTTTTTTTTTTTAAGTCTCTGTATATATGTTTTGCTTCCACAAACAAAACTCTTAACTTCTTCAGGGTGACGATTGAGGTTTTTATAACCACCGTAGCATCTACCACCCATTCTTCATTCCCTTTAATATGGTTTCCACCCCATCATCCCACTGAAGCAGCTCTTGCTAGGGTCAGTAATGATCTTCATATTATTGAAGCCAACACACTTTTTGTATTTGACCTCTCAGCACCATTAATGACTTTCTTATTCTTAAAGCCCTCTTCTCCCTTGGCTTCTGTGACATCACATTCTCCTAGTTTTTCTCCCTTCTCAGTGGTTGTTCTTAGTCTCCTGCACAGGTTCATCCTCTTTTACCAATTCATTAGGTGTTGGAATTCCTCCAGGCTCAGCCCTAGGCCCTGTTTTCTCTTCCCAGGTAATTTCATCTGAACTCACAGCTTATTATTTATTGTCAAACAACTCTGACATTTATATCTCTAATCCAGACTTCTCAGAACTCTGAACTCATATATCTTACTGCCTGCCTCAGAGGCTTCTCAGACTCAACATGTCCAAAACTGAACCCAAGGTTTCTTCTCCTTTTCCCTCACCAAACTGATCTTCTTTCAGTATTCTCTGTTCATCTAATTGTACAAACCAGGTACCAGAGTCATCTTTAAAATCTTCCTCTCTCTCCTTTCTATGTTCAAGCTACTATTAAGTTCTGTGAGTTTTACACTCTTGTGTATCTCTCAAATTCATCCACTGCTTTTCTTTTCCACTTTCACCATTTTAGATTAAACTACCGTCATCTCTTGCCTAGGCTATTTCAGTAGCCTCCTAACTGGTCTTCCTGTACCCATTCTGTCTTCCCCCAAGCCAGTTCTTCCCACATCAGCTTGAGTTTTTAGAAAATACAAATTTGATCATGTTATCTCCCTTCTTATAACTATTCAGTGGCCTCCCGTTGCTGTTAGGCCAAAACCTTTTATGTGGCCTGCAAGGCCCAGTGTAATCTGGGTGCTCCTACTTCTCTAGTCTAATCTACTGTGGTGCTCCACTTTGCTTCACATGCTATATCCATACCACTCTTCTTCCAGCTCTTCAAACATGCAGTGCTTCCTCCCACCACAGAATCTTTGTGCACACTTTCCCTCAAACTAGAACAATCTTTTTCACCTAAATAATTTTACTTATTCTTCATATCTCTTCCCAGTCATCATTTCCTCAGAGAAATCTTCCTTGACCCTCCAGACTAAGGCAGAGACCTCTGTTAGACACTCTAATAATACCAGGGTGGATTCAGACCCAGAACTACTAACTTTCAATCTATCACAACACTTAACACAGTTATAATTTTACATTTATTTATGACTCTTTCCTCTACCAGAGGACCTATGTCTTTTTCCCTCACCAGTGCATCCCTAGTGCCTAGCATAACAGCTGGGATATAGCAGGCATCTAATAGCGCTTGGTGGATGAATCCCTGGAACCCAACAGTGTTAGACACAGAGTGGACAAGTAGAGAGTGAGTGACTTGATTTGCTAAGGAAATTACTGGGAGACTAAAGAGCATCTAAATTTTCTGAGTAATAGCAATACATAAAGGAAAGCCACACATAAAGGAAAGCCCCATGGCTTTAGCATCAGACACTCATGGGTTGAAGTCCCAGCTCTGTGCCTTATAAATTACGTGATCTTAGATGAGCCACCTAATCTCTTTGAGTCTTAGTTCCAGATCTGTAAAAGTGACATGATAATATTTTCTGGAGTTATAAGAATTAAATTAGGTAACATATGAAAAGTACATAGTACAGCGTTTGAGGTATTAGACGATTAAGTGTGAGATCCTTTTTCGTTTCCTTCTAAATTTTGATAAAATCTTTACTTCGATAAAGCACAATAATGTTATAATATTTTTGTGTGTGTTGTCATATCATGACATGCTATGAACATAAGATTCCTTAAAAGGCAGTTCTATTGTAGATTTCACTCATGAATGTTTTTTATATTTAGAAGTACCAAGAAGATTTCAAATGTGACACCGTCTATCCGATAATGTGGTTTCACAGCTTGAATGCTGAAGGCATTATAATAGGACTTTTGTGTACTTCTATAATAGATGTAGTATTACAGCATATAGCTTCTCAGAGCTAAACTATTCAGATATAATTTACTTAAACTATCTACATTAGCCATGGATTACAACATTGGTTCATTGGCAATCTAGATTTCTTAAATGTTATGATCTTTTTTCAACTCATTTGTATAAAGTACCTGCTTCTACCCCTAATTTATTTTTTTCAGTGATGAATGAACAGGCTTTTGGCCAGGTATCTAAATTTGCATTTCTTTCAATAAGACTGTAATAACAGGTGTGGTAGAGTATCAAGAATTTCTGCAATAAGTGCAATTCAATCTAAAAAATTTAAGACTGTTGGATTTCACAAATGCCTTCTCTAGGGAGCAAAAGAGAAGAGTAGGTAAGTGTTCAAGCTACCCTTGTAACTTCTGACTAAAGATAAATAAATGATATATTTTTACAGTTGGAATTTTTCCCCCTTAGCACTTTTTTCTTCCTTTCCCTTCCTCCCCCTAAAAAAAATTAAGGTATGTACCGTGGTATAATGAAAAGTACACTGGATTAAAAGCTAGTAGTTGTGGATTTGAAATCCAGCTCTCTTGCTAGTTAGCTGTATAACATGAAACAAATCCCTCCAATCTCTGAGCCTCAATTTTTCCCTCTGTAAGATTAGGAAACTGAACTAGATGACCTCTGATTTCATGTAGTCTAAGTTTTTGCTCATTTGATGTCTTAGTTATCTAGTGCTGCTATAACAGAAATACCACAAATGGGTGGCTTTAAGAAACAGAAATTTATTTTCTCACATTTAGGAGCCTAGAAGTCCGAATTCAGAGTTCCTGCTCTAGGGGAAGGCTCTCTCTCTGTCAGCTCTGGAGGAAAATCTTTGTCTCTTTGGAGCTTCTGCTCCTGGGCAGTCTTCATGTGTCTTAACATCTCTCTTCCCCCATCTCTGTTTCTCTCCCTTGTTTGTTTAATCTCTTCTATATCTCTAAAAGAGATTGACTTACAACACAACCTACACTAATCCTGTCTCATTAACATAACAAAGACAACCCATTCCCAAATGGGATTATAACCACAGACATAGAGGTTAGGATTTTCAGCACATTTTTTGGGGGACACAATTTGATCCATAGCATCTGAATATATAAGAATAACTTGTAAATTACCAAGCATTTTTGATCATTTGAAGAGGATGTTCATGGGCCTCTAGAAAAGGAATTTGAACAGTTTAGGAATTGAGGTAAAAGTGAGTTTACATATTTCCTGAATCTTCTGGTAGAATAACAGTGTTTAGAAAGCTGTAATATTCTGAAGAGTAGCAAAGAAATGAAATTCAGGAAATTAGGAAGTTATTTTTATCATTTTACTTAACTAAATAGAGAAACAACTAACTTAGCAGGATTAAGGGGAAATCTGCTTAAAGTGGTGGAGAGAAGAAAATGGAAGAAAGAATTAACAAAGTAGATTAAATTCCTGAGATTCCAATTCAACAGCATCTACTGTTGAGCACCTACTATGTGCCAAACACAATGTTGTAAGAGTTCAAAAGAGAAGAAAATAGCATTTATTGAGTTCATACCATGTGCCAATAGGTACATGAGGCTGTTGAATCTCAGTGCAGCAGTTTAGTCGCTTGTGCAGGATCACACAGCTAGTAAGTGATGGAGCTAAGATGTGGACATAGGGATAGGGCATGTTTGGGGGCTTTGCCAGAGCCCTGATCTTTCTGGAATAAAGTGTTCATGTGAGGTAGCAGAAAAAGCAGCGGACTTGTAGCCAGGAGACTTCAGTTTTGTTCCTGTATCCACTAGTTAACCTTTCTTGACCTCAGCATTCTCGAGGGATGATACTCAATTTCATTTGTTGACAGGGAAATGCAAATTAAAACCACGGAAATACACCACTACATACCAACTAGAATGGCTAAAGTACAAAAGCTTGTGATTGCAGTTATTGGTGAGGATGTTAGGAAATGGAACTCTCAGACACTGCTGGTGGGAGTGTAAATTGGTAAAATCACTTTGGAAACTA
The DNA here is from genome assembly GCA_030035585.1 of Dugong dugon. NCBI lineage: Eukaryota > Metazoa > Chordata > Mammalia > Sirenia > Dugongidae > Dugong > Dugong dugon. The sequence goes on from CM057467.1 coordinate 68,452,711, forward strand.
ATTAGCAGTGTCTACGAAAGATATCATGCACATATTCTGTGACCCAGCAATTTTTCTCCTAGTTAAAGTTATACATATGTGTACCAAAAAACATGTACAGAATTAGACATAGCAACACATATGTAATAGCCCAAAATTGGAGGGAAAAAAAATCAAACATCCATCAACAGTAGAATAAATAAGTAAATTGTGCCATATTCATATAATGGGATACTATACACATGAGTTCACCATGAGTCAGAATCAACTCAGCAGCAACTAACAACAACATACAGCAATGACAATAAACTATTGATACTTGTATCACCATAATGAATCTCACAAATGTGCTGAGTGAAATAAGCCAAACATAACAAAATATAACTGTATGATACTATTTATAGAAAGTTCAAAAACAGGCAAAACTACCCTGCCGTGATACAGGACAAGAAAGAGGTTTGGTGGTAATAACTGAAAGAGGTTATGAGGAGGACCTTTTGGGTGTGGATATTGTTCTATTCCTTGATCTGGGAGGTGATTCATGGATGTGTTCACCTTGTGAAGATTTATAGAACTGTACACTTATTTGTGTACTTTTTGTACATACACTTCAATAAAGAAAAGTTTACTTTAGAAGAGGATATTATCCTTGTATACATTACAGGTTTTTTGTGGTGACCAGATGAACTAATGTTTATGAAATTGTTCTGAAAATTAAAACACTATAAAAATATTAGGGCAAGAGAATAGGGAGTTATTGGGAGATAAAGATAGCCAGTAAGATGGGAACAAATTATGGCAAGCTTAGAATGCTACAGGTAGCTTGACCTTGATCCAGTAAGAAGTAGCAAGCCATTGAATTTTTTTTTTTTAAGATGATGACAAGATAAAGGTTAACCTGACAAGTGGCATGCAGGGATAGATTGGGGAAGGAGGGAATTAAAACAAGTAGGATAGGACTCTTACATGTAATCCGGAAATGGGGAGATCTTCGACTAAGAAAATAGTAAGATAAAACTGAGAAACGTTCTCAAAAAATGATCAGGGGTCTGTATATAAACTAGATGTAGAAGATAAGGAAGACAGAGGAGTCAAAGATGATTCCCGGATTGGTGCTGTTTACAGAAATGTTTTTCTCTCTCAAGCCAAGATACTTATGTGTGAACCTTTTCGTAGCCCCCAACTGATGTTTTGTTCTGGCTCACTTGGAATTTAGAGCTCCCTACAGAAGAAAGGGAGCCCTGCTGGCACAGTGTTTGAGAGCTACAGCTGCTAACCAAAAGGTCTACAGTTCGAATCCACCAACTGCTCCTTGGAAACCCTAGGGGGCAGTTCTGCCCTCTCCTGTAGGGTAGCTATGAGTTGGAATTGACTCGACAGCAACCAGTTTTGTTTCTTTAACGAAGAAAGAAGGAGCCCTGGTGACACAATGTTTAAGTGCTCGGCTGCTAACCAAAAGGTTGGTGGTTCAAACCTACCAGCTGCTCTGCAGGAGATAAGACCTGGTGATCTGCTCCCATAAAGATTACAGCCTAGGAAACCCTATGGGGCAGTTCTACTCTGTCCCATAGGATCTCTGTGAGTCAGAATCAAGTCCACGGCACACAACAACATGAAAGAAATGTGGTAAATCTATCTTGGCCCTGAGATAAAGGGAACGTATATTTTGGGCAGGGTGAGGATTCTGTTCCTTTGAAGCCATTAAAATCTTTTCAAAAGGTAAAACTTTTTCCTTTTTCAGGCAGTAGAAGTAGTAAAGCCAGATTGTCAGCCGAAGTCTGTTTTCAGCCATTGCTGCGCACAGCCCATCCACTTCTTCTCACTGTCACTTCTGGAAGGCTCTGTTTCCCTGCTGTGCCTTGGTTGTTTTCAGGGGCAAAATACTATCTGTGTTAGCAGTTAGAGAGAAAGCTCAAAGAGGCTAAACCACAAACATGTTTCCTATGGTTTGTGGATCATTCTTTTTCTTTTAATAATAGTGTGTAATGTTGCTGGTTGTTGGTAGCAGGCTGTGAGAAGGTAAATAAGGAGTGACTCAATTTATGTTTTTCATCAGTATTTTAAAATACTGAGATAAGTAGGAAGAGAGGTAGCAGAGGAAGGGACATTAAACTTTTTTCCTTGTCTTTGAAGTTAGCATAGAAAAGGTTATGGTCTTGTTCCCATGTAGCCTATTTGTTTTTTTAATACAAAGTTTGAGTTTTATTTTAAGCACATTGAATGTAATCAAAGAGTAGGAGTCAGAAGGGAGTGTCATAAATAGAGACAAGGGTTTGTTCAACTTGAATACCAACACAAACTATTTCTAGACAACATGCCACTGCAGCTGTGTGACTTTAGCAGATTTCATACGCAAAGGAGGAAGATGTACCAGGAAGCATTCTGGGTCTAGAAGATGTGCCCAAAGTGGAATAGATTTTAAGGGTAGGGAAGTTAGCAAAGAGTGTGGCAAAATTCTTTGTAGCCTTCACTGCTTTCTGTGTAAGAGAGTGAAAAGACAGCAGAACTAAAGTCTTTCTACTTCCTTTTAAGTCCCCCAAAGATGCATAGAAACACAATAGAGATTTTTAGTTACAAAACTGATCAAATTTGGTTAACTTTGCATTAAGAGGACGTTTCACTATGCAACAGGTGAATTCCCTAATGATAGCTACATCTCTAGTTCCTGTTCATTATCTAGATCGTTACTCCCAGTAACCACCAGCCTACAGATATGCTATTTATATATTCCTTTCTCTTTGAACCCTGTGTTTTTCCATGAAGTACAGACTATTGTAAATTCAGAAGGACTTCTAAAATTTCAAGTTCATGGGAGATTTTTTACTGGGATTTAATAGGGTTCCCAGAAAAAGACTAATATTATAAGAAAGTTGAATTACTTTGGGGGTTCCTGTATCATTACCTATCATCTGTGTTGCTCAGAAATAATTATAGATAAAAGTTATAAGCAGGAATAAATAAGTATGCTTTGGGTCATTGCATTAAAAGATATGGAGATTTTTTTCCTAAAGGGGAATTCAAAAGCTTGCAGCTTCATCCCCCAGGGGCAAAGATTATATGCCCTAACTGACTTAAGACATGCCCTAAAGAGTCTAGCTGTTCGGAAAGCCTGGCATGCAAGACTTGAGAGAGCAGAAAATGGGTGCTATCAGTAGCCCAGTTTTAGAGATACCTTTGTAGGTGGCTTTCTGACTCTCCAAGCACACTGAAACTGGCCAGAATTGCCATTAGTGATCAATCAGTATCTGTACTTTTGATAGTTACAGTGGTCTGCATGATTATTCATGGTACTTTATCTGCGTTTTTCTTGTGGCCCTTAATACTTTCTATCATGCTATATAGTTATTTATGATGAAGTCTAATCTGCTATTATACCATATTTATCCATGAACTTCCCCATTTTCCCTAATTAGGATTAATTCCTCCTGTCTGGTCTACTCTTGAAGCCAGCTGCACCTCCCATAAACCATAGCTCTGCCTGCCCATAAAGACAAATTGTAATCACCAGCTAATGTTCTAGGCAACTTGCTTCTTCCCAGCCTGTTAGCAGTCAAACCACCCCACCAGTCACTTGACAAACACACGACCCAACCAAGTTTTTCTCATTACTTCTCCGAGGGAAGAAGTTTGTGTAATTTCCTTCACGTTCTGTATTTTGTATATATTTCTCTTTTGAAACTTATGTTATGGATTGTTTGTATTATATCTATGTACCCTTTATCTTCACTAGAGCCTGACAGACAGTTTCTATAGTAACTAGCCCCTGTAGTTACCAAGGGGGAGACACGAGGTAGAAGAATCCAGCCTGGAATCCCAACCCTAACTAAGAGGTATGAAAATTGAGGGGTTGTCCTAGTTGTCTTTAGCAAATACAATATTTTTCATATCATGCCAGAAGAAAGTGCAGCTCTAATATACCAAATGTAAGTGTCTTTATTTATAGTTGGGAAATACTTTGGTGTATTATGATATAGTATAGTATATTTGCAAGGATCCCTGGTGGTGCAGTGGTTAAGCGCTTGGCTGCTAACCAAAAGGTCAGCAGTTCAAACCACCGGCTGCTCCATGGGAGAAAGATGGGGCAGTCTGCTTCCATAAAGATCACAGCCTTAGAAACTCTATGGGGCAGTTTTACTCTGTCCTATAGAGTCAGTATGAGTCGGAATCTACTCAACGGCAATGGGTCCAGCTATAGTATATTTGCAGAATCTGTAGGTAATTGGAGGATATAATTATAAAAGAAAAGCAGGAAGTATGAGAGTCTGATGTGGTTGAAGGGAACCTAAACCTAAAGTAAAGGAGGAGAAGAGAAGAATGTTCTATGGAGGAAGAGAATCAGGCAAAGCCTTCGTGGCCTTTCTTCACGAAGAAAGTGAATCTGTCCTTGCTGAAAAAGAAATAGTATCTTTTGGTCGTAGAATATTGGTGAGGCATTGTAAAGGAATACCTTAATCAAAAAGTACAGATCTATTAAGAGGGGAAGCAAGTTGACTCTCTAGTCCAAGAAAACATACAGGAAATTCACCCACCTGAGAATGTGAATTTTCAGACCATCTCGACAAAGAAAGGACATAGATGATGTATGTGTTCCTTCTATATATCACAAAATTAGTACAGAGTGAAAATAAAGTAGTGATATGGGACTTTATCCAGATATATTCTGAAAATTTTAATTCAAATAAAATAGACTATTTTGATAAGTTCTTTCCTAATAAGTTCCTCTCTCAGAGTATAGAGGAAGAAAACAGGGAGCTGCTATGCTGTGCTTAATTCAAATTAACAATGAGTAATTGGTTGGGAGAGTGTAAGTGGAAGATTTCAAGTAGATGGGTAAAAAGCAACTTGGTAAACTTTTTATTGTACACAAATAGTTGTTGTTCCTCCCTGGCAGAGTATTACACTTCTGTACACCTTTGACATGAGCTTAGTCGTGTGACTTGCATTGGCCAATGAATTGTGAGCAGAAGTGATATATGTACATGCATTACTTCTGGACAAATGTTTTTAGCACATAGTTTTCTGTGCTCTTTTTTTTTTTTTATCTGCTACAAGACCAGCAAAGAGAAAGAGGCTATTCTATCAGCTTCAGGCCAGTATAGACATGTACCATCAGTGAAAAAAAAGAGTAAATTCATTGTTGTAAAGCAATAGTTCTTAATCAAGCGTGGTCCTTCCCTCCACCACCCCGAGGACAAATGGCAATGTCTGGAAGCATTTTTGATTGTCACAGTTGGTGGAGTGCAGCTAGTATCTAATGAGCAGAGGCCAACTTCTGGAGTTGTTTGTAACTACACATAACCTAGCCTTCTTCTGACTAATACAGCAGCTATCACCTTAATTTTATAATGGCCAATGTGAAATAGTTGGGTATAATCAGACAGGTACTCTAGTCATTAGGAAGAATTCTCCAGTGAGCTCAAAAAATTTTTTTTTTAAATGACAGGTTTGTAATCAAAGATAAGTATGAGCGTTTTATAGTCTTCTAAAAATAGCATTGGAAAAACTCAGGCCCAAAATTAACATAATTTAGACCTGCAAAAAGTACTGAAATCCAAAAGCGTTTTTTGTTTGCTTATTTTAGTTGTATTAGGAACAAGACCAAGCAAGAAATAAACCTGTTGTTTGATGCTTATGCACAACATAGAGAAAGCAGAACAACGCACTGAAAAGCTGCCTCATTCCCTCATCTCTGGCCACTGGTCTGATCTGGACCACCTAATTCCTGCTTTTCTGTGACAGCTGATTCTTCACCATCATTTTGAGCAATGGTCCTTTCTAGCCCTGGCTCTTAAGCTTTGCATGTACAGTCATGTGAGTGTAATGTCTGTTCAGGCAAAGTCTGACTGCATATATGTCCATGGTCCCATAAGGTTTTTTGTTTGTTTGTTTAAGAGGGCAGGCAGCTCTCCTTTTGTGTATTATTTACCCCCAATGGTTTTAAAAACCCCAAACCCTCAGAGTAAAGGAGCAACGGTGCTCCAGGGCACATCCCAGTCCCCGCAGTGCCTCCTCTTCCTTCCTCTCCTCGTGGCTTTATTCACCAGCCCAGCAGCCCTGCAGCGGGTCCCTCCTGGCGTGCAGGGCAGCACCTGTCCACGGCTCCTCCATTCCTGTTTAGGGCACTGGCTAAGCAGCAGCAGCCCGGACCGCCACCACCAGCTGTGCTCTAGGCACCCACACACCTGCTCCCCACCCAGTCCCCATGGCCACCTCTCCATACCCCCTATGCCTGGACATGCGCAAAATCCTGATCCTGCTTCCAAGCAGCCCCCTACCCGGCCTGCAATGGCACACCCGGCAAAGTCGGCCTCCTATATCCAGTGGAGCCGTCAGCCGCACAGACTGCTGGGCCCGGGCTGCGCCTGCTTCTCAGACTGAAGGAACAGTGGGCGGGGCGGGGCACGTAACCCGGAGATTGCCTGTGTATACTGTACTACAGTGTTAGTACAACCCCAAATCACGTAACAGCCTATCTCACAGAACTTATAGTGAACATTAAGGGACACATGACTGTACTTGCAGTGTCAGAAGCAGTTACTGCCCACCATTGTTACATGGCATGGTCCCTGCTTTAAAATCCTGTAAATGATGTTTTGGATATATCTGTCCCTTCCTAATAGAGCTGAACAAGGATGGAATGCTCTATTTCAGGGGTAGTAGTTCCCTGTCATTAAATATTTTGAAGCAAAGATGAAAGAGCCAGTTGGTTGACTAGTCTCTTCCAACCCTGATTACATATAATTCTAAATTAAAAACTCTAAATTGAACGCAAGAAGTTTTTCTACCTTGTGTCTCTTAAGTCCTAGCATATTTTACCTATGTCTAAAAGCAAGATACTGGGAAATGAAGATGCTAGTCCTTCAGTGACCATAAAAATCACCTTTGAACCTTCTCCTTTCTGTGAGAATAGAAGTGATAACCACAGGGTCCTGGTAGAGTCCAACTCTGTTAATCGTATAGTTCATGAGAATTTCATCATCACATTAGTAAGGCTTTCTTGCCTACCTGTCCAAACTGATTGCTTTAGTTTTCATTACCTACCATTGTGTCTGAGTCACCAAATCTACATTCTAAAGTGCTTGTTCATTGTAGGCCTCTCAAGTTCATGGAAGAATTACTGCCTAAGGTGGTAATCAAGCAATGTTAGCATGACAAACACCTGTCTGTACACTTTCTCCTTATCAGCTTTTTGAGTGGCAATAGATTTAGTAAAAGTACAAACCATTAGTGAATCTCTGTTCTCTCTCTAATTCAGCCTAGTGGTAAGAATTTTGGAGCCCTGGTGGCACAGTGGTTAAGAGCTCAGGCTGCTAACCAAAAGATTGGCAGTTCTAATCCACCAGCCACTCCTTGGAAACCCCACGGGGAAATTCTGCTCTATCCTATAGGTTCACCGTGAGTCAGAATTGATTTGATGGCAAAAGGTTTGGTAAGAACTTTACCTAATGTTAGCTCTTTAATTGCAGTAATGAGGGTAAGGTATACAGCATTTGGGGCACATTCTTTTATTATTATATTCTTTATTAATCACAATTATTTGTAAACCATATCGCAGTCAAAAGTTATGAAATCAAAACTGGGAAGATGCCTTAGTAGTAAAGTGAGATAAAGTTTAAGATAAGAGTTTATAATATAATGTGACCTATTTATAGATTAAAATGCATTTTGTGCATTCTTAGTATTACATTTGTTGCACTGAATCTTTCTTGGGTTTTGCACCTTCAAATTTGGGCTTAAAAAATCCACCTGCCCCCAAAAAGGAACTACCAAGTCACAAAGTAATAGATAGCAAATAAACATTTTTTAAAAATTAAATATTAACAGTAATTGAAGAAGGAGCCCTGGTGGCACAATGGTTAAGCACTCAGCTGGTAACCGAAACATTGATGGTTCAAACCCACCAGCTGCTCCATGAGAGAAAGATGTGGCAGTCTGCTTCTGTAAAGCCTTGAAATCCCTGTGGTGCAGTTCTACTCTGTCCTGTAGGCTATGAGTCAGAATCATCTCCATGGCAGTGGGCTTGGTTTTGGTTAGTAATTGAAAAATTAAAATATCAAGCTACTGTTTTCCCTACTGAAAGTTTTTTGTTGTTTTCCTGTGACAAAAGTAAAATATCTCTTTTGTAGAAAGTAAAATGCATCTTTCTGTAGAAAATAAGAAAATACAAAAAAAGAAGGAAGCAATTTTTAAATTTATTCTCTTATTATTTTTGAGAATATACACAGCAAAATGTAAATAGTTCAGTCCACATGTACCATTCAGAGACATTGATTATACTCTTCAAGTTGTGCAACCATTTTCACCCTCCTTTTAACATAAACTCACTGCCCCCTAAGGTTCCTATCTAATCAAGAAAGCAGTTTAAAAAAATCCATAATCCCATCACAGTGTCAGCACAATTAACATATCATTATGTATATGTCAGTCTTTTTTCTATCCTTGTCTAAAATTAATCTAGCAGTCTCCTATTGATGCTAGATTATTGCCTTGAATTTTTTTTATTGTAAATTATGCCGTAATAAACATCCTATGTGTTAATCTTTTTTTTGCTTCTCTGAATATTTTGTTAGGACTAGTTCCAAGAATTGGTTTTGCTGAGTCAGAGCATATTGCATTTGTAATGCTTTTGATTATCTCTTGCCAAATTGTTGACCAAAAAGGTTGTGTCAAGTGTATGAGAGTATTGGTTTTCCATTCTCTTGTCTATATTGTCTATATTATTTGTGCCATTTTGATAACTCCAAGATGGTATCTTGTTTTAATTTGTACTTTTTTGATTACTAATCAGAGCATATGTTACATGTCCTAACAAAATACTACAAATTAAAGTCTGTATTCCAGCATCTTCATCACCACATTGTTTATAAGCGCAAAAACAAAAACGCACACACCTAAATGTTCAACAAAAGGAGAGCACCAAAATAAACTATGCTATTCTCAACAATTAGCTATGCAACGATTAAAACTTTAAGTGTGTGAAGTGATTCTACTGACAGGAAAAGTATTTATTGGATAATATTAGGTAAGACAATTAAAAGGGTAAATTTTATATGTCATTTCATGTCTACCATGTAAGAAAGAAAATATACCAGAATGTAATTGCTTCTGCATGGCGATGGGTGACTTTTTAATATTTCACAATGTTTAATACTTTCTATGTTTTTATAATTAGCATTTATTTCACTTTTTTGAAGCAAACACGTTTTTGTTATGTAGACCACATAAAGGGTACGAGAAGGAAGAGGAAATTGTCCACCTTCCATTCTAAAGATAATATTAAACATTCGGTATTGAAACAGCATGGACCAATTAAGTAAACGAGATTCTGGTAAACAGTTAAATATTTGTCAAAATGTTAAAAGTTCCACTTGCTTGAGAAGCTGTTGTTGGAATCACACTGAAAATGTAAGGTTGTGTATCGTTTTCTTTTCCTTTTTAGGTTGCTGCTGTTGATCTGCTAGTCCCTGGAGTTGGGGAGCTCTTTGGAGGAAGCCTCAGAGAGGAACGGTACCATTTCTTAGAGCAGCAACTGGCTAGGTATTGGTCAGACCTAAAAGAAATACTGTTCAGAAATTAGGGATGAGACACTCCCAGGTAGTCATGGTAAAGTAATAGAGAAAAGCTCATGGGCTTTGAAACCTGACAGACCTGAATCTCAGATTCTATGTGACCCTGAGCAAATTATTACTTAACCTATCTGAGCTTTTTTCAAAGACTGAAATTGTAACAGGAAACAAGGCTACAAGAATATTTGCCCACAGTTTGCATGTATTTCTCCCAAGGGACAGTTGCTTTTAAAAAATAAAATTAATAATAAAAGGAGAAAGGGGATTTCCCTTTATAGCTGGCCCCTTATTTTTCTCTTCTCTGCTCTTTTCTAATTTACTGTCAGTTATGATTGGCAGTCTCCTTCAGGGACAAAAAAAAAGACTCTGAACCAGGGAAAGGGTAAAGACGGAAAGAAAGCTAGTAAAAAATATCTGCTAAGCTAACATTTAGAATAAGCAGGTTTCAGTTCTTCAAGTTCTCTACTACCTAAGGGTCTCGATTTAGCTATTTGAGTGTCTTTATTTCAACTCACTGTTTGTGACCTGGGAAATAAATCCATAAACACATAGAAAATGTTTTGGAGATGGGATGTAGGGAATCATGTTTCTAATTGAATTACCACTCCTGTGTACGCAATCTGCCAGCAAACCACAATGACTTCCTAAACTAACCAAGGTTATAAACCTCTATTTTCCATGATATTCACTTTTGCTGTGCCAGACTTAAAAAAAAAAGACTTTCTCATGTCTGTAGGCTTAATCCTTCTCTCCAGATAATACTGGGTTTCACGTTAACCTGGAAAAGCCATGATTGTTTGAACATATCCTATTAAGTTAGCCATTTGTATGGCCTCCTTTTCCTAGTGGAGAAGTACTTAAATAGTTTGATGCTTTTCCAAGATCCCAACCTACAAATCAGGTAACTTGATTTTGTAATCCCAATCATTTAAATTGCTCTATTGGTTAGGATCCAGAAGAAGGAGGATAAACAGTCTGTGAGAATTCTTTTTATCAGCCAGACTACTAACTCCTTATTACTACTATAGTGTTAGAAAGTCCTGGGAAAATTGTGGAATTGAAGTGAAGGTCAGACTCTTTAGGTGGAAAGAATCTGAGGATTCTCTGAGTTTTTTAAAAAGGACAGTTAAAATCATACATGGCACGATACCTCCTCTATTGAAAGATTAATTGGTCTGTTTTCTTTGCTTGCTTCCTTCCTTCAGGAAACCTTTCCTCATAACACATTAAATGTTTACCTAATATCTGATAATAGCCAAATTTATCTCTCCTAATAAAATGGATATGTATCTTTCTCTGTCTCAGGAATCTGTCTGTGACCTCTGTTCATGTTTTCTGTATTTTTGTATATTTGAATTTTTCTGAGTCCTGATCACTTCAGATATACTGTGATCCCAAACGCTTTTATAATAAAAGTGCTGAAATTAATTTTAATTAATACCAAGAGCTTAAAATTTTATTAACATTTCTCAAATTAGACAAGAACCAATTTGCAATCATATTGTGAAGGCAGCCACAGAATCCACATTATTATTTTAATGTTGTAAAATGAAAGTTGTATTCTTCTCTTGTCTAGGTGTGCCTCCCAACAACCTTAAATAGTAATAATAACACTTTTGTTACTGTTAATAATAGTCACAGAGCACTAAGCTCATCTCAGATGAACCCTTTCCTTTGGTCTCTGGACCATATTTTCTTTCTATAGCATATATTGTCTATATCACTTATTTGATAATACCTTGGATTATAAGCTAACTTACTATAAAATAAAGTTCCAGCTCATCAACTATATTGCCTGTTATTTGAGGGTGCAGGCTGTGTTGTATACTTCTTTATGAAGAGCTGTTTGCACACAACCCAGGATAAATGTTTGATAGTATATTTATCTTGAAGGAGCCCTGGTGGCACATTGGTTAAGTGCTCAGCTTCTAACCAAAAGGTCAATGGTTCGAATCCATCAGCTGCTCCACAGGAAAAAGATGTGGCAGTCTGCTTCTCTAAGGATTTACAGCCTTGGAAACCCTATGGGGCAGTTCTACTCTGTCCTATAGGGTCACAATGAGTCGGAATCAACTCAAGGGCAGTGGGTTGTTCAGGTTACCTCTACCAAGGAGCCCTGGTGGCACAATGGTTAAGAGCTTGACTGCTCACCAAAAAGTCAGTAGTTTGAATCTACCAGCCGCTCTTTGGAAACTATATGGGGCAGTTCTACTCTGTCCTATAGGGTCACTGTGAGTTGGAATCGACTCAGTGGCTGGGTTTTTATATTTATCTTATTGCCGTTTCCTGAATTTTGTTATCTTCCTTTTACAGATTAGGACTGACAGAAGCCTACCAATGGTAAGAATGTGGCCCCTAATGATTCTTATTCTAGCTGCTGGTCTGAGTTACATAGAATAGTTTGTTTTCTGTATTTAGATTTTAACCACTCCAAGACAGTACGGAAGAGTGTTAAAGCACAGTGGATAGGGGCTCAGAAGATTACTTACTCCCCTTAGATCCTTGAAAAATAGTAATAATAATAGTTACCATTTATTTACTGCTTATTATATGCCACATAACTATGTTTTGTGTGTATTATCTCATCTAATCAACACAACACCCTGTGAATTAGGTACTATTATTGTCCCCCATTTTATTATCACTCTAGGCCTAAGGCCTAGAGATGTTACCTAACTTAACCAAGATCATACAGTTAATGTGGAGCAGGACTTGATCCCAGGTCTGTCTGAACTGAAAACCTTTGTTCTTAAACATTATGCTTCAGTTTCTCTATGTGTGAAATAAGGGCTAGGGCCAAGTGATCCGTAAGGTCTTCATCAACTGTAGAAATCTGAGCTGCCTTATGGAAGATCACCCTTCTGCATTCATACATTCACTTAACCAAAGTTGTTCTGCCTTTCTTTCTGCAGAACCTTTCCTCAAGTATGTTTCAGTATATTCAAAGTATTATGTTTCTGTAATAGCACTCCTTCAGGATCTTAATGTAATAATATCGACAATATTGTTAGTTCTTTTTCTGTTCTCAGGAGAAGGAAGGAGCAAGTTATATTCTTGCCTTCTGGTAATGAAGGAGCTAGATTTCACAGATGCAAAAGAGTTAAAACTGAGTTCAAGTAATGACCTTTGAATGCCAGTCTTCGCCAGTAAAGACCTTGAGCAAACTGCTTAATCTGTTTGAGCCTTGGTTTTCTTGGCTATAAAATAGAATAAGCTAATTCACAGGGTTGTTTTGAGGATGAAGTGAAACAATGTAGGTTAAATATCTACATGATATAGAAATACAATAAATGCTAATTTCCTTCTCCCTTTATTTACTTTGTTCTGAGTCCTGTTATTAGGTAAATAAGTCTGATTGAGCAAACTTATGCACTTCACCTCAGTTTATGTCCATAATATTCACAATATGTAAAAACTAGCTATAATAAAGAACTAAATACAGATTTTAATTATTGGTTAAGTTTAGTCTTTTTTCTAGCCTTTATTAATCATTTCAAAACTATTCTTTCCCCAACTGAATGGTTTGAAACTCTTCAAATCTCCAAGTATAAATATTTTTATTATTGAATTTGCTTTCTTTTATACGATAATCATAGTATTTTAAAGGTAGAAGGAACTTTAGAAATCCTCAAGTCTGTGATCTCTGCTAGTGTTCCACTACTGTGGGTAGCCATCCCAGGTGTCTAAGAATTTACTCACTTCTTGTTTCTACATACCACATGCAAATAAAATCTGTAAATAGTTCCACAAATTTTGTAGAATTTCTTCTATAATCTGGCCACCCTAGAATCAATTTAACAAGAACCAAACCAAATACATACTCATTAGAAAATTTTTTCCTTAAAAGTGGATTTGTTTTCATCTATCAAAGTAAAGAGAAGAAAAACTAGCTATAAACTGAATCCCTCTGCTGAAATTGAGTTTCTAGACATTTATGAAATGTTTTAACATAGATGTATGAGAAATTTAGAACCATCTAAAGCTATTGCTGCAGAGTCAGCAGCCAGCTCAGGTCTTCCAGATGTTTGTGCCAGGTGGTTTGGTGTGCCCTTTGTCTCATTTTGTCACTAAATCGAAATATGCCCCATCCCCATGCCTTCTGAACTTAAGGTTAATTCAACTACCAAACATTTCAGTTACTCAAGACTGTGTTCCTTCCGTTATTCCTTATAGTTCTTACTAACCTGTGGTTTTATACTAGATACCCCTGTCATATTGACCTCTCACCTGCTTGCAACTCACCTAGTTGCAATTCATTTTTTATTTTAGAAAGATAAATACTTAATCTTAACTCCCTAAAATACCAATAAATATAACCATTATTATCAGTGGTGGAGAAATAGGTGATAGGCAGTAGTCTTGGTTATCTAGTGCTGCTATAAAAGAAATACCACAAGTGGATGGCTTTAACAAACAGAAGTTTATTCTCTCACAGTCTAGGAGGCTAGAAGTCCAAATTCAGGGCACCAGCTCCAGTAGAAGGCTTTTTCTCTCTCTGTCAGCTCTGGGGGAAGGTCCTTGTCATCAGTCTTCCTCTAGGTCTAGGAGTTTCTCAGTACAGGGACCCCAAGTTCAAAGGACTGACTCCACTCCTGGCTCTTTCTTGGTGGTAGGAGGTCCTCTGATCTCTGCTTGCTTGTTTAATCTCTTTTATATCTCAGAAGAGACTGACTCAAGATACAGCCTAATCCTGTAGATTGTATCCTGCCCCATTAACATAACTGCCTCTAATCCCGCCTCATCAACATCTTAAGGATTAGGACTTGCAATACATAGGATAATTACATAGATCACAAAATTGAAGATAATCACATCAGATCACACAGTGGAAGATAATTACATAATACTGAGAATTGTGGCCTAGCCAAGCTGACACATATTTTGAGGGGATACAATTCAATCCATAACAGTAGTCTTTATCCTTGAGGAATCAAGTGGTTACCATCTTTGGCACTTAAGTCTTATTCTGGAGCTGATTTTACAAATCATTCAAGAATCCATAAGCTTATTTTAATCAATACTGTATAATTCAAGAATTCTCCCACAAAGGACATAATAAAAATATTTATAGAGTCTTCCTCCTGCTCTTACCTTCCTAAAATAACTTTATCCCAGGCTGGTGCATTTGTGAGTTTGAATCATGCTTTTACCATTTTCTAATCATGCAGTCTTAAATTGAAATTTACTTAACCTCTCTGAGACTGGTTTCATCTGTATAATGTATAGTGTTTCTCACCAGTTGTTGGGGGGCATCATATCCTCACTTCATCAGTTAATGCCATGTGAAGGAAACAGAGATATTCAAGATTTAACACAAACAGAAATCAGCTAGCTCAGTTGAGATCAAATGAGTAGTGCTCAGTAATAGTTTACATGAATCAGAATTCTGCAGACCTGTAGATCAGAGTGTGGGTTAGTGGCTGTGCACCCTGGTAAGGCCATCCACTTAGGTAGGTAAGGTCATCCGCTTAGATTTATACACACATACTCAGTGGCCCCATAGCCAGCCTGGAATATGAATATGCATGGAAGGACATCAGAGGCTTCTAAGCTTTCAGTAAAAAGACCCTGAACGTCTTCCACTAGGCCTGAAACAGAGAACTGGAAGTTTCTACTCACTCCAGCACTCAAGAGTCTATTTTTGTGCCTTCAAACAATAAATCTTCATATATTGAGTAACAACTATATAGCAGGCTAGAGATACAAGATTAAGACACAGTTCCTGCCCCTGGTATAGCTGACACTCTCATCTAGACGAAATTTTTTTTTTTTTTTGGTAATGTATCAGGCAAAACTCTTAATTCTCCTCTATGTATTGAACAATATAATTTTAGGTTAAAAAAAAAAAAAACACTATCATTAGCATACCAAAAAATCGAAAAGGAATGCATTTTCAAGAAAACTATTAAGGAAATCTGTTAAAAAGTTTTCTGTAGCCTTCCTTAGGCAAGTTTTCTGTACATAAATACATAAACAACTTAAAAAGAAAAAGGAAAAAAAAAAAGGATCAGGTGACCAAAGCACACGACTAGATGGCAGGATCTGCAGCTGTTTGTCTGGGTAACGTTGGATAGGTGACTTTAACTTCTCCGTTTCCTTCATCTGTCTGTTGGGGGAAAAGACTGGTCTACCACAATGATGTGGACAATAACAAATGATTACAAAATACTTTTGAAACATAAAGTTCTAATCATAACAAATGATCTCATATAGCGTTTATAGGTGATGATTCTCTTTTTTAAAAAACAGGTATCTGGACCTTCGTCGATTTGGATCTGTGCCACATGGAGGTTTTGGGATGGGATTTGAACGCTACCTGCAGTGCATCTTGGGAGTTGACAATATCAAAGATGTTATCCCTTTTCCAAGGTTTACTCATTCGTGTCTTTTATAGCTGGAAGATTGGTTAACAACAATCACCCTGTGGCAGAGACACTGCACATGGATATGCATGCAGGAGATTGCGTGTTTGGATTTTAGAAATGCAGACATTTTCAATGTGTAACTGTCTTACCATAAAGTATAGTGTCTTAGGCTGGGTTCTCTAGAGAAGCAAATCCAGTGAAGAGTATAAATATATATATAGATTTATATCAAGGAAACGGCTCACGGGATTGTAGCAGCTGGAATGTCCCAAGTCTGTGGATCAGAATAGAGGCTTCTCGTTGTGGGGTTGTTAACCAATGTCATAAAACAATATGTGTACTACTGTTTCATGAGAAACTATTTGTTCTGTAAGCCTTTACCTGAAGTACAATTTAAAAAAAAAAGTATAAAAAAAAAAAATACAGGCACTAAATTACACAATTGAGAATGACAAAATATAAATTTTGACTCTGAGGTTGAATCATTTGAAATAATCTTGAATGAAGATGTGAGCCATTATATTATCTTTCACACCTCAGTGGTTTGGGTTGGGGATGAAATATCTGGGAAATATTTGCTTAAGTAAAATCTGACACATGTTAAAAAAAAAAAGAATAGAGGCTTCTCTCAATTCACACAGCCACAGGGGCTGGTGAACTCCAGATCAGCAGGTCAGAGAGCAGGGCTCCCGCGCATAGGCTGTGAAGATCCACGAATCCCAAGATCGGCAGATAAGCTGATAGCTCAAGTTCCAAGAACTGGAGGTCAGATGAATAGGAGGCAGCCGCAGTATCCAGAGTGAGCAAAAAAGCCAGAACGTCTGCTTATCTTTGGATGCAGGCCACACCTCCAAGGAAACTCCCTTTCAACTGATTGGCTACTCACAGCAGATTCCCGCATGGGAGTGATCACATATAAACACTGAGAATCATGGCCCAGCCAAGTTGACACACAGTCTTAACCATCACATATAGCATATGAAAAATAGAAATGATCATGATTTTCTTAGAAAGTTAAGGGCATTTCATGGAAGGATGAACTCCTGGAAGGATGAACTCTCCCAAGAAGAGGTACTTAGAGAAGTAGAATCTCAAATCTATTACCTCAATTAAGAAGAAATGAAAAAATTGAACTAGATGGTCTCAAAGGCCCTCTCAAACTCTAAGACAGGATGAGATAGTGTATTTTACTTTGTCTTTACTCATTAGATCGTCACCGTTGTGTAATCTTTGAGAAACAACTGGTAGCTAAAAATAAAATGTTAAATGTTTTCTCCCTTGCCTTATAACTTGTGACTTATTTCCATCTTATTCTCAGTGTTTTACTAAACATTACAGAAGAAAACATTCCTTCTTAGGGTCTCATCCAAATAATATTAATTGACTTAATGAAATTGCTATGTGAATTGAAATCTTTCTTCGAACTACATGAAAAAATCATATTTAGCAACTGTTGTTGTTGTTAGGTGCCACTGAGTTGGTTCTGACTCATAGTGACCCTTTGTACAACAGAACCAAATACTGCCCAGTCCTGCACTGTCCGCACAATCGTTGCTATGTCTGAGCCCATCGTTGCAGCCACTGTGTCAATCCATCTCATTGAGGGTCTTCCTCTCTTTTACTGACCCTCTGCTTTACCAAGCATGATGCCCTTCTCAAGGGACTGTACCCTCCTGATAACATGTCCAAGTACGTGAGACAAAGTTTCTCCATTCTCGCTTCTAAGGAGCATTCTAGCTGTACTTCTTCCAGGACAGATTTGTTCATTCTTCTGGTAGTCCATAGTATATTTAATATTCTTTGCCAACACCATAATTCACAGGCATCAATTCTTCAGTCTTCCTTATTCATTGTCCAACTTTCGCATACATTTGAGGCAATTGAAAATACCATGGCTTGGGTCAAGCACATCTGAGTTCTCAAAGTGATATCTTTGCTTTTTAACACTTTAAAGAGATCTTTTGTAGCAGATTGGCCCAAAGCAATAAATACATTGTTTGATTTCTTGACTTCTGCTTCCATGGGCGTTGATTGCGCATCCAAGTAAAATGAAATCCTTGACAACTTCAATATTTTCTCCATTTATCATGCTGGTTTAACAACTGTCTTTAATTAAGGATCCCTGGTGGCACAGTGGTTAAGCTCCTGGTTGCTAAGTGAAAGATCGGCGATTCGAACCTACCAGCTGCTGTGCGGGAGAAAGATGTAGCAGTCTGCTTCCGTAAAGATTTACAGCCGTGGAAACCCTATGGGGCAGTTCTACTCTGTCCTTTTGAGTCGCTATGAGTCAGAATTGACTCGACAGCAGTAGGTGGGTTGGATCTTTAATTAGGATCCCTGGGTGTCACAAACAATTTGCGCTCAACTGCTAACCTAAAGGTTGGCAGTGCAAACCCACCCAGCAGTGCTAAAGAAAAAAAGCCCTGGCAATCTCCTTCTGTAAAGGTTACAGCCAAGAAAACCCTATGGAGCAGTTCTCCTCTGGCACACATGGGATCACCATGAATCAGAATCTACTTGATGGCAATGGATTTCGTTTTTGGTTTAGTTCTTTAATTATAAAAACTAACAAGATGTTGTGGAACCCTGGTGGCGCAGTGGTTAAGAGATCGGCTGCTGACCAAAAGGTCAGCAGCTCAACTCCACCAGCCACTCCTTGGAAACCCCGTGCAGCAGTTTTGCTCTGTCCTCTAGGGTTGCTGTGAGCAGAAATTGACTCGACGGCAGTGGGGTTTTAATGGAATGAGATATTGCATTGTTTAAACTCTTTAGTCGCTATTTTGTTATAGTTCAGTTTGTATTAGATGTTATAACTTCTCTAATAGTCATTAAAATAGATTTTCAATTAATACTCTGGGGAAAAAAAGCAGCAATTATATTTTTAATTCTCTTTGTTCCTTTCCCAGTGAAATTGGAAGAAAGATATTTTCGATCCAAGATGAGAATGTACTGGTCCTATGGAAATATGGTGGTGCAGTGGTTAAGAGTCGGGCTGCTAACCAAAAGGTCGGCAGTTTGAATGCATCAGCCACTCCTTGGAAGTCCTATGGGGCAGTTCTCCTCTGTCCTGTAGGGTCGCTATGAGTCAGAATCGACTCAATGGCAACGGGTTTGGTTTTTTTTCTGTAAAAGATAGGTTATTCTGGAGTCAAAAAGTAGCATGATATATTAGAGTGTGAAGAGCTTGAGACCTAACAATTGTGGCACTTATATGTATGATTTTGAACAAGCAGCTTACTCTGTGTGAACTCAAGTGTCATTTTCCTCACAGAGTTGATATAATTATACAACAGTGTATGTGTATGTGTGTTTTTGTATGTATTTAAAACTATGAAGTGCAGCACAAGCTTTTTTAAACTTTTAGTCTTCATTGAGTTACATGTATACGGACATGTAGCAGATTGTATACTTGGTAGAATTTGTATGTATCAAATATTTGTAAAAAGGCATGTATGCCTAAATAATCAATTTCCTAAAGCTCATTAGATGACTTCTCTTAGGTTATTTTGTAATGAGTTTGTATGTGCACTTTATTTTAACCTAATTGAAAATCAAAATCTGAAAAGAAGAGAATCGCAGAACCTCAGAGTTGGAAGACACCTCTGAGGTTGTCAAGGTCGACCTTCTGCCTAATGCAGAGAGATCCTATATACTTGAGCACTTGGTTTTCCATCCTTTTCTTAACAAGGAGCTCAGAATTCTGCAAAATAGCTCATTCCATTTCTGAGTCTCTCTAATTGGTAGCCTTTGCTAAACTTAAAAAAATCTCAGCTTAAGTCCCCTTCCCTGGAACTGTAATCCCTTGTGCTTAGATACCAAGTTCAGGACAGGGTAAAAGGGATGACTAGAGCTTCCATAAGGCTTGCCTCAGTAGGTTAGAAAGAGAAATTCATTTGTATTTTCAACAAATATTATTTGAGCTTCTATAAGCCAAGAATTGTGGTAGGTGCTAGATAAATAGTAGTGAACAAAACAAAAGTGACTCCTGCCTTCATGGAATTTACAATCTCATGGAGGAAATATACAATAAATTAAGTAAACGAATGTTTATTATTTCAAATTATGACACATGCTATTATATAAAGAACAGGGCAGACATACATAAGCTTACAACAGGGGGCACCTCTGAAAAAGTGGTATTTATTTAACCTTAGATGTGGAAGGTAAAAATGCAGAAACCATTTAAAAATATTTGCAGCATCAGCCAACATTGATTTGGCATTCAAGTCTTACTTTTATTAATTTTGTGGAGCAAGGGTCACAAACATTCACAAACTCCATGCCTGGAGGCAGTATAGTTTCCAAGGCTATTAGGAATCATGCCTCTAGTAATTTTTCAGGAACTAGATGGAATAATAATGTTAACATGATGACGTGGCATCAGAAATAAATGGGAAGACTACTAAATTAGGAGAAACCCCAGGTCCTGGTCCTAGTGTCACCATTAATTAGCTGTGGAGTGCTAGCAATTCAGATAACCTTTGTGGCCTCCAGTTATTTCATCTGCAGAACCATCATTTTGAAATAGATAAACTCCAAGGATCCTTCTAGCTTTTAATCTTGTGTGAATCTGTGCTGGACATAGTCACTAAGAATAGTTTATTTAGAGTCTGATCTACCATGCATACATAGTTCCCTGTTTTAGTACAAACTAGGTCTCTGAAAATGTATACGGAAATCAAATCACTGAAAGTTGAATAATGGACTTAAGTGTTCAAGGTGGTTGTATGTGCGGTAGGGGAAGTTCCTTCTCAAGGAGTCAAAAGTATATTATTCCTTGTTTTTTTGATAGCATCATCAGCAATATATTTCCAAAACTTCCTACTTATTTGTTCATTCCTTTCCTTCTCAGCTGAACATACTGTAGTATCTGGTTGAACCAAATGCTTGCCGCTTATATAGCAAGCCTAATAATATCCATCTTTGGCTTAATTTCTATTTTACCAGTAATTGAACAAAAATAAATACTGGTGTCAGACAAAGATGCTAAACATGCCAAAACAGAGCTCTTGCTTGCAGGCAGCATTGACAGGAAAAAACTTGAAATGTCCATTTGTCTGCTTATATATGAATGTCCAAATTCTACATACAAATGGCATTTTAAAGATTTCTATGTAGAATGAATAAAAAATATAGGTTTAACAGTCAAGAACAGTTTATGCCATAATAATATTCTTATAGGGCTCAATTTGTGAGTTAAAAGGCGGTTTGAGGGTGGGTTAATACTGGAGTAACCAGTTTTTAGTGCAAGGAAAATCACATTCTGTTTTCCCAAGATTTCCAAACGTCACTCCAAAATGGTAGCCTCAACCACCCAAATAAGAGTGTATTCTAAAATGTAGATGCTTTTTCCATCATTAATCCACATTCTCATTTCAAATTTTGAAATAGGTGAAGAAAAATAGTTACTTTCCAGCTGTCCTCTTGCCTAGGGAAGTTGTGCTGACATTTTTTTTGGTCTGACGAGAACTTAATTGTGTGAGTGATCCATTCCAGATCTAGACATTACTCCCCCACCCTGTGACCCAACCCAGAGACTCTTTAACTGTCACAGAGCAGCTAAGGAACAGCTTGACCTTTTGTCCCTCTCAGACAGGATCTGCCAGAAGCCTCCCTCTATAATGCTGTACATTCATAGTCTCTATAAATTGAATCTATACATTCAAGCATGACTGAACAGGCAGTGAAGATGCAATTGGTGAGATGGATTTACTCTACCCATCTTTAAATCGCTTGCTTCGGATAAGTATAGATGAAAGATGCTTACTTGGATTGGATGGCTATTTATTCATATATTTATTTTAGTAAGTAGTGAGGCAAGAACATAAAAATGCAGAGTTGAAAGACATGATTGGCCTGGATTGAACTGATAAGAAATGTGTGGGGCTTTTTGGCTTCTGATCAATATTTGTATTCAGTCTGCAATCTAAAGTATATATGGTAAAAAGAAAAACAGGTTGCAATTTCCTCCCAGTTTATATTCCAAATTAAAAGATTAAAAAATTAAAAAAGCCTTAAAAAAAGAGCAGAAAGTAACCTTAATCACTCAGGCCTGAAATGATTCACTAGGGCTTCCATTCAGTAGGAGTTCCATTATTAGGTGGTAGTCAACATTCGTCCATAAACCTTGGCATTCTACCATTGCCAAGAGCCCTAGATTGCCCCTCTGATCAGCTAAACCTCCAGTTACCTCTTGTGCAGAATTTGGTTTGGAGTGCAATGATTTTACAGGCATTATTAGCACGTTGTGTGGGTAGCTTCTGAGGGAGCTTTGTAAAGAAGCCAGGAGTTTACTTAGTACTTAAACTGTTATTCAGGCAACTGATCATTGAATTAGCATAGCCCACAAATCTTCAGTAACTTTCTGCTACGCCTTTACTGATCATAATTGTTATTAACCATATGACTACCATTTGGACATTGCTTTACAATTTATAAAATATTTTCACGTATCTTATTTTCTTAGCTCAACAAGACCATATATTGTAGACTTTTTTTCCTTTGTATCTTACTGTGCCTCAAATTCATTTGGTTTGATGAACAATTAATTTATTTGTCATGAGGAATTCCTAATATTGAGGGAAAGTAAGGCTACAAATAAAGTTCACTGCCTTGAGCCTCCAGAGAATCTCAAAGTGCATCAAAACTTCCTAGTATCCTAAAATCTTGCATCTTGAGCCTCAGTTTACTGGGCATGTTGCAAAACAAATACTTTGGCTTCTGACATCTATGTCTGTACAGGGACAAGGGACTTAAGGATGTGAAGGAAGATGATGATTGAGCTAAAATACATTCTACAAAAAAGAAACAGTGAAAATGGAATATGGAGGCCCTGGACCCAACAAGAAAACCCTGGTGGCGTAGTGGTTAAGAGCTATGGCTGCTTACCAAAAGGTCGGCAGTTCAAATCCACCAGGCACTCATTGGAAACCCTATGGGGCAGTTCTATGGAATCGACTCTGATGACAGCAGGGTTTTTTTTTTTTTTTGGACCCAACAAAAAGCCTATGGAGTGCAGTTCTGCTCTGCCCAGATCAGGTCACCATGAGTTGAAATCAGCTCAACAGCAGCTGTTATAAGTGGTATAGATCCAGCAATGTATTTAAGTTCACTGTGCCTCAATTTTTTAACCTCAGTTTTTTTATGACTTTGTACTCATATTTGCCCCACCTTCCTCTTTGGGTCATCCTAGAATATACATAGAAAAGTAAATGAAAGAACTTTGATGGGAGTTATGAATATCCTCTTCAAAGTGATAGACCTTTGATATTTCATGATGATCCTCTGAGAATAGAACTTGGTGGGCCCACCTAACAAAGGCTTTTTCCTGCTGCAAGTATATATGTACACAGTAGGAGCTGTTATTTTGCAGAACCTAGGCTATTTACGGCTGTAACTCTTTAACTCATGACTTTCAGTGTACACTGGCGCAACAAGAATTGCAGGATTGGTGTTTTCCTAGGATCCTCGATTGGAAACATCTCTTAGGGATCAGATCCTTTCCCTATCTATGATGCATAAGCTTGTCATTGTTGTGTGCCATTGAGTCAATTCCAACTCTTAGCGACCCAGTATGACAGAGTAGAGCTGCCCCACAGGGTTTACTAAGCTGTAATCTTTACAGGAGTAGATCACCGGGTCTCCCCACTCCCCTCAAAGTGGCTAGTGGGTTTGAACGACTGACCTTTTGGTTAGCAGCCAAGCGCTTAACCATTACACTACCAGGGCTCCTTTTGATGCATAAGCTACTCCTCTGTATTCTTCCCAACTCCTAGTACTTTCCCCACTATCCTTTCAGTGAATCTGAATTCACTACCTTAAGAGAGAACTTTACCATCTCTGGAGACTCTAGTTGTTAGAAAGTTCTGCCCCCATAGGAGCCCAAACCTGCCTCTCTGTACCATGCAAATGTAATAAATTAGAAACTTTTTCTTCTCCCCAGCCTTCTCCTCCAGAATAGAATCTCTGTAGCTGCCCAGTTGGGCAATCTGTCCTTCCCCTGAGGTGCTACACCCTGCTAGGTTATCATCAGGCAGAGCCCCCTTAAAATGGGCCTTTCTGTTGGTCGAACAGAATGCTTCCCTCCACTGTTCACTCAGCAGCTACCCAAGTACGTGATAGCAGTCTTAATGTTAGAACAGCTTTAAAGTCTCCAGTGCCTCCTTCCTATTTGCCTTGCAGCTTGTAGCAGTTGTTCCTCTTCCAGTATACATAATACTGCTGAAGAATCTTAATTATAGTTTCAGAATGTTCAGGGATAATCCCAACCCCCTTCATTTGGGGATTGCAGAAATGGGCTTGGATCATATACAGACAGCATGTGGTATTGTTGTTGAAGAAGAGTCAATTCTTTCACTCAGGGTGTATGTACATACATGTATACATTTCCTTTGCAGTATACCAAAAGGCAGGAACTGATTTCTGTACAGTTAGGATGTGGCCAGCCCATGATCTCTTTAAATATAATTTCCATCTCTCACATTATGCATTACAGGTTTTTGCATCAGGGAACTGCTGGATCAGATTTCTGCCAGAAAATATGCTGGATATTTCATGTTTTGAAAGGGATATTAGACATTAGAGAGAGAGGACCCTGATTTAACTCTGATATTCTGCTTACTAGCTGTGGAACCATGAATAACTTATTTAATCTCTAAGTCTGTATATCCATCTTCAAAATGAGGATAATGCTTATCTTACAGGGTGTCATGAGAAACAATAAAGATTGTATGAAAGGTTTTCATAAACCGAAAAGTATGCACAAATGTGAGGTATCCTAAATGAAACCTTTTCAAAACTTTAAAAAAAAAAACTGTGCAAATGAAGATATTCATTGCATGTTGGATGAAGTATTCATTTTATAGCTGTTAAAAATTAAAAGAGAAAATACGTTGAAAATTTTTAAACAGAATTTTAAATTATACATCTTGAATGACAACAGTGTAAAAGCTATTGTACATGGACTAGAAGAATATGAAAAAAAGGAAATCAGCTGTTTCAGGGCAGTGGAATTGAGTGACATTTTCTTTAAAAAAATTTCTTTAGTGTATTCAGTTCAGTTCAACAGACTTTTAGTGAGCAGTCACTGTGCCAGGTTGGGTGCTAGACTATGTGAATACAGAGATAAATAAGACATGTTCTCTGGTCTTAAGAACTTCTATTTTGTACAGTCTTTGTCAGAGTTTATTGTGTGTAAGGGTCACCTGGGGAGCTTATTGAAAATTCAGATTACCCTGGTCCAATCCTAGAAAGTCTGATTCAGTAGGTCTGGGATGGAGCAGCCCACACTTCACATTTTTAAAACCGTCACTGCTAGTGATTTTGATGTAAGCGATTTAATACCATACTATGAAAAACCTTCAGTGAGGTTTTAATATTTTTTACAGTAAAACATAAGTAATTATTATACAACTCTCCTGCTCAATGAAGAAGATACTGTATTTTGATTGATCTGTCTTCACTCTTTAGCTGTTTTTTGTGCCTCTGTATCAAGATGGGAAAGCTGACCTGCTTCATAATATTACTCTGGACACCCATGCAACATAGAATCTACCAACTTTTTTCCTCACTGCCTTTCTCTTCACCATCTTGTCCTGCTTTTTCTCTCCATGCATGTTTCTCATCCATCCTTAATTCCTGCTCTGCCTAGTAACACATCAACATACGGATGCTCCCCTTTCTTTCTCCACCCCATCCCCAACAAGGTGTGCTAGTTTTATTGAAAAACAAACCTTATACATATCAACTTTGCTGAATAAATACTAGCTTGGTTTGGAAGGCTTTTGTATGTGGTTGATTTTTCTCAGAAAACTTGAAGTAGGCTGGTTTTGATCAACAACCACAAAAAAAAATCCTATGTGGAAACTTCTGTATCTTTATGTTTGACTGTCATTTAGCTCTTGATTGATTTTTTTCCCAGTGGGTCAGCAGCCCTCAGCAGAAATTTTTAAAGGTTCCCAGCTGGGATTCCTGTTCTGCCCATCGGATTGGGGTGTACCCTGCACCCTGACTCAGCACTGCTTGTCTCCACATGCCTGTGAATGGGCTTGGGTGACTTTCTCAGGCTACACACCTGTCGCCTCTTAGTCACCCAGAAACATAATATTAACAGCACTAACCAGACTATCTGAGGCTATGAGCTTTATTTCAAGAGTGGTGACACTCCAAAATGCAGCTAGAATTTCTACATTTTCAAGTGTTGGTGTTCATATTACTTGAACCTCAGGAAACTAAAGGCTGGACAGTACCTTCCAGACTCCCTCCTTTCGTTATGCTCCCACAGCTCCTCATACAAATACCATCTTATGCCATCATTTGTCTTCTCTGCAGAAACATGGGCTCCATGAAAGCAGAGCAGAGATGAGGGCACATGCACCTTTGTATCTGCGGTGCCTTGGAGAAGAGTATCTGGCATTTAGTGAGCACTCATTAAGTACCTGTTGAATGAATTAAGTATCACTGAGGTATCCAAAAGAAAAGAAAAATGAGGAAATATATCCACCAAACAAAAGGAAATATTCCTTAAAAAATAATTCCAAAACTGGCCTTTCCCTCTATGTGTCTGAAATATTTCATAAATGTGTTCACTTGTCCTTCCAGTATAAATCCAAATCTGGAACTATTCCTTGAACATAGGACAAGACTTCAGGAATCAAAAGTAATTGTGTGAGTACACTAGTAATCTGTCTTTCTAATCTCTCTTACTAACTGATGGTGAGTTTCTAGGGTATGATCTCTCAGCATTGCTTCTGGAAGACAGTGCCTTAGTAGACTTCTTCTCAAGTACATGTCTGTATTTTTCCTCATTGTATCCCCAGCATCTAGCCAGGTACCTTGCATACATTGCTCACTGAGTATTTGTTGAATGAATGTATTCAATTAACAGAAGAAATTCAGAAGCAAGTCCTAAATGAACTTAGTTGGAGTTGCTCAAATTTTCACTTAGTGGCAAGTTTTTTGCCTCCAAATTGAAGTAGCTACTGCTTAGGATCATTTAATTCAACAACGGATGTTAACTGATGCTTAAAGCCATTGCCATCAAGTCAGTTTCAACTCATAGTTACCCTGTGGGACAGAGTAGAACTGCCCCATTGGGTTTCCAAGGCTGTAATCTTTATGGGAGCAGACTGCCACATCTTTCTCCTGCTAAGCAGCTGGTAGGTTTGAACTGCTGACCTTTCAGTTAGCAGCCAAGCTGCTTTAACCACTGCATCACCAAAAAAAAGGAAAAAAAAAAAAAACCATGGCTGTCGAGTCCATTCGAACTCATAGTGACCCTATAGGAAAGGGTAGAACTGCCCCCATAGATTTTCTAAGAAGCAGCTGGTAGATTTGAACTGCCAACCTTTTGGATAGCAGCTGAACACTTAACCACTATGCCACCAGGGCTCCACTTATTCTAAGGGACACCCAAAACAAGTAAAACTTAAGCCCTTAGAGTTTCAGTCCCCTGCCCCAGACAGTTGATAATTTCCCTGTGCTCCCACAATCCTTTGAACATACCTCTAGTATAACATTGTCTACATACTATTGTGGGTATCTGCCCACCTATCTCTCTTCCACAGAATGACCTTGACCTTCTTAAGACCCTAGTCTTACTCATCTTGGTATCTTTATGCTGAATGAAAGGTAGTAGGTACTCAGAAAATCCTTACTGAGAACTGAATGGCAAGTACATAAATAACCATTACTAAATAACATGTATTTTAATAGAAATGTATTTTGTATTTGAATAGAAACATATGCTTTTCTAAGTGTTTTCAAAGTTTCAAATGATAGATACTGGGTATGACCTGAAAGGAACAAAATTGGTTTTCATGTCTCTATTATGCATCATTTGAGGTGGCATCCCTCATCAGAATTCCCTCACTCCCACCCCAGCCAGTGGGTGATTTTAAACACCTGAGCTTCCCTGGCTGTGAAGACTAGGAGTGGACACATGACCCAAACTGGACCAGTCTTATTTTCTCTTAGATAAGGATTAGGAACACAAGAGAGTCTGGATTGGTTGCTTGAACCAGGAGTAGTAGGGCAGCCATGTACTTCAAGAAATAGAAGAGTAGTCTGCAGAGAGAAAGAAACGAAAGCAAAATGTTCCAGAGATGAAAAACGATACGGCCTGAGAGAAAGACATAGACACACGTACAGACTGGCTGCCTAGTTGCTACCCTTCGTGAGGCTAAATTATTACAACTTTTCCTTGGGTTCTATGGGCTATTCCTCACTTTCTTACCAATATATTCCCTGTTTGGCTTTTAAGAGTTTGAAATGGTCGTATATGCTTTTGCAACTAAAAGAGCCTAAGACACTATATGATTTAT